>WNGS01109635.1:9417634-9439168 GCA_020271785.1 Procambarus virginalis | reverse complement strand
GGAAGGCTATGTAGCACCATCAAATAAAGATATTATTGAAATTTTTAGGAAGAATTAAATCCTACATATATCTTCTATTCTCTATACTTGAAATATTGTATACTGTGCTCTCTCCATCGTACTTCTGCACCTGCTGGCAAGTGGTGCGGTGTGGTGCGATGTGCAGGTGGTGTTCATTACTAGGTGAGCTGGCAGGTGGTGTTCACTGCTAGATGACCTGCTGTTCACCTAGCAGTAATTAGTACTTGGAGCTAGTTAATTGTTGTAGGGATGTATATCCAGAGGCCCTGTAATACAATGTTCACAATAGAACATGTATAATCATTTCATGTATAAACCAATTGAGAAGGAATGAAGGTCAGATTTGAAAATTTAGTTTTTATAATACACTTACACATTTATTGAGTCTTTCCTTCACCTTCATTCAAGCACAAGGGTATTACAGTAAGTTTCTCATTATTATTTTTATAAGTATTATTAGTTTTTTATTTGTTACTATTATTTGTATTATTGTTAACAGGAGGAGTGAGAGGGGGGGTAATGTCCACATTCCAATTCCATATCCAGGGCTGGGTGTGCCGGGTGGGGGGTGCAGGGTGTACAATAAACCAAGCCTCCGGCGGCGCTTGTCGAAGGCGGAAGTGAGCCTGCCGTTGTCGATAATTAGTGATGGCTTTATTTTGATTATGGGTCCGTAATCCATAAGCCTTATTCTTATTTATATTAAATGCTGGAAAATAAATCTTGATGATGAGATGGAGTACAAATGATGGTATAGTACAGATGAGTATAGGGTACACAATGAACTACACTCACGATGGGTATGGGTGCACAAGAAACTATGCACAGAGGATGGTTGAGAGCAAAGTAAAAAGATCACACGATGAGAAAGATGCACAATGTCCTATTGACTCACAGATGAGTAGGTCACATAAACTACAGGTAACAGGATAATATGGGTTGCACAATAATTTACAGGTCACAGGCATGGGTATGGGGTGCACAGACAACTGGTAACAGGATGAGATGTTGATAAAAAGTACGGATGTATGGGTTGCCTGTCGTTTGCCTCCCACAGATAATGATAGTGTATGTGCTATCAATTATATATATGATGGTATGGTTGATAATTCCAAGTATATCTCATCCATAGAGCCTATATGTCTTATGCTGTCTATATAAAATCTAAAATAACCTCTGTTTCAAATATAATGACAATATGCAATATATTTAGTCACTCAATAAAACATATCATCATATGTATATGGGTTCCAGTATTAGTTTGTGTTAGAGCCAATCAGATTCCGTGTTCGAATCCTAGACACAGAAATGGTTGGGATCACGAATAACTGTACTAGCGTAAGGATATAGTCATGGGTTGCATCTACGGTCAGAATTCAACCTTAAGGATGACCTTGATAAAAGCCTATCGTGTATGTATACTGTGGCTTCCTGTTCCCAAAAAAATATTATAATTAATATTATGGTTATAATTAAGTTCTTAAGAGGATCTTGTCATTAACATACGTTATCTTTACCTCAACATTTTATAAGTTAATTTCTGTCTGTATATGATGATGATCATATACATTGATACATTGCAACTTTATAGGAATTGTTAATCCAAAATAATCTGATTCTTATACTGAGATTTGTACAATAAACGTTTGAAAACAAAGTTTATATATGTATTTAAAATATAAAACATTTTGCGTTTATCAACGATCTCTCTGAATTACATTTTTTTCTGAATTTGTGAAGCCTGTATTGGCCGCCTGGCAGGACACTGATGCATTGGAAGTTTTCATGTGTCCGGAACCGGCGATGGTGTGGTATTGCTATTTATTTAACCATGTCTTGGCTTTCATTTAAGATATATTTTCATTGAAATGTAGCACATTATCGTCTACTCTTGTTTATGCTGACATAAAGACCTTTGATGTTACTTTGCAAATATGCATATGAATTACACAATTAATTCACTTGTTTGAGGCCTTCACATCCCTGAGATAGCCATCACGTATAATAAAAAGCATATATCTTTACTTTCACAGTTATATTTATGCTAAAGATTAACATGCAGCTTATATTTCTGTCTTTATTATTACATATAAAACTTCGTTTATTAAATATTTAGATTAAATTAACATTGATCTTCGAAAGATCATAGTCCCATGATAGGGAGAGCGTCGGCCAAGAAACTTGTTTAAATATGATATATTTCCTTCTAATAAGATATAATCTCTGTGATGGATTCACAAAAACTATTTATCTCTGCCTTTCTGATAACATATACAAATATAAGTTTATTTGTGATCTCTATTAATTAAGAATATATCAGAGAGTGTGTTAGGTTCGGTGTTCTATGAACGAAAAGGACATGAGTAGTTTAAGTAGCGAACGCATTCAAACGAATAAGTTAGTATCTATATAACAAAAATATTGTCCTGTGAGTTGATTAACTTCAACACTTTTTATAAATAAATATTAAATGTTGTTGTGGCTATTTATGAAAGATATTATTACAAATATCCATTCTACTTGTTAATATATTAATTAAATTTGCGACAATTTGACAAAGAATGCGACACTGGATCACTGTGTACAGGAGGCTGTATGGAGCAAACACCTCCAGGCGACCATATATCTTGGATAAGTCGCTCCACAATTTTGTCGCTTGGACCGTCGACTTCCTATGGCTCACCTTTCACATATTTACTTCAATTTCGATATGAAACTACATTATTTCAGAATGAAAAATAGGTTTGGTCGTGTCTACGTGCAGCACCAACATTACAGTAAGTAAATATACATATTTCTTCATTACTTACTAATACTAGGAGGATTTGGGTACTTTGGGTATTTGGTAGATTTGGGTAATTCTACCGACCCACACAGGTGGAAACTGAGTACCCAAATGAGCCACAGGGACGATTTAAAAAGAATCTTTTTCAGTGTCAGAGTAGTTAACAGGTGGAATGCATTAGGCAAAGATGTGGTGTAGGCTGACTCCATACACAGTTTAAATGTAGGTATGATATGATGCCCAGTAGGCTCAGGAATCTGTACACCAGTTGATTGACAGTTGAGAGGCGGGCCCAAAGAGCCAAAGCTCAACACCCCCCCAAGCACAATTAGGTGAGTACATAATCACCACACCAGAAATAAATATCTCTTGATATACGCCAGTCAAACTGCAATATTACTGTAATATAACATACAATAAATATATAGTTTAAGGACTTTCTATTCACTATAACAATAAGCACACTACAAATGATCTAAAGCTAAAACAAACAGAAAATAAGAGGGTACCATGCTGCTGTTGTTGGTTGAAAGGCGACGACGATCGAGGCAACAGTAACTCACAGACTCCTGGTTCAGCCTTAACGACGGGCGGACGTCTGGACACCTCCGCTGGAAGGATCACGTTCTGTTTCGCAATTTTGGATTATGATACTGACCTTCAGCATTCCTATTCAACGGTCCGGATTGTTACGACGCCTGACGCACACGTCTCCTTGGGTCACAGGATAGTTGATAGATTTTTAACATTTTCTAGCTGGTTCTCATGGCGATGTGACAGTTTGTTGTTATTTTAGATTCAGCTACTGGGAAGAAAAGTTCCAAGTAGCACGGGCTATGTTGAGCCCATAGTGGACTTACCTGGCACAGGAGCGGGGCTGAAAACGCGATATGTCGGTGTCTGGCGCCGGCTTTATTTATTGAGAGGTGCCAGAGTTGGTGGGTCTTGGTGGGCTCCTGCTGGTGTGCCCCCCAGCCGTCATGGGCGGCTGACTCCTGCTCCGCCGGAGTGGGAGGGGGGGGGGGCTCTGGATGACTTTTTTGCGTTTTAGTT
This sequence comes from Procambarus virginalis, assembly GCA_020271785.1. NCBI lineage: Eukaryota > Metazoa > Arthropoda > Malacostraca > Decapoda > Cambaridae > Procambarus > Procambarus virginalis. Next base: position 9,435,309 of record WNGS01109635.1, on the reverse strand, counting down.
GTTGATGTGACGACTTATATTGAATTTTGTAACTAGCTCATCAAGATTGTAACTTGCTTAGCTAAATGAATTGTGGGGTTCAGTCCCTGAGCCCATTATGTGCCTCTGTAACCCTTTCCACTACCGCCCACAAGATGGGTATGGGGTGCATAATAAATGAACTAAAACTAACTAACTAAAAAAGTTGGGGGCCGAGTTTTTGGTTTTGCTACCCAGTGTGTTTTGTGTGGAACGGGACTGGTGCTTTTCACCCCGAGGGTCTCCAGGGGGTTCCCCAGTCATCTGCCTGTCTGTGTGTTTATTGGCCACGATGCACATTAGTTTCCGCTGATAAGCGACATTAATTTCACCATTAGGCTTTGCGATTAACCCTTCACGGGTACGCCGGGACGCATTCGATCCCACGATCGTCGTTATCCCCTAAAACAACAGCAACAACAATAACTCCAGTCAGGTACGATAGACACAAAACTTTTATTACATTCACTTCGTATAGCTTTTAAGTAGCATATAGTCCCAAAGGTGTGTAGGGGAACTGCGCGACCTTCCAGATCGTCGAAGGGATTAATTCCTGCAATATTGAAGGATATAGTGTTCCAGTTGGTTCCTACATACCACTTTCTCGAGGGAGTGTTACTTCAGAGACAGGTTCCAAATTAGATGTTTCCAGGTTAGGTGGTTCGAGATGAAGTAGTTCAGGATGAGGTGGTTCAGGACGAGGCGGGTTTGGGTTTACCCCGGCTTTGGCAATCGCTGGGTGTTTCTGTTGAATGTGGATATTGGTGTCCTAACTCGCAGCCCTTTAATTGTGGCCATGGGTGCGAGGTGTCTTAAGGATACAGTAGTAATTCTGTCATCTGGGAACTTGACATGGGCGTATCCCGGATTCACGTATAAGACCTCAACCTTATCAGCCAGGGATAATTTTTGCTTTGCCGCACCTGACGTTTTAGGAGGAAAGGGGCTTTGCAAGGAAAGCCACGTAGATAGTGTTCGCCCCAAAGTAGACCTCCTAGAACCCTGGAAGAATTCTAGGAATTCATGTGGTGTACAATTTCTTGAGGTGCACAACAATGATCGAATAGAGTGGAGTGCATCAGGAAGAACAACTTCCCATTGGGATACATCTAAGTTTCTCGTCCTTAGAGCTAGCAGCACTGTCTTCCAAATAATCCCATTGTAGTTCTCAGCCTGGCCATTTTCTTTTGGGTTGTAAGGAGTCGTACGGCTAGTTTTTAGCCCTTTTTTTTTAGAAGAAAATCCTTCAACTCCTCAGACATAAAGGAGGTTTCCCTATCAGAGTATATATTCGCAAGCATACCAAAGATTGCGAACAACTGCACCAGGCACTGAATTACTGTACCAGTAGTCATATCTTTCAAATAGCTGAGTAGCTTTAATCTAATGCCCATAGTCAAATTTGAAAAACTGAGGTTTAAGTTCAGAGTATGTAGAGTAAGAATTAGTCATCTTCACTTCTTCCACAGAATAAGGCAGATTTCGACATCGGACAAAATGAACCCTACGAAACACTCCAGGGTAACAGATTTTCATGCAATTCCTTAAGTTCATCCACACTGGTGGCACCAAATACGCATGAGAAAGCATCCGCGGGTATGTTCTTTCTACCTGTGCGATATACAATGTCATAGTGGTAACAGGAGAGTTCGACACGCCATCTAGCTATTTTATAATTTTTTAATCTTACCAGCTGATTTAGAGTTAAACATAAAAGCAACACTACGCTGGTCAGTCACAAGCCAAAAATGACGTCTAATGAGGTAGTGTCGCCACTTCCTTAGAGCTTCAACAATGGCACAAGCTTCCTTCTCCACTTGCCCACTTGTTTAACGCAACAGTAAAATGTGTACTTGGATGAAAAAACGATTCTTCGCGGCGGGGATCGTATTCCAGGGACCTGCCCGAAACGCTACGCGTACTAGTGGCTGTACAAGAATGTAACAACTCTTGTATATATCTAAAAAAAAAAAAAAAAAAAAAAAAACACTTGGGCTTGATGGTAGAGCGACAGTCTCGCTTCATGTAGGTCGGCGTTCAATCCAAGACCGTCCAAGTAGTTGGGCACCATTCCTTCCTCCCGTCCCGTCCCAAATCCTTATCCTGACCTGTTGTTTTAGTTGTTTTAAATTTAGCTATTCAGAACGAAATGTCTATGTAGCACGGGCTATGGTGAGGCCGTAATTATCCTGACCCCTTCCCAAAGTGCTATATACTGTAGTCGTAATGGCTTGGCATTTTCACCTGATAGTTCCCTTTCCTTCCTTCTCCACTGACGAGTGCCTCTGTTCACTATTTGAAAGCGTTCGGGAGAATAAAGCTACTGGTTGTTCACTCTGGGTTAAGGTAGCGGTAATGGCATGATCTGAAGCATCAATTTCCACAGGGATAGGAGCTGTTGGGGCGATTGCTCGAACCACTGACTCAGCAATGTCTCGTTTCAGTCCTTCAAATGCTTTTGCAGCGAAAGCAGATAATGGAATCCCATTGGCATGAGAGAGGGTACGGATCTTCTCAGAAAACCCCAGCACTCAACGGGAGTAATGTGCAAGCATTACCATCGTTCTGGGTAAAGAACCTGTGTAGCTTGGTAGTGGAAGTTTTAACAGTGGCTCGAGGCATTCCGGGTCGGGTCTAATTTCTCCTTGTATAAATTATCACAATAGCTTTATAGATCGGAGTCGAAAACTATACTTTAAGATTCAGTCAGGTTATACATTTTTGTAACCTCTATAAAATGTTTCAGATTTTTATCAAGGTCTTCTTCAGAATCTCCACACAAAAACACCATCTACGTAAGCCAAGGTACCCTCCACACACTATTTCTTGAGGATGCTATCAATTTCTTTTTGAAAACTGGCCACTCCATTAGTGAGCCCAAAAGGGATACGATTAAATTAAAAAAAAAACTTTCCACAAGCTTCGAAGATTGTATAGGGTTTTTCTTCCTCTTTTAGACCCACTTCTCAAGTCCAGCCTGCTGCATACTCTAAATCTAACAACAGTATTCACAATCTCATCTATATGATGCAAGGGGTAGGCATCCAGCCCCATGAGTCGATTTATTGTTTATGAATAATCTGCAACCATTCTTTTCTAGTGATTTTCTCCTTTAGTTGCTAATACCTAGCCTCTCCATGAAGAATTACTGGGCCTAATTATCTCCTCACGCAGCATCCGTGCAGTTTCAGATTCAATAAACATATTGTCAGCCTCAGAATAGCGTCTGGGTTTTACAGCAATCGGCTTGCAGTCTGGTGGTAAATTACTGAAGAGCGATGGAGCAGGTACTTTGTCGGCAGCTAATCCACATATTCTAAGGGAAGGTCTTTCTCCTCCAAAAGTCATCTCGAGCACGGAATGATTTCGATAAAATTTATGGCCCAAAATCACATTGGCACACAAATCGGGTAACACTGAGATTCACATCATGGTAAGTTTCTCCTTGCAGTTCTAGGTCTACAGAATATAGGCCCAGGAATTTTGAAGAAAAAATACAGTAAACTTTTTCATTGTCAAGATACCTACTCTGCTCGACATTATTCTTATAAACAAAGTTCTCAGAGCTATCTGTATCAATCATGAGTGCCCTGACTGGAATTCCATTGATTTTAGAACTATTAAGCACTGATTTATCGAGGCATGCGGGTGAAGTCCCAGCTAAAGTAGCAAGCATAGCAGTTGAATGTTGGGTGTTTGAAGCACTGTTAGTCTGTTTCAGAGATCGACATGCAGACCTTAGCATAATGACCATTTTTCTTGCAGTTCATACACAGCCTCCCTAACGGGACATCGACTGCGAGGATGTCGAGTGTAACCACAAAAGAAGCACCTTAAACCACTAGCTACAAAAATATTTCAACTTTATTTTCTACAATTTCTTGTCCCCCGAGCCAGCCCTCCTGGTCTAATGAGTGTGTCACAGCAGCGTTTGTAGCCCCTGGCTGAACATAAGAGGCAGGAAGTTTCTGTGGCGTTTCTAGTGTGAGCCTGTTCATATGCTGACTAAGTCTAAAGTTTTATTTTGAAATAAGCGCTGCCTTATTGTGGCAGAACCTAGCCCATTAATGAAAGCATCTCTCACCTAGTTATCACAAGCTTCTACAGCAGTCACTGCTTTGAACTGACAATCTTTAGCTAATAATTTCAATGCCTGAAGAAACTAGTCAAGCGACTCAATGGGTTCTTGGCGCCGTGTTGGAAGCACATTGCCTTGCGAATACTGTACTTCATTATTGGGCTTCACAAACAGTTCCGCCAGGGATTTCTCAGCGGCATCATATGTAGTACATACAGTCAGCTATGTAGTCGTACACACGTGGAGCAATGTAGTTTATCAGGAGATAAGAATTTCAGAGAACAACAGAGCAGTCTGGACACGAAGTGGAAAAAATACTCAAGGAGCTAAATATGAAGAAAGCAGTTGGCCCAGATGGAGTTTCACCGTGGGTTCTGGGAGAATGTGCACCTGAGCTCAGCATTCCACTTAAACTGTTTTTTCAGGCATCCTTGTGTACAGGAGTCCAAGCAGATGTGTAGAAAAAGGCTAACATAGTTCCAATTTACAAAAGTGGCAGCAGGGAAGACCCCCCCCCTCAATTATAGACATGCATCATTGACAAGTGTCAATGATTCTCCTCGTCGAAATCTAGCTCTGACCTCGAGGTGGGATTGATATCCACCTTCCTCAAGCAGCACAAGCGGTCCGAGCATCACACACTTGAGTACGCGGGCCCTGCATAGTATTAACCTTTTGTGCTCAAAATGTGAAATGGTTATTCGAACTATATTTGCTTCAGCAAATATCCTCTCAAACCTTTGATAAATTTAATTCCTCCTATGTTATCTGTACCTGGGAATCTACCACCCTTAATTATATCCAACTCCTAATTACTCGGCAAAAACGAGCAATTAGAAGAATAAGAATTTTCAGTCCCAGACACCACTTTACTCCCGTACTGAGATCTTTAAACATGTTAAATATAAACAATGTATGAAAGGGGTTTGATACTGTAAACCATAACTACCTCTTATTTAACGTCATCAATATGGAATCTGAGGCCTTGCTCTGAACTACTTTTGATAATATGTTAATGATAGACACCAATATGTAGCCATCAATGACATAACCTCCCCTACTCTACCATTAACCGTATGGCTGCCACAGGCCAGCATCTTAGGACCTCTCTTATTTCTTATATACAACAGTGATATGCCAAATGTCTCTAACATTCTTAAACCTATACTATTTGCTGACAATACTACCTTTATCTATTCAAACCTGAACCCACACACTAAATAATATTGCAAATAACGAATTAAAAAAAGACCACACATGGATGTCGACCAACAAACTCATTTTAAACAGAAAAAACCTCCGAACCCCTCCATATAAGAAAATGTGAGGGAAACTAGTTACATGGTATTGATTATAAGAAAATAATTACATAGGAAAAAATCCTATGTTGTACACTCGGGTAAAGTCCCAAAGACCATACAATTTTCCTATTTGTGAACGGTGGAAAGATATAGTTTGTTATCAAAATTACAATACTAAGTTTTATGTTATTATGGTATTGTAGCAAGTTGTTGTTGTTGTTTTAGATTTAGCTACTCAGGACGAAATGACCACGTAGCTCGGGCTATTGTGAGCCCGTAAGGATGTAGCATGTATATTATGTCAGTAATATACTTGCTACTTGGAACCTTTTGTTCAGAGTTGCTGAATCTAAATCAACAACAAACAATGAATCATCATCATTACGGGCTGTTCATGTTCGTGCCACCTCTTAGGCGGCTTAATCTTCATCAATCAATCAATCAATCAATCAATCATCGTCAGTCTAACTTCAAGAGTGGTTCAGTACAGACGCTTGTGCGATATCCCACATCCTCAACACCATCCATATTCTGCGTGCAGTCTACTCGCCCTCACACCATTGCTCGCCAGGCTTCACCTGCAAACTTTTGTACACTACGTTCGTCCAGATATATATATATTATTATTATCTATGTTTATTGTCACCACAATTGACGTAACAATAACACGTTACAGTATAAAGACTGAAATATCATCTTCGAGAAGTTCGCGAGCTGTCATCCTTAAAAGACTGTTTCAACTGTGCCTTAAAATATAATAGCTTCAAATTGTACCGTTTTGGTACATTTGTACCACAGGTACAAATAAGTACCAAAGTTCAAAGTGCTTCTCACTCCGCCCTGACAAGAGGAATAAGGAAGAAGCTGCTCTATAAATTTTCATATGCCACCACCTGCGAGTCGGCAGCGGGGTCAACATAAACCCAGCCAGTGTTTACAAGGACCAGCTGATTTATTCGCATTTAAATTATGAGGGCGAAATACCTACTGCAATGCAAAAAAATCGAACACAAAAAAGCACTTGATCGATGTTTTGATGCTAGGCTGTGATGAAACACCACCTGGATTTAAATAGTTTTATTAGATTCATTGGAAACTCGAAAGGAAGAAGGCCATCTGGATTCGGTGGGTCAGGCCAGCCGCCAGTATGACATTAATGGTGGCGAGTGATGGCTGTGTTGTGACGACTGACAGACACCTCTAAAGTGAATCTGAAAATTTTCCCCAAGTGTTTGGTCACACTGAGTTATGAAGACTGATGTGGTATTTAAAAAAAAAACGGCTTGTTAGCACTATTGTGTGGACTAGCAAATTACAGTGTTGCGGTTTACGGTTGCAAGTATTTTTATTATTAATTTCGTGTTTAGCAAAATCCTGAAAGTGCATTGTTAAGAATACGCAAGACACCAAGGTAGGACACACCGCTACTAAATGTTAATTATTAGAAAGTTTAGTGATTTACTGAAAATTTAAGGTGGAAACTGGCCTTTATTGCTGTGGCAAAATTATGTACTTGTTGGGTACTTAAGTTCTTGTAGTGTTTCTCTCCTCATACTGGATATTTAATTCACTGTGAATGTTGGACACCCCGCTTTTGTTTGTGTTAGCGAGCACGTCATGAGTAGTGTTGACGTTGACCCCCTTGTCTGACCCCACTACGGACACCGCTGACCCCACTACGGACACCGCTGACCCCCTCCCCCTTTGACTACGGACAGCGCGATCCTCCTTCAGGAGAAGGTATGTATCATCTGAATTCTCAAGTGTCACCTACGTCTCTGTCTTTTGCATATGAACATGGAGATGGATGTGACCATTCACATGTTATATATGTGGTATATGATTATAATATGTATATAACAATTTCAAAATGCTCATTAATAATTACTTTTTCTGTCATTATAGGTAAGGTTTTTTTTTGTTTAGCTCATCGCATAACACAACTCCACCAGCTTAAGGTATGTTCCTGTTTCATTTTGTTTCCGAAGGATTTTTGTTTTCAACAAAACATTACAGGACAGTATCATTATGGGTAAATATAAAATCCGCCGTTGGTCCTGGGGGCACCGAGGCATGCTAGGACTCCTCCAGGACTTCATTGGGTCCTGGAAGTATCAGGTCCACTTTTATTTTTGCCTTGTCGATTCCACCGAGTATTTTTTTTAAGTTGTGATCATGTCACTCCAGGTGTTGCTTTACTTCAGTGAAGTTCATTAGTCTTCCCTTGTACGTTACTCGCTAAAACTCTCGTACCACCCTAGTATTATGGGGGTGGGAGCGGCTCCATGCTTGAGCTACATATTATAAACAATAAAGGGTCTGACGTTCGTGGTGTCTAGTTTTTTAATTTCAAAAGTAGAGTTAGACTTGATGTGAGCACTTGGTGGTCAATGTTGGGGCTTGTTCTTTAAGGTATGTGTTGTTTGTGTGAAAGTTTTCTCCTCCGGATGACGGCAAGATGTGTTGGTATTGGAAGACGCGTCACGGTGGAGCCTCAAACTGGGCAGTTAAGCAAGAAGGCTGAGCGTTGTTTCTTAGAGTTAGACACATTTTATTTTATCCTTATTAGAGTTAGGTTTAGTGTTTAGAGTTAGACACACTCAACACTAACAATATTCGTGAATGTCTGAAGTACTCAGAGAATGTATCTCATACCATTTGTGCTGAAATAATTTGTTACAGAGCAATCACAGATAGTGTTGGAGAATGTGTCCTAATTTGCTTTATCAGTTCAGTTCATTTATTATGCACCCCATACCCATCTTGTGGGCGGTAGTGGAAAGGGTTATTATCATAAATCGTTATCTCGTGCTTTCTTTCCTTTGAGTGTCAGTGACTGCTCTTCAACCATACCTAATCTCCTGAAAAGTGTGTGCTTTACAAGAAAAAATAGGTTATCTAGGCCAAAATTGTGCAGTACATATATTGAAATAATAAAAACTGGTCTGACTTGAGTGTACGCAAAACTTGAGAAAATAAAATAGCATATCAGTTTCATTCGATAAAACAAACTCCGAGTTTCGAAAGATTATTTGGGGAGGGAAATGTAAGGGCTGTAACTAGAGTATTAATATACTAACAGTGCAGTTCATTAATGTACTATATCTATTTAGTATTATAACGAACTGTCAATATGGAGGACGGGCTGCTGGCGGGGCATGCCACTGCGAGGCAGCCTAGGGACAGAGCGAGTTTTTTTTATGTTTCCCTTAGCGTTAGTTCCTCTTCCCGTCTGGTGTTAGTCCCTTGGCGTCCTGTTTTTCTCTGGAAAGACTTCAAGTTCATAGTGCAAGAGCTGCCAAGAAGAGCATGCACGTATTGCACGGCTTACATATGCACTGATGACGCTTCTCTTATACCTATTGGTGCATTCACTCTTACGGTTCATACACTTTCCTGCATCAGTTGGTTTACGATACACATCTGTGATGAATCTACCCGAGTTACCATCAACGATGGTTGTTGCTAGGGTCCTGAGGCTTCCATTAAATCCCAATCAGGAGCCAAAGCATAAAGCCCTGATTGGGTTTCAGTGGAAGCTTCTTGACCCTTAGATGATTCAATTGAATCCCAGGTTGCATTACTCTTGACTATGTAGTGGTCTAGGGCTTGTGCTTTGAAGTATCAATTGTGTGAGGTTTAAATTCTTCTCATGGCTCCTACTAATTTTCTCATTGATTCATCACGTTAATGTGATTTGATTGTGCATGCATATATATATATATATATATATATATATATATATATATATATATATATATATATATATATATATGTATATATATATATATATATAATATATATAATTACCTAATAGCTAGAACGCACTACTTGGCCAAGTATGCGAGACCCTGAAATTTGCTTAATAAGCAGAGTTTTCCTAAAGTTACATATTTTTCAAACAAAAAAAAAATGATTGTGAAATGATAAAGCTTTCCATTACATAATATATGATTTTTTTAATTTGATTTAATACTAAAGTAGAAATATGACCAATCCTAACCTAACCTTTCTTAAGCTGAACTAACATAACTAAGTCAGTAATTCATATTCGTAATATAATATAATAATATTAATTCAAATAAACCAATTGGAAAATAACAATTAAACTAACGAAAATCACTGCCTGTTAGGCAAATCGGGCCTTGCATACTAGGTCATACTTTCTTACCTTAATATCTCTACTTCCTTGTGATGCTTCTTTACTTCTTCCAGAGTTTTATATTGCTTTTCATTATGTTAACCTGTGTTCGATTAACCTTGATGAATTCTTGGATATATACTTTGAGTTCTTTGCAGACTTTTTTTTATATACTTTGATTTAATTTTAATTTGATCTAAGTCGAGCCATTTTTTTTCCAGTTCGGCTGTTTGTTGGGTCTTTAGTATTTAGTAGATAGGATATTATATAAGTATTCTTTGCATCATGTTCCCATTTTCCCCCTTTTGCTTCTCTCTATCTTTTGTCTGTCCCTTCACTAGATTTTATGATGACCTTATTGTTTTCGAACTTTGTTTTGATGCATTGCTTCTTAAACCTGAGGTTATTTCTGTATTGCTGATCTACCTTGTATGTGCATTCCTAACGCCTCGTTCTACAATATCACACATTGTCTTTCTCTCTAGCACCGCCTTTCACAGAACCTCTTCCGGAAAATATCTTGGCTTTACACACATATCTTTGCAGTAATTGAGATGTTTATCATAGCTGATTGTCCCTATTTTGTTCTCTCAGGTGACATAGAAACTCAATCATCAGAGCCCATCGGTGACTGGTTTCCTGAGGTCATCTTACACAGTTTTCTCAGTATAGGCTTCAGGGGAAATTTTTTATCTAATCTTGATCGTCCATTTTCTTTTCTCAGTGTCGTTACTTCAGTTACGTCAGTTACGTCAGTTACTTCAGTTACGTGTTCTGTGAGCAAACTTATCGTTATTGTCTTTAGTAGTTGTGATCTCTGTGTCTCTTCACGTGTATTTCTGGGTCCTTCGTCTCCCCCCCCTCACCCTCTCTCTCTCTCTCTCTTGTATTTAAAATTACAATACTATCTTCCCTATAATAAACTCACTTGCTCACACTTCCATTACGTTCTATTCATGAGTGCAATGACATCCGTTTTTCTGCTTGTTTTTCCTTACTATTAGAAAATAATCATGGAAAACTGCATATGTTTTAACAAAGTTTATAAATTCTGCATAAGTCAAATCGTTTACAAAAAACAGGAAATGCAATTAAAAACATTTAAAATCTGCTTAAATTTATGTTCAATTGAGTATCTTTTTAATATATTACTTTGCACAGAATGACAGGTTGCACAATAATATGAGCGCCTGCAGTGAATTTTCAAGTTAACACAAAATATAATAGTTCTAAAATGATAACCATTAATTTCCTTAAATCAAACGTCAACACTTCACAAAACCTTTCCATTAAATGGCCATCCAATTATAAACCTAGGTAAATGGAGGAAAATATTTCAAATGATTGATTTGTAAGAAGTTTTATTGGATCTATAAGGAGATTCCAACACATCTATACTGAGGTTCCTGTCCACAGCCACTAACACTGTCATCACCAGCTGACTGTCATGGTCGCTTGTAAGAGGAGCAGAATTCCCCGCAACCTCACTGTGCCGCTACAAGCAATCCACAGCGTGCCTTAGAATATAAAATTCTTACAATTACCTGAGCACAACATACACAAAAAGGTGTTCTGTTTTCATATCTATGAGACCAACATGTCCATTAAATGCTGTGATTCCCGATGGTGTTCTTTTATCATGTCAATAAGAGCAACATGTCCATTAAATGCTGTGATTCCCGATGGTGTTCTTTTATCATGTCAATGAGAGCAACATGTCCATTAAATGCTGTGATTCCCGATGGTGTTCTTTTATCATGTCAATGAGAGCAACATGTCCAATAAATGCTGTGATTCCCGTTGACACTAATTATAGAATCACTTCTGTCTGTTCATGGATAAATTGTAACAGTTACACTGAGACTCAACACAGCATAAAAAGTGCTAACGGCTTCGGCCCAACAAACACAGCACTCGGTACTGTTAATTTTGTGTCAGCACTTCGCCTCTGTGCCTTCAGAGTCGAGTTTTTTCAGCAACAGTCGTGCAATAAATTTCCAAGTGAAATTCTTCTACGTTTTGTTGATGATGGAAAGCCAGTTTACCTGCTAAAAACGCGCCAAATTTGTGACTGGTCGTAAATTCACATCACTGGAAGACACATAATATAGCCTTTGAATATATCTTCCCTTGTCGATATGCACAGGTTCCAGTTACAACACTAGCACCATAAATCTGTTGAGAGAGAAAATTGATTAGTTATTGAACAATTTGAGGTTAAATTTCTTTACTCTTCCGCATTGCCTTCCTCGCTCTCTCTAATGCACGTGTCTATATCAATAAATTTAAATATCTGTGTCTGGTCTGTTCGAGGTTAGAGGCCTGACTTCCTAAGCTACGTGAATTGCTGCAAAAATGTCATCCATTTTCAATGCTATTGACACATTTAAATTTAATTTTGGCTAAATATCTAGTCCATTTGGTGCATCAGTTAATCATACTGATCAGTTAATCATATACCGGATGGGGTACCCGGGTGCCCTTCCCTTATCGGTACCTCCCCGGCCTTCCCCAATCCCAACATTCCCTACTCCTCCTCCTCCCGCCGCTTACCGTGTCCTTCGTTCTACCTCCTTTCCCTCTCCCCTCATCCATCCACCCCTTCGTCCTGTCTTCCCTCTCTCTCTGTATATATATATACATATATATATATATATATATATATATATATATATATATATATATATATATATATATATATATATATAATATATACGCACAAGCAACTCGTCCCTAAGGCTGCTGCAAGAACAGTTAGCCAGGCAGCAGCCGACATGTTGAAGCCAAAACAGCTCGGTTTTGGTATACCCAAAGGGTGTGAGGCACCACCTCACGCAGCTAGAGCCTTCATTGCCGACATTACAGAAGAAGAGGCCCCTAATCAAACTGGATTTAAAAAATGCTTTCAACCTGGGAAGAACAGATGCAGTACTCCAAGCTGTCCATAGTTATTTCCCTTCCCTCTACCCACTTGTCCACTCTTGTTATAGCAAGGACCTGAAGCTGCTATTTGGTAAACACGAAATTGACTCACGAGATGGTGTCCAACAAGGTGATCCCTCGCTTCTGTTCTTTTCTGCCTAGTTATTAAAGAAGTCACTGAAAACCAGTCCAATGAGCTCAACATTTGGTTCTTGGACGATGGTACTCTAGCTGGCTCTCTGGACTCCCTCCTCGAGGACATAAGAACAATTCAGGAGCAAGGAGCAAATCTAGGCCTCACCTTGAACTCTTCCAAGTGCGAAGTAACCTCTTCCAACCAGCACATAATAGATCGAATAAAGGGTGTTTTGCCTGATACCCGTACACCCAAACGTGAGGACAGTACACTCATATGGGCTCTTCATGAAGCGAAGGCTATCGACGAGCTCCTCGGTAAGAAGATCGCTGACCTGAAGAGGATGGGTGAAAGGATTGAAGACATTGATGCTCACGACGCACTTCACCTCATCGCTTGTCCCTCTCCAGCCTGACCTACTTTCTTAGATGTTCGCAATCTATCAATAGCCGGAGGAGTACGACAGCTTGCTGAAATCATTGTTAGAAAAAGCCCTTAACCTTTCTCTCAATGACTCACGGTGGAAAGAAGCCTCCGATCCTGCCTTCCTTCCTGTTGTTCGCTCAGCAACACAAATGGCTGTTCCAGCGTTCCTGTCCTCTTCAGTAGCATTTGACAACCTGGCGAAGGAAATCCTACTGGATTACCTAGGTCAACAGGCAGGAGTACACGATCCCAGTTTTATACACCGCACCACCAAATGGGTCTCTCGCAATACCAGCACTCCATCCACCACCATCTAAAGCCCACAAGCAATCCAGCTGGGTAGGTAAGAAATTCCCATTGTAGACCGAGTGGCTATAATATGCCAAGTAGCTGCAAAAACACCACAGGACACTGCTAAATAAAAAGCCATAGCAGCTCCCCCATGCAGGTGACTTCCTATTAGCAACCCTCAATGTCGGCAACCGGCACACGTCTCACACCGCAGGCTCTACAAATGGCAGTGGCTTTCCGCTTTGCTTCCCCAAATTCACAGTGAATATACGTGTATTTGTGGCGAGGCAGGGTCTGACAATACAGCCAGTATGGCCTCTTATGGCCAGCATGGCCTGCTCTGGCCTGCATGGCCTGCTCTGGCCAGCACGGCCTGCTCTGGCAAAGCACAGGGGAATGGCACTCAAGACACAGAGAAGTCAATGACATCATTAGGAGGATCCCACAGCTGGTTGTCCAGCAGAGAGAGAGCCCCATTACCTAATGCCGCACAACACTGACGAGACGGTTGGTCGCCCTTGTGGGATCACAGTGAAACCCTGAAAGAATGGTAGATCGTTGGTGTGAGACAACACATGCGTTTCAACCTTGGCTACCACCTACGTTGCCTTCAGTGTTGCACATCCAGGTGGAGCTGCCACTAACAGGGAAGCAGCCAAGTCCTGTAATTACAAAGACCTGGATTACCACTACAATTTAGCCCCCATTGCCTCAAAGGCGCTCAGTGCCTTAGGGTAAAAGTGCCACCAGTGTTCTGAAGAAGCTGGGTTCTAAGGCAACTGAAACAAGAGATCATAGAACCACCAGCTTTTTTCAGCACCTCAACGTGGCGACACAGAGGGGAATCGCACACTGCATCCATGGAGTCTGCCCGCCCTCTGAGGAGCTTTTAAGAGCTCGACAACTGTTGACAACCAACCTTGTACCTTGCATGTAACCAATGTTGTAATTTTGGGTAAAGAAGTTTTAAATTATATATATATATATATATATATATAATATATATAATGTAAGGGCATAATCGGTTAGTTTAAGTTATCAACAACATACCTCATTTGGGATACAGAAATTCTGATAGTTGATGTGCAGAGTGACCTAGGTTGAACACTTAACAATTGAATGACTACATGTAAAACACAAAATGTGCTCTCACGAGTCACAAAGAGCAAGAAGTGTGCATCCACCAGAGTCTAGACTAATACAATAATTTCGGTTGGCTGGCTGGGACTGATGACCATCCAGAGTTGTCACAAACTACACCACCTTGTAGTATAACGCTTGTGATGGCCGGGCCTGGAGGTCACGACTACCACAAGTACGACCTTGTAATACAACATACTATATATATATTTTGTAATTTCAATAGGGATATGTAAACGTATTTCGGTGTAATTATAAAAGGTTTAAATTACGTGCAGTGTTCTAATTACTACAGGAAAAATGAATATACACAAAATTATTTCGTGAACCATAGGTTAATGAAGCTATATTTTTGAGCATGTTCTCGAGGCATTCAGTACACTTCTTCCTTCACAAAATTACAACCGGCTGTAGTTTAGTTTTGGTGATCGTTGGTAAGCTGCTCAAGTGCTGCTAGCAGAGCCTCAACATGGAGCCCAATACCATCTTTAAGATCAGAAAATCCATTTATTTATGCAGACGAGGAGTCACAATAACGTGGTTGAAATATGTTTACCAAACCACACACACTAGAAAGTGAAGGGACGACGACGTTTCGGTCCGTCCTGGATCATTCTCAAGTCGATGGTGTACGAGTACCATTCACACATTCGACTTGAGAATACAATTATTCTTTTTTGTTCTCCATTTATTAATCTTTTTCATACTGTCTTTGCTGCTAAAGTTCTCCCCGGACATACTAAAGAGCCTGCGATGCACTTCCCTATGTTTAACTCCTCCTTTAAACAAAATAAAATTATTCTCTTCTCAGTCTAAGTACAATTCTCCAGACATGTTGTCATTATTGGCCTTGTCTGATTTAACAGTCAGTGTGTTAGATAAGAATTTGTAAGTAGTAATGGAGAAAGGTGACTCCAGTCAGAACTGATCACGCCTTCAAATGATAGGTGACTGGTGCAAGGCTCAGCTTTGCAGTTTTCTACCACTTATCTAAGTGTCGTCTTATTCCACATACTCCACCATACAATTGTTGTTTGCTCCACTCTACTATAGCCTTCTGTCAGGCTTTGTCGAACATGGATTTACTATTTACTGTTTTCTGCTAACTTGCCAAAATTCTATATTCTCCTACAGAATCTCTCTTATTGATAACTACCAGTTATTCAACAGTCTTAGCTTAGCCTGAGGGAGTAGCAGTCTTAGCTTAGCTTTTTTCCTGAATAAAATTGACTTTATTTTACTTCATGCATTATTTTATACACCAGTGTATAAGAAGTCCAGCCTACCATGACGTACCTTTTTTATACAGAGCTTTCCTTTTGACTGAGGATAAGTGGAATTACAGCCTCCGGGTCACCAGGGTGGGGATCGTGCCTGAGGGAGTGCCGACGCCCTATGGAAGCAGAGGAGGGTGTCCAGAGGGGATGCGGTGTTGACGTCGTCTGTGACTGCCCACTGTGGGTAGGGTTAGACTGGTGAAGGGTGTGCGTGGAGGTGCTGGTGACGGGTTGTGATGAGTAAGATGGGTGTTGTGACGGTGGGTACTGAGCTGGGCTGCGCTTGTGGTCCAGGGTGGCGTAAATCACCCTCTGAGGGTCCTGATGTGCAGGGTTGGGTGTAGTTCTGAGGGGGTCGTGGTGCTGAGGGTTACTCGTTCCTCTGTGCAGGTCAGGATGCTGAGGGCTGGAGCTGCTGCCTCCTAACACCAGCTCAGCATACTGTACGTCGCCGGCTGCACACGGCTGTTGGCAAGATGCGTACACACAAAGACAATATTGTATTAGCAATAAAACAATTGCATACAATTAAATAAAGAAGGTAACGTCTGCAACATCTATGTTCACATAAGTCTTGGTAGATGACTTTCTAAGTGTTTAATCTGATGAACTTTGGCCACTTTCATTGCCTACCATAAATCAATTTGCCCGAAACGCTTTGCGGGCTAGTGGCTTTACAAGGTTGTAAAATCAACATCATTCCTATGTTCTCTCTTAACCCCTAATGTACCTTCTTGTATATAAATAAATAACAAAATTAAAAAAAATGTATGCTATTGATTATAATTATAATACATCTTTCTGAAGATGTATTATTAAATACGAAAGTACTTAAGGAAATTCCTGTCATAATCCTTCCTTCATGGTCTGACACTGTTTTATATATATATATATATATATATATATATATATATATATATATATATATATATATATATATATATATATATATATATATATATATATATATATAATATGGCCTCTCAGCAGCCAGCTGACTGGTACCTCCAGGAAACAAATATCCATAACCTTTTCTCTTTTTAGGTAAATTGCTACATAAACTGTCGCTACACAAAACATTACTTACTGGAGACAAGGTTAGTAACACAAAGCTCAATGAAGCTAGTCTAAGCATCTGGCCTACAACCTCTGAGAGTCAAACAAACTGACACTTTCTCTCATATACATACACGGATTTACACTTGGATCATTACTGACTGGAACTCTGGCCTCAGAAATACGAGACCAATGCCCTACCAACCAGGCCAAGAAGGCTCACAATAAGAGAGGCTCTCAGAAGGTCCTAACTGGTACCCCAATGAGACTTTAAACCTTTCCTGGAGCACCACTAAAATTGAAACCCCCCTAAAGGCGCCCAAGACGGCATCACGTGTGTCTGATTCTAACCATCTCGCCCGTAAAAGGATCGGAACGTCTGCGTTGAAGCTCTGGCCGAAGTCAGGTGGAACTCTCCCTGTGAACAATGCTACGCCGCCCGAGCACTTTTCGCTCAACACTGATCAGACTTCGTTGTTAGTAGGGTTGAGGTGATGTGGCCCAAGGTGGCAGGGTGGCCTAGAGCACCAGCTGTGATCACTGAATTGATACATACTCCCTCCCTCACATTCACTCACTCATTTTCTCCCTTTCACTCATTTTCTCACATTCACCTCTCTCTACCTGTCTCTCTCTCTCGCTCATTTCCTCACTCTCTCACTTTACTCTCTCTCTTACCTCCTTCTGTTTCTGCCAGTAATTTAGCTGCGGCAGAGTGGCAGCCAGCACTTACCTGGTAATTAGCGAGAGTGCACAGGTGCTGTGCCCTGGGCAGTGTAGCGTAGGTTGAGGGTAGCGAGGCAGAGCTGATTGTGTTGACACCTTCCACCACCCACGACTCTGCCTCTGTGAAGGTAAGTGCTGGTTAACCTCTCTCTCTCTCTCTCTC
>WNGS01109635.1:9406819-9417623 GCA_020271785.1 Procambarus virginalis | reverse complement strand
TATGGCAGAACCAGTGTTGATCACCAATGAACTGGATTTGCACTTTAAGCCGTTAGTTCCGTACATCTTTCTCCTACTTTACTTACTTGT
This sequence comes from Procambarus virginalis, assembly GCA_020271785.1. Classification (NCBI taxonomy): domain Eukaryota; kingdom Metazoa; phylum Arthropoda; class Malacostraca; order Decapoda; family Cambaridae; genus Procambarus; species Procambarus virginalis. The sequence continues at coordinate 9,417,533 of WNGS01109635.1, read as the reverse complement.
AAGCCCGTTATTGAAGCTCATCCCTTGGACTTTCACACTCGTCTACAGCTTCTCTATAATGTTATCTTTTCTTTCTGAACTCTAGTCTGCCCTGTCCCTCTGCAGTTTTATGGCAGCAGGGTCAGACACAATTTACTATGAGATACTTCACACCTCAGTGCATCTGTCTGTATTTGCTGAATATCTATATCCATCTCTGGGAGGCGACATCAATTCCTAAAGACTGGCTTTAGGCAATTGTTTTCCCATTCGGAAACCTGGCATGCACTTTTGCTAAGTATTTTTACCCCAGTGCCCTGACAAGTTGAGTCTGCAAACTTTTTGTCAGTATGGTTAATATATGTCTCGTGGTTCTTAAAATATCATTACCTCTTTCATCTCAACCTGGCTTTCACACATGTCACAACATGACTGATATCTTAAGTGATTTTGAGGTTTACATTCGTATTGCTTTTGCTGTGAATACCTTCAACAATGTCATTCTTCGTTGATCTGGAAAAGGCTTGTGACACCACCTGGAAATACAATATCTTATCTTGACTACATTCATTTGGTCTTCATGGCCATCTCCCACTCTTCCTTCAGAGATTACTCTCTCATCATTCTTTTAAAGTGAGATTTGGTACCACTTTCTCTGACTTTTCAACAATATGAAAGTGTTCCCTAAGGTAGTGTTCTGAGCAATGCTCTTTTCATGGTTGCCTTAAATGGACTTCCTTCCTCCCTTCCCTCTAGCAATTTCTCAGCATTTTATGTTGATCTCACTTTCTGATGTTGCAGTGACAACTCCCCTTTCCCAGCCATATTGGTGTTAACTTAAATGAACATGCAGACACTGTCACTAAGGAGACCATTTCACTTGTCTTCTTTCCCAAAAAGACATTCCTTATTCAGATTTCTACCCAGTCATTCATTCCTCAGTTATTCATTAACTATTGGTAGTTATTGATTTGGCATTATGGGTAACAAGCTGCTGACTCTTAAAAGTAACCCATCTCCTCGGCCTTCCTCCTACCACTGTAATATAGTGGGAAACCATTCTTGTTAGGTTGCATATTGGCCACACATGCTTAACTCATAGGGATTTAATGGAACACCATCTTGCTCCCTAATGTCCAAATTGCATAGTCCCGCTTAGTTATGCAACTGCTAGTAGAATGGCTCCAATTTTCAGAACATGATACGTCTTATCTAATGTTCATCAGGGTCATTTGCCCCTTGACAGAATCCTTGGTGGATCCAGTACCTTTGATGTCGCTCAGCTTATGTTCTTTTGTTCTCGTAATGACACCCCAAAGTAATATTTAGCATCTTTTGAAAATCCACCGACACTGACGAATCTACATAGATTTCCTGGCTTGGCGCCTTCTTTTGATAATTACTAAGTCCTACTTTAGTACATATGTATGCTATACTAGTCATAGGAAAGTTTGAGTTTCATTTATGACACTTTTCATGTGCTCCAAAATTAATTATACAAAAAGTTAAAAAAAAAAAAAATCCATTTGCCTATGTTCAACTAAATATTGTAGTTGCAAAAAGTACTATCATTTTTGGAGATGGGTTGGGGAATTTACATGTATATCCATTGCAAGTTATAAAACTGCCTCATTGATTAGAACAATAGTGGTTGTTGACACTGGCGGCCCCATTTTTTTCACAGCTCCTCTTTTTTTTTCTTACAGTTTTCAGTGAATGCAGGTTATGATAGGCAGGCTAACCTAAGGCAAACTTATCTTTCCTTTGAAAACAAATACTACAGTACTTAATTGAAATCTATTTAAGAGAAACACTACAATTGCTAACAGTTTTGAGAGTATATGAACAGGAACAAATATAAAAATATAAAATATAACAAATTATTTAAAATTTTTGTTAAAAGTAAAGTACAGTACTGTAGAAAAGCTTACCTAAGGTAACTTGCATAATTATATCCTGGTATCTGAATACTGTAACCACAAGGATCCATTATTAGTGAGCTATCAGTGCTTGGAATAAATTATAAATTGTTTGTTTATATATATATATATGTATATATTATATATATATATATATATATATATTATATATATATATATATATATATATATATATATATATATATATGTCGTACCTAGTAGCCAGAACGCACTTCTCAGCCTACTATGCAAGGCCCGATTTGCCTAATAAGCCAAGTTTTCATGAATTAATTGTTTTTCGACTACCTAACCTAACCTAACCTAACCTAACTTTTTCGGCTACCTAACCTAACCTAACCTATAAAGATAGGTTAGGTTAGGTTAGGTAGGGTTGGTTAGGTTCGGTCATATATCTACGTTAATTTTAACTCCAATAAAAAAAAATTGACCTCATACATAATGAAATGGGTAGCTTTATTATTTCATAAGAAAAAAATTAGAGAAATATATTAATTCAGGAAAACTTGGCTTATTAGGCAAATCGGGCCTTGCATAGTAGGCCAAGAAGTGCATTCTGGCTACTAGGTACGACATATTATATATATATATATATATATATATATATATATATATATATATATATATATATATATATATATATATATATATTATATATATATATAGACAACACACACACACACACACATTATTCACGACTTTTGTTAGGCCAAAGCTAGAATATGCAGCGGTTGTGTGGTGCCCATATCTTAAGAAGCACATCAACAAACTGGAAAAGGTGCAAAGACATGCTACTAAGTGGTTCCCAGAACTGAAGGGCAAGAGCTACGAGGAGAGGTTAGAGGCACTAAATATGCCAAAACTAGAAGACAGAAGAAAAAAGAGGTGATATGATCAGTACATACAAAATAGTAACAGGAATTGATAAAATCAATAGGGAAGATTTCCTGAGACCTGGAACTTTAAGAACAAGAGGTCATAGATATAAACTAGCTAAACACAGATGCCGAAGAAATATAAGAAAATTCACTTTCGCAAACAGAGTGGTAGACGGTTGGAACAAGTTAGGGGAGAAGGTGGTGGAGGCCAAGACCGTCAGTAGTTTCAAAGCGTTATACAGTATGGCAAAGAGTGCTGGGAAGACGGGACACCACGAGCATAGCTCTCATCCTGTAACTACACTTAGGTAATTACACACACACACACACACTTGGTCTCAATTTGGAGACGGTACAGACAAATTAGGAAAGGCAGTGGCATTGCTGTGCTGGTGAACGAACACCTAAAGGTGAACGAAATAATGATTGTCAATCCACGAGAAGTTGACGTAATAGCACTAGAGATCTGCCATGAGGATGATAAACTAATGATCATAAATGCATATAGTCCACTGCCAAGCAACACATGGACAAAGGAGGAGCTAGATAGTAAACGAGAGGGTCTTATAACAATAATGAGAGAGATTATAGTAAGAGTGGATAAAGATAGATCAAGACTGTTGATAGTCGGTGACTTCAACTTGAAATCCATAGACTGGGAAGCATATGAAGCTAGAACAGAGGATTTTTGGACCTGTAGATTTGTAGACCTCATCCTGGAAACATTCTTGTATCAACATGTTAAACAATCTACGAGGATGAGGGAAGGGGATGTTCCCTCCATGCTAGATTTTATATTTACCAGGAAGGAGGAAGAGATATTTGACATTCAGTACCTTCCTCCCTTGGGTAAAAGTGACCATGTCTTTTTGGGAATAAAGTATGCAATGCATTATAATCTGGAAGAAAATAAGGAGGTTGAAGCAGTTGAAAAACCTGACTTCAGAAGAGGACATTATGGCGACCTTAGAATATTTCTTAGTGAATATAATTGGACAGACTTGTTGCTAGGCAAGGAAGTAAATGAGATGTATGTCAAGTTTTGTGAAATATGTGATAAAGGCATAAAAAAGTTTATACCAAAGCAGAGATGCAGAACTAGGAAACAGGATTGGTTCAACAGAAATTGCGAAAGGGCCAGAGACTAAAAGACGCAAAAATGGAATCAATATAGGAAGAGGCCAAACCCCCAAACATAACAGTGATACAAACATGGGAGAAAGAACTACACGGCAGTGAGAAGAGAGGCAGAAAGAAATTTTGAAAAAGGGATTGCAGACAAATGTAAAACAGAACCAGGTCTATTCTATAAATTCATAAACAACAAATTCCAGGTAAAGGATAATATTCAGAGGTTGAAAATGGGAAATAGATTCATGGAAAATGAAAAGGAAATGTGTGAAACATTAAACGAAAAGTTCCAAAGTGTGTTTGTACAAAATGAAATCTTCAGGGAACCAAACACAATAAGAATTCCAGAGAACAACATAGAGCACATAGAAGTGTCTAGAGACAAAGTGGAAAAAATGCTCAAGGAGCTAAGTAAGAGCAAAGCATTTGGTCCAGATGGAGTTTCACCATGGGTTCTGAGAGAATGTGTACCTGAGCTCAGCATTCCACTTCAACTGATTTTTCAGGCATCCCTGTGTACAGGAGTTGTAGCTGATGTGTGGAAAAAGGCTAACATAGTTCCAATCTACAAAAGTGGCAGCAGGAAAGACCCCCCTCAATTATAGACCTTTATCATTGACAAGTGTAATAGTCAAAATATTGGAAAAAATAATTAAAACTAAATGGGTAGAACACCTGGAGAAAAATTATATAATATCAGACAGACAGTATGGTTTTCGATCTGGAAGATCCTGTGTAACGAACTTATTCACCTTCTATGATCGAGCCACAGAGATTTTACAGGAAAGAGATGGTTGGGTTGACTGCATCCATCTGGACCTAAAAAAAAAAAGTTTCGACAGAGTTCCAGATAAGAGGTTGTTCTGGGAACTGGAACATATTGGAGGGGTAATAGGTAAGCTTCTAACATGGATGAAAAATTTTCTGACAGAAAAATGAGGGTCATAATCAGAGGCAATGTCTCGGATTGGAGGAATGTCACGAGTGGAGTACCACAGGGTTCAGTTCTTGCACCGGTAATGTTCATTGTCTACATAAACGCTCTATCAGTTGGAATTCAGAATTATATGAACATGTTTGCTAATGATGCTAAGATAATAGGGAAGATAAGAAACCTAGATGATTGTCATGCCCTTAAAGAAGATCTTAACAAAAGTGTATGGAGCACCACTTGGCAAATTGAATTTAATGTGAATAAATGCCATGTTATGGAAAGTGGAATAGGAAAACATAGACCCACACAACCTATAAATTATGTGAGAAATCTTTAAAGAATTCTGATAAAGAGATCTAGGGGTGGTTTTAGATAGAAAACTATCACATGAAGACCACATAAAGAACATCATAGAAGGAGTCTATGCTACATTTTCTAATTTCATAATTGCTTTTAAATACATGAAAGGTGAATTTAAATATACCATCCATGTATTTAAATACAGTACTGCTTTCAATTCATGAACTAAAGAAATTGTTCACGACTTTTTTTAGACTAAAGCTGGAATATGCAGCTGTTGTATGGTGCCCATATCTTAAAAAGCACATCAACAAATTGGAAAAGGTGCAAAGACATGCAAATAAATAGCTCGCAGAACTGAAGGACAAGAGCTATGAGGAGAGGCAATAAATATGCCAAAACTAAAAGAAAGAAGATAAAGAGGTGATATGATCACAACGTACAAAATAGTAATGGGCATTGATCAAATTTGTGGGGAAGAATTCCTGATACCTGGAATTTCAAGAACGAGAGATCATATATTTAAACTAGCTAAACGAAGCTACCGAATAAATATAAGAAAATTCACTTTCGCAAACAGAGTGGTAGAGGGTTGGAACAAGTTAGGTGCGAAGGTGGCGGAGGCCAAAACCGTCATTAATTTCAAAGCGTTATATGACAGAGTGCTGGGAAGACGGGACACCACGAGCATAGCTCTCATCCTGTAACTACATTTGGGTAATTACACACACACGCACACACGCAGTGACACCTCCAAAATCTTGATTACATCATTCTGGACTTTACTAGTTTTCCAGAAATTTGCCCTTTTTTTTTCACTATATCAGGAAACTTTCTGGATTTTCTTATAGAAAGTGATACAATGTTTCTTTATGCATATTTAAATGCACAAATATTACAGCATATAAATCATAATTTGATGTGCTTATATAATAATTATGCTGGATAATACAAAAAAATAATTAGGTTCATTTTTCTTCCTGTAGCACTGGTTGGCTTGTTAACTCTGAGGCATCAAATTGCAGTTATACTATTACAGTACTGTCATACCATCTTTAAAACTTCTGCAGTCACTCTGAACTGGTGTTGAAGTTCTCAATGCACATGGTTAATAGTATTCTTTTAGCACAGACTGCAACTGTGCATTGCCAACAGCCAACTCCAAGTTACAGTGCTACATAGATCACTGGAACACATCATCTAAATCCTCATTCTTGGAAGGTTTCAATGCTTTTATGTCATTCCTCTTTCCACCACTGTTCTCCATTTTATTCATAAACTAAATGATCTAGTGTACTTGCGTTGCTTTTATTTTGTCAGAAACAGTACTAGTAACTATGCCAGCCATGATCATGTTTTTATAATAACTCTGCCTTATTATACATGGTAATGGAGTTCCTGTTGCCCTTATCTGATACTCATATTATTACTGCATGACAAGCTTTGATGTGCAAATAATGATTTATCAGAAGATGAAAAGCCAGTGAAAATAAAGAGGTCAGATTGCACTCACACACAAGGAAAATACACAGCTCGTATGCATGCCCTAACAGGTCTGGATGCCTTGGAAAAATCATCATATAAACTCGTTTGTACAATTTATAGTACAGTACAAGCATAACAAAACATTTCTAAAATATAAATACATTTTTTGAATACTGTATGTGTATTTAAAAATAAAGAAGCAAGAATATCAAATAAAAAGAAACTAAATACAATATAATGGAAATCACTTTACATGTTGAATCAACAACCTGAATTTTCACTGCTTTCCCCTCCAGAATCTGGATTTGTTTTTGAGAAATCCAAATTTTGGAGGGGAAATTCGGTGAGCAGATTTAGTCCATTGTTTAGAGGGATCTGTTATACAGAGGTCCTGATTTGGGAGGGTGCACTGTATATAAGGTAGCTAGGCTAGTAGCCAGAGTTACCTAACAAGCTGAATGTCATTAAAAATTTGTCAGAAATGTAAACTTTATATATATTATTCAATTTAATAAAATAACATGCAAATTTAACATATTTAATTTAGCAACCTTATCTAAATGCAGCAATATATGTGTATATGTGTATACAGTACATGTATATATATATATGTCGTACCTAGTAGCCAGAACGCACTTCTCAGCCTACTATGCAAGGCCGATTTGCATAATAAGCAAGTTTTCATGATTATTGTTTTCGACTACCTAACCTACCTACCTAACCTAACCTAACTTTTCGGCTACCTAACCTAACCTAACCTATAAAGATAGTTAGGTTAGGTTAGGTAGGGTTGGTTAGGTTCGGTCATATAACTACGTTAATTTAACTCCAATAAAAAAAATTGACCTCATACATAATGAAATGGGTAGCTTTATCATTTCATTAGAAAAAATTAAAGAAAATATATTAATTCATGAAAACTTGGCTTATTAGGCAATCGGGACTTGCATAGTAGGCTGAGAAGTGCGTTCTGGCTACTAGGTACGACATATATATATATATATATATATATATATATATATATATATATATATATATATATATATATATATATATATATATATATATATATATATATATATATATATACACACACACACACACACACACACACACACACAGAGTACTGTATATATAAATGTGAAGATGCCAACATTGACGACACTGCTCAAAATGCCACCCCCACTACACCTGATTAATCTTTGCATGTACTTCCCACCCTTTCTGCTTTACTCTTCACCCCTTTATGCCTTCCTTACTCTTCACCTATTTATAGTTGTATGTACCTGACCCCTTATTGGTATAAATCCAATATACTCGATAACAGATAACAGACTGAACAAAAACCATCTAATTATCGCTGGGGACTTTAATATTGACCTCTGCGAGCCTGAACACACTACTGCTGTTAGCTTCCTCAACTGTATGAATTCCTGCTTCCTCATACCCTTAATCACTAGACCTACTAGAATCACTGATAGTACAGCCACGACTCTTGATCACATTTGGACCAACATAACCTCTCCGCTTACTTCAGGCATAATCACCGATAGCACTACAGACCATTACCCCACATTTCTCTCAACTAACATTATCAAACCACCTCTTGAGTCAAGGGAATTAAGCTTTAGGCTGCACAATGAAACTGCTATAGACAATTTTATAACTGCTGCTGATAATGTCAACTGGGAATCCGAGTTAGGTAACATAGGGGACATCAACCTAGCAGTGCAATCTTTTCTTCAAAAGACTCTTAACCTTTATAACACCCACTGTCCTAGGCTTTCAAAACAAGTCACAACCAAAAGGCTTAACAATCCTTGGCTTACAAAGGGAATACTTAAATCCATTAATAAAAAACATGACCTTGAGAAGAAGTATAGGTTAGGAACCGTCTCCAAAGAATTTTCAAAGAATTACTCGTTATTGCTATCTAAAATAATTAGACGAGCCAAAACTAAATTCTACGAAGATAGATTTACCCAAATAAAGAGCAACATTAAAAAACTTGGAGCACAATCTCACAAATATTGGGATCAAAGAAGATTTTTAATAACAAACCAACACTCCTGTCCAGTAACGATGGTCAGCTTTCAGCCTCTGATTCTGCTATTGAGTTTAATAGGTTCTTCTCTTCCATTGGGTCATCCCTTGCAAATGATATTCCAACTTCCAGTACTGATGTTAAGGACTATCTTACAGGTAACTATCCACAGTCTCTGTACCTAAAGCCTGCTAATTCCACTGACGTCAATGAGATAATCCTTTCCCTTAAAACCAAGTCTAGTGCCCTTGATGAGATACCAACTTTAATTTACAAAAAAGCCTCCAGATCTTTAGCCCCTGCTATTGCATTGCTCTTCAACAAGTCACTTGAACTCCAAACCTTTCCAGATATTCTAAAGAAAGCGAGAGTAACCCCTGTCCACAAATGTGGTGATCTCACAGATGTTAACAACTACAGACCTATATCAATCCTGCCTAACTTGTCAAAAATATTTGAAAAACTAATCTACAAGCAGCTTTACTCTTATCTAGCCAAACACAATATACTTAGCTCTTGTCAATATGGCTTCAGACCCAAAAAAAGCACTAACGATGCACTTATTAGTATGATTAACTTGATTCATGCAGCTCTTGATAAAAATGAGTTCCCTGTTGGGTTATTTGTGGACCTGCGTAAGGCTTTTGACACTGTCAACCACCAAAACCTTCTTCTTAAATTACATCATTATGGAGTCAGAGGACACTCCCTGCAATACCTCAAATCTTACCTTACTGACAGGCTCCAGTATGTTTCTGTGAATAATTCAATTTCTCCCACCCTACCCATCAACATCGGTGTTCCTCAGGGCAGCATACTTGGCCCTCTCCTCTTTCTCATCTACATTAATGACCTTCCAAATGCCTCCCAACACCTCAAACCAATTCTTTTTGCTGACGACACAACCTTCATTTACTCCAGTCCTGACCCCTTGCTCTAAATGCCACAGTAAATACTGAGCTAAATAAAGTCCATCTTTGGCTAACTGCCAACAAACTCACCCTTAACATTGACAAAACTTTCTATATTCTGTTTGGCAATAAATCCTCTAATCAAATAAATCTCAAAATTAACAATACCCAAATTTGTAACAAATTAGATGGTAAGTTCCTTGGCGTTCTCATTGACCACAAGCTGAATTTCCAGGGACACATTCTAAATATATCAAAAAAGTTTCAAAAACTGTTGGCATTCTCTCTAAGATCAGATATTATGTACCCCGACCTGCCCTGGTGACTCTCTATTACTCCCTCATCTATCCATATCTCAACTATGGTATTTGTGCTTGGGGTTCTACTACCCAAAATCATTTACGTCCTCTAATTACTCAACACAAAGCTGCTATTAGGACAATATCCAACTCTGGCCCCAGACATCACTCGGTACCCCTACTCAAATCTCTGAATATGTTAGATATTAAGTCACTGCACATTCTCTCATGTGTATCATACATATATAAAACGCTGAACTGTAATGCCAATCCTGAACTCAAAAGCTTCATTGAAGGTTGTAACAGAACCCATGAGCACCACACCAGAAATAAATACAGTTTTGATATTCCAAGAGTACGGCTTAATCAAACTAGAAATGCTCTACAAATCAAGGGACCCAGAATGTGGAATGACCTCCCCAACCATGTTAAAGACTGTACCTCTCTCAACCAGTTTAAGATAAAAACTAAACACTACCTAATAAATTCCCTGTAACCTACCTTACCCCTCTAGTTCAACCCATGTCTGTTATTTTTTAATCAACGCTGTTTGTCAACCTTTTGTATTTGTGCTGCTTTTTCAGTCATGTTCCCCCTTTTTTTTATCTTTATTTGTATTTGTTCTCAACACATTTTATTCTTTATGCTCAATTAGTATTAAGTTCTAGATATTAATGTTCTTCCTGCCCGAAACGCATTGCGTAATAGTGGCTTTAGGCATTGTATGTACTAGCTCTACTATAATTCGATCCATTAATGTAACCTCACTTGTATGTATATACCTTACCTGAATAAACATTTATTTATTTATTTTAT
>WNGS01109635.1:9377485-9396594 GCA_020271785.1 Procambarus virginalis | reverse complement strand
TTCATTGTCTACATAAGTGACCTACCAGAAAGAATACAGAATTATATGAACATGTTTGTTAATGATGTTAAGATACTAAGGAAAATAAGAAAATTAAACAATTGTCATGCCTTCAAGCAGACCTGGACAAAATAAGTGTATGCAGCACCAATTGGCAAATAGAATTTAATGTAAATAAATGCCATGCTAGGGAGTGTGGAATAGGAGAAAATAAACAACACACAACCTACAAATTATAGGAAAAGACTGTAAAAAGTTCTGATAAAGAAAGAGATCTAGGGGTGGTTCTAGATAGCAAAGAACTGACCACCAAAGAACTCCTAGTCCTTCACAATGAGCAGCAACAAGAGGCAGCTGAGGAAATTTCTATAGGGAAGGAGGAGGCAGTACAGAATGTCCTTTCCTCAACAATTAAGAAGGGGTGTAGACTATGGGAAGAAATGCAAACATTTGTTGAAACGACTCAACCAAAGCAAGCCGTAGTAGGCCGTTGCCTTAACCTTTTTAATGACACTGTGATGCCTCACTACAGACAAGTGTTACAGCATAGGGAAAAACAAGTCTCTGTGGAAAGGTTTAGTGAGGAAAAACAAGCAGTGAGCCACAACCAGGTCCTAGTGGTATGCAGGCAAAATGTAGGAGAGAGAGTACCCCGGAGAAGTCTTCACTGCCTGATGTTATAATGGAAGGGGACTTCCCTTTTAAACACTAATGCCTCTCCTCCTCCCCCCCCTCCTCACCGTCTTTCATATGCCAACAAGAGTCATCAATAAAGATAAGCTATAACTTGTACATACTATAGTACTAAATATTTGTGTGAATTAGATATGAAATGTATTTTGAAGTTAACATTTTTGGGAGTGTGGAATGGATTAATTCAAATTACATTATTTCTTGTGGGAACATTTGTTTCAGGGTGCAAATTTTTGGGTTACGAACAGTCTTTGGGAATAGATTAAATTTGTAAACGGAGGGGCCACTTCATATCATAAGATTCGAAACTCCCATGCATACAAGGGGCTCACATTTGCTTCCTCAGGCCTCCAGTAACCATTCCCCATCTTGAAAAAAAAATAGAGTCCCTCACTTTTCTTTCATGGCCTTAGTAATGTGGCCTACATTACTAAGGCCATAACATTCCTAAGGCCATGGCCTTGTAAAGTGCAGGGCGGCCATACTATGAGCCACTGAAATTTTAACAGCGAGTGATTACCATTATATATTTCAGGCAAAATGTGTGCTATGTCCAATTATAAGATTTGGACTTATATTTACAGTATACACATCTGTATATATATGAATATTTTCAAAATTATACATAATGAACAACAGCTTTGATGCAGATACATCTTGTTTGAGCAAAAAAACTAAATAAATAAAAAGAGAAACATTGAAAATAAATTGACAAAGTTATTTCCATGCAGCAACTCACCTCATTTTACCAAAAAAAATGTGGCTTCTCCAAACCACTACAGCTAACCACAACAGATAAGAGACTTTTGTACTTGGATTTTTGTGCTTCCTTGGTGCTAATTACCAACATCAAAAGAAAAATTAAGTTTTTGGAACAATTTATTTTCAGTGCGTCACGGGAATGTCATTTTAAAAGGTGTACAGTGCAGGGGTTAAATATGCCAAAGCTACAAGATAGAAGAAAAAGAGGCGATATGATCACCACTTACAAAATGATAACAGGAATTAACCAAACTGACAAAGAAGAATTCCTGTAACTGGCAAATTCAAGAACAACAGGTCATGGATTCAAGCTAAGGGAACAACGGTGCTGAAAAAATATTAATAAGTTTTCTTTCGGAATCAGAGTGGAAGATGGTTAGAAGTAGTGAGAAAGTTGTAGAGGACAAAACCTTCAGTAGTTTCAAAGCATTATGTGACAAAGAGTGCCGAGAAGACAGGACTCCATGAGTGTAGCTCTCGTCCTGTAACTACACTTAGGTAATTACGCGCACACATAGGCTGCCTGTCTCTGACAAAATTAATTATCTTAATTAATAAAAAAGAGAGGTGGGGATGGGGAATAGAAGGAAAGAGAGGGAGGGGGTGGGGCAGATGGAAGGAGAGGGGGGGAGGAGAGGGGAGAGGGAAGGAAAGAGGGGGGGGGATGAGAGGAAGAGAAAGGTGTAGAGGGCGAGATAGGAGAGGGAGATTGGGAGAGAGGAAAGAGAAGGGTGAGAGGAGGATATTGGGGGAGAAAGGTAGAGAGGGGGGGAAGAGGGGAATAAAAGGTGGAGAGAACCCTCATGCACTGGGTGTCCCATCAAGTATATATATTGTACATGTATGTAATATATAAAATAATAGGCCAGGTATATATTTTGTGTTTATGTATGTATGGCAAAATAATATAGGAAAAGTACTGTAGTGCTAAACTGTAAATTGACGTAAAACAAAGGCTCCCTGCCATGATACCGTATTGCTTCTAGAGTAGATGTGGCATGTGGGTGCAGTACACCTCTGACTTAGATTACTGTATATGTATTTATTTTGGTGGAAATTTATGTCCTCTTGATTTAGCAGCCATTTTGCTCATGTATGTTTAGATGTAGCAAGTGTGGCATGCTGATGGCGTGGCTGAACTGTTTGTAGTGCTAACATCACTCTGTCTTCCTCTTTCTTACAGTCGGCATGGGCATGGGTCTATCTGTTACCTTGAACCCCAATGGCGTAGGCTTAGAGACGGCCCTCAAGGCCCCCTTATTATCCCAGGCAGGGGTGGGTGGGGGTCCCACTGCCCCTCTTCAGCCACTCTTCCCAATTGCTACCATGGCGCAAGTGGCTTTGGTGCAACCTACTTCTACCCCCTCTCAGGTTCCCCTTCAACAGCCTCCACCCACTTCCCATCACTCCCCATCATTACCTCCCTCCCCAACACGCCCTCTCTTGGGGTCTTCTTCAGGCTCCATTGGGGGCTTCCGTGGACCAGATAGTGGGCAGAATGCAGACACTGGTGATAGCAGTTCCCAAGGGCCGGATTCCCCTGAACTCACCCCTAGCACCGTCTAGCCCCCAACTGCAAGAACAGGGTGAGCCACCTCAACGTCATCATGTTTCTTGAGATTTTCTGGCCAGGTGTGCTCATTGGCCTCCATGTTATAGTTGTGACCATCTGCAGGCGAGACAAATCTCATACTTAGCCACAATCGTATGAGTTGAGAAAATATTGGCACTACTGTATATTTGATTAGGCAGTGTTTAAAAAACAATTTAAGACATAACTGGTTAAATCTGACAGAATTGAGAAAGTCAATTTAACAAGAATTGTGAAGTCAGACATTTGAAAATGCATCCTTGACCAGCATGGATGCTGTGCAACATTGTACTGTGATCCTTCAGTGTTACCTGTATATTATTATTATTATAAATTATTTTAATTATTTTGGTGTTCAGAGGACATTGATACTTCAGATGCAAAACTCTCGGAGCACTGTTTGTCTGCATGTTTGTTGACATATATTAGCGCAATTGTTTCTTCTCATAAAGGGCCAAACTGAAAGTAGTATGTAATGCTTTCATATTTATACTACAGTATTTCATGTAATATCTGGCATGGAAATTAAACACATCTTGTCTCATTACTCAATTTGTGATTTTTAAGGGCAAGTTAGCAAACATTTAGGCCAAATATTTGTATGAAATTCTAGGTTATAGTTTCTGCAAATATTTGACTTTATCTACTCCTTTTATTCTGTGCTGTACTCGTCCCACCTATTACTAGTACTTGTATTCATTTAATGTATAGAAAGGATTTAAGTATAGCATCAGCAGCAACTAGGATTATAAGTGAAGTATTTTGCTGAAACAACATGTGCATTATACAAAAGTCCATAATATCATATAGATTTAAGATTGCAAATCATAAGGTGATAATATTTAGTTCAGATGCAATTGTATTTTTGCTTGATATTGGACAACATGGTAGAGTATGGGGTGGTTGTTAGGCAAAGTATGTCTCTGGCCACTTTCATTGGTGATTCGTAAGTAAAATAAAAGGATGATCATAGAGTAATAACTGCTAACAGTGTTGTTAAGATAAACATGTGGGAATAAGAAGAACTTTATTGTGGATAATGTCATGCTAACAAGAGAATTCTCAGATTCAAATAATAATAATAATAATAATTTTTATTTATACAATATACATTGGAACATTTTTACACCATAAATTATATATGGTTTAAATCCACTATTATGTAAAGTGTTTCAGGCATAGTATGAAAGAGTCCTTGTGAGCAAAATGTTATCTATAAAAGAGAATGTGTTTGTGTGTACAAGGTTGGAGGCCAGATGCTTTTCAAAATGGCACATGGGTGGTATAGGACTGTTATAGGCTGGTCAAAGCTCACCTTTAAGAAGGATCTGCTCTTATTCTGAATCCCAGAGACTCCTATGGAGTCTGAAATGGGGGTTTTGCCTTGCAGATAGTTTTCAACATTTTTTTAGCTACTCGACCACTATGACAAAGTCACTGATGCATAGTACAGTTGGATTTTGTTCTCAACTCACAATTGGGAATTCTGGGTTCGAATCCCAGGCAGGACAGAAATGGTTGGGCACATTTCCTATACATAATGCCCCTCTTCACCTAGCAGTAAACAGGTACCCAGGAGTTAGTCAGCTTGTTGTGGGGTTGCATCCTGGGAAGGGTCAGTAATTTGACCTTGGGGGAGGGGGGGAGGGGGGCTGGGGAACCTCGATATATGCCTAATATGTATATACACACTTGCTGCCTGTCTTCCTGACACAATGATTTAAAAAAATAATAATTACACAGAATTAAGATGTGGTACAGACTTTGCAAAGATAAATGTGACCATGGATTATTAGCCCACAAAATGAGTTGAATAGAAATAACAGGTAAGATAGGGCAATGGCTATTAAAATTTCTCATCACACAGAAGGCAAAGAGTAACAGTCAATTAAATAAAATTGATTCTAAGCACAGTGAATAGCTCTGTACCTCAGGGGACAGTCCTTGTAATGCTCCTTTTCCTTAGTCTCATATCAGATACAGACAAAAATGCAAATCACAGTTTTGTGTCATCTTTTGCAGACGACTCAAAAATCAGCATGAAAATTACTCCAGTAGAAGACATTGAAAAGCTACAAACTAAAATTAATGAAGTTTTTGATTGGGCAGTAGAAAATAATATGATGTTTAACAGTGACAAATGGTTAGATAAATGGTTAGGTATGGTAAAGAAAATACAGGGTACTAAAAATCAAATCTGCCCGTAATAGGAAAGCCGTATGTAAAGGATCTGGGAATAATGATGTCTGACGACCTAACATTTAGGGAGCAAATATACCGTCAGCTAGAAATTGATAGGATGGATTACGAGAACCTTCAAATCCAGGGATCCCATCACAGTGCTCATACTATTCAAATCACTTGTGCTGTCCTGTCTTGATAATAATACTCACTTATCCCATCAGGAGGAGGAGAGATTGCTGAAATAAGAAGGGAATACAGAGACCATATATGGCACTCATAGAAATGATAAAGCATCTAAACTATTGGGGTCATCTCAAAGCTCTCAAAATGAATTCTCTAGAAAAGAGATGAGAGTGATATCCTATAATATATACCAGGTACAAGGAAAATAATGAGGGGCCAGGTCCCAAATTTCACAGTAAAATAACATACTACACCGTAGAGTGAATGATATGGAAGGAAATGCAGAATAGAGCCAGTAAAGAGCAGAGGTGCCATAGGCACAATCAGAGAGCATTGTATGAACATCAGAGGCCCACAGTTGTTCAATATCCTCCCAGCAATTATAAGAAATATTGCCAGAACAAAACTGACAGTTTAAACAAAAAATGGACAGTTTTCTGCAAGAAGTGTTTTACCAATTGGGCTGTAATAGTTATGGGGCCTGTGGGCCACTCCAAGCAACAGCCTGTTGGACCAAGCTCTCACAAGTCTAGCCTGGCTCTGGGCCCGTCTTGGGGGAATAGAAGAACTTCCAGAACCCCCCATCCAGATTCATAATATCCTAACTTATACACAATGTGCAATCCCAGCACTATTTTTTTAACCATGTTGTTACAATGTTACATCAAAGTAACAATTGTAAAAATTTTGTGATTATGCTGTGTGTTTGCTGGATTGAATGTTTAGAGAGAGAAAAAAAAGAGAGGGAGACAGAAGAGGAAAATTTTGTCATAGAGGGAAGGAGAGGGGAGAGGAGGGGTTGGGGGAAGGAGAGTAAAGTGGGTGAAGAGAAGAGAGGTCAGAGAAAGGGAGAGAGAGGGAGTAGAGGGATGGGAAGCAAATCCTAGGTATTGCCTGGTATTCCATCTGGGCCACAATATAGTTCCTGTTCTCACATGTTTTTCTGAAAATATAACCTTTTTAATCAGATACCTATGACCATATATTACTGTATGTTGCAACCCATCCTTCTGTTTAGATAGTACATTTTGTGACTGTGAACCATCGTACATATGATCCAATCACAATATATTGATGTATTGGACCATTACATAGTAGAATTTTGTATTATTCACTTTAAACAGTCAGGAACAAATATAGCTAAAACCCAAATTTAAATATTCCTAGTATTGCATATACAGTATATATGTATTGTACTGTATTAGGCCTCAGATAGCATGTATTAAGCCTAGGATGGTTAGGTTTTATTAGCAACATAAATATAAAACCTTTTCCAGTTTGTTCAAATTCAGTAGTACCAAATTTTACTTTTTAATTGACCATTACGTTAATATATGTGCAATGGTCCACCTCGTTACTATAAGTACTATCTAAACAGCAGGATGGGCTGTATATTGTTAATTGGCACGATAAGAGTTTATATTTTTATCTATATATTATATAGGAAAACACATTGACTGTTATTTAGCAATCTTTATTTGTAAAGTATAAAATAGACATTAATTTGCACTGCAGTAAAACTAAAGTCTTGCCTTGAATGGTGCTAAAATGTATTTTTTTTTAACTTAACTCATTTAAAGTACAGTTCTTGAATAAACTTAAATTTATCATAAAATACTAAGAAACCATTTTAAATAATCTAAATGTTATTTTAAACCAGTACATGAGTTCGGTTCGAACTTGCCAGACTTCTCTCTTCTTTAAACAAAGCTGTCTAAGTTTGATATATGAATAAAGTTATATCGATAATTTAATACCATTTAAATAATTACCATTATACATATGCTAAGGATAAATTTATGTGCATGTTTTATTCATGAGAAAATTGTAAAGTTAGGGTGTATTGTGTGTTTGGTGAACATTTTTATGGTGAGGTTACACATACAGTGATGGCTAATGCAGAATTCTTAAGCTTGCAGAAGGATGCAACTGTTATATTGCATTGATTATTGTAACTATTTGCTTATTGTAATTATCATCACTATAGCTAAACTATATTTTCACTTAATTAACATTTTCATGTTAGTCTCTGATAGGCATTAGGTTTGAGTTACTGAATATAGTTTAGATGATATTGCCTAGTTGGTCATCATATGACTATAGTAACAGTATATATATATATATATATATATATATATTATATATATATATATATATATATATATATATATATATATATATATATATATATATATATATATATATTGTCACATACATGTACATTGGGTCCAGAGCAGGAAAGTTATGGTGATAGTGAAGCCTTGCATACCTTGAAAATCTATTGTAGTGTCTTCCATCACTAGATACAGGTATTTCTTTATGAATCAATCAACTATTTTTCTTTTCATATATATATATATATATATATATATATATATATATATATATATATATATATATATATATATATATATATATATATAAAATTTGACATTTCAAGAGATTTTTGAATAAGCGAGGTGTGACTGTTTCCACAACAAACTCACTCTAGATGTGACGGCACTTCCAGGCTTCTATGTCAGCCATGTCATCACTTCAGCCCACCACTGCATTGTTAATTATTATCTCTTCATAATGTAGAGATTTTATTTCCCTCTAGATATCACCTTGGCAGCAGCACTGGGCGAGCATACAGGGGGCAGCAAAACCCAACCCTACTATGGGCAGCCTCCAGTACCTGGTAACTGTAAGCTTCACTTCAACATCTAAAATTTTAGCTCACCTCCTTCCTTGACTTTGTAATGAACATAATGTTTAAATATAGTATTGTAGCTTGGTATTTGCATCAGTGTTCCATATACAAACTGCATCATTAATATGTTATCAGATGTTACACATAAGTTGTAAAGAAGCTATATATATGATCTTATATATACATATAATTAATCTCCTTTTACTAAGACATTGCAAAAGAAGTTTTCTTTAGGAGATTGCCTAGCCCTGCCAGATGGGTGTTGCCCCCTGAAGCTCGCAAGTGGTCAGCCTTGTGCAGTACCACTTTCAATCCTCGAGCAGACTCATCCCCATCAACATGATTTGAGCAAATAAAATTTAAGTTTCCCGATTAGTTCACAAATGCTTTTATGACTGCATCCATGTTTCGTCTATAGGTGAAAACTGTATAAAAAGTAATAGCATTTGTTAAATTTCTTATTGTTCAAGCTATACTTTCTAAAGAAAAAAAGCTTGCAGCTAGGCTTTTTTTACAATATAATATACTGTATACTGAGCACAGTAAAATAGCCTTTGATTAGATATGACATAACTAAGGCAACATTTTGAATCCAAAGTAAATGAACTGTAACAGACTGAGAACAAGGCTGAGCGACTAGTGCTGGTGCCTCTATTCTCCTTCACACCCTGCATGTTAGAACTTATGGGACCAAACCAAAGGTAGTTGCTACACAGGGAGGGTGGGAATTGGTGAGTGCAAGTAAATACTCTCTCTAGGAGTTTTCCAGAGAAATATGAGGTTAGGTAACCATACCTAAACCTAATTTCTTAAGGAAACTAATTACAAATATTTGATAAAAGTGTTAATATCAAATGTTTGGTATGCACCACAGCAACAGCAAAACTGGAAACAAATTATAGACTAATTAAAATCAGTTCTAATAATCAAATATTGTTAGGTATGAACCAAAAATTAAAGTTTGGGGGCACTGGTTTTTAGTAGCTTAGTTAACCTAAATCTAAGGACAATTATTGTTAGAAATGAATATTACAGAGCAAATTATTTTTTAAGAATTATATTGTCCATGGCTTGTTGAGGTTATGGATATGCAAGACAGCATAACTTACCCTGTATTATGCAAATGAATATAATAGGGGGTACATAGATAGGTAAATATTGTTCTTTCCATAAAAGTAGTTTTTTGCTACAATGTTGAGCCTGTTATATAAACTTCTGTATTCATATGCAGATTCTTTTTCAGTGACTAAAAGTAGATTGCCAGACACTTTGATGCAAGGGGCTTCTTGGCAGTGATATTATAGATCAAAATAATGATGATACAATAGTTATTTATATAATGTTTCATTTTCAGAAGTGACTTATGTCAAGTTCCAGAGGGAATCTGATTGTGTGTAAATGAGATTTACATCTACAGTGCTGTACATCTAGGTTTTCCACTGAATAGCCACATTTGGCTCAACTATAAGATTATTTCACATATTGTCATTTAAAGACTTCAAGGTGATTTATTACACAATTGTATATTATTACGGTATACAAATTATCAAAATTCTGCCTAACTTTATAGAATAAATTATTTAAAGTTAAGGTTGCTGTTCAATTGTTTAAAACATGTCTGGCAGAATATAAGCAGTACAATAAGTAGAAATTGTATTTATGCAAAATCTACACAAATTTAACAATTAAAACCAAATATTTTTTATTTCCTCAAGCACATTATAAATGTTGTACAGGTCATATATGGTCATCATGTGCTGAGTAGGGAAGAGCTGATTCCATGTGCAAAGTTAGCAAACTTTTAATACTAAGATATTTGAAAATTTGATTTATGTCTTTAACAAAAGCATAAACTAATGCAAATCTCATCAGCAATCCCATTATAAACATTGTGCCTGAGTTGATTAAGATACTTTAGTCTATAATCATAAAATGGTGGTCCTACAGCTGGATATTTGTTGGTAAACAAATGCTACTCAAAGTAACTCAGGGGCAAATTTTCCAATATATAGGAAAAATTTACCTCTTGAAGACTGTAACTGGTAGTGCAATGTACTCAATTCTGTGCACCCTAAAATGCCAATATTTATTGAAAATCAACCTCATTTGAGAAATTTATACCCAAAGATTGGGGAAGAGGGATTTTGTGAAGAAGCACTAATTAAAATGGGTCAACAGTTCGATACTGACTCAGATCTGTGTGGCTCATTAGAATGTTACTATGACGTGGGAAACTGAAATGTTAGTGAATTTCATGTATTTCACTAACTATGCTTTTTAAGGTGTCGCATAATAGAAGTGTCAATGATGTTTACACATGAGTAGTTTGTACGCTAATGCATTGGTTGTTCTCTTTATTGTTGATCTATCATCTCTGCTTTTCAATTTGTACTATTGCCATAACCATTCACTGCATACTCAGGGGCACGC
The DNA here is from genome assembly GCA_020271785.1 of Procambarus virginalis. NCBI lineage: Eukaryota > Metazoa > Arthropoda > Malacostraca > Decapoda > Cambaridae > Procambarus > Procambarus virginalis. The sequence continues at coordinate 9,386,059 of WNGS01109635.1, read as the reverse complement.
ATGAGGCAGCAACGACTTTCCTCCCAGCTGCCTCATCACATCAGACATAGGAACAACACCAGTTATCGGGATTTGGGATTTTCGTCCAGGTTAGATGCAAACTTGATGATTCCGATCACTGGCCAGATAGTGTAAATGAATTATACATATTTCTTAGGACTTGTTAGAACAGTAGAAAGACTACTAGGGAATTTCAGCCCATCCTTCAATAATGATAATACTTATAGCAACTATTTGGTCATGTACAAAAATGGAATGTTGGATAAAAAAAAAGCCATGTAATGTACTATTGAATTAGTTCATGTAATAAAAATTGGGAAAACAACTAAAGAACCTCACCTAACCTGTCCAAGGCAAAAATTAGCAATCCTAGGCCTAATATATGCTGACTTAGTCCTAATTACTCCCTTAAGGTCTCCACTTGTCATGGAGAGGGAGCTTATGTGCAACTCTTTGGGACTGGTGGGGGTTGCCATGGCCCCCTCTCCTGCCTTTTTCTGGGCACTTTACATGTGAAGAGGACCAATGTAGGGTACTTGCTTGGGTCAACAGACCACCCACTGGAGGGGTTGCCAATGAGGGACTGCCCTTGGAGGTTGGTAGAATGTCTTGAGTTGAGGCAAGAGGGTCTTTACACTGGTGTGGAAGAATGTACCTGTTAAAAAGGGAAGCACCACTTGGGATGATGCACCCTTTCCTGCACCGGCCAGCACTCAGCCTTCCTTGCTGCCCTGGTAGGTGGTATCTTTTGGCTCTGGAGCCCAACCTTTTGAAAAAATGATGCATGGTAACTGAAACAACTTATCAAACACAGGCTCATGAGGGTGTGCACCAGGCCCCCCTAGTCAGACAGTGATGGAAGATCGGGCTCCATAACCCTGACTATTGTAAGGGTACTGGTGAACCGATGGCAAATATATTAGTTTATGCTCTTAATATGCTCAATAATAAATAGCACCCAAATCCTTCTTTTCCTTATTTTAGCACATGTACATTACTTTAAATTATAAAGAAACACCTCAAACTCAAGAGTAACCACATGGGGCCAGTAGTACCATATTTTTTAATTTGTGGGACTCTACAATCAGAATGCGTACATTACATATACTGTATTAAAAGACACAGGAAACGGGACCTAATACAACGGTAAATAACCTCTCGTTCACCAATTTTGTTAATTTGTATATTTCATTTGTAAGTGTTTGGAAGTATGCTAAATTGAGTATTGGTAAATGTATATGCTTGTGTGTGTGTAAAGTCTTCCCATGCATTTCTGTGAGTCCCTGCACCCCACGAGGACAGAGAAGGGCTAGATTCCACACACACAGAGTGTGGTGTGTGTGCTTGTGAGGTGCCAACCTCACTGTGAGGTTATTTACCTCAGTTATATCAATGTATAGTACAATCATTCATCTGGTGAGGGAGAGGTTATTTACCATTGTATTATGTCCCATTTCCTGCGTCTTTTAATAAATGTAATGCAAGCACTCTGTCAAGTCCCACCAGTTCAAAAATATGGTACCAGCCCCATGTGGTTACTCTCGTGTTTGAGGTGTTTCATTATAATTTAAAGTAACGTACCTGTGCTAAGAGTAAGGAAGAGGAGGATTTGTGTGATTTTTATTAGTTATATTTAGAGCATAAACTAAGAAACTTTCCATCAGTTCATCCCCCTACTCTTACGCTATTTTGGCCCAGACCCGGCTTCTTCATTGGCTAGCCCAACTGATTCTCTTCATTCGCCTCCATTTTCCTTGGCAGGGTCAAACCGCCAAGCCTCCACTGGTGACTACCTCATCACTTGGAGTGGCTCCATATTTAGTTGTGACAACTGTGCATATACCCCCCCCCCTCCTTAATGGGGTACCATGGTGCCATAACCACACTTGAAAATGCACGATTCCATCGATCACTGCTACATAGCATAGTCATTCTCCCACACCATATTGTAACACTGCGATAATATATCTTTCCCCAAGGCAAGATGCCAGGTCTGCTGTCTTAACATTTTCTCTGATACAACTTGTGTCCATACGTTGCATCGTGTTCCTCTTCAGTTCCTCAGTTCCACAACCATTTTGAAGCCTTAAACCCTGACACCTCCACCAGCTCTCCTTCTTCTGCTTCTCTATGATCTGAGGCTAGGGGATGTTCTTCAAGAATCACTGATTAGCATTTCCACCCTTGTCTTCCAGTCTTCTACCCACATATTTGTATAATTTCTCCACCTCCTCACTCTTCTATATCCACTGTGACCTTCAACTTTTGACCTCATCTTTCTTTGCAGCTCTTCCTTCTCTTTTGGCCCTCCTGACAAATGTCCGTCCAGGCTGGTATCCATCTTCCTCCAGCCATCTTCATGTCATCCACTTTCGTTCTCCCTTCCTACCTAAGACTGCAGAGGCTGTCGCACTGTACATGGGTACTGGCATGCTTGTGTTCGAGTCAGAACCATAAACCTGGTTCATTTCCATCTTCCTTCTCAGCTGGTTAGCTTTAGTCCTTACCCTAATTTTCACCTCTCTTTGTTCTTGCATCTCCTCCCATCTCGGTATCAGAATCAGGTGATCTTACTATGGAAGTTCCCTTAACACTTGTTAACAACTCTGGATATGTCCCTGATCCAATGCTCGCTGCTGTTTGTCCTTTACTCGGCACCACTTCTTCGACCTCCACTCCCTGGCTCAGCCATCTTTGCTGGATTTACCTACGCCCACTCACCCTGATTTCACCGAACCTGCTCCTGATCTTCCCTAGTACCCTGCATTCTTCTTTACCTTAGTTTTTCTCAATTATTGCTGTTTTCTGTTCTTTATCATGTCTTCTCCAATGGAATATGCATGGTTTTTATGCCAATTTTAACGAACTGCAACTTTAGAACTCTTTGGTACTCAACCTGGTCACTTCCATGGCTATTCGTTTCTCTTCTCCCCCCGTCAATTGCCGGAACTCCTAACTCTGCTGTTCTCTTGATCTGAAATGGTATTCCATTTGTCTCCTACTTCTTCAAACACTCATTCCTCTGCCACCCCTGTCTTTGTGAGTAAATGGAATACCATCTGACCATCATCTTTCCTCCACATATTCCACTTTCACTTCCTGATCATAAACACCTCCTGGACTCATTACTGGAGCCTGTGCTCTTTTTAGATGATTTTAACTATTGGAATGCCCTCTGTGGTGGTGAGCTGACAAATACTGAGGCCATCTTCTAGAACCTTTCGTCCTCTCTTCTCCATTGTCTGTCCTCAATTCTGGTGAGTCGGCTAATGTTGACTCACATACTTGTATCCTTGCTTGTGTTGATCTTTCTCTCTGCTGCTCCTCCATTTATATAAACCTAATGTGGAAGGTCCTCAACAACCTCCATAACAGTGAAAATTTACCCATTTCTGTAACCCTCTATTCTTTGTGCTCTCCTTTCTCTTTTCCTTGCTGGTGGTTTGAAAAAGTGGACTGGAATCTTTTCACCGTCCATCCTATTCTTCCCAACCTGTCTGATCTGCCTCTCCCCCAAGCCCTCCTTTTTTCAAGACACCTTATTAGATGTTGCCTAATAGATGATGATACTTATTAGTTGATACTTCCAGTGCATGCAGAACTCCAATCTGCCCTGATGGAATTTGGATTGTGCTCAGGTTGCACGCCGTAAGCTTGTGGCTTGGAATAGACACTGACAGACACCCAATTCTTTTATTTTGTTTTGCAAGGCAAATGCGGTAGCTTGTAGGGCCATCCATAGAGCTAAATGTGAGAGTTGGAAATCTTAAATCTCCACCATTATGGTTGATACCCCTCTCCCTCAAATCAGAAAGAATATCCAAATGATTACAGGTAAATTTGTTCAGACATATCGCCCGTCCCATACCGCCTCTGTGGTTCTGTTATGGCAGAACCAGTGTTGATCACCAATGAACTGGATTTGCACTTTTAAGCCGTTAGTTCCGGTACATCTTTCTCCTACTTTACTTACTTGTAAGCCCGTTATTGAAGCTCATCCCTTGGACTTTCACACTCGTCTACAGCTTCTCTATAATGTTATCTTTTCTTTCTGAACTCTAGTCTGCCCTGTCCCTCTGCAGTTTTATGGCAGCAGGGTCAGACACAATTTACTATGAGATACTTCACACCTCAGTGCATCTGTCTGTATTTGCTGAATATCTATATCCATCTCTGGGAGGCGACATCAATTCCTAAAGACTGGCTTTAGGCAATTGTTTTCCCATTCGGAAACCTGGCATGCACTTTTGCTAAGTATTTTTACCCCAGTGCCCTGACAAGTTGAGTCTGCAAACTTTTTGTCAGTATGGTTAATATATGTCTCGTGGTTCTTAAAATATCATTACCTCTTTCATCTCAACCTGGCTTTCACACATGTCACAACATGACTGATATCTTAAGTGATTTGGAGGTTTACATTCGTATTGCTTTTGCTGTGAATACCTTCAACAATGTCATTCTTCGTTGATCTGGAAAAGGCTTGTGACACCACCTGGAAATACAATATCTTATCTTGACTACATTCATTTGGTCTTCATGGCCATCTCCCACTCTTCCTTCAGAGATTACTCTCTCATCATTCTTTTAAAGTGAGATTTGGTACCACTTTCTCCGACTTTTCAACAATATGAAAGTGTTCCCTAAGGTAGTGTTCTGAGCAATGCTCTTTTCATGGTTGCCTTAAATGGACTTCCTTCCTCCCTTCCCTCTAGCAATTTCTCAGCATTTTATGTTGATCTCACTTTCTGATGTTGCAGTGACAACTCCCCTTTCCCAGCCATATTGGTGTTAACTTAAATGAACATGCAGACACTGTCACTAAGGAGACCATTTCACTTGTCTTCTTTCCCAAAAAAGACATTCCTTATTCAGATTTCTACCCAGTCATTCATTCCTCAGTTATTCATTAACTATTGGTAGTTATTGATTTGGCATTATGGGTAACAAGCTGCTGACTCTTAAAAGTAACCCATCTCCACGGCCTTCCTCCTACCACTGTAATATAGTGGGAAACCATTCTTGTTAGGTTGCATATTGGCCACACATGCTTAACTCATAGGGATTTAATGGAACACCATCTTGCTCCCTAATGTCCAAATTGCATAGTCCCGCTTAGTTATGTAACTGCTAGTAGAATGGCCCCAATTTTCAGAACAATGATATGTCTTATCTAATGTTCATCAGGGTCATTTGCCCCTTGACAGAATCCTTGGTGGATCCAGTACCTTTGATGTCGCTCAGCTTATGTTCTTTTGTTCTCGTAATGACACCCCAAAGTAATATTTAGCATCTTTTGAAAATCCACCGACACTGACGAATCTACATAGATTTCCTGGCTTGGCGCCTTCTTTTGATAATTACTAAGTCCTACTTTAGTACATATGTATGCTATACTAGTCATAGGAAAGTTTGAGTTTCATTTATGACACTTTTCATGTGCTCCAAAATTAATTATACAAAAAGTTAAAAAAAAAAAAAATCCATTTGCCTATGTTCAACTAAATATTGTAGTTGCAAAAAGTACTATCATTTTTGGAGATGGGTTGGGGAATTTACATGTATATCCATTGCAAGTTATAAAAACTGCCTCATTGATTAGAACAATAGTGGTTGTTGACACTGGCGGCCCCATTTTTTTCACAGCTCCTCTTTTTTTTTCTTACAGTTTTCAGTGAATGCAGGTTATGATAGGCAGGCTAACCCAAGGCAAACTTATCTTTCCTTTGAAAACAAATACTACAGTACTTAATTGAAATCTATTTAAGAGAAACACTACAATTGCTAACAGTTTTGAGAGTATATGAACAGGAACAAATATAAAAAATATAAAACATAACAAATTATTTAAAATTTTTGTTAAAAAGTAAAGTATAGTACTGTAGAAAAGCTTACCTAAGGTAACTTGCATAATTATATCCTGGTATCTGAATACTGTAACCACAAGGATCCATTATTAGTGAGCTATCAGTGCTTGGAATAAATTATAAATTGTTTGTTTATATATATATATATATATATATATATATATATATATATATATATATATATATATATATATATATATATATATATATATATATATATATATACACACACACACACCACACACACACACACACTTAGGAGAGGACATTATGGCAACCTTAGAAAATTTTTTAGGGAGTATAATTGGACAGACTTGTTGCTAGGCAAAGAAGTAAATGAGATGTATGTCAAGTTTTGTGAAATATATGATAAAGGCACAAAAAAATTTATACCAAAACAGAGAAGCAGAACTAGGAAACAGGATTGGTTCGACAGAAAGTGCGAGAGGGCCAGAGACCAAAAGACACAAAAATGGAATCAATACAGGAAGAGGCCAAACCCCCAAACATACCAGCGATACAAAGATGCGAGAAACAACTACACGGCAGTGAGGAGAGAGGCAGAAAGAAATTTTGAAAAAGGGATTGCAGACAAATGTAAAACAGAACCAGGTCTATTCTATAAATTCATAAACAACAAATTGCAGGTAAAGGATAATATTCAGAGGTTGAAAATGGGAAATAGATTCACGGAAAATGAAAAGGAAATGTGTGAAACATTAAACGAAAAGTTCCAAAGTGTGTTTGTACAAAATGAAATCTTCAGGGAACCAGATACAATAAGAATTCCAGAGAACAACATAGAGCACATAGAGGTGTCTAGAGACGAAGTGGAAAAAATGCTCAAAGAGCTAAATAAGAACAAAGCAGTTGGTCCAGATGGAGTTTCACCATGGGTTCTGAGAGAATGTGCACCTGAGCTCAGCATCCCTCTTCAACTGATCTTTCAGGCATCCCTGTTTACAGGAGTTGTAGCTGATGTGTGGAAAAAGGCTAACATAGTTCCAATTTACAAGAGTGGAAGCAGGGAAGACCCCCTTAATTATAGACCGGTATCATTGACAAGTGTAATAGTCAAAATATTGGAAAAAATAATTAAAACTAAATGGGTAGCACACCTGGAGAGAAATGATATAATATCAGACAGACAGTATGGTTTTCGATCTGGTAGATCCTGTGTATCGAATTTACTCAGTTTTTATGATCGAGCAACAGAGATATTACAGGAAAGAGATGGTTGGGCTGACTGCATCTATCTGGACCTAAAAAAGGCTTTCGACAGAGTTCCACATAAGAGGTTGTTCTGGAAACTGGAAAATATTGGAGGAGTGACAGGTACGCTTCTAACATGGATGAAAAACTTTCTGACTGATAGAAAAATGAGGGCTGTGATCAGAGGCAATGTATCGGACTGGAGAAATGTCACAAGTGGAGTACCACAGGGTTCAGTTCTTGCACCAGTGATGTTTATTGTCTACATAAATGATCTACCAGTTGGTATACAGAATTATATGAACATGTTTGCTGATGATGCTAAGATAATAGGAAGGATAAGAAATTTAGATGATTGTCATGCCCTTCAAGAAGACCTGGATAAAATAAGTATATGGAGCACCACTTGGCAAATGGAATTTAATGTTAATAAATGTCATGTTATGGAATGTGGAATAGGAGAACATAGACCCCACACAACCTATATATTATGTGAGAAATCTTTAAAGAACTCTGATAAAGAAAGAGATCTAGGGGTGGTTCTAGATAGAAAACTATCACCTGAAGACCACATAAAGAATATTGTGCAAGGAGCCTATGCTATGCTTTCTAACTTCAGAATTGCTTTTAAATACATGGATGGGGATATACTAAAGAAATTGTTCATGACTTTTGTTAGGCCAAAGCTAGAATATGCAGCTGTTGTTTGGTGCCCATATCTTAAGAAGCACATCAACAAACTGGAAAAGGTGCAAAGACATGCTACTAAGTGGCTCCCAGAACTGAAGGGTAAGAGCTACGAGGAAAGGTTAGAAGCATTAAATATGCCAAAACTAGAAGACAGAAGAAAAAGAGGTGATATGATCACTACATACAAAATAGTAACAGGAATTGATAAAATCGACAGGAAAGATTTCCTGAGACCTGGAACTTCAAGAACAAGAGGTCATAGATATAAACTGGCTAAACACAGATGCCGAAGAAATATAAGAAAATTCACTTTCGCAAACAGAGTGGTAGACGGTTGGAACAAGTTGGGGGAGAAGGTGGTGGAGGCCAAGACCGTCAGTAGTTTCAAAGCGTTATATGACAAAGAGTGCTGGGAAGACGGGACACCACGAGCGTAGCTCTCATCCTGTAACTACACTTAGGTAATTACACTTAGGTAATTACACACACACACACACATATCTATGACCTCTAGTGTTCTGAAGTTCCAGATTTCCTGAGAACCTGGAACTTCAAGAACAAGAGGTCATAGATATAAACTGGCTAAACACAGATGCCGAAGAAATATAAGAAAATTCACTTTCGCAAACAGAGTGGTAGACGGTTGGAACAAGTTGGGGGAGAAGGTGGTGGAGGCCAAGACCGTCAGTAGTTTCAAAGCGTTATATGACAAAGAGTGCTGGGAAGACGGGACACCACGAGCGTAGCTCTCATCCTGTAACTACACTTAGGTAATTACACTTAGGTATTTACACACACACACACACAC
>WNGS01109635.1:9360562-9374968 GCA_020271785.1 Procambarus virginalis | reverse complement strand
AAAAACCTCAAGAGTGCCTCAAGGCGCTCTGCGCAGCACGGTGGTTAAGAACAGAAGAATCAAGGTAACTGCAGAAGGCCTAATGGCCCATACGAGGCATCTCCTATTTATATCCACCCAATCTCCTTCATATTACATATTGTGTGTAAAATTACCTAATTGTAGTTACAGGATAAGAGCTACACTCGTGGTGTCCCATCTTCCCTGCACTCTGTCATATAACATTTTGAAACTACTGACGGGTTTGGCCTCCACTACCACCTCACTTAACTTGTTCCAAACATCTGTATAGTTGACTGTTGCCAGAGGATCACACAAAGGAGATTGTGTGAGAAGCATATACTATGCTTTCCAGCTTCAGAACTGCTTTTAAATAGTGTACATGGATGGTGAAATATTAAAGAAACTGTTCACAACTTTTGTGAGACCAAAATAAGAACATGCAGCAGTTGTATGGTGATCATATCTCAAGAAACACATCAATAAATTGGAAAAGGTGCAAAGGCATGCTACAAAATTACTTCTAGAACTAAAACAAGAGCAATGAAGTGAGGCTTGAGGAGTTAATTATACCAAAGTTAGAAGATAGAAGATAAAAAAAAAAAAGATGGTATGATCACTATCTCCAAATACTAACAGGAATCAACAAATTTGACAAAGAAGAATTTTGAAAACGGTAAGTTCAAGAAATGAGGACATAGATTCGAATTAAGGAAACAAAGCTACATAACAAAAATGTGAAAGTTTTCACTTTCATAAACAGGGTGAGGGATGAATGTTAAGTTAAGTGAGTAGATGGTGGATGCAAAAACATCAGTAGTTTCAAAACATCATATTATTTATTCTGGATCCTGCTGTAACAGTTTGAGTTTTCATAGTGAACTGGAAAATGGCAAGTTTTCAGCATCATTTGTGATATTTGCTATTTTATAACAAATCTAAATATCTGACCAATTATGCTATTAAACAACACATCTGAAATTCAGATTTAGATCTTGATTCGTTCATGCCTATGATGAAATCGTGACCACCACCTCATAGTAATTTTCAGCAGAATGCATTATTTCCATCCCTATTTTTGCTATTCTTGTGCTTTTAGTAGTACTGTACAGTACTGTAGATTTTCGTAAAACACAGGTACGCAGGCTAGAAAAGCTGTTTACATAATGAATCCACTCTAGTAAAACAAAGCATACAGGTATTGGAATAATGGAACTAGGTTCCAGAGGCCAATAAAAATCTTGAAAGTTCTAATTTTCTCTCAATAATACTGTACATAGGTATTTAAGAAAAAACTAACACCACCAATGTTAATCACCTCTGCTTGCAGTTATTTATTTGAAACTTTTTATAGGCAAGATTAATGACCATGTTAATTGTATCATAAGACCCAAGCTACAGAAACAGCCAGACAGACACAGCAGGTTGACAAGCAGGCATGGATAAAATGTGGTGAGAAACTGTAATGGAAATCACTGCAAATACGCAAGAGGCAGGTTTTTCAAGCAGAAACACACTTTTTAAACTGTATTAACAAGCTTAAGTTGAGAGAGCAGAGACACAACACCATGCATTGTGCTGCTGATCAAAACAATAAATAGATCACACACTTGACACTCACACCAATAAGCTCATTTATGACATAACATTGCTTCATAGCAGTTTAGATAGTAAAAAAGATTGGGGCACATTTCTGAATTCACATATTTTGATGGTACTCGGTGCAAGGGTTCATGGTAAATTCAATTATAAAAATATATCATTATATAATTGTTTTACTGTGTATTGTGCTTTCAGTTATACAAAGAGAGTTCATATACATGACTTTTATCATGTGACATTTGTAGACCTATTTTAGTACAGTACAGGGTATATGCATACCAACTTCCTTGTTTTTCCTGTGTGTAAGTTGACTGACCTCTAATTACCATACTTGAGCATATTTTTAAGAGACTTAACTTTGGATGTATTATCTTATATAAGTTAAAGCCATATTATCAAGCTAGTGTAAGAAAGCTACATCAGGTAAGGGTACAATGAACTTTCTTACCATGGAGTAGAAGGCTGAATTATAATAGAAACTTGAGTCGAGGTTTGGAAAAGAAATATCTGACAGAGGACTATGGCATAGGTTATGGCACTGTTTCTGATAAAAATGTAAAAAACTGATAATTGAGTTTTTCCTTGAGTGAGTATTTACTATTTGTAACTGCAGGATTGAGCATTATCTCTTGGAACCCTCCATTTCTAAGTGCTGTCTAATCATATTGACTCCTTTTTCCTCTATCATATCTACTACATATAACTCTCTCACACACATCCCCAGGATGCAGCCTGTAGCAGCTGTCTTACTCCTGGGTATCTATTTATTGCTAGGTGAACAGAAACATCGGGTGAAATAAATGCTGCGTTTGTTTCTACCTTGGCCAGGAATCAAACTGTGCCCCTTAGGACTATGACCCCGAGTGTGTGTGTGTGTGTAATTACCTAAGTATAATTACCTAAGTGTAGTTACAGGATGAGAGCTATGCTCATGGTGTCCTGTCTTCCCAGTATTCTTTGTCATATAACACTTTGAAACTGCTGACGGTTTGACCTCCACCACCTTCTCACTTAACTTGTTCCATCCGTCTACCACTGTTTGCAACTGAAAACTTTAATAATTTTTCAGCACCTATGTTTTCTTAGCTTGAATCTGTACCCTCTTATTCTTGAAGTTGTTGGTTTCAGGAATTCCTCTTTGTCAATTTGGTCGATTCCTGTTATTATTTTGTAAGTGATGATCAAAGCTAATAATTTGGGATGATACTGTATACCAGTGGTTTATGCAACTTTGTTCTTTGGTAGTAGCTGTTGTTAGTTTACAGTTACAATATTTATCAGAAAACATGGGCTTTGTTGACTTAAGGCCAGTTAGGGTTACAAAGAAATTTAACAGAGCATGCAATAGGGAGAGGAAGGATTTCCAAAGAGAAGCTTAATGATGATATGAAGTCACTCAAGTCCATTAAAATTAAATTTCATGATGTCATGACCAAAGTAAATAAATTTTCTGGTATGTAATGCAGATTCAAAATTCAAAATTCAAATGTTTATTCAGGTAAAAGTACATACAGAGAAAATGAGTTACAAACATAATGTTGGCTTATAGATAGAGCTAGTACATACAATACCTAAAGCCACTAGTACGCATAGCGTTTCGGGCAAGGTGTGGGAAAACCCCCCATTAAACAAAACTTATACTAATTGAAATTAAAGTATAAATTGTGTTGAAAGGGGAGGGGGGGGGGGCATTCAGAAATCAGCAATTAAACAAGTTGGTCAAAAACAGTATTGTTTGAAAATAGCAAGACATGGGTTGACATTTAGGGGGTAAGGTAGGTTACATGGAGTTTATTAGGTAGTACTGTACTTAGTTTTTCTCTTAAACTGGTGAGAGAGGTACAGCCTTTGACATGATGAGAAGGTCATTCCACATTCTGGGTCCCTTGATTTGTAGAGCATTTCTAGTTTGGTAAGGCACACTCTTGGAATATCAAAATGAAACTAGGTTGGTTTGGCAAAGTTTATAGATCAGAAATACTATTGGCTAAATTATAAAAAACTGTCTCATGTCATAATATTTCAACTATCTCCACTTTCAATCCAAATGCTTGAGTCACTTATCTTTTTTTTTGTACTAGTTTCATAACCATTTCTACAGGAGGTCAGGGAATTTCTAATGAAAGAAAGAGTGCTTGAGGCCTAAGAAATGAAAACCTTTCTGGGAGGACTCCAGGGCCAGTTGAGTTATTGTAAGCCACCATATGTGGCAGTATGCGATCTTTGTCAGTTTTTGCTCGTACGGTTTTGTTGGTCTGTTTTTCATCGTGATCCCTGTAGTGCTTCCTCCTCCTGGTGATACCCTTTCTTCCTTCTCTGTGGGTAGATGGGTTCAGGGAGCCACTTCAGTTAGATAGCTTTAGTAATGAAATGCCAATTTGGGCAAGGCCCAAGGCTCCCTGATACCCTCCCTCCCCAAGATATCAGGGGTTCAATCACCCTAAGAACTGGTGGTGGAGCAGCTGGCCGACCAGGTCTGTCTCCTCCTCCCCCCAATGTAGGGAGGTGGTGGGACGATTAGCTCATGTTAGCTTCACAATTTTTTTTTTATTGTTTGGTTTACAGTGCTAGGGGATTCTTTGGCTGGTTTGAGGGCTGTGGTCTGGTTTTAATCAACAGTAGTCTGATTCTGTTTCACTGACTTTTCTGGGTGCCTCTCCTTGGTGGGGCAGACAGAATAAATTAAAGTCAGATTTTTCATAGTGCCAATGCTCACTGTGCATCTCGAAAGGGGCCAGGTTCTGGCTCGTGGTCCAAGGGAGGCCAATAAGAACTCTGCAATGATGGCTCTTGTAGTCTGGCAATTATATCAGTATAGTAGCTTCAGGAAACCACCGGGTTCACCCAGAAACTGGCGTTCATTACATTCAATACTGATGGTTCATAACTCCCAGGTCTTTCTTCTTCAATCTGCTGCATGATTATGTTATGATAGTTATGTGTATTATTATGCATTGCATGGAAGGTCTTGCATTTTTAAATATTAGAAAAAATTTGCCAGTCTTCTAACCATTTGTAGAATTCATGTAGATCACTTAACTAGACCTCCATACTACTTTTGCTTCCAACTTTACCATAGATCATTTTTGATCTGCAAATTTGATTTTAATGGGGTGCAACATTCTCGGCTATATTGATTATGCACTGTATGCTGTATAATACAGAGGGTTGGCCTCAAGAATTGAGCCTTGCGGGACTTCACTCGTAAAAATGTGTTGATTTAATAGGTTGTGAACTGTTGAGACGGTGAATGATTTTCTCCCTAAGGATTCTCCATGAACCTGCAGATACGAGAGGTTTGCTGATCAGTCAGTACAGTAGTTTTCTGTAACTTTTTCCACCCTTCCTAAAGATTGGGAATGCATTAGATATTTCCAATCTAGGGGGAACTATTCTTTGGTCAAGAGAATTTCAGAATAGCACTTTCTGTAGCAGAAACAGTTCATCATCCAGTTCCTTTCTGAATTTGGATTGAATTCTGTCAATCAGAGCTTTGGATTCCTTTAATTTATCTCATCCTAATTATTTTGCACTTAATGGAGATATCCATAACTCATTCTCTTATGCTTCAAACACTTATGTAGGTGTTAGAATTTAGCTAATATTTCTAGTGTGAACACTGATGTAAAGTATTTCTTCTGGCTGGTTGGCCTTTTTTATAGCATCAGTTATAACTTGGGTAGTCTTATCATTCAAGGCTTCCTGTTCGAGTCTTTTATCATCGTGATCATGCCAATATTCTTCAATGGGTTGAAGATAATGAACGATTGGCACTAACATGTTACCTGAGTGTAACTATTTCTCTAGTGGTTTCGATGGAGACAGGAAGCCGGTTGCTTGTCAAAGGTCCCTCATTATTACTAAGGAATTTTTCCAACTGGATTTTTGAACAGAGTAATGTCTTGACATGTAGAATGTTCAGAGACCAACCTGTGGAGATAAATATATATAAATATTAAGAATTAGAAAGAGATGCAGATTACTTAGTTATTGTGTTCTACCATAGGAGGAAATTGCAGGTAATTTGACTAGAGCTGATATGGAGGATGAGCTCTGGTGATGTAAGGAGAGTCGGGTATCTGTCCACAGCTCAGGCTTCTCAAAAAACACTATCAGGCTGAGATTAACAAGAGCTAAAGACAAATGAGAATAGACAGGTATGTGACCAGGAGATCACATTGTAGATCAATTAGTATAGACTGAAATGCAAGATCCTCAAGTTGTCATATGAAGGTCCCTCAAACAGTTGCATACTAGTGCCATGTCAGGATCCTCTCAAGTACAAATTAAAATTTATTTCCAGTGTAGAATAAGGGTAAACGTATTTTTAACTCTTGCAAAGTGACGTTAAATGTTTTTGTGTCTGTAAATTCCTGCGAATGCATGTTATTATGCAAAAATTTAAATCTTAAATGTACAATTACATTAGGCATATTATGTGAATGTGCAGATTAATGGGGTACTGTACTACATATGCCATACATTAACTTTATTTTGCTACCATTGAGTAACCAAGACCAGCCTGTGCTACAAAAGGTAAGTGAACAACTAATTTTTTTAGTAAATATTATAGCAGAGTTGTTTTGCAAGCAAAGTCATTATTTATGTCGTATTTGCTTTTAAAATACAGTACTGTATGTAGAAAGATATGTTGTGAAATTTATTATAAAAGAAAACGTTGAAGAATTTTGTGATAAATAGCAAAAAAAGGACAGATATTGCAAATATTAAGATTATTTGCATATCCTGTTGAGTCTGAAATGATGTACATAACTAAAAATGAAATCACAGTAACATGGGTATATATGAGATGCAAATTTTATTCCATCCATTGCCACTATTTTTTAGATGTACTGTATACAATAAAAGTAATAATAATAATACTGTACCAGTAATTTATTATATAAATACAGTAGTATGATTACAGTATAAGTTGCATGTAAAGCATTTTTTTTTGGGGGGGGGGGAGAGGGGAAGGAATCTTCAGTAGCTCCTCGAGCTTATTAGCTGGTACTGCCAGGCCTTTGCTGAATATGCCTGCCTTCTGAGACTCATCCTCGCCTACCTCAAGCCCGATCCATTGGTGATCGAAATTCAACATTGGCTGCGCATTTATGTCTTTAGTGCTACATAGTTGTCTCAGTGTGGCCCCTTTTGGATAATTACTTATTTTATATCTTTGGTAGATGTAAGACTAAACTTTTGCTGGGTTCACAGTCATATTGATGTTGCCTCCACTTACCTCATGGATGCCACAACTAAACAAGGGTTTGTTCCTCTCCCATCTACCAGAAGTGAATTCCTTTCTTGGATTTCTATCCTGTTATTCATATTACAATCCTAAAATATTGCAGAAATAGATGGTTAACTGTTATAAATATCAAATTATGTACTGTACTATAAAATGTGACCTATCCCATGGCCTTTCTCCTCTCAGCAGAACGAGAAGTAGAAAATACCTGTATGGTTATGTATTGGCTACACATGACCAATACATAACCTGAATGGAAAAAAACCCTGCACCTTCCTATCAGAAATGAGTTTGGATGGATATAAATAGGAGCTGCCTCAAATGGGTTATTAAGCCTTCTGCAGTTACCTTTATTCTCATGTTGTTACAGTATACAGGATAGATTTAAGAATATTCTGTAATACAGATGGTGCTATATAGCTCTCTTTGTATCCAAAGCTATTAGTGCACCAATTAATTTATTATTGCTTTTGCTAAAATGTAATGAAATTTTGCAAAGGACTGCATTGTATGCTACAGAAAATCTGTTTAGCATATGATATTCCTCTTCATTTTCATCATCTCTAGATTGACCAACAGAATTTTCTACTATATATTGTTGCAAATATTTTTGCAAAAATAGTATTACTTTTCTTCTTTTGCATTGTACATTAGCTATACCGTAGTTCCACTAAAGTTCTTTCAGAGTTTATGGAAGTCAGAGTCGGTCCATAGGTTGCAGGAGCACTTTTAACAGTTTATACTGCCAAAAGCAGGTCATCTTGATCCCTTGTCAGTTTGTTCTGCCTGAAGCACCTTGTTTGATGCATCTAGGAGCTATAAAATCTTGTGGACATGTTAGCAATGAATTTAAAGTGAAGTGCAGATCTTTTAAGTCAGTAACCCCAAAACTTCAGTTCACAGGCGCCTGACAGCTGGGTGGACAGCGCTTCAGATTTGTAGTCCTGAGGTCCCGGGTTCGATCCCCGGTGGAAGCGGAGACAAATGGGCAAAATGTTTCTTTCACTCTGATGTCCCTGTTACCTAGCAGTAAATAGGTACCTGGGAGTTAGACAGCTGCTACAGGCTGCTTCCTGGGGGTGTAACAAAAAGGAGGCCTGGTCGAGGACCGGGCCACGAGGACGCTAAGCCCCGAAATCATCTCAAGATAACCACACATCTATGCATGTGCTTTAGTACTTTTACTTTCAATAAAAGTTTGTAACTACTGTCAATGACTTGGTTCTGGATAATAGAATGCATAATGTTACTCCAAAAAATGCTCATAATCTTTGTAGATGATACAGTCATTGCACTTTCAATGAATTTGTAGAGAATCATTCACATTGAAGAATATTTCAAGGAATATAAGGCACCTCTGAGTGTTTTACAAGTGCTGAGCTAAGCTTTCATTATTCTGCCATGACAATGTCAGTGAACGATAAAACATAAAGTGCATCTGTTATGACTGTTGTCAGGAGACATTCTTTAATGTCGAGTTTTCTATGAGGAAGAGAAGTGTAGTTTAGACATTTTTACACACTACTGAGTCGCTTCAACTTTCATGGTACAGTAGTACTTACCAAAAAATTCTGACCTTTATACAACAGGTCCCTCTGAATAATGAATAAAATCCACCCACAAGATTTCTCATCCAAAATTTAGAGTTCCTGGAAAAAAAGCTGTATTCAAGAAAGACATGCATTAAAATCTGGTTCATCAATTTATTGTGCTGTTCTGGTAAGGGTCCCCTCAGTGACTTCCTGGAAATAACTACAGTGGTACCTTCGTTTACAAATTTAATCCGTTCCTATAGATGGTTTGTCAGCCGAACATTCGAAAACCGAAACAAATTTTCCCATAAGAAATACTGTACTGTAATTTGAATTAATCCATTCCACACACCCAAAAAATATTAACTTGAAAATACATTTTATACATAATACTACTCATGTTTTGTATTAGAGTATGTATATCTTACCTTTATTGAGGACTCTTGTTGGTGTATGAAAGACAGGGGAAGAGGGGGAGAGGAGTTAGTGTTTGGCTGGGGAGTCCCCTTCCATTATAACATCAAGCACTGATGACATTTCTGGGGTACACTCTCTCCTACGTTTTGCAGGCATACCACTTGGACCTGGTTGTGGCTTGCACTAGCACTACCAGAATAATGCACTTGGTCAACCCATACATGTACAGTATCAACAAACTCGAGATGTGAGGCAAACCTCAAATACCGAGTCTAATTTTACAAAGAAATTGAGCTAGAAAACCGAAAAATTCAGAAAGAGGGGCATTTGTCAACCGAGGTTCAACTGTACTGTTCCTGGATAGCTCTACATCGTTGGCCCCTCATTAGTCCTAAAATGCCTACTGCACACCAAGGTCAGGATTCAACAAGCATTTGTGAAACTACTTATGAACCTGACCATCTTTTCTCAATCGTTGGTGGCTTTGTTTACATTAATTAAGCCATTTGAGAATCAAAACTTCCCAATCAAATGTTTTGATTGTTATAAACAGCCTCCTAGTGCTTCGAAGCTCATAAACTATTAAATAAATGTAAATAAAGCTGCCAAAGATTGGGAAAAGATTTACAGGTTCGTAAGTCATTGCATAACTGCTTGATGAATCTGGCTCATGAGCCAGAGCCTGGTCCATTCAATAGAGGCACAGAAAGTTGGGGATACTCGACCAACTCAAACCAAGAACAAATATTGCCAGAAAGGTAGAGCGCGCCAAAACACACAACTGGAAGGAAAATATAAAGAACCCTGAAAATAAAGATCACCAAAAGTATTGGAGAGGACAAGACAAACAGGAAATAAGAGTAGACACCAGCAGCATTGGACGTAGGAGGAGGAGCAGTGTAAACCAGATTACTACAAAGAGTATTAGTTTATTGAAAGATGAGCTTTACATCAAGGGAGGCAGACATAGGATATTAGTGAGATTTTGGAGTTCAGATATGAAGGGAAGGCAGAGCACAGTGGTACTAGTGTTGGAAACAGGTCTGAGATGAAAGAAATTTTGTTTAGTTTGAGAATAGGAACAGTAGATAAAATGTAAGGGTTAACCAAGGCGAGGGAAAGATTTGTAAATACTGTAAAGGAAATTCAGAATCGACAAACTGAGGGGTCACTGATGCGTAGAGTGCGGAGGAAGAGAAAGGCAAGAACATTTTTAACAGCAGCAGGATGTTAAAGAATAAACAAAGAAAGCAGATAATATAGTTTTGATAGTTTCATAAAAATGGGAGAGCAATGGTGGAAAGAGAAGTGAGTTAAAATCATTGAAACCTTCTAAGCATGAGGATTTGAATAATGCTGTGGTGGTGTTGGACAGTTAAAGTCTGTAGCTGAAAGAATAGCATTAACCATAGGCATTATGGACTTCAAGGCCAGTCCAGAAGTTTAACAGGTGGCATGTCATGCATTTGTAGTACTATAACTGCATTCTGGGAGGCACTTACTTCATTAGCTCCTCGAGCTACCAATCCGGTAAGCTCCAAGTATAAGCACCACGAGGTCCTTCGAGTCATTAGTGCCTACAGGGGACGAGGACCAGAATCTGACCCCTCAATAGAGGCAAGGGTGTCTGGGGATAGTTACCAGTAGTAGATCAATGCAGGCCAAGAGGTAAAACACCAAATATGTAGAGTGCCTCAAAAGAGGCCAGTGCATGGAAAACATTGGCAACCCTGACACAAACTATGTGCACACTCATTGTCCAGCTCCAATGGCCAGCAGCACTCACAAACCTCTAGATGTTAGAATCTAGCAACTTGGATCCCCTTCGCAACCTACTGGTTGCCTCCATCAGTCATACGACTAGTGTGGTCGGGAGCAAAATTGTACTCTAGGGCAGTTGTACTCCAAGGTACCACTGTATTATATATACTGTATATATATTATATATAATAATATATATATATATATATAGTACTGGAAAGACGGGACAACACGAGCATAGCTCTCATCCTGTAACTACACTTAAGTAATTACTACCAACAGCCAGCCCAAGGCTACGATGCTATGTGAATCATTGCTAAACAGCACCATCCAAATTATCATGCTTTGAAGGCTCCATTATCCTTTCTCTTTCTATCACTGCTCTCCATTTATTCATAAACTATGTATTCACCTAGTTGTTCTTGCGGGGGATTGAGCTCTGCTTTTTTGGCCCGCCACTCAACTGTTACTACTAATTTTTTTTCCCCACACACACCCAGGAAGCAGCCTGTGACAGCTGACTAACTCCCAGGTACCTATCTACTGCTAGGTAACAGAAAGACTACATGGTGAAAGAAACTTTGCCCATCATTTCTTGCCGGCGTCGGGAATCAAACTTGGGCCACAGGATCACGTGTCTCGCATGCTATCCACACAGCCACCGGTGCCCCTTTAATCTGCTTCCTTTGTTTATTCTGTCCAAAACAGAACTAGTTCTAACACCATATTCATTTATCAGCTACTTACCTACCCCCAGAGAAGACCACATTTCTCCAATAATTCAGCCTTCTTATCCATGGTAAGAAAGTTCCTGTTAAAGTTGTCTAATGTACTCATATTACTCTTGCCATTTTACAGTATATAGTTTCGACTGTCAAATAGAGTAACGACATGAGTAATGAGTAATGCCATGAGAGATCAAAGAAAAGGAAAACACAAGGTTGGTATGCATTTTCTCACAGAAAGTCTGGATCCTCCAGAAAACATGTCAAATAGTCGTTTATACTGTATAGTAATTTATAGTACTCTACATTACAAGTTTAGAAATTCATTTTTAAATCATAAACACATTCAAAGGGTCTGGTAGTACAGTTTGATTAATTCTCAATTCACAATTCAGAATCCTGGGTGGGACATAAATGGTTGGGCATGTTTCATATTGCCTAATGCGTCTTTTTACCTAGACATTAAATAAGTACACAGGAGTGATTCAACTTGTGGGGTTGCATCCTCGGGAAGGTCAATAGTTCGACCTTAAGGGGAGTTTGAACCTGAATTACCAGGCTCACCCTTGGTGTACAAAGTACCTTAATTATACCCACTTCACCAGTGATTGCACTGGTAATGCAGGTTCAAACCCTATTAGGGTCATAGAGTAGCTCTCATCCTTTAACATCCCCACACCCACACCCCCACCCACCCCCCCACCCACACCCACCCACCCACACCCACCACCCAACACCCACCCACCCACCCCCCCCCCCCCCCCCACACAACACACACACAACACACACACACACTGAATAAATGCCATGTTATGAATGTGGAATTGGGTGAACATAGACCCACACAACCTATAAATTATGTGAGAATCTTTAAAGAATTCTGATAAAGAAAGGATCTAGGGGTTATTAATATATAATAATTATACTTATATAGAAAGATACCGTATAAATACAGACACAATTATACTACATTGCCTCTGAAACTAGAAATCCAATCCTAATCTTAGTGGACAGGACACCATATGTAGCCATCAAGGATGTAAACCTCTCCCACTCTACCATTAACTGTAGGAGGGCTGCAGTGGCTAGCATCCTAGGACCCTCTCCTATATTTCTATATACATACAATGATCTGCCTCAATGTCTCTAACATCCTTAAACCTATACTGTTTCTGAAATACTACTCTTATCTATTCAGACCCAAACCCACACACATTAAATAATATGTAAATATTAATTAAAAAAGTCCACTTATGGATGTCGACTAACAAACTTACACTAAACATAGAAAAGACCTATTACATCTTATTTGGAAGCAAATCACCAAACCAAATTCAGCTTCAGATAGACAATGTTAACATCAGCAATACAATTGATGGAAAGCTCCTTGGCCTATATTATACAAGAGACTCATCTTCAGCACCCTCATACAACACATAACCAAGAAATTCTCAAAACAGTTGTATACTCTCTAAAATCAGATATAATGGTTCCAAACTCTGCTCTCCTCTCACTATACTATGTGCTAATCTATCCTATCTTACATATGGTATCTGTGTACGGGGTTCAACCACTGCAAACTACCCTCAAGCCCACCATCACCCAGCAAAAATCTGCTATCACAACAATAACAAACTCTGCTTTGAGACAACACTCAGCCCCCATCTTTAAATCCCTAAACTGCTTAAACATACGCTCACTCGCACATTCTCTTGTGTCTATTACATTTACAAAACCTTGTTCTAAAACTTTCTGGACACATGTAATAGAACCATAATCACCATACCAGAAATATATATCTCTTTAATATCCCAGAGTCAAACTTAATGTGTAAACACTCTATGCAAATAAAGGGACGCGGTCTATGGAACTCACTCCCAACTAATTGAAAAACTGTCCAACTTATGTCTTATTCAAAAATAAAATAAAAAGTACCTAATTTTCATCTTCATAGTTTCCTACCTAGTGCTTTATACTCGCACTGTATCTAGTGCAACCCAATCCCCTAATATATATACCTAAGCCATACAATCTTTACCTTTGTCATCATTGCTATCACCTTATATTATGATTGTTATATTGAGTGCATATTTTACTGCATTCTTCCTTGATAATGATCCTCAAATTGTTGTTTCAATGAACCAGTTGATAACCCTCTTTTACCCTAATGTACCTACTAATCTTTTGTCATTATTGTGTATTAATCTAATCTTTGTGTATTGTGTCAAATTTTCTTATAATGTACCTGTAAACATTTGTTATTAATTTTGCTGGAAATTACCTCCTAAAATTACCCACTAAAAATTAGCAGTTAGATTAAGGACCTGCCTGAAACACTATGCGTGCTAGTGCTTTATAAGAATGTAAAATCTTCATTGGTATGTACTCTCTTAACCCCCCACTGTACCTTCTTGTATATATATAAATACAATAAATAACTAAATAACTAAATAAGAATACATATGGTACATACATACACACACACATATCCGGGTCCCAGTAGTACAGTTAGGTTGGTTCTTGACCCCACAATCAAGAATTCGAGTGGAATCCCGGGCGGGACAGAAATGTTGGGCATGTTTCCTATCACATAATGCCCCTGTCCACCTTGCAGTAAGTAGGTACTTAGGAGTTAGTCAGCTGTGTGTGGGGGTTGCACCCTGGGTAGGTCAGGAATTCAACCCTGTTGGGGACGGGGGGGGGGACCTCGATATAAGCCTAACATGTACTGGTATGTAATTATACTGGCTTCCTGTCCCCCCAAACACAATAAATTTTATTATATATAACACACAACATACATACATACATTTATGTATATAATTAGACCTTGTCCAAACAAAACATGTATTTATATTTATTCTGGATTAGGGGGTAACAGTTGATGTTTCCGCATATTGGGGGATCTAATTCAAAATCAATGTTATTAATACACATACTTTGAATATCCTGCAAAATGCACTTTAAATACAGTACAAAATACAGTAATTAAAATTATTATATGCTTAATATATGCTTAATTTAAAGAGAGGGAAAAAGTTGTTTCTTATATGTTGCCATGGTTACAGTTTTAATTATTGTTATAAGAGTTGAGTAATAATCCTATAAAATGGAAAGA
>WNGS01109635.1:9334628-9360537 GCA_020271785.1 Procambarus virginalis | reverse complement strand
TATATATATATATATATATATATATATAACTGAAAACTCACACCCCAGAAGTGACTCGAACCCATACTCCCAGGAGCAACGCAACTGGTATGTACAGGGATGCCTTAAACCACTTGACCATCACGACCGGACAGAAGGAAGTGATAGCCTGAGCTATATGAACCACTTCCCCGCCGGCACCTGGATGGTTATCTTGGGCATAGCATTTTATCAAATCACCTCTTTTTTGGGGGCAACACGTGAGGAACACAAATGCAAACAAGTCTGAATGGTCCCCAGGACTAGAT
This sequence comes from Procambarus virginalis, assembly GCA_020271785.1. Classification (NCBI taxonomy): domain Eukaryota; kingdom Metazoa; phylum Arthropoda; class Malacostraca; order Decapoda; family Cambaridae; genus Procambarus; species Procambarus virginalis. Next base: position 9,360,250 of record WNGS01109635.1, on the reverse strand, counting down.
ACAACTGAAAACTCACACCCCAGAAGTGACTCGAACCCATACTCCCAGGAGCAACGCAACTGGTATGTACAGGGATGCCTTAAACCACTTGACCATCACGACCGGACAGAAGGAAGTGATAGCCTGAGCTATATGAACCACTTCCCCGCCGGCACCTGGATGGTTATCTTGGGCATAGCATTTTATCAAATCACCTCTTTTTTTGGGGCAACACGTGAGGAACACAAATGCAAACAAGCCTGAATGGTCCCCAGGACTAGATACAACTGAAAACTCACACCCCAGAAGTGACTCGAACCCATACTCCCAGGAGCAACGCAACTGGTATGTACAGGGATGCCTTAAACCACTTGACCATCACGACCGGACAGAAGGAAGTGATAGCCTGAGCTATATGAACCACTTCCCCGCCGGCACCTGGATGGTTATCTTGGGCATAGCATTTTATCAAATCACCTCTTTTTTTGGGGCAACACGTGAGGAACACAAATGCAAACAAGCCTGAATGGTCCCCAGGACTAGATACAACTGAAAACTCACACCCCAGAAGTGACTCGAACCCATACTCCCAGGAGCAACGCAACTGGTATGTACAGGGATGCCTTAAACCACTTGACCATCACGACCGGACAGAAGGAAGTGATAGCCTGAGCTATATGAACCACTTCCCCGCCGGCACCTGGATGGTTATCTTGGGCATAGCATTTTATCAAATCACCTCTTTTTTTGGGGCAACACGTGAGGAACACAAATGCAAACAAGCCTGAATGGTCCCCAGGACTAGATACAACTGAAAACTCACACCCCAGAAGTGACTCGAACCCATACTCCCAGGAGCAACGCAACTGGTATGTACAGGGATGCCTTAAACCACTTGACCATCACGACCGGACAGAAGGAAGTGATAGCCTGAGCTATATGAACCACTTCCCCGCCGGCACCTGGATGGTTATCTTGGGCATAGCATTTTATCAAATCACCTCTTTTTTTGGGGCAACACGTGAGGAACACAAATGCAAACAAGCCTGAATGGTCCCCAGGACTAGATACTGTCCGGTCGTGATGGTCAAGTGGTTTAGGCATCCCTGTACATACCAGTTGCGTTGCTCCTGGGAGTATGGGTTCGAGTCACTTCTGGGGTGTGAGTTTTCAGTTGTATCTAGTCCTGGGGACCATTCAGGCTTGTTTGCATTTGTGTTCCTCACGTGTTGCCCCAAAAAAAGAGGTGATTTGATAAAATGCTATGCCCAAGATAACCATCCAGGTGCCGGCGGGGAAGTGGTTCATATAGCTCAGGCTATCACTTCCTTCTGTCCGGTCGTGATGGTCAAGTGGTTTAAGGCATCCCTGTACATACCAGTTGCGTTGCTCCTGGGAGTATGGGTTCGAGTCACTTCTGGGGTGTGAGTTTTCAGTTGTATCTAGTCCTGGGGACCATTCAGGCTTGTTTGCATTTGTGTTCCTCACGTGTTGCCCCCAAAAAAGAGGTGATTTGATAAAATGCTATGCCCAAGATAACCATCCAGGTGCCGGCGGGGAAGTGGTTCATATAGCTCAGGCTATCACTTCCTTCTGTCCGGTCGTGATGGTCAAGTGGTTTAAGGCATCCCTGTACATACCAGTTGCGTTGCTCCTGGGAGTATGGGTTCGAGTCACTTCTGGGGTGTGAGTTTTCAGTTGTATCTAGTCCTGGGGACCATTCAGGCTTGTTTGCATATATATATATATATATATATATATATATATATATATATATATATATATATATATATATATATATATATATATATATGAATGAATGAATGAATGAAAACTCACACCCCAGAAGTGACTCGAACCCATACTCCCAGGAGCAACGCAACTGGTATGTACAAGACGCCTTAAACCACTTGACCATCACGACCGGACAAAATGAGGTGATAGCCGAAGCTATTTGAACCACCTCACCGCCGGCACTCGGATGGTTATCTTGGGCATAGCATTTTTCGGCTATCACCTCATTTTGTCCGGTCGTGATGGTCAAGTGGTTTAAGGCGTCTTGTACATACCAGTTGCGCTGCTCCTGGGAGTATGGATTCGAGTCACTTCTGGGGTGTGAGTTTTCATTCGCATATAGTCCTGGGGACCATTCAGGCTTGTTCGCATATATATATATATATATATATATATATATATATATATATATATATATATATATATATATATATATATATATATATATATATATATATATATTGAAAACTATGCCTGGGGATCATATATATATATATATATATATATATTATATATATATATATATATATATATATATATATATATATATATATATATATATATGTACACAGTACTGGTATATATATAACACAATTAATTTTGCATCGTCTGCAAACATCGACATGAACAACTCATGTATATAGGTAATTAACATGAATGAGAAATACGTTGGGTCCCAGCACTGATCCTTGAGGTACTTCACTTACAGTGTATTATGCAATGCCAGTCCGACCTCTTCACAGCCTGACATATGAATCACAGCCTGGTTGATCAGGTATCATATGGAGGTGTTTATCTAGTTCTCTTAATCACCGCACTGCGCACCTGGGTTCTGCAAAAACATCATAGTACATATTAAGGACATATTTTTGTTGTTTTTATAAAATGTTCAGGTAAAGTTAATGTCTAAATGTTTCCAAACTCAACAATTTTCATTTAAAAACACAAAGAGTGATGAAAACATTAAAAAAACATTAAAATATAGCCTAATTAAAANTTAGTGTTGGAGATAAATCCTATCTATTCAGACATCATGCACTGAACTTGGCTCTGTAGGAGGATCTTTATTTCAGACTTCTAGGGCTGGGGAAGAAGTGGGGTGGGTCTCTGGGTTCCCTTCTACCCTTCCACAGAAAAGAGGTGATTTTGGCCACAACTTCTGCCTACCTGCCCCCCCCCAGTTGCCTTCTATAGCAGAGAGGGTCTGTTCTTCCTGTTTGGCCTGTTCTTCCTGTTTGGAGATGGGTTTCCTGGGTTGGGTCCTCACCTGTGGTTGAAGCTTTCAGTAAAGCCGGATTCTTGGAAATTGACCCTTCTTCTGTCTGGGGTTTTCATGCCAGTCATTTTGCTGTTTGCCACCTTTAATTGCTCTGTGGGGGTTGTTTGGTCCATTTTACCAGTTCCAAGTCACACTATTTGTGGGCATTCTGGGTTGTTTCCAGTGGCATTGGTCCACTCTCCCTCCTCTAGATTAAGGGGTTTTTGGTTAGGAGTTCTTCCCTCAGTTTCTGTTGGTCATCAGTTGTTCCCAATCTCTAAGCCCTATGGAACATTCTCGACCTCTCCTCTTTGTCTGACCTTTCACATGGCCACATTAGCTTAGGTCCACCTCATGTTGTAGGCTGTTTTGTGGATGTTGTCTCTGGACCCCAAGGATGCTTGCTGGTATGTTCCAGTTCATCTGAGATTCGGGGACTGGCTTGGGTTTCTTGTGGGGTCATCCTTCTTATCTTTTCTAGATAATAATAATAATAATAATAATAATAATAATAATAATAATAATAATAATTATTAATCTATTTACAAGACAGTACAATAGGTTTATGAAATTACATAATATTAGTATTTTTTCATTCTTGCAAAGCCATTAACATGGACAGCGTTTCTGGCAGAAATGCCCAAAGGTCTCCAGGATCTTCCTTTCAGCTTGACTGTGGCTCCTCAAATATTTCTTGGGTTGGTGCTGGTGGTAGAGACCCAGCTAATTCTCTTGGGGGTTCATATCTTGGTATATATCGATGACTAACTGGTTTGGGCTCTCAGCCAGTCTGCATGTCTGCAAGCCAGGAAACTGTTTCTTCCCAGCTTACTGGGTTTGGGTACCTGGTGATCTGGAGGAGGTTCCAGTTTGTTCCGTCCTGGGTTCGTGCTAAGTTGGGCCTGGTTTCAGTTCCCCTATCACCTTCCCTTTCCTTGCAGCCTGCTGCTCTTCTCTGCCTGCAGTGTCATCTCTGACTGGTGTTGGAAGAGCCCTGGATTACTCAACAGTAATGTGGTTTTGTGGGTGTCTACACTTTTTCTCTGTTGTATTATTCTTTGAAAGAGTTTGGCTGTGGGTGCTGTTCTGGTTTCTCCCTTTTCGTTTCCACCATGTCTGCCAAATTGTGAGCTCCATTTACCCTTCACCTAGTTTTTCTCTTCAGGCTTTTCAGGGTTTGGTACCATGGTACTAGGGGCCTGACAGCTGAGTGGACAGCACTTCGGAGTCGTAGTCCTGAGGTTTTGGGTTCGATTCCCAGTGGAGGCGGAAACAAATGGGCAGAGTTTCTTTCACCCTGCTGCCTCTGTTCACCTATCAGTAAATAGGTACCTGGGAGTTAGACAGCTGCTATGGGCTGCTTCCTGCGGATGTGTAAGAAAAAGGAGGCCTAGTCGAGGACTGGACCACGGGGACGCTATGCCCTGAAATCATCTCAAGATAATCTCAAGATAACCTCAAAATGGTGCCTTACCCATTCCTCCCCATCGCTTGAGATTTTAACTGATTTACCTGAGGGCCACTAACCCTAGTGGCCTCGACAAAGACAGGAAGCCGGTGGTGGGTGGGACCCATTTGCAAATGTCGATGTATATGGGAGCCTCTTTTAATTGGGTGGTTCCCCTTCTTTAGGTGCACAGTGTGGTGCAAATTTTACAGCAAGATACAGGCTTTGTGGAGGATTCATTTTCCTTTGGGGTTCATTCTCCGGTGCCATTCTCACAATTCTCCAGTGGTTCTTTGTTTAAATCATTGGAGGTCAATTCAGTCCTAAAGCTAACTAACCATAGAGAAGGAAACTGGAACTTACCAGAGAAAAGGATAACAAAGAAGAGAATCCAGAAAGAAACCAAGGAAAGAGGATCAACAAACAATTTGCCACCCAAAATAATCCAAGGATTGGGAACAGATAGTGACGATCAGCCGCAATTGGACACAACAAGTGGTGCCCTATATATTATGTGAGAAATCTTTAAAGAACTCTGATAAAGAAAGAGATCTAGGGGTGGTTCTAGATAGAAAACTATCACCTGAAGACCACATAAAGAATATTGTGCAAGGAGCCTATGCTATGCTTTCTAACTTCAGAATTGCTTTTAAATACATGGATGGGGATATACTAAAGAAATTGTTCATGACTTTTGTTAGGCCAAAGCTAGAATATGCAGCTGTTGTTTGGTGCCCATATCTTAAGAAGCACATCAACAAACTGGAAAAGGTGCAAAGACATGCTACTAAGTGGCTCCGAGAACTGAAGGGTAAGAGCTACGAGGAAAGGTTAGAAGCATTAAATATGCCAAAACTAGAAGACAGAAGAAAAAGAGGTGATATGATCACTACATACAAAATAGTAACAGGAATTGATAAAATCGACAGGAAAGATTTCCTGAGACCTGGAACTTCAAGAACAAGAGGTCATAGATATAAACTGGCTAAACACAGATGCCGAAGAAATATAAGAAAATTCACTTTCGCAAACAGAGTGGTAGACGGTTGGAACAAGTTGGGGGAGAAGGTGGTGGAGGCCAAGACCGTCAGTAGTTTCAAAGCGTTATATGACAAAGAGTGCTGGGAAGACGGGACACCACGAGCGTAGCTCTCATCCCGTAACTACACTTAGGTAATTACACTTAGGTAATTACGCTCAGCACCATCACTTGTTGTGTCCTATTGCGGCTATCAGAGGGTTTTTTTGGTTACTATATTACAACCATGAAATAGTAACCAAAAGACCCTCTGATAGCCAACCATCTCATTTTCCACCAGAAACAGAGAAGGCTGTAAATGAAGAAACTGCCCACCAGACCCAAAGGAACTAACCCCCCCCCCCTTAGGAGAACATGAAGCACCCCACTCTAAGAACTGAAAGAAGAGTCAACAAAGAGTTTTGAAAAGGTATCACTAACTGAAAAGCTAATGGAGAATCGAAGGGATCAAAGAAAAACCAAAACCTGATCCAGAAACCAAAGCAGCTCAGGAGGAGAATAAGCAAGCCAGAGGTGGAAAAAATGCACGAGACAACTTGCACAAGGATACAGAAGTACAGTAGTATCAATACTGAATATCAACAAAAGCAGCTTCATCAAGGTCGAACAATAAAAAGCAGCAGCAGCAATAAGCACAAGATGCTGACCAAAAAACAAATAAGAAGACAAGAAGAACAAAACCACTGGAACAGAAATGGATGACAACATTGAAGAGAGAGATGAAAAGACAAAAGGAGTGTCAAAAAACTTCATATTGTTGCTGTGACAAAAAACACAGGTGGGACCAATAACTCGGCCACCTATGCACCATTCAAATGGTAATAGATCCACATAAAAAAACTTAAACATGAGTATCTTTAGAGAATGCTGAATTAGCAAGGGACAACTCTAGACCAATAGACTGAAAGAGGCAGAACTATAGATAAATGCCTGGGTTCTGAAAATATGCCAAAACAGCAGGAACCAAGGCAAAGCTGGTCACCAAGGAGCAAGAAGGATTGCCCTAACCATATAAGCCTCCAGTCTAGACACAATCTGGAATAACAGCAGAATCAGAGGAGAGATAAAGGAACCTCCATCTTGACAAGTCCAGCTGTAAGGTACCCACTGCAAGAACCTCATGATTAGGGAATGAAACCACATAAAAATAGAAACCACCCATGCCAAGCCGACATGGAGAGGCCACTGGAAGGATGTGAGAGTGATGGTCCACTCTGTGGAAATGGGATGGAACTAAGAAAGAGTGCCAGCAAAATCACTGGACACACACTGCATGTGAACTACATTGAACCTGTGGTTCACTTGCGGAACTTCAGGAAACCATCATTCGACTCCTCCAAAGAACAAGTGTTGAATGTAATAAAAATACCTCTTTCTGGTTAGGTCTCTGTGGCTTCCTAGTCCCTTACCCTCCTACCACGTACATTGGTTTGTAGTCTACAGCTCTGAACTGAGGTGTGTTGATGTGGGAGCCTAATAATCCTGGCGGTGCTGCCACCTGTTGGTAGCCAGCTGTAACTAGAAGGTTTTGAACTACTGAGTGGATTGTTTGTGAGTTCTTTGCTGCTACACTTCTTGTTTCTCTGTGAATCCTGCACATGTCTCTTTTTACTTCGCTTGCTTTCTGGATGTTTCCTATTAGCGGGTGATCATAAAGAATCCCCAGCTCCCTGCATCTCTGTGAGGGGCCAGGTTCTGATTCTGGTCTCTGATAGGCTATACAGTACAAGACTTCTTGGGGTGATGTGACTCGTATGTGTGGAACTATAAGGGTGCTTACTTCAGGGAGCCACTGAGAACCAACCAAATAGGCATTTCATTACATTTAATGCTAGTGTTATGAACCAGCTGTCTGATTCTTCCCTCATTGAGTGTGAATCTGTAGGCTGGCCATCGGTCCTCTTGTGTTTTGATGGCTATCCATTACTACCTCTGCTACACTGCCTGTGGGTGGATTATCCCATCCATCCTGGTCTTTCTTGGTCTCGGTGATCAAGAATCCTCACCTTCATACCCATCTATAGAGAGGGCCAGATTTTGACCTTTGGTCTCTGCTAAGCTCACAATGACTCGAAAGGGCCTGGTGTTATTCAAATTGGGTGGCGCTATCCAGGTTGCTACCAACAGGGACGCACTGAGGACCCACCAAAAAAGGTTACACTACCACCATTACAGTTAGGTTGCTGCTCACAGTTTAGAAAATAAAAATTAAGGTCATCTTGATAATCATGGAATGTTAAATATTTGCATAAAATATAAATTATGTACAGTATAAAGGAATAATTTAAGTATATAGTAGCTGATTCAATAGTTTATTTAGTTAATGAGCATATTGGAATCTGGATAAGTAAGGTTTAGACATTTGCTAAGGAATAATTTTACAACATGCTAGTGTGGAAAACAACAATCATGTCTCAAATTGTTAGCATGAGATGAGTACATCAACATCAGAGATCTTGACTACCCCAAGTGATCTTACAATGTCCATTTGTTTGGTAGGCAACGGTGATGAGGTCATCCCCATGTTGAGTCTTAACAACCACCTGCAATTGGGTGTGGATTACTGCTCACCTCCACCACCCACCCCTACAGTGGCAACCCCAACCACCGCCCTCTCCAATACTTATGTGGCGGAACCAACCGCCCGCTCCAACATTCATTTGGCGCCCCCTACTACCCTCAACACACTCTCGGTGCCCACCGCTGCCCTACCCAACAATTATAGTGCTGCACCCATCGCGGTTCCACCACACCCTCGGACCACCCCCCTAATAAGCGGCTCCCATGTATCCTCTATACATGGGCCCCAAGCTATCACACAACGTGGGTCCCAATCATCCCCTTTACATGGGTGTCAGACATCCCCAGAACGTGTGTCACAGGCATCCCCAGTACGTGTATTACAAACTTCTCATTATCATGGCAGTCAGAGCAGTGTTGGGGAGAGCTACTCAACTAGAAGGTTTACCTATATAGAAGATTTGCAAGATGCATTACAAAGGGCAGATCTCCACGACGTAGACAGAGGAATACTTTCAGAAATCATGCTATCTTCCTCTAAAACTGCACGTCCTCCACAAATGAACCCTTCTTCTTCTACAAACACCCGTGATCGATCTCAAACACCCTCTCTCCTCTCAGCACCCTCTATCCTCTCAACACACATAACACGGTAACCTGGCGCCCATGTGATAATGCCCAACAGTGATGTCCCAATCTTCCCTCTTAAATGTAATCTCATTCTGTCACACAATCTATATAATATTATAGTCTAATGTTTTTGTCTTTTACAACCCTACCTCATTGAACCCATTAGACTATTACCTTGCTATAGCTTTTATTTACACTTATCTCTGTCATGTTGTTTATTCCCAAATTTTAAGTACAACATTCATATCAATTGTTATCATAAGATGTGTATATCTAATTTTATTTGCTTATACTAACTTGTCAAAAACATTCTAGATAAGCTGCACCAAATGACATGCAATGTTTCCCTCTCAAAACCAAAGCCACATTTTTCCATATGTTAACCATAACGTGAGGTACTCATCTGATTCCTGCAGCTGTGTGTGAAACTCAAAAGCTGTATTAACTGCTGCCTCCTATCTTCCCCCATGCAACAAATGATTAATTTTAGTTTTCTGTGACCCAAACTGTACTTGTTGGTCTTTTCCAGCACCTTCAGAACAAACGGCAGTAATTGCTGTTTATATATACAGCTGTACTGTATGTGTGTGTGTGTGTGTGTATGTATATATATATATATATATATATATATATATATATATATATATATATTATATATATATATATTATATATCTATATATAAGTATATATGATTTTGTTTTATTTTCTTTCCAATATGCATGATGTTCCTTTAGTTTAGTGTACATTGTGTAAATATTTAAGTATATTTAAGTAGTGTGTGATGAAAATATTTATTGGTTTGAATGTGTGCGAGTAGGGGTGTGCCACAGCCAGTTCTAACAGAGTACCTTCTTCCTTTACTCCTCTCTCTCTCTCTCTCTCTCTCTCTGTCTCCTACCCTTCCAGCATTTGGTGCACTTGTTTCATCTCCAACATTCATATCTCCCCGCATTCATATCGCAACATGATCGTTATGAAACCACTTTTGTTATTTTTAGAGTTTTTACATGCTGAAGAACTGCTAATTGTCCACTTATTTTTAACCTTTCATCAGGACAGCAAAGTGACATTGTGACTAATTTTTTTACTTAGTTAACTGTCTTCTTTACATGATTGGTGAATTATGTCAGTCCTTATGCTATAAGTGACATCCTTGTAACTGCTAAATCCTATGCAATCTTGTTAACTAATCACACTATGTGTTTGTTTTAGGTTCCTTGAATTTTGGTCATGTCTCCTTTCATAATTTTTTTTGTGAGAGAGCCCCTTGGGAAGTGTATAACCCAGGCGAGAGACATAGAAACAGCAGTGTTAAGTATTGAAAAACCGTCTGGAACTCTTGCATTTGGTGTGAGGTACATGATTGGACTGTACACTAGAGCACAACTAACAACCCATTCTTACTTTCTTATAAACAATGGGAGGATATCTAGATATATTCGACAAAAGCACAAGTCAAAAACAAGAAATCTTAATCTACATGGGACAAGAAATACACCTTTGGATACAATTTCACAACAGAGTTTTACTGAGCAACACAGGATTAATTTACACTGACTAAATGTGGGGGCACACTATTACGTACTAGTATTGTTGAGATACAGAGGGATACTTCTCAGCAAACATAAATATTAGGAGTAAATAGACTATAGGATCCACACCAACTGGGATGTAAGGTTGCCACAATACCCTAACCTTTCTTGGTAATTACAAAGGTGGTATGGATTTTAGCAGTACAATGTTCTGACACTTAACCACTTTACAATGGGGGGGGGGCACAAAGTTGATGTGGTAAGAGCACGTGTTACAGAAAGCTGAGGAATATCAAACAACACAAAACTGTCCATCCCTAACTAACACAGGGACTGAGCATTGCAATAGCACGTATGGGATACAAGTGCACTTATTGTTATTGTAGGAGACGCCACACGTCACATACACGACCAGCGGACTGTTCTCCAGCCCTGCCCAAAACTAAGTGAACGAGACAGATAGCACATCTGTGTCCAACCGCCAGGTTCCAATAATGTTTCATACACATTTGTATCTCCCAATATTTCCTTTATATGTCTTATAAGTTCAAGGCTGTTTTTCAACATTTACCGCTGTTTGTTCTGAATATTTTCCAGCACTGAAAAACTTTTAAACATTTATTTTCTTGCTGTTTACACTGTTCTGCTGGGGATGACTCTTTCCTGCTGTGACAATGCTCTGCACATGTGCAGGAACCGACTATTGTACTGGCCGGGAAATTCAAATGCAAGAATTCCAGTATTTCAACATTTAACACTGCTGTTTTTATGTCTCTTGCCTGGGTTCTTTCCCAAGGGCCTCTCTTACATTTTATATTGATACTATGTATTAGTAAAAAGAAATTATTTTAAATTATCTTCAGTAAATAAGAGATGTTTTTAAAAGCTGATAATAGGGAACTGATCATTTTATCATTTTCTCAAGAACTATTACAAAACAATTTGAACATTAGTTAACTTCTAAACAGATAATAGTGTAGTTTGATAAAACAACTTTTGGCATGACCACTGCTGCCTGAGAATCTGACACAACACCTGTTTTCTGAAACTTCTTAGCTTCCTCTGATCTTGGTCACAAATCTTACTCACTTTCTTCACAAAAGGTCACTGAGCATCTAGGAGTGTTTCCTGCACATGACTTCTTGGGTGTCTTTCACCACTCATCTGCTTCTTTCAAATGGCTCACACTGTAATCTAATAAAACTATTGACTAAGAGTATTCTCTCTGCATCCTCTACTTATTACTCAGGTTTGTTTACTGTTGCGAGATTTCTCTTGCCAAGTCATGTTAGATTACAAGCGAGCCTGTCTATCTCCCATTTTTACTGACATTCACTAATATTACTTTTTTCAGGCAACGATGCCCCTAATTCCACGACTAATGGTACATCTAAAGGTAGTGACAGGCCCTCAAACAAAATAACTGGGTTCTAGAGGTCCAGCGGCCACCAACCCACCATGACAAGCTGTTGTCTGTGTGTGTCATGAGTTGTGGGCTTCACAAGGGAAAGTAAATGGTTGTTTTATACCATATGGTGTTGTAATTTGGAATCCACAAGACTTCCCATATCACATTCCTTCTTGGACTTGAGTTCGTTTATGTAAGATTCCCTTGTGGAGAACTTTCCATGTGCTCATACAAGGACACTGTCTTTTCCCAACGGTGGCTTGCAAGTGAGTTTGGAAATAATATTCATTGATGAACTCTTCATACCCATACCACTGTTTCCTACCGTGAACCTTCAACCCTACCAAGTACTGTGCTTACTCTTTAAAAGTACCATGAATCCTGTAAATGTGCTATCCTTGCTTTAAAAGTATTGGGCTCTAGCAGAGTTATTTGTACTTGCAAGAAGTACTGTACTCACTCTAGAGGGATTGCGTTTCTTAGAAGTATTGTACTTTTCCTAGAATAAACGTAGGCCCAATGTGCTTTACTCCCCTTAGGTGAACTACAGTCTCTATAAAAGCCCCACACTTTTCTAGTAAATTCTCTGCTTGTCTTGTAAGTACTTTACACTTGGATGCTGGTATGTACTCTTCATAAGAGTACTGTACACTTGTCTGATGGTATGTACTCTTCATAAGAGTATTATACCACTTCTCTAATTACTCTTGTGGAATGTTCTTAAGAGCACTGTAATCTCCTTATGAGTACTGTAGTCATCTTGTGAGTATTGCATCTGTTGCGAGGACTTTTATTTTTCCTGAACAACTTTCTCTTTTCCCTGCATACTTTTTTTCTGTAAGTACTGTACTTATTGTGTTAGTGCTATATTCATATGAATCATGTGCCCATTACGATTTTTCACCTCGGTCATTTCTCTCGAGTATTTTACGTTTCCTGTTAGAACTTGACGATTCATATGAGTACTATGCTGTTGTAATTACTACTGTATATTCAGCCTTGTGAATACTGTACTCTTTGTGTGAGTAACATAATCTGCATGAGAATTATAAGACATAAACGAGTACTATACTATGCTTCTGTGTGAGTATTGTACTCTTTGAGGATTGTGTTTGTCAGGAAAGTATTGTTCTTAGTATTGGCTAGTACTGTTCTCTTTGAGGCATCAGCTCTTACTAAGTAGGAGCCTTGCATTCTCGATTGCTGTTATGGTGTCGTCTTGATGCTCTTGGTTTCGAGTACAATATGCTCTGGATTGGGGGTGCATTGTGCTCTTATTTGAGGATGCACTATACTCCTATTTAAAACACAGTGTACTGTGAGTACTGTACTCTCAGTTGGGAGTACAGTGTATGCTCGATTGGGAGTACAATGTGATCTTGGTTGGGAATGTAGTGCACTCATTAAATTACATGTACTCATGATGAAGTTATGTACATGTACTCTTAAATGGGAGTAGTAAGCTCTTACATGGAATTCATTGTGTTCCCAAGGGATACAGTGTGTTTGTGATTAAGAGTACAGTTGGATCTTAATTTGAAGTAGGGTTTGTTTTTAATTTTGTATATTGTTTATAATTGGCAGTTTAGTTTTATTGTTTTTTGAAGTACTATGTACAGTGGTACCTCAGTTTTTTAATTTAATCCGTTCCCAGAGACAATTCAACAACTGAAAGAAATTTTCCTTTAAGAAATAATGTACATTGAATTAGTCTGTGCCACACCCCTAAAAATATTACCTAAAAAAGACATTTTATACAGAATAATACTCTTAGGTACCTTACCTTTATGGAGGACTCGTATTGGCGTATGGAAGACAGTGAGGAGGGGGAAGGAGGAGAGGTGCTAGTGTTTAAAAGGAGAGTCCCCTTCCATTATAACAGCAGTAATGACATTTCTGGGGTGCTCTCTCTCTCTTACGGTTTGCAGGTATACAACTAGGACCTGGTTGTGGCTCGCTGCTTCCTTGTCTTATTAAGAATCTGTCTATAGACACTTATTTTCCCTACATTTTAACACTTGTCTGTAGTGAGACATGACATTGTCTCGCTATGAATGATCTCTTGTTTTTCCTCTATCATCATCCTATTTTCTTAGGTTGAACTTTACCACTGACTTTCTTGGAATCCATGGTGTGATATATAAATAAATAAGAACATAAATAAGAACTTTTATGTTCAGAAACAAAAGAAGCAAAAAAAAAATGAAAGTCTTCACAAAGAATTGAAGCGTGGTCGTCACTAGGCGGGAGACACTGGTAAACTGAAGCACGCCGTGTGCTCAGTCAGCCCATATGTGTATCAACAAACTCTAGCACCGAGGCAAACTTTGAGTACCGAGTCAAATAAATCAACGAAATTGAGCTCGAAAACCGAAAAATTCGAAAACAGGGGCATTCAAAAACTGAGGTTCCACTGTACTTTCAATATGATGAACGATGTGTTCTTAACTTGAAGTATTAATCGTGTCATGCACCTGTAATTATGGGTATCAGATGCTCTTGTGAGAGTTTTTTGTTGCTTTATTTGGGAATAAAAAGTGCTCTCAACTGGGAAATTAGGTGTGCCCATGATTTGGAATACAAGATCTCTAAATTAGATGGACATGTATCCTTGGCCTGGTGTACAGTGTGCATTTTGATTTGGTGTACAGTCTGTTCTTGATGAAGAGTAAAGTTATTTACAGTACTATATTTGTTATTGGGGAAGACTGTGCTCTTCATTGAAAGCTCTGTGTGCTCTTGATTTGGGAGAAGAGAAGGATAATAATAAACTAATAATAATAATAATAATTTATTCATAAGATACACAATGGATCACATACAATAATCACTCGGTACATACAGCACAATACTGTATTTGTATGTTTTATAAAGCCACTACCCAGTAATTATGTGTACAGTAGCATTATAGGTATAACTTAAAATAATAAGTGAATTGAATTTTAAATTAATTGGTGCAGTATTTACTTAATACCATATGAGAAGTAAGCTAATGTATAATATATATAATATAATATATATATATATATATATATATATATATATATATATATATATATATAATATATATATATATATTCGTACCTAGTAGCCAGAATGCACTTCTCGGCCTACTATGCAAGGCCCGATTTGCCTAATAAGCCGAGTGATTTTTTCTTTTTTCAATAAATTGTTTCCAATTAGTTTATTGGAATTATTATTATTGTAATATATTAGAAACATAATTTATTGACCTAGTTGTGTTAGTTTAGGTTAGGTCAAGATATGTTAGGTAGGGTTGGTTAGGTTCGGTCATATATGATACTTTAAACTCAAATGTAAAAAAATTAACTTATACATAATAAAATAGACCGTTTTATCATTTCATAAGAAAAAAAATTGAAAAATATATAAAATCAGGAAAACTTTACCTATTAGGCAAATCGGGTCTTGCATAGTAGGCCGAGTACAATGTTCTGGCTACTAGGTACAACATTATATATATATATATATATATATATATATATATATATATATATATATAATATATATATATATATATATATATATATATATATATATATATATATATAATATGCAATTGATGATCATGAAACACTGATCATTTGTATGAGGAAAATCCACAGAGAAATGGAAAAAGAGAGATAAATGTTTCGGCCGATCAGGGCCTTTGTCAACACCCGAGACTAAAGTGGGCTTGTAGTGTCCAGTGCTAACTCCTGAGCGCTTGGCCAGAGGAATGTGATTATTTTAATTATTTCTTACATAATTAGGCTACTACCATTAATATATATATATATATATATATTATATATATATATATATAATATATATATATATATATATATATAATATATATATATAATATGCAATTGATGATCATGAAACACTGATCATTTGTATGAGGAAAATCCACAGAGAAATGGAAAAAGAGAGATAAATGTTTCGGCCGATCAGGGCCTTTGTCAACACCCGAGACTAAAGTGGGCTTGTAGTGTCCAGTGCTAACTCCTGAGCGCTTGGCCAGAGGAATGTGATTATTTTAATTATTTCTTACATAATTAGGCTACTACCATTAATATATATATATATATATATATATATATATATATTATATATATATATAATATATATATATATATATATATAATATATATATATATAATATGCAATTGATGATCATGAAACACTGATCATTTGTATGAGGAAAATCCACAGAGAAATGGAAAAAGAGAGATAAATGTTTCGGCCGATCAGGGCCTTTGTCAACACCCGAGACTAAAGTGGGCTTGTAGTGTCCAGTGCTAACTCCTGAGCGCTTGGCCAGAGGAATGTGATTATTTTAATTATTTCTTACATAATTAGGCTACTACCATTAATATATATATATATATATATATATATATATATATATATATATATATATATATATATATATATATATATATATATATATATATATATATATATATATGTGTGCAACAAGCCTGAATGGTCCCCAGGACTAGATACAACTGAAAACTCACACCCCAGAAGTGACTCGAACCCATACTGCCAGGAGCAACGCAACTGGTATGTACAGGGACACCTTAATCCGCTTGACCATCACGACCGGACATAAGGAAGTGATAGCCGGAGCTATATGAACCACTTCCCCGCCGGCACTCGGATGGTAATCTTGGGCATAGCATTTTATCAAATCACCTCATTTTTTGGGGCAACACGTGAGGAACACAAATGCAAACAAGGATTTGCATTTGCATTTGTTTGTTTGTGTTCCTCACGTGTTGCCCCAAAAAATGAGGTGATTTGATAAAATGCTATGCCCAAGATTACCATCCGAGTGCCGGTGGGGAAGTGGTTCATATAGCTCCGGCTATCACTTCCTTATGTCCGGTCGTGATGGTCAAACGGATTAAGGCGTCCCTGTACATACCAGTTGCGTTGCTCCTGGCAGTATGGGTTCGAGTCACTTCTGGGGTGTGAGTTTTCAGTTATAATATATATATAATATATATATTATATATATATATATATATATATATATATATATATATATATATATATATATATATATATATATATATATATATATACAGTGGTACCTCGAATAACGAATTTAATCCGTTCCGTGTTCGTCATGTGAAACGGATGTCATACAAAACAAATGTCTCCATTTAACCATTGTGATGCACTGTGTTTATTGTGAAATTCCCCCAGTGTGCATGACATCAAATGTTCCCAAAAAATCATTTTTCTTTGTAAAATGATAAATTACCTTCCCTGAACATGTCTATGCAAAAATAATTACCAAATTCCACTTACTTTGGCTGTGAGGACGTGGACAAGGTGTGCTGTGACGTCATCAGGGGCTGATCACCCGTGTGTGAAGCTCCCAGACACGGTCGCGCAGGCCATTCAAGCACCGCGTATTGCCACAAATATATTTTCAAATATTTTTTCTATGTATTTCCAATGCGGTTTTATTTGTTTCTTTTGTCGTATATGATGCATATTTGTGACCTTTACAATATGTATACAGTAGAATATTCATAATTTTCCATGGAACTGTGATACATGTGTCAGTAATGTGTCCACAATAAATGCTTATTGTCACAATATTACGTGGTAAAAATTCACTAAAAATTACAATATGTACAGTTTCACATACTATTTACACAGTAACACACTGTATTACACACTCAGTACTTTGGAGGTGCGTAATAATCAACGAAGTAGTCCATGGTACACAGCACGACTTTGCTCTCGTTGCACCAGCTACAGATAGATTTTCGCTTCCTGTTTCATCGTTCTGTGTGCTTGCAAGTAACGCACTCGCGTGCACCCTTGGCTTTAGTACTTGTAGGTGGTATGTAGCCAAGCTTGTAAAGCATAAGGTAGTATTGAAACGATTATAGGAAAAGCTCAAATTGTAAGGTAGTCTTGAAAAGATCGCTTTGTAAGGTCCCACACAGGAAGAGATTCAGCTAGCCTCAAAGAGTGTCCGTCAGTCAGGAAGAGATTCAGGTTTCTTGAAAATATCTATGGAAAACACCACCATGGAAGCCGCTAACACTGTTCATCTGTGCTACTTGTATCAGATGCATCATCACTGAACACAGAAAACGATTCATCTATGTATCATCTATATAAATTGGAGATGGCAAGGGTGGGGCTCAGAGCTACAACTGGATACGCTCGCTGTATCATGCTTATAGGTGCTGTATCACTTGCATCCGACTGTTGTGTTAAGTCCTTATTACGCATAGCTTACCAATATTATGACCCTTATGTTCTTCAAATAATAAGGTCTGAATTTCACCGACTGAGCGCAATCTTTCAACACCGTGTCGGACAGGTGTTTGGGAGCCAGAGGCACGTGTGCCACAAATGGTTGCTCACGCAGTACTAACCCAACCAGCAGCCCTAGTCTTTCATATTCATTATAGCAAAAGGTTTGTTCAGTGTTTGTCGGGTAGGCTGCTCTATTATGACGATCTTTCTTTGTTTCAAATGTGTTCCATTTGTTTTGTATTTGTCACTTACGTCTCAATAATGGAGCAGCCTACCCACAAAGACTAAATGAACCTTTATGGCATTTGTCAATTTTTCAAATTGTTTCAACAGTTCTTTTATTTTTTTTTTATTTAACATGGAGCAGCCTACCGGCCGACCACCGAACGAACCTTTTGCTATAAGACAAATGAAAAATAAATATTGAACACATTTGAAGAAAGGAAAATGTCATAATGGTTTTTTTCAATGTATGTAAGGTAGGCTGCTCCATTATTGAGACGTAAATGACAAATACAAAACAAATGGAACACATTTGAAACAAAGAAAGATTGTTATAATAGAGCAGCCTACCTGCCGAACACCGAACGAACCTTTTTGACATTTGTTGTACTGTACATCAGAAATTTAATTTCTTTTTTTCTACAAAAACGTCAATGCTTTGCAACATCTCAGCTTTAAACAAGAACAACATAATTTATGTGCATCGTCGGAGGCGTCTGAGAATGTGCAAGAAGTAGCGCGACCCCACCATGTGGTGTTGACGTTACTCAAACGAGCGTTCGCCATGCAGGACGATTTGACGCTGATCGGGCCGTTCGTTACCCAAAATCTTCGCCTTTTGGGGCGATCGTTATGCGAGGTAACACTGTATGTATATATATATATATATATATACAGTATATAATATATATATAAATAAATTGTTAATGAAATTTAGCAAATAATGAATAGTTTTTAAAGTGACGCTTAATGGTGGAAGGCATCTAGACTAATTTTTTATTTGGTAGCTTTGGATGTAACTACGTTACTTGATTGGGAGTAGTGTGCGCCCCTGGTTGGGAGTAGAGCATTGACAGTGTCCTGTCAACTGTAAGACTATGGTTATCTTAACTGAAAGGATATTATCTTACCTCAAAAAAAGTGTGCACTCTTAACTGGGAAGGCAGTTTGCTCTTAACTGGAAGAACTGTGAGCATTTATATGGGACATTGAGGTTTTATAACTGTGAGGGCACTATGCTAGTAACTGGGTGAACAGCATGCTCTTAATCAGGAAAACATTCTGTTCTTAACTAGGACAGTCTACTCATAATTGGATGGATAATCTGTTCTTAAACACATGGCTCTCCCATATAAAAGTGCCATTCCTTCCTGTTAATAGCTCTCTTTCTGTGTGGAGCCCCCGCTCCCTGGAGCTATTGAACTGATATACGATATATTAGTCTAGGGCATTAGTCAATGGAGTTCAGCCTACCGGGGACCATGAGCCAGAACCTGGCCCCCTCAGAGAGGCACAGGGAACAATGGCCTTTGGGAAAACCCCCCCTGTGGTTGGGGGGTATTCCTTGTCTACCATCGACTGGGGTTAAGCACGCAGAAAGGTAGGCATAAGAAAACAAAACTCACTTGGTAAGAAAATTGCAACCGAAGACCGAACCGGGAGGCAGAACTCCCCCCCAACTCTCAAGGAAACACGCAAACATCATACACCTCGGCACGCCGCTTGTCCGTGTAGCCTTTCCCTTCCTGGGAGGGAGAGAGGGGGGGAGCCCTGGACCCCCACGCTGGCTACTAACACCCTAGTTCATTGGCTGATGCAATCTGGGCCGTTTGTCAATTCTGGCCTTGATTTCTTGGCAGTGGTGCCAAGAAATTCTCCCCTTCCCTTCCCCTCCTGGGGAGGGGAGGGCTGTGCGGACAAGTGGTGTATGACATTTGCTTGTTTCCTTCAGAGTTGGGGAGTTCTGCCTCCCTGTTTGGTCTTCGGTTGCAATTTTCTTACCAAGTGGGGTTTGTTTTGTTATGCCTACCTTTCTGGGTGCCGAACCCCAGTTGATGGCATACAAGGAATACCCCCAACCACAGGGGGGGGGGGATGTTCCAGAGGCCATTGCTCCCATTGCCTCTCTGAGGGGCGAGGTTCTGGCTCATGGTCCCCGGCAGGCTGAACGCCATAGACCAATGCCCTAGACTAATATATCGCATATCAGTTTGATAGCTCCAGGGAGCCTCCGGGCTCATCCAGAAAATGGCATTTCATTACATTCAACACTGGTTTTTTGCAGTTGAGAGCACATTATATTTTTACTTAAGTGTAGTGTATTCTTATTTAAGAGCACACTGATCCTGGAGAGCTAGGAGAAAATTTTGTTTTAATTGGAGTTCTCTTAACTCATTATTGCAAAAGTTTTGTATCCCATAGTTGTAAATATTCTCTACTTAATTATAATTTTGTTCAATTCTTATAATCATTAATCCATTGTAGCTTTCATAAGGGATATAAATTTTAAAATTTACTTACTGTAAGTTTTAAGAGCAAATTTTACTTGAGTAAAAATTAGGAGTAAATATTACTTACAACTGTAAAAGTTGTGAGCATTTAACATAAATTTAATTTTCTAGCGGGGTGTGCAATCGTGTAAACATTATGGGTCGAATTATTAGTTTTTTGTTTTAGGAATAACATGCACTTGTTAAATAAGGTAAAATCTGATTATTATTTAGTGATAATTTTCCAGCAGAATTTAAGTACAGTATTTAAATTATTTTTTGTTTGTGGTATTGATTTGGAATACATTGTACACTTAATTTGAAGTACAGTATATTGTATGTACTTTAGTGTATCTCTTATTTGAAGTACAATACATTTCTCATTCCAAGTACAGTATGTTCTGATTTGGAGTACTGTATTATAAGCTCTATTTACTCATTGAGTATATAATTTTTCATTAATTAAAATAATTACTTCTCATTCAAGTAATCCAGTACTTTCTGCCCATCTAGAGTTGAATGTACTTCTCACTTGGAATACAACATTCTCTTGCTATTCATTATGCTTTTCAATTCGAGAATAATATGTTCCTTACTTGGAGGACAATTTCTTTTATTTGCAACAGTTTCAGTATACCATTCTCCTCATTTGGAGTGGTATGTGCTCTTGTGGATAATGTATTGACCAAAGCATTTTGTTCTTAATCAGAGGCACACTGTAGTTTTCCTTGAAGAGCAGTGGTCTCTTTAGTTAGGAGCAGTGTGTTAGACAATGTAGTTTTCTGATAATTGGAACTATGGAATATGTCTACTGAAGAGTATTGAGCTTTTCAAGAGAGTATTTGTTCCTTCTTGTAACTGTTACAATTTTGAAATGATTATTGCAATCATCAGTAAGAAAACTTCCTGTTAATCTTGTAATATTCATGCAAGTGTTGTAAAGTGAACTCGAGTATTGTAGTCACCATGGAAGCTCGGCACTTTTCGTTAGAATATTTTCCTGTTTTCTTGTTTTATGAAGTTAGTTTCTTGTTCCAAATCTTGAGGCCTCAGATTCAAAGCTGTCAAATTCAACTTCAGTACCAAAACATCTGAACAGAGTAAGTATATACAGTACTAATATTAATCCTATGTTGATCAAACCCTTGTCAGGGAATGCTGTTTTTTGGATAGAAAGGAAAAACTAAGTGTAATGTCAATGATTGTGTATGAGCAAATTTAAAGTATTGTAGGAGCAAATATCCAACGGAAAAGTAAATTTATCTCGAGACAGACCTTAACGCATAATACAGTATTTATTTGTTGGGCATTTTATGGGTTATTTAAATTTTTCGTAAAAACATAATTCATTAATAACTGTCATTTTGTAACTATAACACTTATTTTTATATGCTCTTTAATTTATGCTATTCTAACCTTATTGCTTATATGCATAGTTTTATTTTTATCATTCATATATATATATTATATATATATATATATATATATATATATATATATATATATATATATATATATATATATATATAAATCTTTTTATTTCCCTATCACTTATTTGTCAAATTATGATGTTTTCCAATGCTCTTATTGAATATCTTTCATATATATTTTCAGTCTTGATTATGTAAACAGTACTGAAGTTCCCATTTGTTCCAGTAACAGCTATGCGAACTATTGTCATGAAGTATCTTATAACATTTCATAATTCAATACTTTTATTTGTTTCAGGTCTGACATTTTCATTCACATTATTCCTAAACATGTTTTCATAAAAGCATTAAAAAGTCCATTCTTACAATATCTCTATATTCCATGTCCTTTCTGAGCACCAGTCTTCATTTTCCAGTCTATTACTTGCAAGAGACATCCTACAACTTCTCTTAATAAATAAAATCAAACTTGAACTCTGTTGGAAATCAAAAGGTATAAGCAACAATCACTTACACTGAAAATAATATAGTTGCCTAGAATCTCACCTTAACAAATACTTTATGCTAAAAAAATTAGTTTTCCCATCTGACTTTGAAGTGCACAAAGATTGATAGTTGGGCTGGAGTTGCATTCTTTTATTTTAGTATCCCAAATTAAGATTGTAATCGATTACAATCACAAATAAGTGATTGTAATTAAGATTGTAATCCACTGTAATTGTTGATCAAACAAGAAGTATGATAGTAATACCTGACAGTATTGAACGAAAATACTATACTGAAAATTCACATTTAAAATAGTATTTATTTAAGAAAACTGGAACTAATCACTTTGTTACATGTGTGTCCTGCAGATAATTCTGATCTCAAGTTTAATGTAGTACTGTCTTACTATAATACTGTGCCAAGATGTTAATCTTATTTAATTTTGTGCCAACAGTTTGATGCTCAAAATCATAGCAATTTTCACAGTAAAATTTTCAACCCCCATCCTCCTGTTTAGATAGTACTTTTTGTAACTATGTTTACCATAGTATAAATATTGACATACTAACCAGTTAGATAGTAGAATTTGGTACTATTCACTTTATAAGAGTCCAAAAAAAATAAAGCTAAAAAAAAAACTTAAATATTCCTAGGCCTAGTAAAGTACACATATGTACTATATTAGGCCTTAGATAATGTGTATTAGGCCTAGGAAGGTTAGCTTAGTTTGTCTTTGCAACATAAATAAAAAATTTTTACCGGTTTGTCCAAATTCATTAGTACCAATTTCTACTTTCTAATTGTGTTGTACGTCGGTATATGTACTATGATCCTCATTGTTACTGTAAGTATTACCAAAACAGGAGGATGGGCTGAAATGTCAGAGCAGTTCCAGCCTAGATAAAATGTGCAAGAAAATAATTCTGAAGTAAAAGGGACATTTACTGGAACTTTAATCCTGACCCATAATTATTCCTTGGTAATCTTCCGCCATATCTCTAATCATGATTTCTATCCTGTAAATGGAGATTATTGATGACTGCACTTTCAAGATATAACTGGGCATCCTTATCAAATGGAAGTGTTCTAATGTATAGTACTTATCATAAAAATATCTTCACCCTCAAAACCAGACTGTTTACACAATAAGCGCTAGAAAACAAAAAGCTTGTGATTGACATACTGGCTAATGCTGCAGCACTTTCATTCAGATTCCATCAAGACAAAACACTTGTACACTGTAATTTATTTTGTCTTTACATTGAGCTTGATCAGTCATACTCTCTTTTTTTTTTTAATAATTTTTTTCTCAAAATATGTCAAATATAATTAACCAAGTACTATATATTCCATCTCTTGCAACTGGCCATTCTTCTCATAATTTCTCTTGTTATAATTATTTCTCACATTCATTCATATTCCACGTTAACATTGAACACTTAAATGTATCTACCTTTGTTTCATGTCCACTGGTATCATGAATGTCTTACCACTATTAATGAACATAACACTACATTTTAGTTGACTTTTTCTTTCATCTTCTGGAAAGCTGACTTTTTCGTTTTACTTTTAAATCTTAAAAATGTTGCACACCTTTAATTTATTTTAATCGTATTTACTGAACTTTGTAAATAGTTTTGTAGTACAATTCTCTTTTAAGTACAGTACTGTATTTGTCTTGTTCAGCAATTCATTTTAAACTAATCATTTTCATTTATAACTAACATTCATAATTACATTTCTATTCACTTTAGTGTAAATATTACTGCTAAAATTCCATCCATCTTTAAACTTGTTTTGTCAATACTTTTTTATTCAGTCCATACTATATTTTAATTTCCTATTTAAAGGTTCACTAGTATATTTTCGTTGCTTTCCATTTTATAGGATTATTACTCAACTCTTATAACAATAATTAAAACTGTAACCATGGCAACATATAGAGAAACAACTTTTTCCCTCTCTTTAAATTTAAAGCATATATTAAGCATATAATAATTTTAATTACTGTATTTTGTACTGTAATTATAAAGTGCATTTTGCATGATATTCAAAGTATGTTTATTAATAACATTGATTTTGAATTAGATCCCCCAATATGCTGAAACATCAACTGTTACCCCCTAATCCAGAATAAATATAAATACATGTTTTGTTTGGACAAGGTCTAATTATATACATAAATGTATGTATGTATGTGTGTGTGTATATATAATAATTTATTGTGTTTGGGGGACAGGAAGCCAGTATATATTACATACAGTACATGTTAGGCTTATATCGAGGTCCCCCCCCTCCCCACAGGGTTGAATTCCTGACCCTACCCAGGGTGCAACCCCACAACAAGCTGACTAACTCCTAAGTACCTACTTACTGCAAGGTGGACAGGGGCATTATGTGATAGGAAACATGCCCAACATTTCTGTCCCGCCCGGGATTCCAACTCTGAATTCTTGATTGTGGGTCAAGAACAAACCTAACTGTACTACTGGGACCCGGATATGTGTGTGTGTATGTATGTACCATATGTATTTTATTTTATTTGTTATTTATTTATTTATTGTATTTATATATATACAAGAAGGTACAGTGGGGGTTAAGAGCATAGCAATGAAGATTTTACATTCTTATAAAGCCACTAGCACGCATAGTGTTTCAGGCAGGTCCTTAATCTAACTGATAATTTTTAGTGGGTAATTTTAAGGAGGTAATTTCCAGCAAAATTAATAACAAATGTTTACAGGTACATTATAAGAAAATTTGACACAATACACAAAGATTAGATTAATACACAATAATGACAAAAGATTAGTAGGTACATTAGGGTAAAAGAGGGTTATCAACTGGTTCATTGAAACACAATTTGAGGATCATTTCAAGGAAGAATGCAGTAAAATATGCACTCAATATAACAATCATGATATAAGGTGATAGCAATGATGACAAAGGTAAAGATTGTATGGCTTAGGTACATATATATTAGGGGATTGGGTTGCACTAGATACAGTCCCCTCTCCTCCCTCCCCTCTCCTCCCTCTCTTTCCCATAACATCTCCCTCTCCTTCCATCTCTCCTCCTGCCATCCCGTTCCCTCTCTCTCTCCTTCCTCTCTCTCCCTGTCTCCTCTCTTTTATCTCACATTTCACCTGGGTAAATGATAGAAGTAGAAGCATAAAACTTTACACTTTTCACAACCCCTGATTGTATTTCAGACTTAATGAAAATCAATAGGCAGGGGCAATTAAGATGCCAATATTTCTCAAACCATGGCACTTGGGCTGACCATGATTAACCTGTGACACTCATATCCCT
>WNGS01109635.1:9320320-9330818 GCA_020271785.1 Procambarus virginalis | reverse complement strand
ATAATGTCTCTAACATCCTTAAACCTTCATTGTTTGCTGACGATACTACTCTCATCTACTCAGATCCCCAACCCACACACATTAAATAATATTGTAAATAATTAATTAAAAAAAGTCCACTTATGGATGTCACAACAAACTATACACTAAGCATAGAAAAGACCTATTAATCTTATTTGGAAGCAAATCAACAAAATGCAATTCAGCTTCAGATAGACAATGTTAACATAGCAATAAAAATGATGGAAAGTTCCTTGGCCTATACTTATACAAGAGACTCAACTTCAGCACCCTCATACTAGACACATAACCAAGAAGTTCAAAAACAGTTGGTATACTCTTAAAATCAGATATAATGTTCCAAATCTGCTCTCCTCTCACTATACTATGTGCTAATCTATCCCTATCTTACATATGGTATCTGTGTATGGGGTTCACCACTGCAAACTACCTCAGCCCCCACCATCACCCAGCAAAATCTGCTATCAGAACAATAACAACTCGGCTTTCAGACAACACTCAGCCCCCCATCTTTAAATCCCTAAACATGCTAAACATACGCTCACTCCGCACATTCTCTTGTGCCATTTACAAAACCTTGTTCTAAAACTTTCTGGACACATTAATAGAACCCATAATCACCATACCAGAAATATATATCTCTTTAATATCCAGAGTCAAACTATGTGTAAACACTCTATGCAAATAAAGGGACGGTCTATGGAACTCACTCCCTACAATTGAAAAACTGTCCAACTATTGTCTTATTCAAAATAAACAATAAAAAGTACCTAATTTCATCTTCATAGTTTCCTACCTAGTGCTTTATACTCGCAGAGTAGAGAAGGGAGTGAGGTGAGAGAAGAGGGAGATTGGAAAAAGATGGTGGAGAGGGGGGGATGTTGTGGAGAGAGGGGGAAGACAGGAAAAAGGGTGGAGAGGGATGGAGAGAGAAGGATTTTAAGAGGGTGAAAGCTGGGGTTGGTAGAGAGGGGAGAGAAGGGAAGACAGGAGGGGGGGTGACATTTGGAGGAAAGGAGGAGATAGGGAGGGAGAAGAGAGATCTAGACATAGTCGGGTAATGTAGGTGTGTGTGTGTGTGTGTGTATATATAATCAAAACGGGTAAAGCTACACTGAGGAATGCTGGCATTTACATTACATGGGTCAGTAAAATGTGTATAAACAAAGAAAATAAAATGAGAAGATTAAACAAATATACAAAATATGATAATATAATATTTATTTTAATGAAGATATGAACACACACATTTAAAAATCACAAGAAGAAAATGATCATTGACATGGCAAGATTTGAATAACTATTTTCATTGCTCCAACACATTGTACTTACAGTATAATAAAAGTACAATTATTACCCATCAAAAATTATATCTACTTTAACACAATATCATTCAACATTTTTTCACAATAAAATGCTATTAGCATTAGGGTCTTTTCTAAGATTTATCTTCTACAGTACAGCACTGTCAAGACATTTGGCAGAAGTTTACTTATACTTTCACAACAACTATCAACACTAATTCATTTTGCAAAACACTGGTTTAATAGTCCAAACATCCTCCTCTTCATTCCTTCCTTGTAATTTTATTTTTACCTTATTTTATTTGGCTTTTTAATAATCTGACCTATGTTCTATTTGTGTTGCTGTAGCCTTGGAGTGTAATTCCCACCAACCCATTTGCTTGTGAAACCTCATGGGAGTTTGCAGTCCCATTCCTTTTGTCTTGCATGTCTTAAGAAGCTGTGTGCCTTATCCTTGACCCATCCACCTACCTTCCAGCAGAGCAGAGGGTCAAGCTCAGGTGGACAAGAACTTCTTAGTCCAAGATATGAAGTTAACTTTTGGTGTGAGTAGTGTGTAAAATGTTGCTGTGTTAGCGAGTTTTGGTGGGGGTTACAGATGTGCTTAAATGCTCACTGTTGGCTAATAATTGTAATTTTTATCACCCACACTACTGCTGCTTGGTATGCTGTCATTCACTGTGTATAGATGGATGCTCTAATGATACTGTTCTTGTCTTGGCCAATCAGATTTTTATTTTAAACAGATATTCAAGTTATCATATATCTTAACAGTAAAAACTAGATGGTTGATTCCAAACTAAGTTCTTTTCAGGAATTATTAAAAAATTATTAAAAGTACAGGATTTCAAATAATTTCTATAATGTGAAAGGATTCATTACTCACAATTAGTCTTGAACAAATTTCCTGCTGTTATATCTAGCTTGATAATGATAGTATCATTAATAAGTCTCCATTACTTAGACCTCTGAACATCTTTGACCGAGATGAATTCCAGCACTGATCACCCCTTGTAAATAGAGACCCTGTGTTTGTTAGTTCTGGTTCTGCACTCTTCATTATAAGCCCTTATTAATGACCCATTAATATAGTCTTTAGCCTGTTTCCCTGCCTAGCATCCCCAGTAAATGAGGCCTTATATGGTGACCTTCATTTGGACTTATTCTAGTAGAACTGGCTGTTTTATTCCCCTACTCACTTGATGTGTGCGTCTAGAAGTAACCCAGATGGATGTGTATCATTTCCTTAACACTCTCGCATTCCAATACCCAGTCATTTTTTACTCGTGTTTTGATTACATAGGCTGCAGCATTAACTTCAAATATGTATATAAAATACATATTTTATCATTACATGCATCCAAGCATTGGAATTGAGCACCAGGCAGCTGAGGATCCGTAAACAGCAATACAGACTAAAATTATTTTAACATTTGTATTCAGTACATCACCAGCCTATGCATTCCTTGTTCACTTGAGAAGCATAAATATTAAATCTAAATGTGACTCCCGACGCACACATAGAAAAATAAAGGAAGTGATAATGTCTTAACTGTCCTGGACCATTATCAAGTCATGTAAAGAGTGGTAGAGGGTAGAGAAAGTAAATATATAAGGTAAGACTGTGAAGTGAAAGGTGAAAAGAATTAAGTATACCATAGAAGATAATAGGAATAAGTAAAACTGCATAAGGCTTAATGGCAAAGGGAAAGAAGTGAAATAGAGACAAAAGAGATAGCAACATAAGAGAAAGAAGAAAAGAGAGACTAGTGGAGCTAAAGCTAAGTCAGATCACATTTGTTAAGAATATTGGAGTGTTTACTATGTACTGAGAAAGGTAAGAGTCAACTGCAACAAAGATTCATGTTGGACATGTTGTGTATGAGGGGCGATTCGACAAGAAAGAGTATTGCCTTTCTTAGTATACTGTATGCTAGTTAATTACCCTAACCTTCTTAACAAATGAGATCAGAATTAGCTTTAGTCCCCTTTAACCTCCCTTTCCTTTCTTTCTCTAATGTTGCTTTCACTTTTGTCTCTATTTCACCTTTCCCTTCTCCATTAGGCCTTCTGCTAAGGAGGCCTTTGTGTTGATCCATCTCCTGAAAGTAACTTCCTTATCCTTTCATTCATGCCACAGCCCTCAACCATTGAACTGATCGTTGGTCGAGTGTTACGAATAAAAACTGCGTAGTATTAAGTGTATCTTATCCTCAAGGCCTTCCTCCCTATTACCATAGGTGGGAAATGGCTCTTGCTATATTGGCCACAGATGCTCAATTCATGGGCACTTAATGGAACAAAAAGCTGCACTTTATTTTTCCAATAGAATTGACCCATTTACAGTCATATACACCATCATAGATGTCCCGATTTACAGGATGATCCCAAATTTAAATTTTCCAATCCTTGGTGAATCTGATATTTATTACATCACTCATCATATGTCTTTTTGTTCTTATATTAGCATTTTGAGTGATGTTGAGGGCTTGTTGACTGTTGTGCACCATAGATGGTGCCTAAAGTCTTCTAAGCTTGGTGCCTTCACTTGATAATTATTTACTCAATCTTTCTCATACTCTAAATGATGAAGCATTTGCAAACATTTTCATCTAAAAATTCAAAATATATAACAATAAACAGCCACACAAACTTCAAATGACTGTGAACATCCTTAAGGCACTGCTTCTCATGCTGATTACCTTGGGTTGGGTGCTCTCCAGGAACACGAGTGTGTTAATAGATCTGTATACTGTAATTTGTTAGTTGTCTCACTTTTTTTTTTACTTTTTTTTATGGGAAAAGTGGCAAAATGTATTTGCAGTTCCAGTTTCCCATGATCTTGGACTCTGACTTCCCTCATGCTATGCACGGACTAGTTGCACACACTCGTCCCTCAGACCATCTGTTTGTAAAGTAGCTGCTGGTTGCTGTCTGCCTCTTAAGTCGTTCTATTTGATTCAGCTATTAAAATTTAAGATTTGCAAAAACCCTTTTAAAAGAAGATATGGCACCTTAATTGATGTAGTGTACTTAAAGATTAATTTTGACCTTTATAATAGTTTTGTGTATTAGTACCTCTATTTTTTTATCAGTTTCAAAATCAAATGTGGTATTCTTGCTTGTGTTAATTCAGCCTTGTGTTTGGTTTATGTAACTTTCATGAACGCATTCATAGTGTGGATTAATGTTGTTTAAAGTAGGCCTCTGTATTATAAAACTAATAATTAAGATTCTCAACTGTCCTTCCCATATACATCACTTTCATGCTCAGTAGTTCATTAATGCTTGCAAGAAAATTTGTTTGATAAAGTATAATTTGATTCATTGATCACATCACTGATTTTGGATTAAGAATAACATCAGTTTTTTTTTGATCCAGTATGGTTTTAAAGCTTAAAAATAATTTATTCATATTTTATCTCACATTTTAGTAAAATTTCATTAATACATTACAGTATTATAATAGTTAACGAGGACTTCATAAGACAGCTGTCAGTCATTTGTTCGTGTTTGATTAGCACTGACATAGAAGGAGGTTAAAGTAAAAAGGGTCCAAGACATTATTGCTGGTTCTGGGCTTCATAACCTCCCAAGCTGCTAAATGATCATTGGTGTTATGAGAAAGATAGACTGTATGGCCAAATTTTGTTTGGCATTGAAAGTGGTTTGTGTATTATTTGTTTCCTAGTGTTAATTGTTTGGAAGATATTGTTGCATCTGTTGAACAGTTAAGTTTTAATTTGGGTTCCAGGATTAGTATAATTCAACAAGCAGAATTTCATGGTAAGTGCAAACTCTGTAGAGAGTGGGTATGTAATTTTTTTTATAGTAACATTGTTAATGAAAACATTTTCAGAACATGGCTTAAGTATGGCAATACATGTTAACATATATCACAAAAGATGTAGTGAATAAATTATTCAAGAACTATTCTCTATGATAAATTCAGCTATGTGCTCATTTGTGTTGTACAGTGGAGGACCTAATAAGTGTTGTGAAACAAAGCCATCATGATGAAGTGATATAGCCTAATTACTTTAATACAACTGTGGGTTTGATCAATTTTCTGGGAGGACTCTATGGTGGCTCCTTGATGCTAGCTACTTGGATAGCTCTGCTCAATTAAATCCACACCAGGTCTTTGTGAGTCATTATAAGCCTATGAGGGGACCAGAGGCTAAAACTTGGCCCCCCTCTATAGACATGCAAGGAACAGGGAATATGATATCACCATACCCAAGAAATGGCTACCAGAAAGAAAAGTGGAGCCAAAACGATCAGCAAGGTAAACAAATCCTATAAAATGAAAAAATATATATCCCAAACCCAGTAAAGCTCCTGGTTGTGAAGCAGTTCACCTGTTAGTTATACCTGTTTTCTGTTCTGTTTGAGTCATTTGCTTTTATATTTGTTTATTTTAATATTTACATCATGATGCATGTTTTATGCCTTACTTCTTTATGTGATCCTGATTAACTGTTAACCTTAAACTACATGTGTTTACATTGTTCATTTTTGGATG
Organism: Procambarus virginalis; assembly: GCA_020271785.1. Taxonomy (NCBI): domain Eukaryota; kingdom Metazoa; phylum Arthropoda; class Malacostraca; order Decapoda; family Cambaridae; genus Procambarus; species Procambarus virginalis. Next base: position 9,324,968 of record WNGS01109635.1, on the reverse strand, counting down.
TTCACTGGTGTTGCCATTGCCTAGCTAGAGTTGCCTATTTTATTGGGTTTGGGTGGCAGTCTCTGATAGGCCGGCATCCTGTGGTTTGTGCCTTGCCATTGGTGGTGCACAGATCTTTGACTCCTCTGTGAGAGTTTGTGGATGGGGGTATTCAGGTTCTTTTTATTTAAAAGTTGCACTGGGTACTGCATACTAGTTATACAGCTTGCCACTCATGCTCTTAACAGCCGCCTATGCTTATTAACTGTTTTTATGTTTGTATTTGGCAGTGGCCCCAGTGCATGGTATTTTCTGCTGGTCAATCCTATGGGACCTTGCAAGCCATTTGCAGTTTTCAGGGTTTTTCTCTCAAAGGGCTGAACAGTTGCTCCTGAAAGCAAGCACCAAGATAGCTCCACATGTATGTCACATCAGCCCTAGGAACACCTTATGATATACTGGACTTGTATCCAAGATTGACTATATAATGCATGAGTTATGTAATACATGTGATGTAACTAAAACTTGAGCTTGTAAAAGCATCTTAACACTATCACACTCTTCGAACGACCCTCATGTCTGATTTCTTTCTCTCGAGTCCGAACATCGGACATGATGTGCATCCGATAAAAAAATATTTGTATAAAATTCATTTATTATCCGATCGACTTAGGCATAGTTTCAAAATGAGCGCCTTTAGAGTGCGCCAAATTTGATACCAAAATGAAAGATGTAACACGAAACTTGATGTCAGAACACTTGAAAGATTATAAATATGTTTTTGGTCAAAATTTAAAAATATTTGTTAAAATTCTATTTATTGTGCTATTATTATGGGACTAGTTTTAAAATTCGCGCTTATAGATTGCAAACAATTTGATACCAAAATGAAAAACGTAACACGAAAATTTATGTTAGAACACTGGAAGATATAAATAATTTAGTGATGATGAGCGTCCAAAATAATTTTTTTTTAATTCCATTTATTGATCTATTATTATGAGACTAGTTTTAAAATACGCGCCTTTTATTGTGAACAATTTGACACTAAAATAAAAGATAACACAAAAGTGATGTTATCAAACTGAACGAGTATACACATTTTGCTGCGATGTGCAAATTGGTACTCGTTCACGGGTAACTTTAGGCTTTGTCAAAGGAGTCACGCTTGGCCTTGGACAATATTGCATATACAACACCTGCATGGAATTTAATTGCGAACACAATGATACCAATACGAGCCAGGTAACACAAGAATCAAGGTGAGAAAACTGAAACGAGTATACACATTTGACTGATTTTGTGTACTCACGGGTAACTTTTGCCGACTTTAGGCTTTGCTGTGGGGAGTCATGCTTGGTTTTTGGACCTTATATGCATATATACCTGTAAGGAATTCTATTGCGAACACAATGATACCAAAACGAACAACGTAGCACAAGAATTAAGGTGAGAAAACTGAAACGAGTATACACATTTATTGTCGCCGAGTGCTCGTCTGCACCGCCAGGAGTCATTCGTGCATATGCGCGGAGTGCATGCCTGGTGCGCGAAAGTGTTAAAAGCACTACTATTACCTTCTGTAGTTGATTGTTTGATAAATCACTGAACTACAGTACAGTATATGTGTAATAGGTCTCTAACCCTGTCCGTGGAGGACAGAAGTGTGTGTGTATGTACTCACCTAGTTGTACTCACCTAGTTGTGCTTGCGGGGGTTGAGCTCTGGCTCTTTGGTCCCGCCTCTCAACCGTCAATCAACAGGTGTACAGTTTCCTGAGCCTAATGGGCTCTATCATATCTACACTTGAAACTGTGTATGGAGTCAGCCTCCACCACATCGCTTCCTAATGCATTCCATTTGTCAACCACTCTGACACTAAAAAAGTTCTTTCTAATATCTCTGTGGCTCATTTGGGCACTCAGTTTTCACCTGTGTCCCCTAGTGCGTGTGCCCCTTGTGTTAAACAGCCTGTCTCTATCAACCCTGTCGATTCCCCTGAGAATCTTGAATGTGGTGATCATGTCCCCCCTAACTCTTCTGTCTTCCAACGAAGTGAGGTTTAATTCCTGCAGTCGCTCCTCGTAGCTCATACCTCTCAGCTCGGGTACTAGTCTGGTGGCAAACCTTTGAACCTTTTCCAGTTTAGTCTTATGCTTGACTAGATAGGGACTCCATGCTGGAGCCGCATACTCCAGGATTGGTCTGACATATGTGGTATATAATGTTCTGAAAGATTCCTTACACAAGTTTCTAAAGGCCGTTCTTATGTTAGCCAACCTGGCATATGCTGCTGATGTTATCCTCTTGATATGAGCTTCAGGGGACAGGTCTGGCGTGATATCAACCCCCAGGTCTTCTCTCTCTCTGACTCTTGAAGTATTTCATCTCCCAAATGATACCTTGTATCTGGTCTCCTGCTTCCTACCCCTATCTTCATTACATTACATTTGCTTGGGTTAAACTCTAACAGCCATTTGTTCGACCATTCCTGCAGCTTGTCCAGGTCTTCTTGAAGTCTCAAGCTGTCCTCCTCTGTCTTAATCCTTCTCATAATTTTGGCGTCGTCAGCAAACATTGAGAGGAATGAGTCTATACCCTCTGGGAGATCATTTACGTATATCAGAAACAGGATAGGTCCAAGTACAGAGCCCTGTGGGACTCCACTGGTGACTTCACGCCAGTCTGAGGTCTCACCCTCACTGTAACTCTCTGCTTCCTATTGCTTAGGTACTCCTTATCCACTGGAGCGCCCTACCTGTTACTCCTGCCTGTTTCTCCAGCTTATGCATCAACCTTTTATGGGGTACTGTGTCAAAGGCTTTCCGACAGTCCAAAAAAATGCAGTCCGCCCACCCTTCTCTTTCTTGCTTAATTCTTGTCACCTGATCGTAGAATTCTATCAAGCCTGTAAGGCAAGATTTACCCTCCCTGAACCCATGTTGATGGGTTGTCACGAAGTCTCTTCTCTCCAGATGTGTTACTAGTTTTTTCTCACAATCTTCTCCATCACCTTGCATGGTATACAAGTTAAGGACACTGGCCTGTAGTTCAGTGCCTCTTGTCTGTCACCCTTTTTGTATATTGGTACTACATTAGCAGTCTTCCATATTTCTGGTAGGTCCCCGTTTCCAGTGACTTACTATACACTATGGAGAGTGGTAAGCAAAGTGCTCCTGCACACTCTTTCAATACCCATGGCGAGATTCCATCCGGCCCAACAGCTTTTCTCACATCCAGCTCCAATAGGTGCTTTTTGACCTCATCTCTTGTAATTTCGAACCTATCCAAGGTCACCTGGTTTGCTGCCACCTCTCCCAGCGCCGTGATATCTCCCTGTTCTATTGTAAAGACCTCCTGGAACCTTTTGTTGAGTTCTTCACACACCTCTTTGTCATTCTCTGTGTACCTGTCCTCGCCCACCCTAAGTTTAATCACCTGTTCCTTCACTGTTGTCTTCCTCCTGATGTGACTGTGTAGTAGCTTTGGTTCAGTCTTGGCTTATTAGCTATATCATTTTCATACCTTTTCTCAGCTGCTCTTCTCACACTGACATACTCGTTCCTGGTTCTCTGGTATCTCTCTCTACTTTCTGGTGTTCTGTTATTACGGAAGTTCCTCCATGCCCTTTTGTTCAGCTCCTTTGCTTTCATACATTCCCTATTAAACCACGGATTCTTCCTTTGCTTCTCTGTTTTTTCCTGTTGGGCTGGGACAAACCTGCTTACAGCCTCCTGACATTTTTGGGTGACATAGTCCATCATGTCTTGTACGGACTTGGTTCCGAGTTCTGTGTCCCAATGTATATCCCATAGGAATTTATTCATCTCCTCATAGTTTCCCTTTCGGTACGCCAGCCCTTTGGTTCCCAGTTTTTTTTGGGGGTGATAATTCCTAGCTCAACCAGGTACTCAAAGCTCAATACACTATGATCACTCATTCCCAAGGGGCTTCCAACTTAACTTCCCTTATATCCGACTCATTTAGGGTAAATATCATCAAGCAAGGCTGGTTCATCCCCTCCTCTCATTCTTGTCGGTCCCTTGACGTGTTGACTTAGAAAGTTTCTTGTTGCCACATCCAGCAGCTTAGCTCTCCATGTGTCTGGCCTCCGTGGGTCTCTGTTCCCCAATCTATCTTCCCATGGTTGAAGTCTCCCATGATTAGAAGTCTGGATCCGTTCCTGCTAGCCACAGAAGCTGCTCTCTCTATTATATTGATGGTGGCCATGTTGTTTCTATCATATTCCTGTCTGGGTCTTCTGTCATTCGGTGGGGGTTATATATGACTATTATAATTTTCTGTCCTCCAGTTGCAATGGTGCCTGATATGTAGTCCCTGAAACCGTCACAGTTCTGAATTACCATCTCTTCGAAACTCCAACCTTCTCTTAGTAGCAAAGCCACCACCCCTCCTCCTCCCTTTCCTCTCTTTCCTCACTACATAGTAGCCCTGTGGAAACTGCATTTGTTATGATTTTCGTTAGCTTTGTTTCTGTGAGTGCTATTATGTCTGGGTTTTCTCTAGTGCCCACTCTCAGTTCACTAGTTTTATTTGTAATCCCATCTATGTTAGTGTACATCGCCTTGAAGCTCACTTTCTTCTGTTCATTTACATATCCCTTCTGGCGAGTATTCTACTGGTGTTGGAAGCTGTTCCGTGGTGAGAA
>WNGS01109635.1:9305266-9315540 GCA_020271785.1 Procambarus virginalis | reverse complement strand
GTGACAGGTGCGCTGAAAAGAATGCAATTGGGCGCTATTCTCCTTCAAAGATCTGTTGTAGTACAGCACCAATTGCTGTGTTTGAAGTGTCGGTAGAGAGATTGGTGGGAGTGTCAGACCTGGGTATGCGAGTAAGGTGAATTCCGCCAGCTTGTGTTTTATTTCGGTGAATGCTGTCTCTGCCTGGGGAGTCCACTCCAACTGAAGACAGGACGTGTGTTTCCGACCACGTAAGAGGTCGTATAAGTGTCACAGATGTCTGAACAATATGGATGAATTGATGAAAAAATTCACCATGCCAAGAAATTCTTGCAACTTCTTTGGGTGGATGGGCGTGGAAATTCCTCGATTGCCTCGATTTTCTTCTTTAGGGGTTGGACCCCTGCTGCTGACACATGGTGTCTCAAGAAATCCAGCTCTGGAACATGGAAAATACACTTCTCGGAGTCGAGCTGTAAGCCGAAGTTGTGCAGACAGGTGAGAAGGAGTCGGAGGTGTAGCAGATGTTCTGTCGATGATGTACTGGCCACCAGCAGATCGTCAATATAGGCGTAGCAAAAAGGAAGGTCTTTAACTACTTGGTCGATGAAGCGTTGGAATGTCTGGGTTGCATTTCGTAGACCAAAAGGCATCCGGACGAATTCAAACAGTCCAAACGTATTGTGATCGCTGTTTTCGGAATGTCTGCCGGTTCCACAGGGATCTGGTGAAATGCCTGCACAAGGTCAATTTTCGAAAAAACGGTTGCATTGCTCAATCCCTGTGAGAAATCCTAGATGTGTGGTATTGGGTAGCGATCCGGCAGAGTACGGACGTTGAGAGCCCTGTAGTCCCCGCAAGGGCGCCATACCCCTGGGGCTGTTTTTGGGACCATATGAGAGGTGAAGCCCCATGGACTGTTCGAAGGGCGGATTATTCCTGCCTCTTGTAGCTTGTTGAATTCAGCACATGCTACCGCCAATCGTTTCGGTGCTAGGTGGTGAGGTCTGGTGAAGGTAGGTACTCCCGTTGTAGTAATGTGATGCGTAATCGTATGTTGCACTTCTGGTCGAGGGCTGGTGGGTTGGGTCACATCCTTGAATTCATCCAGGAGTGCTTGAAGTTTCGTAGATGTGACTGGGGTGGGGTGACGCTGTTAACCTGTGTAGAGGTACTAGGGGAGGCTTAAGTACTGCACCTGCGGATCCACAATAACTCGATGGTGTTGCAGGAAATCCCATCCAATAATGGGTTGTTCCACATCCGCTATGAGGAAAGTCCACGTAAAGTGACTCAGAGAGGCGAAATCGAGAACCAGGGCGTGGGTCCCATATGTACTGACGGACGTACCATTGGTGGCACTTAAGTCCAAACCAGGAGTGCGGGTCGGTTTGACTAGTGGGGGAGGCAACATACTAGCTGCTGCACCTATGTCAATGAGGAAACGGCGTTTGGTTATGATGTGTCAGATATGTAGAGCAGTGTAGTGTTTGAAATGGCGGGTTACTAAACTTAAGGTAATCTCGGTGTTCTTGCTGTCGCCAGCTAGATCCTGATACTGGATTCGCATGGTACGTCCTCCCTGGGCGAAGAAACGCTGGTTCTGGAGGACGTCGAGTTGTTAGGTATCTGTAGTCTGCTGTGTATCACTGAGGTGGGACAGCATATTGTTATCAGACGTTGTATGAAGCCATCTGCCAGTGTAGCCAGCTGGGATAATGTGGTATCGTCAGCCATACTGAATAGGGCTGGTTGAATGTGTTTTGGACAGAGTTGTATCCAGAGTGATCTCACAATTTCGCTGGGGGCTGGACTAGTTGCAGTACGCATTACATACTGAATATGCTGCAGAAGCTGGGCTGGTGTTTTGTTTGCTAATCTTTTGTCAGTGAGGAGTTGATCCCTTTGTTGAATTCGGCGTTTCATCACTGCCTGTAGAAGAGCAGCCTTCAATGTGGTATACTTCCTGGTATCTGGTGATGGTGCTGTGATGACAGCAGAGGCAGTGTGCATAGCTTCCGAGGGAAGTGCTGGCAGAGTACAGGAATATCAGGCTTTCTCGGTCGTAATTTCGTGGTGGTCGAAAATAGCCTCCATCTACATGAACCAAAATTCTGGTTCATCTGCGTCGTTCAAATTAAAAAATTCAAATGTTTATTCAGGTAAAGTACATACATACAAGTGTGATACAAACATTGATGGATGGAATGCTGGAACATTGTATGCTGGAAACCTCGTAGATAAATTCATGACGAAGATTTAGTTTGCGACTGGGTGTTCTTTTCACTCACTGGGTCACCAATGTAACGGTTCTATTCTTACGTAAAGTATGGTGACAATAAAGACAGACACTAAGAGAATATATATTTGGTCGAGTATACAGAAGTATGCAGGTGATACCTTGGCGAGCAATGATGTGCTGAGCGCACTGAGAGTCGGTACAGTATCTCGCAGTGTCTGTTCTAGACCATACTTGAAAGTAGACTAGTTATTATTCGTTGTTGTTGTTGTTGTTTTAGATTCAGCTACTCAGAACAATAAGTTCCAGTAGCACGGCTATGGTGAGCCCGTATGTGGAGGCTCTTTGGAGCCATTATCTGTATCAGTGGCTGATACTAGAGATCTGGCGATGGATGGGGTCTTCATAATGGTTTTCAGCCTGGAGGGGCTATACCAGTTATGGAGCTGGTGGGATTAGTGTAGACCTCTAGGTTTTCCGTTTTTTCTTGGCCTGCGACTTTGGCTGAGCAGTGCTGTCGTTGGAGTTTGGTGACGTGGCCTCCATGAGGAAGTCTTGAACCGTGTAGGTGTCGTATTTGTGATGCGGCGGTGGAGCTCCTGCTATGATTTCCTCGTCTGAGGAGTCCGTAACCTCCGTAGTGGGCGTTTTTGTCTTTCGCCTCGCAGCCTTAGGTAGGCTTAGGTGTCGTTGATTGGGGTTGTAGCTATTTCAGGAGCGCTGGTGGTGCTGTTATCGTTTGTAGACAGCACGTCTGCTAGCGCGCTGCTGAGATAGTGATGGTGGAGTGTTGGGAGCTGAAGAAGGAATTACCTCTGTTTGTGTCGCCGGGTCATGGGCGGTTCTGGAGTCGGTGTTGAAGTTGACCGCATGGTCGTCCTGGTGGTAGTCTCCGGAGTGGTAGAGGAGGCAGTGAGATTTACGCCAGTGGCTATGATGGGGGCCAGGCCATTGTCTATGTATAATGCGTTTAGTTCACTGACAAAGCGCTGGTTGTCTGGTTCTGCAAGCCTTTCCGCTAGTCTAATAAGACCAGGGATAATGCCTGCACGTGATGCAGGGGGCTGTGAAGGAGCCTGTGGGACCTTGGGTCCCCAATGGGGAGGCTGTGTCGCCTGCTGGGAGGAGCCACATGTTGGTAAGACCGGAAAGTCTTCTGGTCGATTAGTGAGAGCTAAGGTGGTGGGTTGAACGCTTGGGGCTCTGGTCGAGAGGTGGAAGGGTTGTTTCTCTTGGCTTCAACCTGGGCCTTGATGCTTTCCTGTCTGCGGGGCAGGGGTAGGAAATTGCGGGGTGATTGCCATCACAGAGCAAGCAGCGATGGACTGTTGCCTTGCATATGGAGTAGTGATGGTCCAGTGCGCACAGGCTGCACCTCTGGACAGGGTGCTGACACTTGTTGGTCGGGTGGGAGAGCTCGTAGCACTTAAAGCACTGCTGGATCTCATGGTATCGTTCCTTTTTTATTTGGTGGGTGGTGGATTTGGGTGGGTATTTTTAGGCCGAAGCAGTAGAATCCTTGTGTGGCAGCCTGGGTGGCCGCAGCTATGGTGGTGAACGTAATCTTCATTGATGTTTTGTCGGTGTTGCAGAACTCTAGGTTGAATACCGACAGGTTTGGATTTTCGTCCTCGATATTGTCCATGATATGATGTTGAGGTCGCTCAGCGATCCACTGGCTGGTCCTGCTGGTAAAAACAGTTCTTCCGGCCAGGAACTGACGTGGGAAGTGAGGATGTAGGTGGTGCTCTTTGCGAAGAATGGCATCGTTAGTGAGGAGTTTTTCTAGCTCCTCTTCACATGAAAAGAAGAGCACGATATCTTCACCTTCCTGACTAATGTCAGCGGGTTCGAGGCCAGTAACGTCCTTCAGGACCTTTAAAGTATTGCTTCTCCTGATAGCATGACCGTCAAGTGGAGTCGCTCTGACCTTAAGACGTTTGGGTCGCATTGTGACCACACTGCTCCTTGTGATGTGTTGGTGGGAGATGTCTCCCCCGTCTGCTGTGTGCGTTTCGCTACTCTGCTGTTTTTATATTCGGGCAACACCTCACCGTTCTCCAAAGTTTGGCAGGAATATTACTGGAAGTAGGGAAAGGTTTGAGTTCCATAATTAGTACTAAGAAGAGCTTTGCTTCTCTCATTAGGCTAATGCGTTTGGAGTGAGTATATTATTGGGATAATCTACTCGCTACAGTCCATAACAGCACTCGCCAAACCCCGTTTATGAATGAAAACGGTTCACACAACTCACAATTGATGACGTTCGAACCAATTCTATTTGCTGACGACACAACCTTCATTTACTCAGTCCTGACCCCCTTGCTCTAAATGCCACAGTGAATACTGAGCTAAATAAAGTCCATCTTTGGCTAACTGCCAACAAACTCACCCTTAACATTGATAAAACTTTCTATATTCTGTTTGGCAATAAATCCTCTAATCAAATAAATCTCAGGATAAACAATACCCAAATTTGTAACAAATAGATGGCAAATTCCTTGGCGTTCTCATTGACCAAAAGCTGAATTTCCAGGGACACATTCTAAATATAAAAAAAAGTTTCAAAAACCGTTGGCATTCTTTCTAAGATCAGATATTATGTACCTCGCACTGCCCTGGTGACGCTCTATTACTCCCTCATCTATCCATATTTCAACTATGGTAATTGTGCTTGGGGTTCTACTACCCAAAATCATTTACATCCTCTAATTACTCAACACAAAGCTCCTATTAAGACAATATCCAACCCCTCCCCCCAGCCATCACTCGGTACCCCAACTCAAATCTCTGAATATGTTAGATATTAGTCACTGCACATTCTCTCATGTGTATTATATATATATAAACACGCTGAACTGTAATGCCAATCCTGACCTCAAAGCTTCATTGAAGGTTGTAACAGACCCATGAGCACCACCACCAGAAACAAAACAGTTTTGATATTCCAAGAGTACGAGTACTTAATCAAACTAGAAATGCTCTACAAATCAAGGGACCCAATGTGAATGACCTTCCCAATCATGTTAAGACTGTACCTCTCGCAACCATTTAAGATAAAACTAAGCACTACCTAATAAATTCCCTGTTACCTACCTTACCCCTATATTGTCAACCCATGTCTGTTTTTTTAAACAACGCTGTTTGTCGACTAATTGTATTTGTGCTGCTTTTTCTGCCATGTTCCCCCCTTTTTTTATTTTTATTTTATTTGTTCTCAACACATTTTATATCTTTAATCTCAATTAGTCCAATCGATCCACTTATTAAAATCTCTTTATGTATGTACCTTTCCTGAATAAACATATTTATATTTATTTATTTTATTTATTAGTATAAGTTTTAGTCTTAATGTTTTTCCTGTCCGAAATGCTTTGCGTAATAGTGGCTTTAGGAATTGTATGTGCTAGCTCTATCTATAAATCTATCAATTTTTGTAACATCTCTTGTATGTATAACTTACACCTGAAAAATTCTATTTATTTATTATTTATTTATTTATTTATTTATTTATTTATTTACTTCGGGAACACTGTGCTTCGCTGACAATTGTTGTTCCAAATTCACAACACTGTAATGCTTCACCCAGTATACAACAATACAAATAATCGCCAACAGACCTAAACACATAACCTAACCAGTGCCTACATTTGCACAGTATGCTAATATATAATAATCTTCATATATTTGAGAAAAGTTCTCTTTTTGAATGAACATTGATGATGCGTCTTTGGGGGTTTGTCCACGCTGGAGGGGAATGGACTGGTCTGAATATGGGTTGCCACAAAACACCTGTTTTACACTAACCTTAAACAGTGTAACTAGCCATCAGGATATAAATTGCTTAGTAAATGAATTTGGAGGGTTCACTTCCTAGCCCCATTTTACCTGAGGGCCACTAACACTAGTGGCCTCGACGACGACAGGAAGCCCCCGATGGGCTTAGTCAAAGGTCCGCCCATTTGTTCTGACGACTTTGCAGACGAGTGAGCTCACAATAACTGGCTGACGACTTTTTCAAGTTGGATTTAAAGTTCATTGCAGCAGTTGGGTATTTGTGGCTGGCAGACGTTCCTAGGGAGTTTATGAACTCGTGGTGTGAAAGAGCCAACCCGTCCTCCAAACAAAGACACCAAAAGTAATTCCCATGCACGCCGCCAAACCCCTGTTTATGAGATGAAAACGGTGTACACACGATCTACAACTGCTGACGTCGAACATATCTGGAACAAGTGCTTTCACTGACGAATTTTGTTTCGAACACAACGTATAAATGTTCACCCACGTACTACAAATATTCGCCAACAGTACTCTAAACACCTAACCTAACCTAACCTATGGCTACATATGCAAATATGCTAATATATCATAATATTAATTTATATTTGAAGAAATTCCCGTTTTTGAATGATCAGCATTAAAAAATTTATGAATGCGTCTGTGGGTGGTCGACTGTGAACGTGTATGTATTGAGTCGAGACGGGTCTGGAAAGAAACATCGGAGTTCAGTTCCTACATTTCAGGCTATTCATGTCCGTGCCACACTCTTGGGTGGCTTATCATTATCAGTAATCTAGTTCTGCTTGCTACCTTGTTTTGAAGCTCAAATCGTTGTTACTTGTTTGTGTTCCATGCTGCCGTTGTGAAGAAGTTTGGATCAACGTCCTCCAAATTGTTCAGTTATTTTGAATATTTTGACGGAGATCAGTCCTATCATGTCTTTTTGCAGTGTTATTAGCCATGTGGCCCTCAACCTGTCCTGTTAAGAGACTTGACTTAGTTCTGAAATTAATTTCGTTTTGCCGATGGTTGCACCTCAATATTTTCCCACTAATAGAGCTCTGGCCTTTCTGAGTAAGGTCTCCATGCCTCGATGTATAATCCACGGGGGGCGCACAGAGATTTGTACATTGAATAACTACCTTTTTTTCTTATGCCTCTAATTTTTCCACTGACCGTCCCAGAGTGGATACGGGGTTCAATACTCCCACGGGATGGCTATGGGGGCCCACTACTGTCCAACTGGATGGGTATGGGGGTCCCACCAAAACAGGATGGGTACGGGGTGCATAGTAATTGAATAAAAAGGAGAGTGTAGTATCTAAAAAAAGAGAGAACGATGTGGGGTGAATTCATCATAGAGGGGGGGGGGGGAGAGACAAAATGTTCGAAAGTTCAAGGAAATAATCACGCACGATCAGGCAAAAGTTACTGTAGCAGTTAGTTATTTAAAAGTAATATAGTTGCTCCAAAGTTCTCATAAAGTTTCATTGCAGGCAGTTAGATGTGTCTGTTAATTCCACACACAACCGTCCTTTTTTATCCCCTAAGAATTTCACATTCCACATTAGTCCTACTCTATGTGCTTTAATTACAATTAATTAATACCCAATTTGTAACAATTAGATGGTAAGTTCCATGGCGTTCTCATTGACCAGAAGCTGAATTTTACAGACACATTCTAAATATATCAAAAAAAGTTTCAAAAACTGTTGCATTCTCTCTAAGATCAATATTATGTCCCCGCCTGCCCTTGCATACCTCTATTACTCCCTCATCTATCTCATATCTCAACTATGGTATTCGTGTGCTGTGGGAGTTCTACTACCAAAATCATTATACGTCCTCTAATACTCAACACAAGCGCTATTAGAGCAATATCCAAGCTCTGGCCCCAGACATCACTCGGTACCTCTACTCAAATCTCTGTAATATTTGAATTAAGTCACACTGCACATGCTCCTCATGTGATGCATACTATCAAAACGCTGACTGTAATGCCAATCCTGAACCAAAATCTTCATTGCTGAGGTGTATAACAAACCCATGAGCACCACACCAGAAATAAATACAGTTTTAATATTCCATGAGTACGGCTTAATCAAACTAGAAATGCTCTACAATCAAGGGACCCAGAATGTGGAATGACCTCCTCAACCATGTTAAAGACTGTACCTCTCTCAACCAGTTTAAGATTAAAACTAAACACTACCTAATAAATTCCCTGTAACCTACCTTTTTTTTTTAATCAATGCTGTTTGTCAACATTTTGTATTTGTGCTGCTTTTTCAGTCCATGTTCCCCTCTTTTTCTCATCTTTATTTGTATTTGTTCTCAACACATTTTATTCTTTATGCTCAATTAGTATTAACGTTCTAAGATATTAATGTTCTTATCCTGCCCGAAACGCATTGCGGTAATAGTGGCTTTAGGCTATTGTATGTACTAGCTCTATCTTTAATTCGATCCATTAATGTAACCCCACTTGTATGTATATTACCTTACCTGAATAAAACATATTTATATTTATATTTAATTAATTATGTACCTTTTCCCGTTGTTTCCAGGAATTAATTAGGGCAGCCGAAAGGTAATCAGCAAGATGAGGGTCAACTTGGCAAGTTAAGCGAAACGTGGAATATAAGCCGTCAAGAAATACGGAATCGTCGCAAGCCAGCACAGAGATAATATACAACTGATCAATAGAAATCCTACAAATATAGGAAAAGAAGCCCACAATCTACGGCTGTCAATCACCTTAAATTGGATACCAAGTCACATATTGGCATAGATGGTAATGAAAGGCAGACTCCTAGCAAAAACTGCCACTGCTGCTAATCGGTTTTTACAGGTTAAAATACCTCCAAGTTTGTCACAGATTAATGAGCAAATCAAAAAGAAAATACTCCCACTATCAAAAGTCGCCACAGAGCCAAAGTAGCGGAAGGAAGATCCACTGCGATGTGGTACAAACAAGCCACTAGGTACTACCTCTTTCAGGCCTGACAAAAAGATATCCAGAGACATTGCAGTAGCCAAACACAGACTCAGACTTGGTTACAAGTGCTGCTGGGAGGTAATAAAACCCAATAGTTCAAGAGTGTCATATGTCTGTGGAACAGAAGCAGAGGCGCCACTATTGCATTACTTACTGGAATGTGAAGCTACTGAAGCCCTGAGCATCAAACACGTCGACAGTAATCCAATGAGAGCAACTGCATTAGATGCAAATTCCGCAGCGACAACAATAATTAGAAAAACAGTTGAAGAATGAGACACACTAGTGAACATTGCATCTACGTACATCCGCCACCAATATAATGTTATTAAAACAAGACTAAAACCAGTGCGCTAAAACAGAAGCGAAACAGAAACAGGGGAAAGGGAGGAAACCCCACCTCCATTTAAAACCTTTGACCAAAATATCACAGGAACAAGGTTATCGCGAATAACCGAACTCAAGAGCTCACGATATACATATAGCCCGTGCTACATGGACATTTTGTTCTAGAGTAGCTAAATCTAAACAACATCGTCGCAGCCCTTCATACTTGGAACTTTTGTTCAGAGTAGCTGAATCTAAAACAACAGCAACGGATCTTCGTCAGGCTTACTCCTGTAGGGTGTTCAGTAGACAACGCTCTGCATATACTATGGATCTTCTCAACACCATCGACATTCCACCAGTAACAATGTAACACTCGACGAGTCTAGTTCTTACTCTCACAAGACGCTACAGCCTCGCCACAGAGCAGACAAATTCCGGCCATACTCGAACTACCCGTTGCCACCCCACATTCGAGCTCTCTAGCCCCGGCTCGTTCTCTGCTCTAGGCCTTATCTCAGTTATCACGACGTCATTATAATTCCAAAAACCGACTGCTGTAACCAAGACTATATTAAATAAACATAAAAAACACTACCCTCTTTGAATGTTGTGACATAAATTCGTAACGAATTATATGCTTCCGAGAAAAACCCGAATGAAAATGGGTTAATTGAAATAATGTGGAGGTAAATAATGATTCGGAAAATAATGTAAATAAGGGTTTCACGAAACTGTCAAAACTAGACCTATGCTTCGCAAGTAAATATTTCTAGCTCTGGGAGACCATACTGAATAAAAGATTTGCATCATTCTAGACTACATAAGATAAATGTCTAACCAAAAGAATCAGTTCGGGGAAATTATCAAACCTCCCCCTCCCTTCGAATTATGGAAAATTATTAAATTAATTGTATCAAAAATGAACTGAACATACTTCTTGATGACACG
>WNGS01109635.1:9279153-9297523 GCA_020271785.1 Procambarus virginalis | reverse complement strand
ACACATGAGAGAATGTGCAGTGACTTAATATCTAACATATTCAGAGATTTGAGTTGGGGTACCGAGTGATGTCTGGGGCCAGAGTTGGATATTGTCTTAATAGGAGCTTTGTGTTGAGTAATTAGAGGATGTAAATGATTTTGGGTAGTAGAACCCCAAGCACAATTACCATAGTTGAAATATGGATAGATGAGGGAGTAATAGAGCGTCACCAGGGCAGTGCGAGGTACATAATATCTGATCTTAGAAAGAATGCCAACGGTTTTTGAAACTTTTTTTATATATTTAGAATGTGTCCCTGGAAATTCAGCTTTTGGTCAATGAGAACGCCAAGGAATTTGCCATCTATTTGTTACAAATTTGGGTATTGTTTATCCTGAGATTTATTTGATTAGAGGATTTATTGCCAAACAGAATATAGAAAGTTTTATCAATGTTAAGGGTGAGTTTGTTGGCAGTTAGCCAAAGATGGACTTTATTTAGCTCAGTATTCACTGTGGCATTTAGAGCAAGGGGGTCAGGACTGGAGTAAATGAAGGTTGTGTCGTCAGCAAATAGAATTGGTTCGAACGTCATCAATTGTGAGTTGTGTGAACCGTTTTCATTCATAAACGGGGTTTGGCGAGTGCTGTTATGGACTGTAGCGAGTAGATTATCCCAATAATATACTCACTCCAAACGCATTAGCCTAATGAGAGAAGCAAAGCTCTTCTTAGTACTAATTATGGAACTCAAACCTTTCCCTACTTCCAGTTAATATTCCTGCCAACCTTTGGAGAACGGTGAGGTGTTGCCCGAGCATATAAACAGCAGAGTAGCGAAACGCACACAGCAGACGGGGGAGACATCTCCCGCCAACACATCACAAGGAGCAGTGTGGTCACAATGCGACCCAAACATCTTAAGGTCAGAGCGACTCCACTTGACGGTCATGCTATCAGGAGAAGCAATACTTTAAAGGTCCTGAAGGACGTTACTGGCCTCGAACCTGCTGACATTAGTCAGGAAGGTGAAGATATCGTGCTCTTCTTTTCATGTGAAGAGGAGCTAGAAAAACTCCTCACTAACGATGCCATTCTTCGCAAAGTAGCACCACCTACATCCTCACTTCCCACTTCAGTTCCTGGCCGGAAGAACTGTTTTTACCAGCAGGACCAGCCAGTGGATCGCTGAGCGACCTCAACATCATATCATGGACAATATCGAGGATGAAAATCCAAACCTGTCAGTATTCAACCTAGAGTTCTGCAACACCGACAAAACATCAATGAAGATTACGCTCACCACCATAGCTGCAGCCACCCAGGCTGCCACACAAGGATTCTACTGTTTCGGCCTAAAAATCCACCCACCCAAATCCACCCCACCAAATAAAAAAGGAACGATACCATGAGATCCAGCAGTGCTTTAAGTGCTACGAGCTCTCCCACCCGACCAACAAGTGGCATCACTCTGTCCAGAGGTGCAGCCTGTGCGCACTGGACCATCACTACTCCATATGCAAGGCAACAGTCCATCGCTGCTTGCTCTGTGATGGCAATCACCCCGCAATTTCCTACCGCTGCCCCCGCAGACAGGAAAGCATCAAGGCCCAGGTTGAAGCCAAGAGAAACAACCCTTCACCTCTCGACCAGAGCCCCAAGCGTTCAACCCACCACCTTAGCTCTCACTAATCGACCAGAAGACTTTCCGGTCTTACCAACATGTGGCTCCTCCCAGCAGGCGACACAGCCTCCCCATTTGGGACCCAAGGTCCCAGTACAGGCTCCTTCACAGCCCCCTGCATCACGTGCAGGCATTATCCCTGGTCTTATTAGACTAGCGGAAAGGCTTGCAGGACCAGACAACCAGCGCTTTGTCAGTGAACTAAACGCATTATACATAGACAATGGCCTGGCCCCCATCATAGCCACTGGCGTAAATCTCACTGCCTCCTCTACCACTCCGGAGACTACCACCAGGACGACCATGCGGTCAACTTCAACACCGACTCCAGAACCGCCCATGACCCGGGCGACACAAACAGAGGTAATTCCTTCTTCAGCTCCCAACACTCCTACCATCACTATCTCAGCAGCTGCGCTAGCAGACGTGCTGTCTACAAACGATAACAGCACCACCAGCGCTCCTGAAATAGCTACAACCACCAATCAGTGACACCTAAGCCTACCTAAGGCTGCGAGGCGAAAGACAAAAACGCCCACTACGGAGGTTACAGACTCCTCAGACGAGGAAATCATAGCAGGAGCTCTACCGCCGCATCACAAATACGACACCTACACGGTTCAGAGTTCCTCATGGAGGCCACGTCACCAAACTCCAACGACAGCACTGCTCAGCCAAAGTCGCAGGCCAAGAAAAAACGGAAAACCTAGAGGTCTACATTAATCCCACCAGCTCCATAACTGGTATAGCCAGCTCTCCAGGCTGAAAACCATTATGAAGACCCCCATCCATCGCCAGATCTCTAGTATCAGCCACTGATACAGATAATAGGCTCCAAAGAGCCTCCACATACGGGCTCACCATAGCCCGTACTACTGGAACTTATTGTTCTGAGTAGCTGAATCTAAAACAACAACAACAACAACGAATAATAACTAGTCTACTTTCAAGTATGGTCTAGAACAGACACTTGCGAGATACTGTACCGACTCTCAGTGCGCTCAGCTCACATCATTGCTCGCCAAGGTATCACCTGCATACTTCTGTATACTCGACCAAATATATATATTCTCTTAGTGTCTGTCTTTATTGTCACCATACTTTACGTAAGAATAGAACCGTTACATTGGTGACCCAGTGAGTGAAAAGAACACCCAGTCGCAAACTAAATCTTCGTCATGAATTTATCTACGAGGTTTCCAGCATACAATGTTCCAGCATTCCATCCATCAATGTTTGTATCACACCTTGTATGTATGTACTTTACCTGAATAAACATTTGAATTTTTTAATTTGAACGACGCAGATGAACCAGAATTTTGGTTCATGTAGATGGAGGCTATTTTCGACCACCACGAAATTACGACCGAGAAAGCCTGATATTCCTGTACTCTGCCAGCACTTCCCTCGGAAGCTATGCACACTGCCTCTGCTGTCATCACAGCACCATCACCAGATACCAGGAAGTATACCACATTGAAGGCTGCTCTTCTACAGGCAGTGATGAAACGCCGAATTCAACAAAGGGATCAACTCCTCACTGACAAAAGATTAGCAAACAAAACACCAGCCCAGCTTCTGCAGCATATTCAGTATGTAATGCGTACTGCAACTAGTCCAGCCCCCAGCGAAATTGTGAGATCACTCTGGATACAACTCTGTCCAAAACACATTCAACCAGCCCTATTCAGTATGGCTGACGATACCACATTATCCCAGCTGGCTACACTGGCAGACTGGCTTCATACAACGTCTGATAACAATATGCTGTCCCACCTCAGTGATACACAGCAGACTACAGATACCTAACAACTCGACGTCCTCCAGAACCAGCGTTTCTTCCGCCCAGGGAGGACGTACCATGCGAATCCAGTATCAGGATCTAGCTGGCGACAGCAAGAACACCGAGATTACCTTAAGTTTAGTAACCCCGCCATTTCAAACACTACACTGCTCTACATATCTGACATCATAACCAAACGCCGTTTCCTCATTGACATAGGTGCAGCAGCTAGTATGTTGCCTCCCCCACTAGTCAAACCGACCCGCACTCCTGGTTTGGACTTAAGTGCCACCAATGGTACGTCCGTCAGTACATATGGGACCCACGCCCTGGTTCTCGATTTCGCCTCTCTGAGTCACTTTACGTGGACTTTCCTCATAGCGGATGTGGAACAACCCATTATTGGATGGGATTTCCTGCAACACCATCGAGTTATTGTGGATCCCGCAGGTGCAGTACTTCAAGCCTCCCCTAGTACCTCTACACAGGTTAACAGCGTCACCCCACCCCAGTCACATCTACGAAACTTCAAGCACTCCTGGATGAATTCAAGGATGTGACCCAACCCACCAGCCCTCGACCAGAAGTGCAACATACGATTACGCATCACATTACTACAACGGGAGTACCTACCTTCACCAGACCTCACCACCTAGCACCGAAACGATTGGCGGTAGCATGTGCTGAATTCAACAAGCTACAAGAGGCAGGAATAATCCGCCCTTCGAACAGTCCATGGGGCTTCACCTCTCCATATGGTCCCAAAAACAGCCCCAGGGGTATGGCGCCCTTGCGGGGACTACAGGGCTCTCAACGTCCGTACTCTGCCGGATCGCTACCCAATACCACACATCTAGGATTTCTCACAGGGATTGAGCAATGCAACCGTTTTTTCGAAAATTGACCTTGTGCAGGCATTTCACCAGATCCCTGTGGAACCGGCAGACATTCCGAAAACAGCGATCACAATACGTTTTGGACTGTTTGAATTCGTCCGGATGCCTTTTGGTCTACGAAATGCAACCCAGACATTCCAACGCTTCATCGACCAAGTAGTTAAAGACCTTCCTTTTTGCTACGCCTATATTGACGATCTGCTGGTGGCCAGTACATCATCGACAGAACATCTGCTACACCTCCGACTCCTTCTCACCTGTCTGCACAACTTCGGCTTACAGCTCGACTCCGAGAAGTGTATTTTCCATGTTCCAGAGCTGGATTTCTTGAGACACCATGTGTCAGCAGCAGGGGTCCAACCCCTAAAGAAGAAAATCGAGGCAATCGAGGAATTTCCACGCCCATCCACTCCAAAGAAGTTGCAAGAATTTCTTGGCATGGTGAATTTTTATCATCAATTCATCCCATATTGTTCAGACATCTTGTGACACTTATACGACCTCTTACGTGGTCGGAAACACACGTCCTGTCTTCAGTTGGAGTGGACTCCCCAGGCAGAGACAGCATTCACCGACATAAAACACAAGCTGGCGGAATTCACCTTACTCGCATACCCAGTGTCTGACACTCCCACCAATCTCTCTACCGACACTTCAAACACAGCAATTGGTGCTGTACTACAACAGATCTTTGAAGGAGAATAGCGCCCAATTGCATTCTTTTCAGCGCACCTGTCACCCACTGAAGAGAAATACAGCACTTTTGATAGGGAACTGCTCCCCATCTATGCAGACATACAACATTTTCTCGAGAGACGGAACTTCCACATTCTCACAGACCACAAACCCCTCACTTATGCACTGGTGGCCAAGGGTGATGCTCACTCTCCTCGAGTAGCCAACCACCTGGGATTTATCTCCCAATTTACCTCGGATATCTGCCATGTCAAAGGAACTAACAACGTCATAGCCGATGCACTGTCTCGACCTACCATAAACCACATCGTGAAAACCCAGCTCAGGTGGACTATTGTGTAATTAGCAAGGCCCAACGGGAAGACCCTGATCTACAGCGATTACGAACATGTGACACAGCTCTCCGGCTCAAAGAGTTTCCCATGAAAGGTGGCGGAAGTATAATCTGTGACACCTCTCGGACGGGAGCACTTAGGCCCTACATTCCTGCCCAGTTTCACTGGAAAACATTCTCCGCATTTCACTCCCTAGCACACCCAGGAATACATACTTCCCAGAAACTACTAACGGAGCGTGTCGTATGGCCAGGAATCAATGCCGAAGTTCGACGATGGACTCGCTCATGTCTCCAGTGCCAGCGAGTGAAAACACGTCGACACACGAAGAGCCCTCTTCAACAGTTCCTGTTACCTTCTGACCGTTTCGAGGTGGTGCATGTAGACATTGTTAGACCATTACCGTCGGCAAGACGATATTCTTATCTACTCACCTGCATTGATCGATTCTCCAGATGGCCGGAAGCAATCCCATCAGTTAACATCTCAGCTGAGTCAGTGGTCCAGGCTTTCCTCTCTGGATGGGTCGCCCGTTTTGGCAACCCCTCTGTCATCATCACCGACCAAAGACCAACCCCTCTGTCATCATCACCGACCAAAGTTCGAATCATATCTATGGCAGGAACTTATGGAATTCCTCAGCACCATACACAACCGAACCACAGCATACCACCCTGAGTCGAATGGAATGGTAGAATGCTTTCATAGACAACTAAAAGCCACCCTAAGAGCTCAAGCACGCCCTGATGATTGGATCGACAACCTTCTGTCTTGCTTGGCATTCGTTCGGCCACGAAGGAGGGCAGTGGATTCTCAGTAGCAGACTTAGTATACGGATCTAGCCTGCGGCTTCCGGGCAAATTCTTAATCCCGACACCACTCATCATACCCCCAGACCCCACTTTTGTCCAGAAATTATGGGCGGCCATGACAAGCATTCGGCCTACACCACCACGCCAACCGACAACTCGTGCTACATATGTGCCTCATGAGCTCCACACAACTGAACACGTATTTGTAAGAATCGACGCTGTTCGACGGCCTCTACATCTCCATCGATCGCCTTAAACCAGCACACTGTGACGCTGCCCCAGACATCCCTCCAGAGACACATCCACTGACTACGCCGTTCACTTTTCGACCACAGTTACCAGCAGCACCGCCACTTACGACAACGGAGATCCTGTACGACCTCCCACCCTACAACCCCAGTTACCAGCTGCACCATCACCTGATCCTATGATGACAGATCAGGTGATGTGCGACCTACCACCCTACGACCCCAGCTAGATGACATCAGCAAAGAGGAGGAAGTTAACTTTGAGGGTTATACAACGCAAGCAAGGCGTACAATTCACCAACCAGCTAGGTTCCTTGATCAAGTATTTTTCCATTCGTCCCCTGGGAGGGGGAGTTCTGTAGCGAGTAGATTATCCCAATAATATACTCGCTCCAAACGCATTAGCCTAAAGAGAGAAGCAAAGCTCTTCTTAGTACTAATTATGGAACTCAACCCTTTCCCTACTTCCAGTTAATATTCCTGCCAACCTTTGGAGAACGGTGAGGTGTTGCCCGAGCATATAAACAGCAGAGTAGCGAATAATAACTACGGGAGACATCTCCTGTCACGCAGGGTGCAGTCGCACCTCCACAGATCTCCAGTATCATCTATTGATACTGGAAATGGCTCAAAAGGGCCACCACTTACGGGCTATTCATGCCCGTGCCACCTTTTGGGTGGCTTAATCTTCATCAATCATCAATCGAATAATAACTAGTCTACTTTCAAGTGTGGTTTAGAACAGACACTTGCGAGAGACTGTACCGACTCTCAGTGTGCTCAACTCACACCATTGCTCACCAAGGTATCACCTGCATACTTCTGTATACTCGACCAAATATATACATTCTCTTAGTGTTTGTGTTTATTGTCACCATACTTTTTTTTTTAGATATATACAAGAGTTGTTACATTCTTGTACAGCCACTAGTACACGTAGCGTTTTGAGCAGGTCCCTGGAATACGATCCCCGCCGTGAAGAATCGTTTTTACAACCAAGTACCCATTTTACTGTTGAGTTAAACAGAGGCTACAGTTAAGGATTTGCACCCAGTAAATCCTTCCCGGCCAGGCAAACCCCTCACAGTGTTCAAGAGAGAACTGGATAAGCACCTCCAAAGGATACCTGATCAACCAGGCTGTGACTCATACGTCAGGCTGCGAGCAGCCGCGTCCAACAGCCTGGTTGATCAGTCCAGCAACCAGGAGGTCTGGTCGATGACCGGGCCGCGGGGACGATAAGCCCCGGAAGCACCTCAAGGTATCCTCAAGGATACGAACCCATGACAAAGCGCTCGCGGAACGCCAGGCGATGTAATGTAACAATAGAACCGTTACAGGACTTTTCAATCTTTGTTTGGAGGATGGGCTGTTTGTTGCAGCCCATCCTCCAAACAAAGACCCAAAAGTGATTCCATGCACCCACCAAACCCCATTTGGTGGGTCCATATCTGTTTTTTTTAAACAACGCTGTTTGTCGACCTAATTGTATTTGTGCTGCTTTTTCAGCCATGTTCCCCCCTTTTTTTTATCTCTATTTTTATTTGTTCTCAACACATTTTATTCTTTATACTCAATTAGTATTAAGCTTTAGTCATTAATGTTTTTCATGCCAGAAACGCTTTGCGTAATAGTGGCTTTAGGCATTGTGTGTACTAACTCTATCTACAAATCCATCAATCTTTGTAAAATCTCTTGTATGTATGTACCTTACCTAAATAAACATTTATTTATTTATTTATTTATGAATGAAAAATGAGGGTGTAAACCGTTTTTACACACCCGTAAAAATTGTGCATTATATGCACAATCGACGTTCGAACACTTCAGGAACAAGTGCTTTGCTGACAACTTTTGTTCGAACCACAACGCTGTAAATGCTTCACCCACGTATTACAAATACAAATATTCACCAACATGACATAAACACCTAACCTAAACTATGCCTATATATGCACAGGGTGGGGGTTCCGCGCCGCTGGCCCTCACGGGATTGGGGGTGCTCCGTCGGAACCCCCAAAGTGATAAGCTCAATAATAGTCATCTATGATTATTATTTTAATTTATGTAATAAATTTTGTAATAATTAATTTTGTAATTAATTTATATAATTAATTTTGTAATTAATTTATATAATAATTAATTTATGTAATTAATTTACATAATAATAATAATAAATTAAGCCCCCACTTGATGTGCATTTTCTTCCAAGCCACAGAAAATAGACGCTGTATGCAAGGCAAACGGCGGAATTTCTGGGAAGGAAGAAAATGTAATACCATACTCGGTGGCTAACCGACCATGGTTGAGCGTGCATCTTGGGGGGGGGTATTTACGCGCGCACGGGGACGCACCAATCGTCTCGCTGCTGCGTTCCCGGGCGATACATTCAAAACGCCCACCCGCCTCCCGGGATCCCCTGCATCCCTGGCCTTTCCGGGGGAAGACGCCAATGCGGTTTTGCTGAGGACACTTGTCCCATTTCCAACGAATTGTGTTGCCTTTGGGGTGCTCCGTCGGAACCCCCAAAGTGATAAGCTCAATAATAGTCATCTATGATTATTATTTTAATTTATGTAATAAATTTTGTAATAATTAATTTTGTAATTAATTTATATAATTAATTTTGTAATTAATTTATATAATAATTAATTTATGTAATTAATTTACATAATAATTAATAATAAATTAAGCCCCCACTTGATGTGCATTTTCTTCCAAGCCACAGAAAATGCACAATATGGTTATATATTATAATATAAATTTATATTTGAGAAAATTCATGTTTTGAATGAACAACATGTACAAATTTATGAATGCGCCTGTGGGGTCGACTGCTGGACTTAAGTCGAAAACAGGTTGGTTTGTTGAGCATAATGGGCATTCAAAAACTCAGAGTTCACAGCCCTGCTCCTGTGCCAGGTAAGTCCACAACGGGCTCACCATGGCCCGTGCTACTTGAAACCTTTACTTTCGAGTAGCTGAATCTAAAAACAACAACAACAACAAAACTCCAGAGCTGGGAGTCAACAAACATTTACACATCTACTTGCGAAACTTGTAAATCTTTTCTCAATCTTTGGCAGGTTTGTTTACATTTATTAAACACTTTGAGTACCAAAGCACTAGGAGGCTGTTTATAACAATAGTATCATTTGATGGGGAAGTTTCCATGATAGTAAACAATAAATATAAACAAAGTCGCCAAATATTGAGAGAAATAAGTACAAGGTGGTAAAGTTCATGCGGAACTGCTTGACGGGACCACAACATTCTCGAATCTAAGCAATTTATGATTTTAGTGAGCTAGTTACTTATAATTTGTAATTTACTTAACATGAACCCAATACAGTGGATGGTGGTGAAAAGTTTATTCACAACCGGAAGAAGGAAACAATTGTCGATCTGATGCCATTTGATTCATTGCGGTTCTACCCAGAGGGAGATATACAATCGTATTACATTACAGAAGTGGTTTTGCCAAAATGTACCTGTTAACCACCCAATTTTGAAAGAAAATAAGCTATTGAACCTTCTTCTAAATTAAGTTAACATTTAATAATATCGTTATTGTGTATGATAATTTATGAAGACCTGTGTTGCAGGTGCTGAATTACTATCGCACCGGCAAGCTGCACTACCCAACTGATGTATGCGGCCCATTGTTTGAGGAGGAACTGGAGTACTGGGGCTTGGATTCCAACCAGGTGGAACCCTGCTGTTGGATGACCTACACTGCGGTACGTCTTCTCACTAATACTTACTGAATACTTCTAAACATATGTAATCAGCATCATTTGGTAAAATGTGTTTACTTCAGTGTATGTATATGTATATATGACCTTTTTGGATTTTTGTTGGCAGATTTAGAATTATGTGTTGGCAGATTTGGATTTTTTGACAGATTAGGATTCTTTGTTGGTGGATTTGCATTTTTTTTAGCGGATTTGAATTTTTTGGGCGGATTTGAATTTTTTTGTTGTCGGATTTGGAATTTTTGTTTTTGGTGGATTTAGACATTTTTGTTGCCAGATTTGGATTTTTTGCTGATGGATTTGGATTTTTTTGTTGGTGGATTTTATTTTTTTTGAAGGCAGAATTTTTTGTTGGCAGATTTGGATTATTTTTGTAAGCGGATTTGGATTTGTTGTTGGCGGAGTTATATATTTTTGGTGGATTTGGAATTGTTTGTTGGAAGATTCAGATTTGTATGTTGATGGATTTGAATTTTTGTTGTTGCCTAATTTGAATTTTTGTGTTGCTGGATTTGAATTTTTCATTGGCAGATTTGGATTTTTTGACTGATTGAAATTCTTTTGTTGCAGATTTGCATTTTTTGTGGATTTGATTTTTTTGCAGATTTTAAATTTTTTGTTGGTTGATTTGTAATTTTTGTTGGCGGATTTTTTTGTTGGTGGAATTAGAATTTGTTGTTGGCGGATTAGGATTATTTTTGTTGGCAGATTTGAATTTTTTTATTGGCCTATTTGCAATTTTTGTTGGTGAATTTGAATTTTTAATTGGCGAATTTGGATTTTTTGTAGGTAGATTTGTATATTTTTTGGTGGATTTGGATTTTTTTTGTTGGCAGATTCAGAATTTTTATGTTGCTGGATTTTAAATGTTTTCCTGGCATATTTGAATTTTATTTTTTTTATTTTTTTTCAGATTTGGATTTTTTGTTGGTGAATTTGATATTTTTTGGCCCAGTTTGGATTTTTTTGTTTGCAGAATTAGGATTTTTTGTTGACAGATTTAGAATTAGAATTTTTCAATTCGCAGATTTTTTGTGGATTTAGAATTAGAATTTTTTGTTGGTGGATTTGATTTTTTTAGTTGGCAGATTTGGATATTTTTGTTGTGGATTTGTTTTATTTTTGTTGGCAGATTTGGATTTTTTTATTGGCAGAATTAGAATTTTTTGTTGGCAGATTTGAATTGTTTCTTGATGGATTTGGATTTTTTTTGTTGCAGATTCTGATTTTTTTTAATTAGTGGATTTGGAAATTTTTTTGTTGACAGATTCTGATTTTTTTAATTAGTGGATTTGACTTTTTTGTTGGTGGATTCTAATTTTTGTTAGAAGATTTGGAATTTTTTGCTGACAGATTCCAAATTTGTTTGCGGATTTGGAGCTTTTTTGTTATTCACTTTGAAATTTTGTTGTTGGCGGATTTAAATGTTTTTGTTGGCTGGCTGGTTTGAATTTTTTTTACATATTTGGATAATTTTGTTGTTAGAATTGGATTTTTGTTTGGGCAATTTGGATTTTTTGGGGGACAGATTTGGAATTCGTTTGTTGGTGGATTTGGTCTTTTTTGTTGTTGAATTGGATTTGTTTGAATGCAGATTATTTATTTTTTTATTGGCAGATTTGGATTTTTTGTTTTTGTGGATTTGGAAATTTTTGTTGGCAGATTTAGAATTTTTTCTTGGCGGATTTTCATTTTTTTGTTGGTGGATTTGGAGAGGACATATCTACCTCCAATACATACCAGGTGGAGCATAACTGATACTCCTAGAATGCATTGGTTATGCATACCAGAAAGGACTATGTCCTTTTCATCTACTATTGTGATCTCCTGCCCACTCCTGATCTTTAGCCTCAAATCTTTGTATTGGTCTGTGTTTCTTAACGCCTTTAGTTTGCCTCTTAGTACCTTGTCAATTTTTGCTGTTCCACTGTGCAGTCTGAAAAGATGTAAACTTGGTTATACCCTTCAAGATTTTTTAAGTTTGTGTGCACTGTTGAATATCCTCCTGTATTTAAAATTTTCATTGGTTATGCATACCAGATATGCTTCAGGCAAACCTAATCTCCCAACATTGGATATGCTTAAATTCTCTTCCTTGCCTTTAAGTTTATCATTGCCTCAATGATTTCCTGTTTGATCTTGTTCTCTTCTTTTCAGGTGCAGTATCTTATGATGAACTTGTTTTTTCATCTTTGCCTAATCCATGGCCAATCCATGGAAAATTCATGGCTAATCCATGGCTAATCCACTCCTATTCTGTACTTTGCTGGCATCAACTCCCGAACTTTCAGTTTTTGTTGTTTTAGGGAGTCTCTCTCTCTTTGTTTCCAGTAGTTAGTTTTAGTTTAGTTCATTTATTATGCACCCCATATCCATCCTGTGGGCGGTAGTGGAAAGGGTTACAGAGGCACATAATGGGCTCAGGGACTGAACCCCACAATTCATTTAGCTAAGCAAGTTACAATCTTGATGAGCTAGTTACAAAATTCAATGTAAGTCGTCACATCAACATGGGTTCGAGATCGACCTCAAGTACAGGTTCTAAATAAGCAACTGACATATGTGGAGAGCTAGTGTCACAATTTTATATGTTTGTCCTGCACACCGCCCCCCATCCAGCGGGCAGCGGTGGATAGGTTACAATCACTCAGTTACTACCTATAGTTAGCAAACTGGGGATATTTGGCTAAAATTTCTGGTAGCAGATCATTTTGAATGAATATTTACACATCGCTGGAACATTGGTTATAGAATTGTCTCAATTCACGTATCTTTTCGCACTCCATACATAGTGACGGAGGGTGTGCGATTAGGTTTCCAGTAGTTAAGCAATTTTGAGGCTACATCCTGAGGAGGGTCATAGTTCGACCTTGGGGAGCCTCGCTACAAGTGAAAAGTACATACAGTATATATATATATATATATATAATATATATAATATATAATATATATATATATATATATATTATATATATATACAGTGGCACCTTGACAGCCGATTGCCCCTACTTACGATAAATTCGAGTTTCGATATAAATTTCATCAAAAAATGCGACTCAACATCCGATGGTGTCGTCGACATCCGATATTTGTTGATACACGTTCGGGTCGGCTGAGCGCGTGGTTCTCGGTCACGCGGTCCGACCTGCCTCAGTTTACTACAGCTACCCGCTTAGTGACAATCGCGCCTATAAGAAATTCCACTTTTGTGGTGATTTTTTGCATTTTGAACATTAAAGTAATTATTATATAATATGCCATGAGTCCCAGAAAGTCAGTGGTAAGCTCAACATATGATATCCCATGTAAGAATGACCATAGAGCAGAAACAAGAGATCATTTGTAAATATGAAGATGGTGTGCAGGTAGGTGAACTTGCTAGGCAGTAAACAAATCTCAGTGAACGATATCCACCATACTAGCTAAGAAAAAGGACATTATGGGTGCTAAAGTGATGCATCATTACAGACAAATGTTAAACGAATGGAAAAAACAAATGTCTCTTGACAAATTTGTAGAGACAAACAAGCACTGAACCACAACCAGGTCCTAGTGGTATTCAGGCAAAACGTAAGAGAGAGTACCCAGAGAAAACATCACTGCCTGATGTGATAATGGAAGGGGACGCCCCTTCCAAACGGTAACAACTCTCCTCCTCCCCCATCACCATCTTCCATACGCCATCAAGAGCCCTCCATAAAGGTAAGAGTAACTTTGGTACTGTATTGTAGTTAGAAAAAAAAACATTGTATTCAGTATAAAATGTATTTTTATGTTGTAAGAACAATGAGTATCTATTTATCACCAAATTATTGTCACCCCCCCCCCTTCCCCTTCCTCAGAATGGGTATTATCTCTGAATCGCGGAATTCCAGAGAAACACCATCAGTGTATCACAAGAAATGGTGTATTTCATTCATAATGATGTGCTGCCAGGAACAAAATCTTAGCCAAATATGCCAATTTGACTTACTGTGGTGACAGCCTGCATCATGACTGTAAGACTCGCCCTTGTGGTGGGTGTGAGCAAGAATAGTAACTGTGTTACTCACACATAGATATAAAGTGGCCTTGTAAGTGGACTATTGTGTCTCTGTTGAATCACTATGTGATATGAAACGAATGATATGTTATGTATTTAATACATGTTTATCTTATATTATACTTATATATATATATATATATTATATATATATATATATAGTATATATATATATAGATATATGCGGAAAAACCACAAAAATGGAGAAAGGGGACGTGAAAAAACGTTTCGGCTCTCAAGCCTTTTCAACACCAACTGACTGAGGACAGGAGGGAGAACAAATAACAGTCAGCACCTAGAACACACATGACACAACACCATACCCTAGAAAGGATTACCAAAACAGGAATGTCATAGAGAGATTACAACGGTCAGAGAATCAAGATAACGATTAAGGAAAAGCCTAGATGGAACACACAATAATGAATAAAACAATGTAATGCAGACATTGTATTAACACTCAAATTTAAAGTTTTTTTTTAAACTGTTGTGTAATATGTAAAAAACTGGATAAAGTTTGTACGATCAACACATACCAAACATTTGAGACAATTTCGGACATTGCTAATTAGCGCAGACTCGATTAAATTTCCGTTCCAAAAGCCCATTGCAATTAGGCACTGACTTTTACCCCATTCCCAATTAATAATGTGATCACACAAATGTGTGGTAGAAGACAAAGCATTTAGACGGGTTTGGGACAGTTCTATAACTATGAAGCCATGTTGGGGACAGACGGAATGTAGGAGGATTTTTCCATGTTAATGTCACAGGACACAGTGTTTACCGCATACAAATGATCTAGTGTGTTAGTGACGTCAATTGCAATATAATATATATATATTATATGATATATAAAAATATATCTATATCATATAAATACATACTATCAGTATATATACACGTATATGCAATAATATTGTGTAACCAGCCTCAAAGATGTCATTTGCTTAGCTAACGAACGATGGGGTTCAGTTCCTGAACACAATTATGTGCCTCTGTTGACCATTTCCACCCCACCCACCCCACCCCCTACGGGACTGGCATGGGGTGTTATAATAGACAGAAATGAATGAGGTAACATAAGCAAGCTCCTGAATCCAACTTAGAATCCACAAACCCCACAATACCACGCGCCTGTAATGAGTCTCAGCGAGGCACAATATCAAAGGCTATTAGTAAAGTTATAGAATGTCCAAATCCTTTTTATCTCAACTGCGAAAAATGATTGACAAAGAAAGAGTAAATTTGTTAAACACGACCGAACCTTAGTACACAAACCATGTGATGGAATCCTCACAACATGCTCGACCTTGTAACCCTGCGCCCCTTACTCTTGCGTCACCCTGATTCGCTATCACTCTAGGAGTCACCTGAGTCGCTTATCAACTCTAGGAGTCCCCTAGATCGCTATCCTCTAGTGAGTCACACCATGAGTAGCTGATCACTCTAGTGAGTCACCCGGAGTCGTCCCACTCAATAAGGAGTCCCCTGACTCGCTTCACTCTAGGAGTCACCACTGAGTCGCTATCAACTCTAGGCGTCACCCTGATGTCGCTATCACCTCTGAGAAGTCACACAAAAACTGGTCGCTATCACTCTAGGAGTCACCCGAGTCGTTCCTGCAACACTAGGAGTCACCCTGAAGCCCCTCACCCTAGACATCACCCTCAAGCGCCCTGTCCACTGGTCTTTGTAAGAGCACAAGTGGCTTCCCCAGCGCTCAAGTCATTGTTTCAAGGAGCGCCTTTTGTTGTGCGTATTTCCCTCCAATAGCACACTGCCGCCAAGCCCAAAGCCTAGGATGAACTCCTCTCTTGACGCTTGGAATGTTGCACCCCAGCACCCACAATGGCGGGAGGCTAGGTGCTGCTACTCTCAGAACACCCACACGTGCTAGGAGCAACTGCTGATACTCCTAGACACACACACCCAGCATAACGAACCTGCTCTCCACCCACCCTAAAACCGCCGTGGCAGGTGGTGGAACCAAAGTATCCACATAATGTCTGGGCTCCCGACACATAAGGTGAGCCTCATTGGCTATTTCAAATACAGTCCATCTTGATTGACCAAACATTTGTGGTTTCAAATGATCTCAAACATCAGTCAGTCCATTGAGATTTTATAATCAGCTCATGTACAGCGAGATTAATTTGATCACTTTCCGTCATGATCTTCCAAAATATTACAATGTAGTCACTGATGAACTTTATAGCGAAATAATCCGCAAGGCGTTACAAATGCCGACACCTGCTTAACTCTTTCAAGTCTCTATTTGTGGCAATCTGTGCCCTTGCTACTTTGTCCACACGATCGTATACCAGGGATATGGGATCAGATCTCATCACCCCGTTGACTCAGTGACTGTGCAAAAAAAAAAATGTTCATTATCTCCCATCAACACCAACACTCATGGGGTGTTTCCATGGTACTGATGCTACGTCAAATAAAAAAAAATGCTAATTTTCCTCATCCTCACTTACTCCCTCTTGTCTGGGCTGACTTTGTATAAGTGTTATTCTTAAACTTTGTATCATCAACACCAGAAGGGTTGTTTGTCTAGGCATGGCTAGATATATTTGTGAATAATGCGTCATACCTTCCAGTCAGGTCCTTCAAATTATCTTTCTGCTAGCTATCAAGATTGACATTTATGTTTTAACTTTTGTAACACTTTTGAATTTTCAAGCTTAGCCTCATTAAGCCCGCTTATGTTCAGTTGAACTCCTCACATCTCGGTCCTTCTCCCTATCAAGTAGGTTATATCCTTTTCCGATGAGTGTTGCTTCTTAAGGCTTCTATATCTTCACCAGATCACTCTATAAGTCTTCTTAAATGTGGCTTTCAGAGGCTCGCGTGGATTAACATAAATTTCTTCTGACAGTCAGGCGTTTCTTCCCCACATAATTTAGATCGTTCACTTTATTTGTGTTCAATAAGGACCGCGTACAGCTTGCAGAAGCGTCACCCTTTGAAACCAGTGACAGAACTTAAGTTCTCAGACCGTCCTCTCCCCTCTGTATACCAGTAGAAGCATGAGAGGATCGTCCTTTTGGCGCTGCTGAACACTCGTTGCATTCTGGTCCCTTTCCCGATACAATAAAATTTGCGCTGTAAACATCAAATTGTACAAAGGAGGTCACTTCTCTCCGTTACAGGGCGACGCATCTTTCCGTTTCCAGCGAGGCAACCAGAAACCTTCCCGCCTCTTCTCAGAGTGGCGCCTCCTCACCTCGCAGGGCACACTCCCATTGGCTGAGTTATCACCTGGGGAGCTTCCATTGGCTTTTCCAAATAGAGATGTTTCTCACTGGTTGACTTTTTGTTTCAAAGTATCACAGATATAGACAAGGCCGGTGAGATTCTTTAATCTAATATACTCCAGTGTCCTTACCTTACCTGAGGTGCTTCCGGGCTTATCGTCCCCGCGGCCAGGTCATCGACCAGGCCTCCTGGTTGCTGGACCTGATCAACCAGGCTGTTGGACGCGGCTGCTACAGCCTGACGTATGAGTCACAGCCTGGTTGATCAGGTATCCTTTGAGGTGCTTATCCAGTTCTCTCTTGAACACTGTTGAGGGGTTTGCCAGTATGTCCCTTATGTGTAGTGGAAGCGTGTTGAACAGTCTCGGGCCTCTGATGTTGATAGAGTTCTCTCTCAGAGTACCAGTTGCACCTCTGCTTTTTCAACGGGGTATTCTGCACATCCTGCCATGTCTTCTGGTCTCATGTGAAGTTATTTCTGTGTGCAGGTTTGGGACCAGCCCCTCTAATATTTTCCACGTGTAAATTATTATGTATCTCTCCCGCCTGCGCTCAAGGGAATACAGATTTAGGCTCTTAAGTCGGTCCCAATAGCCTAGATGTTTTACCGAGTGGATTCTAGCAGTAAAGGACCTCTGCACGCTCTCCAGGTCAGCAATTTCACCAGCAGTGAAAGGGGCTGTCATTGTGCAGCAGTACTTCCACTCTAGAGAGCACAAGCGTTTTGAAAAGTGTCATCATCGGTATAGCATCTCCAGTGTGAAAAGTTCTTGTTATCCAACCTGTCATTTTTCTTGCAGTTGTGACGGCTACTTATTGTGTTCTTTAAAGGTAATGTCTTCCGACATGAGTACACCAGATCCTTTACATGC
>WNGS01109635.1:9246971-9279128 GCA_020271785.1 Procambarus virginalis | reverse complement strand
TTTGAATAAAATATTTTTTATCGCTTACCAGGGAAGGAGCCGGCGGTGGGGGAGTAGCGAGGTCTCCACCACCTGACCCTCTCCTCCCCCCTTCCGCCACGCCCCCACCACCACCACGACACGCCCACGCCACGCCCTCACCGTCTCTGCTGACCACCGCGAAGGCCCGCCCACCCAGCCATGGACGCCGAGAACAGGGTGGTCCTTAACGTGGGCGGAATAAGACACGAGACTTATAAGGTAAGATGCTTTTAGTGAGGTAGGTGGGGACCATGATGAGGTAGGTGGTGTGAAAATGAGTCAGGTGGCGTGAAAATGAGTCAGGTCGCTTGAAAATGAGTCAGGTGGCGTGAAAATGAGTCAGGTCGCTTGAAAATGAGTCAGGTGGCGTGAAAATGAGTCGAGTAAAGAAAAGTATTCACGAACGACAAAGCAGGAAGGTGGGATGAAAATAAGACGAGTCAAAATAACTTTGTTAAATAGTTTGAAAAGTGTAAATAGTTTTTAAATAGAATAATTAAATAGTTTTTTAAATTAAATAATAAATAGTTTGTTAAAGAAAAGAAAATCAGGCTAATTTAACGCAACTTGACTTGAAAAGTAAGACCGATTATTTCGGATGTTTTACAGAACATAAAGACGGCTGTAGCTCTGTTGTGTGGTGCAGGACACTATAGGGACGCTAATAGTACTGTTGTGTGGTACAGGACACTATAGGGAAGCTAACAGTACTGTTGTGTGGTACAGGACACTATAGGGACGCTAATAGTACTGTTGTGTGGTACAGGACACTATAGGGACGCTAATAGTACTGTTGTGTGGTACAGGACACTGTAGGGACGCTAATAGTACTGTTGTGTGGTACAGGACACTATAGGGACGCTAACAGTACTGTTGTGTGGTACAGGACACTATAGGGACGCTAACAGTACTGTTGTGTGGTACAGGACACTATAGGGACGCTAATAGTACTGTTGTGTGGTACAGGACACTATAGGGACGCTAATAGTACTGTTGTATAGTACAGGACACTATAGGGACGCTAACAGTACTGTTGTGTGGTACAGGACACTATAGGGACGCTAACAGTACTGTTGTGTGGTACAGGACACTATAGGGACGCTAATAGTACTGTTGTGTGGTACAGGACACTATAGGGACGCTAATAGTACTGTTGTGTGGTACAGGACACTATAGGGACGCTAATAGTACTGTTGTGTGGTACAGGACACTATAGGGACGCTAATAGTACTGTTGTGTAGTACAGGACACTATAGGGTCGCTAATAGTACTGTTGTGTGGTACAGGACACTGTAGGGACGCTAACAGTACTGTTGTGTAGTACAAGACACTATAGGGACGCTAACAGCACTGTTGTGTAGTACTCTCACAATAATTTTATCTTCACTTATCAAAGACAATCAAAATAATCTCAGTTTTAGGCGTGGTATTTGTGAAGAGCTTGTTGAACATGGTTTAATTGCACCTATTGAACAGTGGTCTACGTCCTGGCCTCACTATGTAGCATTCCGGGTTCAATCCCGAGGGACATAATTTTGGGGGCAAATTTCCTTCCACCTGATGGTCCTGGTCACCTAGCAGTAAATATGTACCCAGGAGTACACAAATTGATGTGGGTTGCATCCTGGGGATGGTCAATAGTTAGCGTTGAGAAGGGTGGGGTCTCGATAAATCTAAATACAGGCTTCCTGTCCCCGACAATAGGAGTTGTATAATAGCAAATTCAGGTAATTGCTTTCACCATACTGGGCTGGTTAATCACAGCGTCCTGTCGAGTTGTTACAACGTGATAGAAATGATGTACTAAATTGCCTTGAACCTAACCTAACCGTTGGTCCCACGAATAGAAAACGTGACAGCCCGTCAAATGAATTTCGGTATGATTTATAGTACGTTATATGTTGAACGTCGGGGATTTTTTTTACGTCCTCACGATATGAGGACGTAAAATACGATATGTTATTCCAGAGGACAGGTTGGACTACTGAGCCATGGCTTGTTCAGTATACCTCATCATGATGTGCGATATTAATGAACTTGTATGTGTATTCCAGGCTACTTTGAAAAAGATCCCTGCAACCCGTCTCTCCCGCCTGACAGAGGCTCTGGCTAATTATGATCCCATCCTCAATGAGTATTTCTTTGACCGACATCCTGGGGTGTTCGCACAGGTTAGTGAACGCGCATCTTGTCACAGCTTGATTGATCACGTGGCCACAGTTGACAGTCTCACACTCCGCACATACTCTACTCTCAATGACCAGAATGCTTTTATACTGAAAAACAAACATATTTCGTATTAAGTTTCATATATTGTTTTACGATTACTATTTCCCTTAAGAGGCCTCAGTTACACATTAAAATTGTTATGATTTATATTTTTGTGACATTTAACCTGTAGAAAGTAAGCATGCTTACTCTTGCAGAGTTTAGAGAAAGAAAACAAATAATTCAACAATTGTTTTCCTCTGTTTTGCTTTGCTAGCTGTATAAACAAATATTATTGGCTCATTTATTTGGCGTTACTGGAAAGAGCAAACAAAATTCTAAATATATACCGATTACTAAACAGTATTTTTATGTTTCCAAATACCTGTAATTGAAAAATAAAAAAAATATGAATTTGGTATGTTTTAACAAATACTTCACATATTAAAATGACCTTTTTCAGAATTTAATTTGTAATTTTGTAAAGCCTGTTCATTTGGGTATGGTGTGAACAATTAATCAAAATTGGATATAAACTAACAAAGTTCAAGTAAAAGCTCAAAATGAGTTTTTTAAATTTAAATATTTCCTGGACGAAAATGCAGTGTCATAAATTCTCAACACTATATATTTTTAATTAAATAACATTTGAATATACTTTCCAATTACTTGTATTTAAATAATCTCATTATTTTTTGTTTTCATAAGAAAACAAAATATTGTTGGTAACTCTCCAGTATTGCCGACACTATTCACATTATCATGTGCAACTTAAAAATGAAATAATACATAGTTAACCAATTTCATTAAAAAACTCAAATGTAGCAAAATAAATAAGGTTTCTTGTGGTACTAAAGAAAAGGTAACCTTTTTTTTATGAAATCCTGGTCATCAAGAAGTATGTTCAGTTCATTTTTGATACAATTAATTTAATAATTTTCCATAATTCGAAGGGAGGGGGAGGTTTGATAATTTCCCCGAACTGATTCTTTTGGTTAGACATTTATTTATGTAGTCTAGAATGATGCAAATCTTTTATTCAGTATGGTCTCCCAGAGCTAGAAATATTTACTTGCGAAGCATAGGCTAGTTTTGACAGTTTCGTGAAACCCTTATTTACATTATTTTCCGAATCATTATTTACCTCCACATTTATTTCAATTAACCCATTTTCATTCGGGTTTTTCTCGGAAGCATATAATTCGTACGAATTTATGTCACAACATTCAAAGAGGGTAGTGTTTTTTATGTTTATTTAATATAGTCTTGGTTACAGCAGTCGGTTTTTGGAATTATAATGACGTCGTGATAACTGAGATAAGGCCTAGAGCAGAGAACGAGGCCGGGGCTAGAGAGCTCGAATGTGGGGTGGCAACGGTTAGTTCGAGTATGGCCGGAATTTGTCTGCTCTGTGGCGAGGCTGTAGCGTCTTGTGAGAGTAAGAACTAGACTCGTCGAGTGTTACATTGTTGCTGGTGAATGTCGATGGTGTTGAAGATCCGAAGTATATGCAGAGCGTTTCACTGAACCACTACAGGAGTAAGCCTGACGAAGATCCGTTGCTGTTGTTTTAGATTCAGCTACTCTGAACAAAAGTTCCAAGTATGAAGGGCTGCGACGATGTTGTTTTAGATTTAGCTACTCAGAACAAAATGTCCATGTAGCACGGGCTATATGTATATCGTGAGCTCTTGAGTTCGGTTATTCGCGATAACCTTGTTCCTGTGATATTTTGGTCAAAGGTTTTAAATGGAGGTGGGGTTTCCTCCCTTTCCCCTGTTTCTGTTTCGCTTCTGTTTTAGCGCACTGGTTTTAGTCTTGTTTTAATAACATTATATTGGTGGCGGATGTACGTAGATGCAATGTTCACTAGTGTGTCTCATTCTTCAACTGTTTTTCTAATAATTGTTGTCGCTGCGGAATTTGCATCTAATGCAGTTGCTCTCATTGGATTAATTTCGAGTTTGATGCGCAGGGCTTCAGTAGCTTCACATTCCAGTAAGTAATGCAATAGTGGCGCCTCTGCTTCTGTTCCACAGATATGACACTCTTGAACTATTGGGTTTATTACCTCCCAGCAGCACTTGTAACCAAGTCTGAGTCTGTGTTTGGCTACTTCAATGTCTCTGGATATCTTTTTGTCAGGCTTGAAAGAGGTAGTACCTAGTGGCTTGTTTGTACCACATCGCAGTGGATCTTCCTTCCGCTACTTTGGCTACCTAACCACCACAGATTAGAGAACTACTTAGATTCTGTGACAAATTTTCACTTACTCAGCAGATATCGGAGCCAACGAGAAATGAAAATATTCTAGATCTGGTCTTTACGAACAATGAAGACATTATCAGAGACATTACGATATCAGATACCACATATTCAGATCACAAGCTCATTGAAGTGCAAACTACCATCAATACTCAGAATAGACCTAAAACGTTGATAAAGCGAGAGGGGCTATTCAGTAAATTCAATTTTAATAATAAAAGGATAGACTGGGAGATAATAAACAGGGAACTTAAAAACATTCCATGGGAAACTGTTTTAAGTAATAAAAGTCCTACAGAAGGAATAGAAAAACTGACTTCGGAAGCGTATCAAGTCTGTCTGAAACATGTTCCTTTGAGGAAAGCCAGAAAGAGATCCAACGTAGAAAGAGAACGCAGAAGACACTATAAACGCAGGAAAAGAATAACGGAACTGCTTATGCAGACACGAATTTCCCGTCAAAGAAGGAATAATTTAAATAGGGAGATTGAAGAAATCGAGCGGAAATTGAAACACTCATATGAAACTGAAGAAAGGCAGTTAGAACAGAAAGCAATTCAGGAAATAAAGAAAAATCCAAAATACTTCTTCACATATGCGAAATCAAAAGCAAAACTACTGCCAGTATTGGACCTATTCGTACAAGTGAAGGTTCATACACGGAGGATGACAAAGAAATTAGTGAAATCCTAAAAAAGCAGTATGAGGACATGTTTAGCACTCCAATAAACAACATGAAAGTAGAAGATCCAGACAATTTCTTTATGCGGGATATCCAAACCCCTGTAAATATAACTGATATCAACACGAGCGCACTAAATTTTGAAAGAGAAATTGAAAACATGCCCATGCACTCGGCCCCAGGTCCAGACTCATGGAATTCAATATTTATAAAGAAATGCAAAGTGCCGGTAGCACAGGCACTCAGTATAGTGTGGAGGAAGAGCTTGGACACGGGGGAGATACCAGATGCACTTAAAGTAGCAGACATAGCCCCTCTACACAGGGAGGGAGCAAAGCATTGGCAAAGAATTATAGACCAGTTGCACTAACATCGCACATAATAAAAGTATTTGAGAGAGTGATTAGGAGTCAGGTCACCAATTTC
The DNA here is from genome assembly GCA_020271785.1 of Procambarus virginalis. Lineage (NCBI taxonomy): Eukaryota > Metazoa > Arthropoda > Malacostraca > Decapoda > Cambaridae > Procambarus > Procambarus virginalis. The sequence goes on along the minus strand of WNGS01109635.1, from coordinate 9,273,526 downwards.
ATGGAGACCAATGACCTTCACAACCCAGGCCAACATGGATTTCGAGCGGGAAGATCGTGCCTCTCACAGCTACTTGAGCACTACGATAAGTCACTGAGGCATTAGAAGAAAAACAGAATGCTGATGTGATATACACGGACTTCGCAAAGGCTTTCGATAAATGTGACCATGGCGTGATAGCACACAAAATGAAGTCAATGGGAATAACCGGTAAAGTAGGACGCTGGATACTCAGTTTTCTGTCAAACAGGACTCAGCGAGTAACGGTCAACCATATAAAATCTAGTCCAAGTGCAGTTAAAAGCTCTGTACCTCAGGGTACAGTCCTTGCACCGCTGCTTTTCCCTTATTCTCATATCAGATATAGACAAAATACAAGTCACAGCTTCGTATCATCCTTTGCAGACGACACAAAAATCAGTATGAAAATTACCTCGGCTGAAGACATTGAAAAACTTCAAGCTGATATTAATAAAGTTTTCGACTGGGCATCAGAAATAATATGATGTTTAACAGTGACAAATTCCAGGTACTCAGGTACGGTAAAAATGAGGACCTTAAACATAATACAGGGTACAAACACAATCAAATGTGCCCATAGTAGGAAAACAGCATGTAAAGGATTTGGGAATAATGATGTCTGACGACCTAACGTTTAGGGAGCATAACCAAGCAAATATTGCGACAGCCAGAAAAATGATAGGATGGATTACGAGAACTTTCAAATCCAGGGATCCCATCACAATGCTTGTACTCTTCAAGTCACTTGTGCTGTCCCGTCTTGAGTACTGTTCAGTACTCACTTCCCCTTTAGAGCAGGAGAGATTGCTGAAATAGAGGGAATACAGAGAACATATACGGCACGCATAGACGCGATAAAGCACCTAAATTATGTCGTCTCAAAGCTCTCCAAATGTACTCACTAGAAAGAAGACGAGAGAGATATCAAATAATATACACCTGGAAGATACTGGAGGGCCAGGTCCCNTTTTTTCTGAAAAACAGCGCCATCTGTTGCACGTAAGAGCAACACACGCTATACTAAATATATTACGATTCATTTTAATGTTTCCGATTTCATTGATAATTGAATTTTCATAGATTTCGGTTTATTTTCATTTTGATTTAATTATTTTGTGTGACATTGTCTTGGAATTGAGGTGTGTTGTTTACCATACCGTTCATTTCGTGAGTATAGTTTATTTAATTTTTTCATTGTTTTTCATTTCGTTTTCTAACTGTTCTTATTTTTCAGTGATGGGAACATCAGATCATTTGATGTTCCTAATTTTTTGAAGGGAATATCAGATCATTTAGGAATGCATCGGATGAGGAGTGGGAATGGTGGAGGGGACAGGGAGGGGGTAATGGTGGGGAGGACTAGGGGACGGGGAGTTGGGGATAGTGGGGACGAGGGGAAGGGCGAATGGAGAATGGTGGGGACAAGGGAGTGGGGGATGGTGGGGAGGAAGAGGGGAAAGAGAAAGGGGAAATGATGGAGAGACGAGGGGACAGGGGAGTGGGGAATGGTTGAGAGGACGAGGGGAATATTGGGGAGGACTGGGGGACAGGGAAGGTAGCTGTGACTCAGCAACGCGGGCCCCCGTGTACCTGACGGTTGTGTTGTGTCCACTTACACTTTCCCTGGCAGTTGTGAGGCAACAGCAGGTACGGGCGACATTACTCCTGTAGGCTCCATTATTATCATTAACACCCACGAAATAACAGAAAACGTGACCTTGTTTATGAGAGCAGACAATATAGAGGACGCAGCATAGAGAGGACAATATAGAGGACACGCAAACTTCCAATCATATATAAATCAGGTCTTTCAGTGGGTTACAGAAAGTAATATGGTATTTAATGAAGATAAGTTTCAGCTTATGCGCTACGGAAAAAATTAAAATATAAAAACGGAAACCATGTACAAACGCCGTCAAATCATAACATAGAACGAAAAAGCATTGTAAAGATTTGGATGTACTCATGTCGGAAGACTTTACCTTTCAAGAGCACAATAAAGTAGCCGTTACAATTGCAAGAATGAAACAGGTTGGATAACAAGAACTTTTCAAACTAGAGATGCTATACTCTTCAAGACGCTAGTGCTCTCTAGAGTGGAATACTGTGCACAATAATAGCCCCTTTCAAAGCTGGAAAAATTGCTGACCTGGAGAGCGTGCAGAGATTTTTTTACTGCTAGAATCCACTCGGTAAACATCTAAACTATTGGGACCGACTAAAATGCTTAAATCTGTATTCTCTTGAGTTCAGGCGGGAGAGATACATAATAATTTACATGTGGAAAATAGTAGAGGGCCTGGTCCCAAACCTGCACACAGAAATAACACCACATGAGACCAGGAGGCATGGCAGTATGTGCAGAATACCCCCGTTGAAGAGCAGAGGTGCAATAGGTACTCTGAGAGGTTGTCTATCAACATCAGAGGCCCGAGACTATTCAACATGCTTCCACTACACACATAAGGGGCATAACTAGCCGACGCCCTCACAATGTTCAAGAGAGAACTTGATAAACACCTCCAAAGGATACCTGATCAATCACGTTGTGACTCACACGTCAGGCTGCGAGCAGCCGCGTCCAACAGCCTGGTTGACCAGTCCAGCAACGAGGAGGCCTGGTCGAGGACCGGGCCGCGGGGACTCTAAGCCCCGAGATCATCGCCAGGTAACCGCAAGATAAGGTAAGGCTGGGGCGTGGGTATGGTGTGTGTGTAAAGTGGAACTTGAGACAAGAGCGACACATTTAACCATTAGCGCGACAGATTGCCTGAACTGTGACGCTGCATAATTAATGTCTCTTGTCATTAGTGTCAGGATGATTGCCATGGCGCAGTGTTTACAAGTTGTCAGCCTCGGACTGTCAGCATTGGTCAGCCACCACTCCAGGAACCCCGTGGTTAGTCAGCCTCGGACGGTCAGCAATAGTCAGCCACCACTCCGGGAACTATCGGACTATGCTGTAGTTTTAGATCGTATGCGTTAAGCGTCGTGCGACACCAGCTGACACTTGACGTATCGGGAATGTCAGACGGTCATCCAGGGGTCACTGGTCGTATTGCTGAACTGTCACTGGTAACAGGTAGCGACTGATATTGGTGTGAGGCCCTCCAGTGTGAGGCCCTCCAGTGTGATGCCCTCCAGTGTGATGCCCTCCAGTGTGAGGCCCTCCAGTGTGAGGCCCTCCAGTGTGACGCCCTCCAGTGTGACCCCTCCAGTGTGACGCCCTCCAGTGTGACGCCTCCAGTGTGAGGCCCTCCAGTGTGAGGCCCTCCAGTGTGACGCCCTCCAGTGTGACGCCCTCCAGTGTGAGGCCTCTTCACTGGTTTTATTCTGCATTTTCTTCCATATCGTTCACTCCAGTACGTTGTTATTTACTCTGTAGATTTGGACCTGGTCCTCCAGTATTTCCACGTGTATATTATTTGATATCTCTCTATCGTCTCCTTTCTAGTGAGCACATTTGGAGAGCTTTGAGTCGATCCCAATAATGCAGGTGCTGTATCGAGTCTATGTATGCCGTATATGTTCTCTGTACTCCCTCTATTTCAGCAATCCCTATCGCTTTGAAGGGGGAAGACACACACACCACCACACACACACACACACACACACACACACACACACACACCACACCACACACACACACACACACACCTTCCAGCACCATACTGGACGTGTTCTCCGAGAAAGACGGAACATTTCTCCACTCTTCCTAACTCAATAACTGTAACACAGGAGAGGACAAATTGCCTGCCAGTTGCAAGTATCTTTCCTGCCGTGCTCGACGTGTCAACCATCTCCAGGTGGCTGGGCATCTCATCTCTGCACCAGCATCTTTGTTTACCCCGGTACACACTGCACTTGTATCCCTCTCCTCTTTCCGTCCCTCTCCCTCCCTTTCTTTCTCTCTCCTCTTGCCATTGTTCCCTTCCTTCCTTTACGTTACTTCTCCCTTCAGTCCTTCAGTCTCCATTCATTATTGCTCTCGTGGCTTGTCTCATCCCTTCCTCTGATCTCTTTTCCTCCCCTCCCTTCCTCTGATTACGTCTCTGTTCTTCCTGATGGACAGTCGGACTCGGTGATCAGCGCGCACTTTGCTCTGATTGACTTGTCGACACTATGAGGCGCTCTGATTGCTACTGTACTTAGCTGTGATTCAGTGACACAGCAAGTCCTCGAAGAGGTGAAACCTTATAATTTCAACAACATGACGATAACAGCACCACGCACCAACACCGGGCACCACGCAGCATCAGCACCATCCCGCCCTAGACACTGTAACCGTCCCTTTCCCTCCCCCAGACACCGTTAACCCCCCCCCAGACACCATAACCCCCCCAGACACCGTATCCCCCCCAGACACCGTAACCCCCCCCCACAGACAACGTAACCCCCTCCCCCTTCCAGCACGGAGGCTGGCTGTGCTGATGCATTTTTCGGGTCCCACCACCACAACATCTCCCCTTATTTGGGCCGCCTGTGCTGACCTTTTCCAATTTATCTATAAGCTCCAATTTTATTTCACTTTACTTCACAGCTTCTTTGCTTGTGTCCCTTGTTGTACTCGCCTAGTTGTGCTTGCGGGGGTTGAGCTCTGGCTCTTTGGTCCCGCCTCTCAACTGTCAATCAACTGGTGTACGGATTCCTAAGCCTACTGGGCTCTGTCATATCTACGTTTGAAACTGTGTATGGAGTCAGCCTCCACCACATCACTGCCTAATGCATTCCATTTGTTAACTACTCTGATACTGAACAAATTCTTTCTAATGTCTTTGTGGCTCATTTGGGTATTAAGTTTCCACTTTTGTCCCCTTGTTCGTGTTCCACCGTGCTAAAGAGTTTGTCTTTGTCCACCCTGTCAACTCCCCTGAGAAGTTTGCAGGTGGTAGTCATGTCTCCCCTTACTCTTCTGTTCTCCAGGAACATGAGGTTTAGCTACATTTGCGTTTCCTCGTAGCTCATACCTCTCAGTTTTGGGACTAGTTTGGTGGCATACCTCCGAATCTTCCCTAAATTTGTCTTGTGTTTAACTAGGTATAGACTCCAGGCTGGAGCTGCGTACTCCAGGATTGGTCTGGTGTGTCGCTGGCACTCGGTCCATCCACCAGAGAGAACGAGGCAGTTCTCAGTGGTAGGAACTACTTGAAGAACGCGGCAGTGGGAGAACGAGGCCATTGCTGTGTTCTCAGTGGTCATAGTAGTCTACAATACTCACTTGCTGCCCCTCAAGTGAAGATTGTACACTCATAGGTGGGAATTTCCTCGCGGAACACGTTGCGAAGACCCCCCCCCTCCCTCTGGGGGGGGGGGGCTTTACGGAACTTGAACAATAAACCCGTATCATTTCACCGACCAGTCAAGTGCCCTTCAGTCTTCCTTGTGTGTGACGGGCCGAGGCTTGTGTGGGAATGACACACTTTCCTAGCTCCTGAGCGTGTGTGTGTGAGAGAGAGAGAGAGAGAGAGAGAGAGAGAGAGAGAGAGAGAGAGAGAGAGAGAGAGAGAGAGAGAGAGACAGACAGACAGACAGACAGAGACAGAGACAGACAGACAGACAGAGGGGAGGAGGTGGGGAGCAAACATTTGTGTGCGCGCGCGCAATACCTGTCTCCCTAATATAGCGTCGCATTTTGACGCATACTCTACCTAAAGGCAAAAATCGTCGTACCAGAAAATGGTAGCGGCTCGCGAAATTGTCATACTGTCCCGTTATCTGTTTTGGATTCTCTGGTAGGTTAGGATAAGGGCACTTTAGTACGACAGAGTCTTGACATTGGGAAACCTTAGGAGGACGGGCTGCGCACATACCTATGTTGGTATAAAGAAACCCCTTACCTAACCCCATATTGACGTCGTGACCTCTGACACCTCCTGTCTTCCTAGACGCTGGGGGTGCCAACAACTTCTCCCCACGCACAGTTTGCATGCTGGGAGTAGCAAAAATCTGGCATAGCCTAATGCATGCGCATGGGAATCTAGGCCTATAACCTCCTAGCCCAGTGGGGTGGGGGGTCTGGAGAGGTGGAAGACGGACCAACATTTAACCTAGAACACATTGTTGTTAGAGGGGACTAACACTTAGCCCGGTTTGGGTCCTGGGGAATATTATCCCGTCAAATCATGTTCATTTCAAATTCACTTAAAATTCAAATTCAAAGACTATTCATTTGTACATTTATAACTGGATTAGTTTCAACAAATTTCCAATAAATGATTTACCTGTCATAATAATAACATAACATGTAATATCTGTAATTATATACTGTATAGCCGAGATTTCTTATACGAGGCTATATTTATTACTGATTAAACAATCATTACAGTTCTCAAGTTTAGAATCGGAAACTTTGTTCGTAACAACTTATATAAATCATTACAACAATGCTGTATTTCGTTATTCAGTATGTAGTCAAGCCAATCCCCATTGTATATTTAGTAAATAAGTTATAAGACCACAGTACACAAGTTGTGGAACAGATCTCTAACCCAGTTCATAGAGTTGAAAAGAAAATGTATGTGTATGAACTTAAAAATACTTTTTTTTAAGTTATTGTTTCATTATTACTATGGTTATTTTTAAGCGTTAATGACTAGGCGTCAAACGTCAGTGACACTGGAGTATATTAGATTAAAGAATCTCACCGGGCTTGTCTATATCTGTGATACTTTGAAACAAAAAGTCAACCAGTGAGAAACATCTCTATTTGGAAAAGCCAATGGAAGCTCCCCAGGTAATAACTCAGCCAATGGGAGTGTGCCCTGCGAGGTGAGGAGGCGCCACTCTGAGAAGAGGCGGGAAAGGTTTCTGGTTGCCTCGCTGGAAACGGAAAGATGCGTCGCCCTGTAACGGAGAGAAGTGACCTCCTTTGTACAATTTGATGTTTACAGCGCAAATTTTATTGTATCGGGAAAGGGACCAGAATGCAACGAGTGTTCAGCAGCGCCAAAAGGACGATCCTCTCGTGCTTCTACTGGTATACAGAGGGGAGAGGACGGTCTGAGAACTTAAGTTCTGTCACTGGTTTCAAAGGGTGACGCTTCTGCAAGCTGTACGCGGTCCTTATTGAACACAAATAAAGTGAACGATCTAAATTATGTGGGAGAAACGCCTGACTGTCAGAAGAAATTTATGTTGATCCACGCGAGCCTCTGAAAGCCACATTTAAGAAGACTTATAGAGTGATCTGGTGAAGATATAGAAGCCTTAAGAAGCAACACTCATCGGAAAGGATATAACCTACTTGATAGTGGAGAAGGACCGAGATGTGAGGAGTTCAACTGAACATAAGCGGGCTTAATGAGGCTAAGCTTGAAAATTCAAAAGTGTTACAAAAGTTAAAACATAAATGTCAATCTTGATAGCTAGCAGAAAGATAATTTGAAGGACCTGACTGGAAGGTATGACGCATTATTCACAAATATATCTAGCAATGCCTAGACAAACAACCCTTCTGGTGTTTGATGTAGTGTTGGATGATACAAAGTTTAAGAATAACACTTATACAAAGTCAGCCCAGACAAGAGGGAGTAAGTGAGGAAAGAGGAAAATTAGCATTTTTTTTTTTTATTTGACGTAGCATCAGTACCATGGAAACACCCCATGAGTGTTGGTGTTGAAGGGAGATAATGAACATTTTTTTTTTTTGCAGTCACTGAGTCAACGGGGTGATGAGATCTGATCCCATATCCCTGGTATACGATCGTGTGGACAAAGTAGGAAGGGCACAGATTGACACAAATAGAGACTTGAAAGAATTAAGCAGGTGTCGGCGTTTGTAACGCCTTGCGGATTATTTCGCTATAAAGTTCATCAGTGACTACATTGTAATATTTTGGAAGATCATGACGGAAAGTGATCAAATTAATCTCGCTGTACATGAGCTGATTATAAAATCTCAATGGACTGACTGATGTTTGAGATCATTTGAAACACAAATTTGGCCAATCAAGATGGACTGTATTTGAAATAGCCAATGAGAGCTCACCATGCGGGAGCCCAGACAAGTGGATACTTTGGTTCCACCACCCCACGGCGGTAGGGTGGTGGAAGCTAAGGTTCTTAGCTGGGTGTGTGTGCTAGGAGTATCAGCAGTTAGCTTCCTAGCACAGTGTGGGTGCTGAGAGTAGCAGCACCTAGCCTCCCAGCACATTGTGGGTGCTGGGGAGCAACATCCAAGCGTCAAGAGAGGAGTTATCCTAGGCGGGCGGCAGTCTGCTATTGAGGAAACGGCAACAAAAGGCGCTCCTTGAAACAATGACTTGAGCGCTGGGGAAGCCACTTGTGCTCTTACAAAGACCAGTGGACAGGGCGCTTGAGGGTGATGTCTAGGGTGAGGGGCTTCAGGGTGACTCCTAGAGTGAGGACGACTCAGGGTGACTCCTAGAGTGATAGCGACTCAGGGTGACTCCTAGAGTGATAGCGACTCAGGGTGACTCCTAGAGTGATAGCGACTAAGGGTGACTCCTAGAGTGATAGCGACTCAGGGTGACTCCTAGAGTGATAGCGACTCAGGGTGGCTCCTACAGTGATAGCGACTCAGGGTGACTCCTAGAGTGATGGCGACTCAGGGTGACTCCTAGAGTGATAGCGACTCAGGGTGACTCCTAGAGTGATGGCGACTCAGTGAGTGATAGCGACTCGGGGTGACTCCTAGAGTGATGGCGACTCAGGGTGACTCCTAGAGTGATAGCGACTCAGGGTGACTCCTAGAGTGATAGCGACTCAGGGTGACTCCTAGAGTGAGAACGACTCAGGGTGACTCCTAGAGTGATAGCGACTCAGGGTGACTCCTAGAGTGATAACGACTCAGGGTGACTCCTAGAGTGATAGCGACTCAGGGTGACGCCTAGCGTAAGGGCGCAGGGTGACAAGGTCGAGCATGTTGTGAGGATTCACAACATGGTTGTACTAAGGGTCGGTCGTGTTTAACAAATTTACTCTTTCTTTGTCATCATTTTTCAGACAGTTGAGAATAAAAAGGATTGGACATTCTATAACTTTAACAAAGCCTTTGATATTGTGCCTCACTAGAGACTCATTACAGGCGCGTGGTATTGTGGGGTTGGATTCTAAGTTGGATTAGGACTTGCTTATTTTAACTTCATTCATTTCATGTCTATTATACACCCCATACCAGTCCCGTAGGGGGTGGGGGGGGGTGGAAATGGTCACAGAGGCACATAATTGGTTCAGGAACTGAACCCCATAGTTCGTTTAGCTAAGCAAATGACAATCTTTTGAGGCTGGTTACACAATTATTATTGCATATACTGTATATATATATATATATATATATATATATATATATATATATATATATATATATATATATATATATATATATATATATATATATATATATATATATATATATATATATATATATATATATATATATATGCAATTGACGATCACTAAACACTGATCATTTGTATGCGGAAAAACTGTGTACCGTGGACAAACAGGAAAATCCTTACAATTGCGTATGTCCCAACATGCTTATAGTATAAGAACTGCCCAAACGTCTAATGCTTTGTATCTACATACACGTTTGTGTGATCACACTATTAATTGGGATGGGGCGAAAAGCATTGCCAATTGCAATGGCTTTGTGGAACGGAATTTAATAGAGTCTGCGCTAATTAGTCAATGTCCAAATCTTCTCAATGTTGGTACTGGTATGTACAAACTTGATCCAGTTTTAAGTTACAATATTACACAACAGTTTAAGAAAAAACTCTTAAATTGAGGCATACAATGTCTCATTACAATTGTTTATTCATTTATTGTGTGTTCATGAGGCTTTTCCTTAATCTTTCATCCTTAATTCTCTGACCGCTTAATCCTCTTTGACCTTTCCTGTTTCTGGTAATCCTTTCCTAGGGATGGGTTGGTCAGGTCTAGGTGCTGACCTGTATCTTCTCCCTCCTGTCCTCAGTCAGTCTGGTGTTGACAAAGGCCTTGAGAAGCCGAAACGTTCACCCCCCTTTCTCCAATACTTTGTGGTTTTTCCGCATATATATATATATATATATATATATATATATATATATATATATATATATATATATATATATATATATATATATGTCGTACCTAGTAGCCAGAACGCACTTGTCAGCCTACTATGCAAGGCCCGATTTGCCTAATAGGCCAAGTTTTCATGAATTAATTGTTTTTCGACTACCTAACCTACCTAACCTAACCTAACCTAACATTTTCGGCTACCTAACCTAACCTAACCTATAAAGATAAGTTAGGTTAGGTTAGGTAGGGTTGGTTAGGTTCGGTCATATATCTACGTTAATTTTAACTCCAATGAAAAAAAATTGACCTCATACATAATGTAATGGGGAGCTTTATCTTTTCATAAGAAAAAAATTTGAGAAAATATATTAATTCAGAAAAACTTGGCTTATTAGGCAAATCGGGCCTTGCATAGTAGGCCAAAAAGTGAGTTCTGGCTACTAGGTACGACATATATATATATATATATATATATATATATATATATATATATATATATATATATATATATATATATATATATATACATGTACATAAATACATAAACATATCAATAATCGTTTCATAACACAAGTGATTCAACAAGAGACTCACAATAGTCACTATACAAGGCACTTTATATCTATGGTGAGTCACACAGTTACTATTCTTGCTTCACATCCACCCAACTGGGCGGCAGCTTTACAGTCATGTGCAGGCTGCACCTACAGTAAGCAAATCTTGCATACTTGGCTAAGATTCCTGGCAGCACATCATTATGAATGAAATACTTACACATTTCTTGGACTCCACTGATGGTGTTATCTCTGAATTCCGCGATTCAGAGATAACACCATCTCTGAAGGAAGGGAAGGGGGGGGGGACAATAATATGGTGATAAAATTAGATACTTCATTGTTCTACTTTGAATAAAATATTTTTTATCGCTTACCAGGGAAGGAGCCGGCGGTGGGGGAGTAGCGAGGTCTCCACCACCTGACCCTCTCCTCCCCCCTTCCGCCACGCCCCCACCACCACCACGACACGCCCACGCCACGCCCTCACCGTCTCTGCTGACCACCGCGAAGGCCCGCCCACCCAGCCATGGACGCCGAGAACAGGGTGGTCCTTAACGTGGGCGGAATAAGACACGAGACTTATAAGGTAAGATGCTCTTAGTGAGGTAGGTGGGACCATGATGAGGTAGGTGGTGTGAAAATGAGTCAGGTGGCGTGAAAATGAGTCAGGTGGCGTGAAAATGAGTCAGTCGCGTGAAAATGAGTCGAGTAAAGAAAAGTATTCACGAACGACAAAGCAGGAAGGTGGGATGAAAATAAGACGAGTCAAAATAACTTTGTTAAATAGTTTGAAAAGTGTAAATAGTTTTTAAATAGAATAATTAAATAGTTTTTTAAATTAAATAATAAATAGTTTGTTAAAGAAAAGAAAATCAGGCTAATTTAACGCAACTTGACTTGAAAAGTAAGACCGATTATTTCGGATGTTTTACAGAACATAANCCCTCCCAACTCTTGTTGTAACGCCCAGAAAAATATGAATAAATAAATAATAATAATTTAATAATAAATCATTGTGTCGGGGGACAAGAAGCCAGAGTGTATTCACACGTTAGGCTTATACTGAGGTCACCGCCCCCCCCTCCCCAAGGTGTAATTACTGACCCCGCCCAGGGTACAACCCCACAACAAGCTGACTATACCTCCTTAGTACCTACTTACTGCTAGGTGAGATAAGATGAAAGGAAATGTGAGCAACCATTTCTGTCCCGCCCGGAATTAAATAGTCTCTCAGAGTGATATGGCTGCGGAAGTGCTGATGAGTGTGTGTGAATGGACTGTTTATGAAGGGTTGGGTGATCAACACACTCTGGGACTCCGGAGCCAGATTTACGAAGCAGTTACGCAAGCACTTACGAACCTCTACATCTTTTCTCAATCTTTGGCGGCTTTTTTTATAATTATTAAACAGTTAATGAGCTCCGAAGCACTAGAAGGCTGTTTATAACAATAACAACAGTTGATTGGGAAGTTTTCATGCTTGTAAAGTGTTTAAATAAATATAAACAAAGCCGTCAAAGATTGAGGAAAGATGTACACGTTCGGAAATACTTACGTAACTGCTTCGTGAATCTGACCCCCAGATTGTTGGTGTCTCCTTGAGCTCCAGGTCATTAAGACTCTCAGTGGTGTTGTGGAAATACGTTACTTGATTATACTGTGATCGTGTATTCTACTGTGGTTGTACTCCGTATATACTCCGTGGGCCTCGTCGTTCGCACAGCAACACAAATTGCTGTACCGGCGTTCCTGTCCTCTCTTCAGTGGCACCTGACAACCTGGTGAAAGAAATCCTACCGGATTTAGAAATTTCCCTGTAAATCTTCCTCTGATTTCATCATATCGCAATTCTTTGATGCGGGATGTCACAACGAAGGTGGGTTCTTGGGTTATACATTATTAGGGTTAGGCTTCTGAAAAAGAGATGACATAATTTAGACATTTTTACATTTATAACACACATTAAACATGTTAAACATAAATAAATATTACTTACCCCCCCTACCTCTCCCAGTATAAGGGAGAGGTCACACTCCCCTCCCCGTTTACGGGTTCACCATAGCCTGTGCTACTGGAACTTCTTGTTCTGAGTAGCTGAATCTAAAAACATCTCTCCCCTTTTCCTTCTTCCACCGTCCACCGTCCCTCTCCCACCGTCCACCGTCCCTCTCCCACCGTCCACCGTCCCTCTCCCACCGTCCACCGTCCCTCTCCCACCGTCCCTCTCCCGTTGCCCCCACCCGTGCCCCCTCCCCCCGTCTGAACTGTCCCAGCCCCGTCCTGTGTGAGGGGTGAGACGCCACTGGCGTTATAAGGAACAGGAATAAAAATTGCAGTACTATTTTCCGCGTGGAGGGAAAACATTGAGGAAAAAACGGAAAAGTGTAGAAATTTCCATATCTGGCTAGTGGGGGGGGGGATCCCATTCACTACCCCCCTCACACCCGAGACCTCTCCCTTAGCTCCTCACTCTCACACTCAAAACCCTCCTCCCTCATCCCCCTTCTTCACCCCCCCCCTCCACCAACCCACCTGCTCCCTCTCTCACCCTCTTCCTCACTCTTAAAACTTCTCACTCTCACGCCTAAATCATCTCATATTCACTGTCACACTCAAAACCTTTCACGCGCTCATGCTTAAAACATCTCACCTTCACCCTCTCACACTTGAAACACCTCACACTTAAAACCTCTCACCCCTCACACTCGTAACATCTCACCCCTCACAAACCCTCTCACCCTTCATTCTTAAAACCCCTCACCCTTCCCCAGTCCCTCCTGACCATCTCTGGCCACCCTTGACCCCCATGCAGGCCCTGGCGCCTGACGTGTGGTGCCGGGGCCACCCCTGGCCTGACAGGTGAGGTGTGTGGCTCTACACCGGCTTAACAGAATAATTATGCCAGAGACCCCAGTCTCACCGGAGCGGGGCGCCCGGCTTGGCACAGATTTACCCACCAAGACGCGAATGCCACCCCCTGGTGGACCTTCTGCTGAGATGATTATTCTCTCGCAGCTGCTGAGAGAGGGTAGGGGGAGGAGTGGTTGTCGTGGTGTTGGGTGAGAAAGAGGGTTGGCAATGTCGACGACTGTAATGGCTGCCTCAAAGATGATGATGGTGAGGCAGTAGATGGAAGCACTGTGTTTTGCTTCTGCGCGGGTCCCGACCCTCTGTAGCAGGCCGGCCATGTGTTACTCATATCACCATGAGTACGACTCACGATGTCTCGGGTGGTGGATCAGTACCCATGGCTCGTATGTTGACTTCATGAGGTTGTATCTACTGTCTTCTACGTCTCCCTCTACATCCCTAAATCTCAATAGTAGTCTGATTTCAACTGTTGCTGTGTGCTGTCTTAGATAATGATTTAGTGATCTGTTGGCCAGTGTGAGCCGTGGTGGGTGTAGATTACCCGTTGATGGTGACTACAGGGAGGTAAGGTGGGAGGGGGAGAGTCGGACAAAACGGAGGGAATGGGGAGGGGGTTAAGTTAGAGAAGAAGGTAAGAGGAAAGGAGATAGGAAGAGGAGGAATGGAGGGAAGGAAGGTAGTTTGAGACAGGGAAGGAATGGAGGGAGGGAGGGGATGTAGCTTTATGTAGGGGAGGGATGGGAGTAGTTTTAGGTAGGGAGGGGGGGGGGAGGGGCGGAAGCATCACACCACAGCTAATATTGACACATGTGTGGCTGGCGGCCAGGTAGCCGTACCTATTATATTTGGACACCGGCGGCCCTCGCTGATACAACACTGGCAGGTCCCTTGTTGTACTATTGCTGTGTAGGGCCCACACACACACACACACACACACACACACACACACACACACACACACACACACACACACACACACACACACACACACACACACACACACACACACACAAACACACACTGAATGTGTGGGTGTGTGTGAGCTGTGAGCTGAATGTGACAAAGGCTGTTGGGCCTGACAGAATCTCACCGTCGATACTAAAAGAAGGTGCAGAAGCACTAAGTGTGCCACTCTCTATGGTATATAAAAGGTCACTGGAAACAGGAGACCTACCGGAAAGTTGGAAGACAGCTAACGTAGTCCCAATATACAAGAAGGGTGACAGGCCAGTTTCCCTAACTTGTATACCATGCAAGGTGATGGAGAAGATCGTGAGAAAAAGGTTCGTAGAGCATCTGGAGGGAAATAGTTTTGTGACACACCACCAACATGGGTTCAGAGATGGTAAATCGTGCCTCACAGGTTTAATAGAATTCTATGACCAAGCAATAAAAATTAGGCAAGACAGAGAGGGGTGAGCAGACTGTATTTTCTTGGACTGTCAGAAAGCCTTTGACACAATTCCCCATAAAAGGCTGTTACAAAAGTTGGAGCAACGGGCAAGAGTAAAAGATAAGGTGCTCTAGTGGATAAGGGAGTATCTAAGCAACAAGAAACAGCGAATAACTGTGAGGGGAGAGACATCAGAGTGGTGAGATGTCACCAGGGGAGTCCCACGGGGCTCTGTACTTGGACCCATCCTCTTTCTAATATATGTAATCGATCTTCCAGAGGGTATAGACTCATTCCTCTCAATGTTTGCTGATTATGCAAAAATTATGAGAAGAATGAAGACAGATGAAAATAGACAGAGATTACAGGAGGACCTGGACAAACTTGAGGAATGGTCTAGAAAATGGCTGCTAAAGTTCAACTCAGGAAAGTGTAAAGTAATGAAATTAGGCGAAGGGAAGATAAATCGTGTTGACCTTGTCAGCCAGGTACATGTTATACTACCTGATGCTACACAGTAACCTGGCTTGGCTTGACCTTTGTACCAGCTACTACTCAAATGGGACGAGGCGAAGGGAGCAGAAGGCTGAACACAAGGTACCATCTGGGAGGTGAAATCCTGCAAGAGTCAAATAGAGAGAAAGATCTGGGGGATGATATCACACCGAACCTGTCCCCAGAGGCCCACATTAAAAGGATATCATCAGCGGCAAAGGCTAGGTTGGCCAACATAAGAACTGCCTTTAGAAACTTGGTGTAAGGAATCGTTCAGGACCCTGTATACCACTTATGTCAGACCAGACCTGGAATATGCAGCTCCTGCCTGGAGTCCATATCTAGTTAAACACAAGACAAAGTTAAAGAAAAGTCAGCGGTATGCCACCAGACTTGTCCCGGAACTGAGAGGTATGAGCTACGAGGAAAGGCTGAAGGAGCTGAACCTCACGTCCCTGGAAAACAGAAGAGTAAGGGGAGACATGATAACCACCTACAAAATTCTCAGGGGAATTGACAGGGTGGGCAAAGACAAACTCTTCAGCACGGGTGGAACACAAACAAGGGGACACAGGTGGAAACTTAATACCCAAATGAGCCACAGAGACATTAAAAAGAATTTTTTCAGTGTCAGAGTAGATAGTAAATGGAATGCACTAGGAAGTGATGTGGTGGAGGCTGACTCCATACACAGTTTTAAATGTAGATATGATAGAGCCCAGTAGGGTCAGGAATCTGTAAACCAATTGATTGACAGTTGAGAGGCGGGACCAAAGAGACAAAGCTCAACCCCCGCAAGCACAAATAAATGAGTATACACACACACATGTTTATGTGCATGTATGGTAGTAGGCATCCGTCAGTCTCAGGAGACTATGGAGTTGCGCTCTGGTTGTCGGCCTGGGGTGGGCTCTCCAGGGCGCAAAGCCGGGGTAGGTTGATACGTAGGAGAAGCTGTTACCCGTGCAGCGTGTCACCCCCCCCCCGGGGGGGGTGACACGCTTCATAGTTTCCACGGCGCCGAAAGTCTTCAATGGAAAGGCAAACGCCAATACGATTGGTTCCAACGCAGTCGCAGGAAACTGTGTGCTCCGGAGTTGACCTCGAAGTTGGTGAAAAAGGGCATAGGGACTCCAAACCCGGAGACCGCCGTCGTCAGGGCCGGAGAAGAACCGCCCCATCAAGCGTATGAACGACCCCAGCCTCCTGAAGCAGAGCCTGGACCGCGCACGACGTGGAGATGGACGTCCCGGTCCCGTACCTATGGGTTCTAGACAGAGATCGTCACGGCACTCTTTCACCCATGGCCGGCTTCCCTCAAGACCAAGCAGAAGGAAGAGTGATATATCTTCTATGTAAATAAAAATGGAAATGTTCGTTTGTTCAAAATCGCTACTCTCCGAAAGTTCTTCACCGATTGCTTTGAAATTTCCACACAACGTTCCATTCGCATCCAGCCGGTTTTATATACATACTATATGGATATCACGTCTGTGATGGGAAATAACATTTTTTTTTTAAATGTATTTTTCATGTGAGGGAAATCTTCGAAACCTCTTGACCGATTGCTTTGAAATTTTGACTCAACGTTGCATTCGAATAGGCGCGTGTTTTTATATACCTACTATATACATGCCTCACTTGTGACAGGAAAGAACATGCTTTTTTTTTTAAACAATGCCATCTGTTGGACTTAAGAGCAACACACGCTGTAATCTCCGAAAGTTCTTCACCGATTGCTTTGAAATTTTGACGGAACGTTCCATTCGAATACGTGCATATTTTTATATACCTACTATATAGATGCAACACTAGTGACAGGTAAAAACATGTTTTTTCTGAAAAACAGCGCCATCTGTTGCACGTAAGAGCAACACACGCTATACTAAATATATTACGATTTCATTTTAAATGTTTCCGATTTCATTGATAAATTGAATTTTCATAGATTTCGGTTTATTTTCATTTTGATTTAAATATTTTGTGTGACATTGTCTTGGAATTGAGCTGTGTTGTTTACCATACCGTTCATTTCGTGAATATAGTTTATTTAATTTTTTCATTGTTTTTCATTTCGTTTTCTAACTGTTCTTATTTTTCAGTGATGGGAACATCAGATCATTTGATGTTCCTAATTTTTTGAAGGGAATATCAGATCATTTAGGAATGCATCGGATGAGGGAGTGGGGAATGGTGGAGGGGACAGGGGAGGGGGTAATGGTGGGGAGGACTAGGGGACGGGGGGAGTTGGGGATAGTGGGGACGAGGGGACAGGGGAGTGGGGAATGGTTGAGAGGACGAGGGGAATATTGGGGGAGGACTGGGGGGACAGGGGAAGGTAGCTGTGACTCAGCAACGCGGGGCCCCCGTGTACCTGACGGTTGTGTTGTGTCCACTTACACTTTCCCTGGCAGTTGTGAGGCAACCACAGGTACGGGCGACATTACTCCTGTAGGCTCCATTATTATCATAACACCCACGGAATAAACAGAAAACGTGACCTTGTTTATGAGAGCAGACAATATAGAGGACGCAGCATAGAGAGGACAATATAGAGGACACGCAAACTTCCAATCATATATAAATCAGGTCTTTCAGTGGGTTACAGAAAGTAATATGGTATTTAATGAAGATAGTTTCAGCTTATGCGCTACGGAAAAAAAATTAAAATATAAAAACGGAAACCATGTACAAACGCCGTCAATCATAACATAGAACGAAAAAGCATGTAAGGATTTGGATGTACTCATGTCGGAAGACTTTACCTTTCAAGAGCACAATAAAGTAGCCGTTACAATTGCAAGAAAATGACAGGTTGGATAACAAGAACTTTTCAAACTAGAGATGCTATACTCTTCAAGACGCTAGTGCTCTCTAGAGTGGAATACTGTGGCACAATAATAGCCCCTTTCAAAGCTGGAAAAATTGCTGACCTGGAGAGCGTGCAGAGATTTTTTTTACTGCTAGAATCCACTCAGTAAACATCTAAACTATTGGGACCGACTAAAATGCTTAAATCTGTATTCTCTTGAGTGCAGGCGGGAGAGATACATAATAATTTACATGTGGAAAATAGAAGAGGGGCTGGTCCCAAACCTGCACACAGAAATAACACCACATGAGACCAGGAGGCATGGCAGGATGTGCAGAATACCCCGTTGAAGAGCAGAGGTGCAACAGATACTCTGAGAGGTTGTCTATCAGCATCAGAGGCCCGAGACTATTCACATGCTTCCACTACACACATAAGGGGCATACGCCCTAGCCGACGCCCTCACAGTGTTCAAGAGAGAACTTGATAAACACCTCAAAGGATACCTGATTAATCACGCTGTGATTCATACGTCAGGCTGCGAGCAGCCCCGTCCAACAGCCTGGTTGACCAGTCCAGCAACGAGGAGGCCTGGTCGAGGACCGGGCCGCGGGGACGCTAAGCCCCGGATCATCGCCAGGTAACCGCAAGATAAGGTAAGGCTGGGGCGTGGGTATGGTGGTGTGGAAAGTGGAACTTGAGACAAGAGCGACACATTTAACCATTAGCGCGACAGATTGCCTGAACTGTGACGCTGCATAATTAATGTCTCTTGTCATTAGTGTCAGGATGATTGCCATGGCGCAGTGTTTACAAGTTGTCAGCCTCGGACTGTCAGCATTGGTCAGCCACCACTCCAGGAACCCCGTGGTTAGTCAGCCTCGGACGGTCAGCAATAGTCAGCCACCACTCCGGGGACTATCGGACTATGCTGTAGTTTTAGATCGTATGCGTTAAGCGTCGTGCGACACCAGCTGACACTTGACGTATCGGGAATGTCAGACGGTCATCCAGGGGTCACTGGTCGTATTGCTGAACACTGTCACTGGTAACGGTAGCGACTGATATGGTGTGAGGCCCTCCAGTGTGAGGCCCCCAGTGTGATGCCCTCCAGTGTGATGCCCTCCAGTGTGAGGCCNTACCGCCCCTCCCCACACCCGCATTATACGGCCCCAGACCGGGCTCGGGAGGAGAACTCCCGAAACCATCTCCAGGTATGCTCCAGGTATCAATGAACGCCACGCTCCGTTCTTATTCCACCCGCCAACATTACAAACCCTTTTGGTCATCAAAATCCCTAATCCATAAATATGTTACTCTCTCCCTGCTCCTCCTGTCTACTGAGATGTGAGGCGTCTCCTCCTCTCTTCCTCACTGTTCGTCAGTTACAATTGTCTCGTCCTTAACATCCTCTTCCTCTGAACTGTTACTGTTATCTTGTACAGTGACGTCTAAATTGTGTTAATTTTCGCTAGTACAGTGACATCTAAATTGTGCTTATTTTCGCTAGTACAGTGACATCTAAACTGTGTTAATATTCTCTAGTACAGTGACATCTAAACTGTGTTAATGTTCGCTAGTACAGTGACATCACCCACTGTCAGTGTTGTCTAGTGCGGTGATGTCACCCACTGTTAATAATTTCTGGACTCAGCCGGTCCTAGGCTACGCCCGCCCAAGCTGCGGCCGACACCAAAGAGGAATTCACAAATAACATTATGTGTATTCTTAAGCGGTATTTTTCCAATTATAAAATATCACAATTATATACTATAATTTAGTCCTAGCTTAGTCCTAGTTAGTCCTAGTTAGTCCTAGTCAGTCCCCGAGCTTAGCTGACCTGGAGTTTGCCTGAAGTAGGTTCTGGGAGTTCTTCTACTCTCCATGCCCGCCATGGGGGGCCAGACTTGCGATAACTTGGTCCAACAGGCTGTTACTTGCAGTTAGTCTAGGCGCATCATAAACAGGGTTTAGGTGGCTTGCTTAACGCGCATTTGGGCTGTGTTTACGAGGACGGGCTGCTGCTGTTATTGTAAACCCACCGAGAAGTAATGGTCGGGGGACAGGACAACTTCTAATAAGTTGGGTTCAAGCTCCTGTGTTCCTGCCACAATATTGTGACCCCGGATTTTTTTTTGTTTAAATCGTAATTTTATTTACAAAAATATGCAGTAGGCTGTTTTGAAAGTGGTGAAATATATGTAACATTAAAAGGGGGTACATGGCAAAAACCATCGTCACCACAAGTAACCATCTTCACTACACACCATCTTCATCACTATAGCCATCTTCACTACACACTATCTTCATCATTATAGCCATCTTCACTACACACTATCTTCATCACTATAGCCATCTTCACTACACACCATCTTCAACACTGTAACCATCTTCACTACACACCATCTTCAACACTGTAACCATCTTCAACACTGTAACCATCTTCACTTCACACCATCTTCATTACTGTAGTCATCTTCACTACACACCATCTTCATCACTGTAGTCATCTTCACTACACACCATCTTCAACACTGTAACCATCTTCACTACACACCATCTTCAACACTGTAACCATCTTTACTACACACCATCTTCAACACTGTAACCATCTTCACTACACACCATCTTCAACACTGTAACCATCTTCACTACACACCATCTTCATCACTGTAGCCATCTTCACTACACACCATCTTCATCACTGTAGCCATCTTCACTACACACCATCTTCATCACTGTAGCCATCTTCACTACACACCATCTTCATCACTGTAGCCATCTTCACTACACACCATCTTCATCACTGTAGCCATCTTCACTACACACCATCTTCATCACTGTAGCCATCTTCACTACACACCATCTTCATCACTGTAGCCATCTTCACTACACACCATCTTCATCACTGTAGCCATCTTCACTACACACCATCTTCATCACTGTAGCCATCTTCACTACACACCATCTTCATCACTGTAGCCATCTTCACTACACACCATCTTCATCACTGTAGCCATCTTCACTACACACTATCTTCATCACTGTAGTCATCTTCACTACACACCATCTTCATCACTGTAGTCATCTTCACTACACACCATTTTCATCACTGTAGTCATCTTCACTACACACCATCTTCACTACACACCATCTTCACTACACACCATCTTCATCACTATAGCCATCTTCACTACACACCATCTTCACTACGCACCATCTTCACTACACATCATCTTCATCACTATAGCCATCTTCACTACACACCATCTTCAACACTAGCCATCTTCACTACACACCATCTTCATCACTGTAGTCATCTTCACTACACACCATCTTCATCACTATAGCCATCTTCACTACACACCATCTTCACTACGCACCATCTTCACTACACATCATCTTCATCACTATAGCCATCTTCACTACACACCATCTTCAACACTAGCCATCTTCACTACACACCATCTTCATCACTGTAGCCATCTTCACTACACACCATCTTCATCACTGTAGCCATCTTCATCACTGTAGCCATCTTCATCACTGTAGCCATCTTCACTACACACCATCTTTATCACTGTAGCCATCTTCACTTCACACCATCTTCAACACTGTAGCCATCTTCACTACACACTATCTTTATCACTGTAGTCATCTTCACTTCACACCATCTTCATCACTGTAGCCATCTTCACTACACACCATCTTTATCACTGTAGCCATCTTTATCACTGTAGCCATCTTTATCACTGTAGCCATCTTCACTTCACACCATCTTCATCACTGTAGCCATCTTCACTACACACCATCTTTATCACTGTAGCCATCTTTATCACTGTAGCCATCTTCACTACACACCATCTTTATCACTGTAGCCATCTTTATCACTGTAGCCATCTTCACTACACACCATCTTTATCACTGTAGCCATCTTTATCACTGTAGCCATCTTCACTTCACACCATCTTCAATACTGTAGCCATCTTCACTCCTATCTTCATCACTATCAGACCAAAACTATCGGTCAAGACAATGTATTATCATGTATGCTAAAAGAAGTGACACAAACCCTCAGCTTACCTCTAGCAAAAATCTTTAATAATTCAAATGCACCGAGAAATTGCCCACCTGCTGGAAGAAGGCAAATGTAGCATCGATTTACAAGACAGGAGATATAAGAGAAGTCACTTAACTGCAGATCCGTACTATTCACACGCATCCCCCTGCAATGTTCTTGAGAGAATAATAATAATATAACGTAGTTACACGCCGAGAGAGAATTAGGTGTGTACCCGAACATCAACATGGCTTCAGGGAAAGGAACTCGTGCCTGATAGGATATAGTAAGAAAAAATAAGGTAGGACAGCGAAGGTTGGTCACATTGTGTATGTCTGGGCTGACATAAAGCCGTTGAGACATTACAAGAGATTGCTACAAACTCCTTGAGAGGCAGGCGGGAATAAATGGATGAGCACTTATTTTGGCAAGAGAATACCTAACAGACAGGAGTCAGAGAGTCACAGTGAGGGATGAGAAGTCAGTCTGGCGTGAGGTAACAAGCGGAGTTCCTCATGAATCAGTCCTGGGACCCATGCTTTTTTTCGCTTATGTCAATGTCCTAGCTACGGGAATTATCATATATGTCGATGTTTGCAGACGATGCAAAATTAATGAGAAGAATTGAGAAAGATGAAGAGTGTTAAATTCTCCAAGATGATTTAGACAAGTTGCAGAATTGCTCAGACAATGGCTACTGGATTTCAACACCAACAAGTGTAAGTTAATGGAAACGGGAACACGTACGAAATCAGAAAGGTAGACGATGAAGGGAAATTTCCTCCCACTACGAATAGAGAAAAGGACCGGACGGCGCCATTCAAGTGTTAGGCGCCGCCGTACCTGTGGCTGACATACTCGCGAGCACATCACGGTCGAAAGTGCGTTTGTCTGGGGAGTCCATGGATGCGAGTTTGAGAAGATCACATTGCCTCAAAGAAAATGGGATAGAGGTGACATGATCACGACATACAAGACACTGAAAGTCATTGACGGTAACGGGTAAGAAGCAACCGACTCTAAGGAAGGAGTAGGCCGAGAGGACGCGGGTGATGACTATAGGAACTCAGATGAGCCACAGGGATGTAAGGAAGCAGTTCATCAGTGTCATGTGCAACTGGAACGATAAAGAACGGGAAATAGTTGAGGTTTACTTTATACTCAGTTTGAATATTGAAGCTTGGGAGCCATTGTATTTATGTGAATGGGGCCATCAAGACTTTCCACACACACACACACACACACACCACACACACACACACCACACCACACACACACACACACACACACACACACACACACACACACACACTCAGGATCATACACACATATATACACCTCCCCCATCCCACAATTACAGGCTTTAAGAAGCAACTGCTGGTTAAGCCAGAAATGTTTGCCATGAAATCCCAATTTACTATTTTAGTTAAAACCAGGATTAACCCCTAAACTGCTCAATTTCAGTAAGAACACTGCTCCTACATGAGCAAATCCGAAAATAATACGGACAAAATATATATTTTTAGTTTCTTCTTTGCAAATGAGTTAAAGATATGAAAATAAAATGAATGTAACATATTCTTCCTGAATATACAGAATTTCACACTAATTAAATTCTGATATTGCTCCCCCCCCCTCCATCTGCTCTCTCCCATCCTCCACCTACCTTCTCTCTCTCCCACCCTCCACCTTCTCCCTCACTCTCCACCTTCTCCCTCACTCTCCACATGATCTTGCAGTAGTGGAAACCAAGATACACGATATGATCTGGGATGCAATATATACCAAATAATAAGAAAATAACGGAAACAGAAACAAGGAAGGGAAGTTGCACTCCTAGTGAAAAGAAAGCGGAGGTTTAAGGAATTTGAAGATACTAATGGAAAAATGAATATACCGATTAAACCACTGGAACTCTGGCAACAGTGGTAATATTCAACCCGCCCCATCTCCCCCTCCAACCCCACAAACACCAGACGATCCGGACTGGAATATGAGGACACAAACAAAGCATGCATAGACAAACTGCAATGGTCAGCAAGCAACAGCAGCACTGAAAATGAGAGTTAATCTTGGGCCACCTAAATTACGGTGATAGATTGGGAAACGGGATCTTCCATGGTAGGGAAGAAGCCTAATCAGCAAAAGTAGTGAAGTTCTGGAGAGGAAGTTCTTAACATGTAAATATAACACTAGGGTAAGGGAGATGCACCTAGTCCACTGGATCTCAGCTTAACTCAGAACAAGGAAACTATTAGTAAACTCCGAGCATGCAGTACCACTGAGAACCAGCTACGGTTGAGTCCTGGGATTTGACTACATAGTTGAATTAAAAGCAGCGGGTCAAAGGGAGGAGAGTAGACTACAAAAAGGGAACCGCATGAGGGAGTAAAAGAGCATCTAGGAAATGTGCAATGGGAAGGTAGAACATGGTGGGAAGGAAGCCCAGGGAATGACTGACCAGGTCAGCAGATGCAAAGAAGCTGAAGAGGAATTCATGCCAACAGTAGGGGATAAATGTTGGAGGGAACACAACAACCCATGTTGCAATACACAATACCTACAACCTCATACAAAAACCATGAGGGAGTGGAAAACACACACACACACACACACACACACACACACACACACACACACACACACACACACACACACACACACACATTAGCCACAGGGACGTTAGAAGGAACATTTTCAGTGTCAGAGTAGTTAACGGATGGAATGCATTAGGCAGTGATGTGGCGGAGGCTGACTCCATACACAGTTTCAAATGTAGATATGATAGAGCCCAGTATACCAGTTCATTGACGGTTGAGAGGCGGGACCAAAGAGCCAGAGCTCAACCCCCGCAAGCACAACTAGGGAAGTACACAACAGTACTTTAGTGTAGGTAAACTCCTCACAATCAGGCCTATGTACTCTTAATATTAATAAGTCTGATTAATAATTCAGAAATTAAATCACTGTATTTTGTAGATTATTAAAATAATTTAACCCTTGTCTGACGTAATAATTAGATAATTACAGACTATAAAGCTCATACGGATATAATAATAAATATGTTGTGTGTGTGTTGCAGGTATGTGTGAAGGCGTGATGTGTTACTGGAGGGTCGCCAGGCTTCCTGCTCTTCTCTCTACCGCTCCGAAGCCTAGTGAGTCTCACTGTCATCCCCTTGTTCAAACCCCTGTGACTCAAGTTTCCTTCTGTTCTCTTGTTTTGCTTTGTCTTGTACTGAATATGTTGTCTTCTTAATCAGTTGTCCAGTGAATCTTGCATGTCTTTATCGTGTCTCCTTGATTCCGTCTCTCGCTATGTGTGGTAAGGCTCAAGTTCCATAGTCTTTCCCCGTAATTTAATCCTCACAGTTCTGGTATGAGCCTCGTTGCTTAGCTCCAACCAATTCAATTCACCTTTGTTAACTTTGGCATTATTCTAAAGGACTATTCTTAAAACCATTTAAGACCCCTCCTTCCCCAGGTCACTAGATGGTTGTCTTATATTTCGCATTTTTCCCTTTGCTGATATTTGTATCGTATTTATTTTAGCCGCAAGCCTAGTGCCAGAGATTATCTCAATTCATAGGTCCTTCTCGTTCGCTGCTCCTAGGTATCCTTTCCCATTTATTTCATACTGGTCAGTTGGTCTTCCTGCTCATACCTCAATACTCACTCCACAAACACCATTGCTACACTTACCTGAGTTAAAGTCTAAAACCCATTCCCGACCGTCCCTCAAGCTTATAACTTACAGGCTTATTCAGTGTATGTAGTGAATGCAAAACATTTATTCAGGTCATTTACGTATACTAAGAATGGTAAAGGCCCTAGTTCGGACCCTTGTGGTACTTCACTTAATTGTGACCTATTTCCCACTCTGAGGTTTTATCCCTCCCAGTACCCATTTGTTTCCTGTCAGAGAGGTACCCTATTACAGCAGCGCACCCTCCCGTTTCACCACCCAGATTCACAGGTTTTGCGGCCAGCGTTCGTGTGGTGTGTGGCAACAACAAACTTAACCATTTAAATGCACATTTAACTTGTGTTTAGTTTGTACTTAAAATATTGGTGAATACGAGGTAGATATTTGCTTCACACCACCACCACCACCACCACTACGACTAAGATCATACTTGCCACACACCAACCACTAAGATCATCGTCTGTGACTCCAAACATGTCATCACAGTTTGAACCTTTTCAGTAGCTAGCACACAGGAATCAGGGATCCTAAACTTTTATAATGTAACTACTCAATTAAAAAAATTAATGAACAAACCGTTTTGAGATGGTTAGTACGAATATTGGACTGTGG
>WNGS01109635.1:9227663-9244632 GCA_020271785.1 Procambarus virginalis | reverse complement strand
TGTTGGTGTCTCTAGCCAACAGTGTACACGGTGAGCTGCCTCACTGTTGTGGGCAACCGCCGTCATGTTTGGGTCGGTTAACTCCGGTGCGGCCTGAGGCTGCCTGCTGGCTTACAAAGACTCAACACTTTATTGTGGTTTATCTATATAAAGAGGCATAATTACGGCACATTTAATTTTTATGAACAGCTGACGTTAATTTATTATCTGAAAAGGTACATTGTGGATGATCGTATGCTTTGTTATGTAGAGAAATCGGTCATGCTTCTGTAACTTAATTCTAATATGTGTTGTAAGGTTGTGTGGCACGTTTTCAGTTTATTTAACAGGTTAAATAAACCAAATACACTTTCTAGTATTTGTTTAATATAATCTGGTATAAGAAAATACATTATTGACAGATATTTACGATGTTCTAATTGCGATCTGATAACTTGATCATAAGACGGAAGTTACGAGTTTTTATGATGATTCGAGATCTAGCTAATTCCTTCTGGGATGATATTAACCTTTTGATGTTACATCAGTGACCTATGGGTGATTTCTACTTCGATTTTTGTTTATTTAACCTATTTTACAAAACAATGGAATTTATTTACACAGGGTGGTGTTGGGTGACAGTGGAGGGAGGTGGGCGAGAGTATTAACCTAGTTGTGCTTGCGGGGGTTGAGCTCTGCTCTTTCGGCCCGCCTCTTAACTGTTAATCAATCAACTGTTACTAACTACTTGCTAACAAATTTTTGTTGGAGGGTGGGGGGGATTTCCGTGCATGGCAATTTTTTGTGGAGGGAAGTGGTGTTGAGGTGATAGTGGAGGGGGGTGGTGTCCCCCTGGTGTGTAAATACTCTAGGGGGGGGGAACCCACCCGCATACAGGACTGGGAGACGCATACTCCAGTCCTGGAGTATGCGGCTCCAGCGTGGAGTCCATAACTAGTCAAACACAAAACGAAGTTAGAAAAAGTTTAAAGGCTTGCCACCAGCCTACCTGGAATTAAACTTATGACACTGGAAGACAGAAGAGTTAGGAGAGACACCCTGAGTGTCAGTCACCCTGAGTCAGACACACACCCTGAGTCAGACACACACCCTGAGTCAGTCACCCTGAGTCAGACACCCTGAGTCAGACACACACCCTGAGTCAGACACACACCCTGAGTCAGTCACCCTGAGTCAGACACCCTGAGTCAGACACACACCTGAGTCAGTCACCCTGATACCACCATTAAAATTATCAGAGGAATTGACAGGGGTAGAGAAAGACAAAGTATTTAGCATAGGTAGTACGCGAACAAGGGGTCACAGGTGGAAACTGAGTACACAAAATGAAACACAGGGACGTTATAAAGAATTTTTCAGTGTCAGAGTAGTTAACAGATGGAATGCATTAGGCAGTGATGTGGTGGAGGCTGACTCCATACACAGTTTCAAGTGTAGATATGATAGAGCCCAGTAGGCTCAGGAATCTGTACACCAGCTGATTTATAGTTGAGAGGCGGGACCAAGGAGCCGAAGTTCAACCCCCGCAAGCTCAGCTGGGTGAGTAAACACCAAACACACACACACACACGAAAGGAACAACAACAACATCAACATTGAGGGCCCCAGCACTAAAGGTCAGGGTCAGTCTGGCGTCGAAGGTCAAAGGTGAGCCATGTTAGGCACTACCTGTGACCGCCCTCACGCACCTCACGGTTTTTGTAACAAACTGAACCCGCTTCTTGTGTGTAATGTCGTCCTGCAGCACTCTTATGTGTGTTGTGCTGCCCCCCCGCCACCTGCAGGTGGTGGGTGGTTCGTGTAGTGCTGCCCCCCGCCACCTGCAGGTGGTGGGTGGTCGTCTAGAGTTGCCCCCGCCACCTGCAGGTGGTGGGTGGTCGTGTAGTGCTGCCCCCCGCCACCTGCAGGTGGTGGGTGGTCGTGTAGTGCTGCTCCCCCCCTTCAGGTGGTGGGTGGTCGTTTAGTGCTGCCCCCCGCCCCTGCAGGTGGTGGGTGGTCGTCTAGTGCTGCCCCCCCCGCCACTGCAGGTGGTGGGTGGTCGTGTTGTCCCCCCCCACCCCCGCCCCGCATGCATGGCTAGGACACGCGAGTGGACACCGACCACAAGCATCAGAAGTACTCAGGAGCGGATAATCAATAGAAAATCGCTAGACAGTACGGGACTAGTGCCTGGAGCTCCCAGTGTGACTAGCCTCTGAGGCAGGTGGGAGGGGGAGGGCTATGATGTCTGGCACCCAGCATAACTAGCCCCGGAGCTGATGGGTTGAGGGGCTAGGGCTTACGTTGGTGAGGCTACAGGTGTTGGCTAAATCAGAACACTTTATAGAAAGGGAATGTGTGTTTTTTTCCAAGTAATAATATCGCATTTACTAATAATTGGAAATGGTGATTCGTTATAGTCAGAAAGAGAGAGCGGAGACATTCACAGACAGAGTTAGAGACAGACATACAGACAGACGTGAGGCATAGAGAGGAGACAGGAGAGACAGAAAGACATGGACAGGAGAGAGGCAGACATACAGACACTTCAGCCTCCCCTTCTAGTGTGTGTGTGTGTGTGTGTGTGTGTGTGTGTGTGTGTGTGTGTGTGTGTGGTGTGTGTGTGTGTGGTGTGTGTGTGTGTTGTGTGTGTGCGTGCATTCAGAAATTATGGTTATAATAGGAACTGGCTTTATAATCAGTAATGAAATAATACATTTAATTATAAGAATTTAGAGCTTTTAACCCATTAACCTTAATCACCATATACAAAAATGAATTCGGGAAAATTTGAAAGAAATTAATATTTTTATCAAAAGCACAAGAATTGTAAGGCATTAATACATTTTTATGGGCAAAATACTTTTTTATTTATACAAAATCTCACCAGGTGTATTTGTATGCTGACTAAGAGTAATGAATTAAAAAATACATAAAAATCTAATAATTCCATATATACAACCTAACTAGAGAGTGGGGGGAGTGTACCCTAACCTAACCAGGGATAGGGAGTAGATGATAGCAGTTATTTAAAGTCATTACCTCCAGGGGGATTTCTTCCCTAAGGGCAGATTGCACTTAGTACAGTGCATGTACTATTTAAGGGGGGGGGGGCGTTCAGTAATACAGCACTGTAGGCATTATAGACGTCCGTTTAACAGATGACTGAAAATTAGGGAGAGTGTCGCCATCAAAATAAAAGTTACGACGGTATCAAATAAAGTTCCTTTCCCATTTTGGTGTATAATGACAGAGAATCAATGTTATTAGCGTCCATCAGTGTGATGACGCCAGGAGAATAGCGAGAGTTGACGTCACCTGTTGACGTCACTTGTTGACGTCTCCTGTTGTTTTGGTGGAAATATGTTGCAAACTCCTCACCATATTGATTCTATACTTACAACGCCTCCATTTCATGTTATAGAAGTGGGTTGGGTTAGTTGTTTAAGCCACGATAGTGTGTCTTGTTCTCAGCCTGCAGCACGCGTGTTTATCCACAAGAGAAAGCGTCCCGTATTAAAAGAGGGGCATAACAAGCCCTCTGGTGGCATTTTTTTATCATTTAAAATAAGCGCCTCAGAATGCTGCCTCTGCAACAACCTTATAATATATATATATATATATATATATATAATATATATATATTATAATATATATATATATATTATATTATGTATATATATATATATATATATATCTATATATAAACTATATATATATATATGTATTATATACCAAGTTGCTCACAGGTGCGCACCCTGGTGCCTAGTCGGCTTCCTGGGAGCTGGGACTTACTTACTTCTCCCATGATAGTCTTTTATTATTATTATTATTATTATATTATTATTATTATTATTATTATTATTATTATTATTATTATTATCACCACAGACGTGGCCACATATTTACAATGCTAACCAGCATATACATTATCTTTTCAGTCTTTCATGATACTTCAAACGTGGCGTGTGAATGCCTTAGATTTGTGTTATTTATGCAATGAAAAAATGTATGTACAATGTAGAGGATGTACATACAATGTGGAAGATGTATGCACACTCTCCACACTTTGTGTATTGTGACGACACTTAACTAGGTCTCGTGGAACTGTGCGGTGTATCTCTGTGCGATAGTGGCACTGTACTCACCAAGTTGTATTCGCAGACAGCTGAGTGGACAGCGCTTCAGATTCGTAGTCCTGAGGTTCCGGTTTCGATCCCCGGTGGAGGCGGAGACAAATGGGCAAATTGTTTCTTTAACCCTGATGCCCCTGTTACCTAGCAGTAAATAGGTACCTGGGAGTTAGACAGCTGCTACGGGCTGCTTCCTGAGGGAGTGTAAAAAAAGGAGGCCTGGTCGAGGACCGGACCGCGGGGACGCTAAGCCCCGAAAGCATCTCAAGATAACTCAAGATAGCCAAAAGTTGTGCTTCTGGAGGTTGAGCTTCGGCTCTTTGGTGCCGCCTCTCAACTGTCAATGAACTGGTGTTCAGATTCCTGAGGGTGTGATAGTGGCACTATGGTAGTGGCACTATGGTAGTGGCACTATGGTAGTGGCACTATGGTAGTGGCACTATGGTAGTGGCACTATGGTAGTGGCACCGTCACTCACAAACAGTAATCAAAGATTTCCAATCTTCTTTTTTAAGTGACCAACTTCCCGAGTGCGCCCACTCGAGCCAGCCCGGACAAAAATGGCAGACGTCTCAGCCAGCTCCTCCAAGAACCTCGAGGGTGCCAAATCCCACTACTACCGGGATGGGGGATTACCCATGTCCCAGATCCCAGTACTACAGGAAAGGGAACTTTCCCTCATCCCCCACATCCTAGTGGTACCGGGAAGGTGACTCGCTACGGTCCCTGCTTTACTGGGAAGGGAAGATTCACTCGTGTCTCAGTAGTACCGGGAAGAATGACTCCCTACGGCCCCAGTAGAACCGGGAAGGGGTGAGTGAGGGAACCATCCGTAATATCTCCCCCGTCATAATGTTCTTCGATGCTGGAGTAATCGAGCGGAAGATGTGAGTTAGTTATCTGTGGTTATGGTGGGGTTTATTGTGGGGGAGTGGAGGAGGAGGGGTGTGGATGATGGGGAAGATGGTTGTGTATGAGGGAGGGGGGTGGGGGAAAGAGGGAAGGGGAGGGGGTGTTCCTATCTTGGCATTGGTCATGACAGTAGAGGGTGACCCTTGAAGGAGGGGTGACCCCCATGAAGGAGTGTTTAAGCAGCTTGAGAGTGTGACCCTCGACAGGCTGGCCGGACACCTCACCTTTGTCACCGCCTTGTGTTGGCTGCCACCTGCCGGAGCCGGGCCCCGACCACAAATAGACCATGGTCATCACCGCCCCTTATACACGTCCCACATAATATTTCCCGGGAATGTTAGGGTGGGGGACAAGGCGTGGGGTTGTGTGGGCCGGGAAGGGTGAAGGGTGGGGTGGGGTTGTGGGGCAGGAACTGTGTGGTGGGCCCATCAGTAGTCTGGTGTCTCAGTTGATGGACACTTGTGGTGGTGTTAGCGAGTGTGTTATGGCATCTCCAGTTAAGAACTTGAGTGTTTTGTAAATAAACTTCAATCTTGTGGGATTATACAGATGTAAACGTTCTTATGTACTTTTGTGTTTGGCGGGCTAGCTTGTGGCTGTGTAGCGGTGGTATTGTGATGCGTTGTGTACTGGAATTGGTGGGTACAATCATCCCTGTCGCTCCACCCTACACCCTCAGTCACCCCCAACACCCTCAGTCACCCCAAACACCCTCAGTCACCCCCAACACCCTCAGTCACCCCCACACCCTCTACCGCCCCTCCCCACACCCGCATTATACGGCCCAGACCGGGCTCGGGAGGAGAACTCCCGAAACCATCTCCAGGTATGCTCCAGGTATCAATGAACGCCACGCTCCGTTCTTATTCCACCCCGCCAACATTACAAACCCTTTTGGTCATCAAAATCCCTAATCCATAAATATGTTACTCTCTCCCTGCTCCTCCTGTCTACTGAGATGTGAGGCGTCTCCTCCTCTCTTCCTCACTGTTCGTCAGTTACAATTGTCTCGTCCTAACATCCTCTTCCTCTGAACTGTTACTGTTATCTTGTACAGTGACGTCTAAATTGTGTTAATTTTCGCTAGTACAGTGACATCTAAATTGTGCTTATTTTCGCTAGTACAGTGACATCTAAACTGTGTTAATATTCTCTAGTACAGTGACATCTAAACTGTGTTAATGTTCGCTAGTACAGTGACATCACCCACTGTCAGTGTTGTCTAGTGCGGTGATGTCACCCACTGTTAATAATT
This sequence comes from Procambarus virginalis, assembly GCA_020271785.1. Taxonomy (NCBI): domain Eukaryota; kingdom Metazoa; phylum Arthropoda; class Malacostraca; order Decapoda; family Cambaridae; genus Procambarus; species Procambarus virginalis. The sequence continues at coordinate 9,238,353 of WNGS01109635.1, read as the reverse complement.
TCTGGACTCAGCCGGTCCTAGGCTACGCCCGCCCAAGCTGCGGCCGACACCAAAGAGGAATTCACAAATAACATTATGTGTATTCTTAAGCGGTATTTTTCCAATTATAAAATATCACAATTATATACTATAATTTAGTCCTAGCTTAGTCCTAGTTAGTCCTAGTTAGTCCTAGTCAGTCCCCGAGCTTAGCTGACCTGGAGTTTGCCTGAAGTAGGTTCTGGGAGTTCTTCTACTCTCCATGCCCGCCATGGGGGGCCAGACTTGCGATAACTTGGTCCAACAGGCTGTTACTTGCAGTTAGTCTAGGCGCATCATAAACAGGGTTAGGTGGCTTGCTTAACGCGCATTTGGGCTGTGTTTACGAGGACGGGCTGCTGCTGTTATTGTAAACCCACCGAGAAGTAATGGTCGGGGGACAGGACAACTTCTAATAAGTTGGGTTCAAGCTCCTGTGTTCCTGCCACAATATTGTGACCCCGGATTTTTTTTGTTTAAATCGTAATTTTATTTACAAAAATATGCAGTAGGCTGTTTTGAAAGTGGTGAAATATATGTAACATTAAAAGGGGGTACATGGCAATAACTATCGTCACCACAAGTAACCATCTTCACTACACACCATCTTCATCACTATAGCCATCTTCACTACACACCATCTTCATCACTATAGCCATCTTCACTACACACTATCTTCATCATTATAGCCATCTTCACTACACACTATCTTCATCACTATAGCCATCTTCACTACACACCATCTTCAACACTGTAACCATCTTCACTACACACCATCTTCAACACTGTAACCATCTTCACTGCACACCATCTTCACACTGTAACCATCTTCAACACTGTAACCATCTTCATTTCACACCATCTTCATCACTGTAGCCATCTTCACTACACACCATCTTCAACACTGTAACCATCTTCACTACACACCATCTTCAACACTAACCATCTTCACTACACACCATCTTCAACACTGTAACCATCTTCACTACACACCATCTTCATCACTGTAGCAATCTTCACTACACACCATCTTCAACACTGTAACCATCATCACTACACACCATCTTCAACACTGTAACCATCTTCACTACACACCATCTTCATCACTGTAGCCATCTTCACTACACACCATCTTCATCACTGTAGCCATCTTCACTACTCCTATCTTCATCACTATCACACCAAAACTATCGGGCAAGACAATGTATTATCATGTATGCTAATAGAAGTGACACAAACCCTCAGCTTACCTCTAGCAAAAATGTTTAATAATTCAAATGCACCGAGAAATTGCCCATCTGCTGGCAGAAGGCAAATGTAGCATCGATTTACAAGACAGGAGATATAAGAGAAGTCACTTAACTGCAGATCTGTACTATTCACACGCATCCCCCTGCAATGTTCTTGAGAGAATATAATAATATAACGTAGTTACACGCCGAGAGAGAATTAGGTGTGTACCCGAACATCAACATGGCTTCAGGGAAAGGAACTCGTGCCTGATAGTATATAGTAAGAAAATAAGGTAGAACAGCGAAGGTTGGTCACATTGTGTATGTCTGGGCTGACATAAAGCCGTTGAGACATTACAAGAGATTGCTACAAACTCCTTGAGAGGCAGGCGGGAATAAATGGATGAGCACTTATTTTGGCAAGAGAATACCTAACAGACAGAAGTCAGAGAGTCACAGTGAGGGAAGAGAAGGAAGGAAGGAATTATCAAGGGAAAGCGCCAAGCTATTACGACTATATAGCACTGGGAAGGGGTCAGGATAAGGATTTGGGATGAGACGGGGGAAAGGAATGGTGCCCCAACCACTTGGACGGTCGGGGATTGAACGCCGATCTGCATGAAGCGAGACCGTCGCTCTACCGTCCAGCCAAGTGGTTGGGTACAGGACACAAATAACATTATGTGTATTCTTAAGCGGTATTTTTCCAATTATAAAATATTACAATTATATACTATAATTGCTAATATTTAATAGAGGGATGAGAAGTCAGTCTGGCGTGAGGTAACAAGCGGAGTTCCTCATGAATCAGTCCTGGGACCCATGCTTTTTTTCGCTTATGTCAATGTCCTAGCTACGGGAATTATCATATATGTCGATGTTTGCAGACGATGCAAAATTAATGAGAAGAATTGAGAAAGATGAAGTGTTAAATTCTCCAAGATGATTTAGACAAGTTGCAGAATTGCTCAGACAATGGCTACTGGATTTCAACACCAACAAGTGTAAGTTAATGGAAACGGGAACACGTACGAAATCAGAAAGGTAGACGATGAAGGGAAATTTCCTCCCACTACGAATAGAGAAAAGGACCGGACGGCGCCATTCAAGTGTTAGGCGCCGCCGTACCTGTGGCTGACATACTCGTGAGCACATCACGGTCGAAAGTGCGTTTGTCTGGGGAGTCCATGGATGCGAGTTTGAGAAGATCACATTGCCTCAAAAGAAAATGGGATAGAGGTGACATGATCACGACATATAAGACACTGAAAGTCATTGACGGTAACGGGTAAGGAAGCAACCGACTCTAAGGAAGGAGTAGGACGAGAGGACGCGGGTGATGACTATAGGAACTCAGATGAGCCACAGGGATGTAAGGAAGCAGTTCATCAGTGTCATGTGCAACTGGAACGATAAAGAACGGGAAATAGTTGAGGTTAACTTTATACTCAGTTTGAATATTGAAGCTTGGGAGCCATTGTATTTATGTGAATGGGGCCATCAAGACTTTCCCACACACACACACACACACACACACACACACACACACACACACACACACACACACCACACACACACACACACACACACACACACACACACACTCAGGATCATACACACATATATACACCTCCCCCATCCCACAATTACAGGCTTTAAGAAGCAACTGCTGGTTAAGCCAGAAATGTTTGCCATGAAATCCCAATTTACTATTTTAGTTAAAACCACGATTAACCCCTAAACTGCTCAATTTCAGTAAGAACACTGCTCCTACATGAGCAAATCCGAAAATAATACGGACAAAATATATTTTTAGTTTCTTCTTTGCAAATGAGTTAAAGATATGAAAATAAAATGAATGTAACATATTCTTCCTGAATATACAGAATTTCACACTAATTAAATTCTGATATTGCTCCCCCCCCCTCCATCTGCTCTCTCTCTCCCTATCCTCCACCTACCTTCTCTCTCTCCCGCCCTCCACCTTCTCCCTCACTCTCCACATGATCTTGCAGTAGTGGAAACCAAGATACACGATATGATCTGGGATGCAATATATACCAAATAATAAGAAAATAACGGAAACAGAAACAAGGAAGGGAAGTTGCACTCCTAGTGAAAAGAAAGCGGAGGTTTAAGGAATTTGAAGATACTAATGGAAAAATGAATATACCGATTAAACCACTGGAACTCTGGCAACAGTGGTAATATTCAACCCGCCCCATCTCCCCCTCCAACCCCACAAACACCAGACGATCCGGACTGGAATATGAGGACACAAACAAAGCATGCATAGACAAACTGCAATGGTCAGCAAGCAACAGCAGCACTGAGAATGAGAGTTAATCTTGGGCCACCTAAATTACGGTGATAGATTGGGAAACGGGATCTTCCATGGTAGGGAAGAAGCCTAATCAGCAAAAGTAGTGAAGTTCTGGAGAGGAAGTTCTTAACATGTAAAATATAACACTAGGGTAAGGGAGATGCACCTAGTCCACAGGATCTCAGCTTAACTCAGAACAAGGAAACTATTAGTAAACTCCGAGCATGCAGTACCACTGAGAACCAGCTACGGTTGAGTCCTGGGATTTGACTACATAGTTGAATTAAAAGCAGCGGGTCAAAGGGAGGAGAGTAGACTACAAAAAGGGAACCGCATGAGGGAGTAAAAGAGCATCTAGGAAATGTGCAATGGGAAGGTAGAACATGGTGGGAAGGAAGCCCAGGGAATGACTGACCAGGTCAGCAGATGCAAAGAAGCTGAAGAGGAATTCATGCCAACAGTAGGGGATAAATGTTGGAGGGAACACAACAACCCATGTTGCAATACACAATACCTACAACCTCATACAAAAACCATGAGGGAGTGGAAAACACACACACACACACACACACACACACACACACACACACACACACATTAGCCACAGGGACGTTAGAAGGAACATTTTCAGTGTCAGAGTAGTTAACGGATGGAATGCATTAGGCAGTGATGTGGCGGAGGCTGACTCCATACACAGTTTCAAATGTAGATATGATAGAGCCCAGTATACCAGTTCATTGACGGTTGAGAGGCGGGACCAAAGAGCCAGAGCTCAACCCCCGCAAGCACAACTAGGGAAGTACACAACAGTACTTTAGTGTAGGTAAACTCCTCACAATCAGGCCTATGTACTCTTAATATTAATAAGTCTGATTAATAATTCAGAAATTAAATCACTGTATTTTGTAGATTATTAAAATAATTTAACCCTTGTCTGACGTAATAATTAGATAATTACAGACTATAAAGCTCATACGGATATAATAATAAATATGTTGTGTGTGTGTTGCAGGTATGTGTGAAGGCGTGATGTGTTACTGGAGGGTCGCCAGGCTTCCTGCTCTTCTCTCTACCGCTCCGAAGCCTAGTGAGTCTCACTGTCATCCCCTTGTTCAAACCCCTGTGACTCAAGTTTCCTTCTGTTCTCTTGTTTTGCTTTGTCTTGTACTGAATATGTTGTCTTCTTAATCAGTTGTCCAGTGAATCTTGCATGTCTTTATCGTGTCTCCTTGATTCCGTCTCTCGCTATGTGTGGTAAGGCTCAAGTTCCATAGTCTTTCCCCGTAATTTAATCCTCACAGTTCTGGTATGAGCCTCGTTGCTTAGCTCCAACCAATTCAATTCACCTTTGTTAACTTTGGCATTATTCTAAAGGACTATTCTTAAAACCATTTAAGACCCCTCCTTCCCCAGGTCACTAGATGGTTGTCTTATATTTCGCATTTTTCCCTTTGCTGATATTTGTATCGTATTTATTTTAGCCGCAAGCCTAGTGCCAGAGATTATCTCAATTCATAGGTCCTTCTCGTTCGCTGCTCCTAGGTATCCTTTCCCATTTATTTCATACTGGTCAGTTGGTCTTCCTGCTCATACCTCAATACTCACTCCACAAACACCATTGCTACACTTACCTGAGTTAAAGTCTAAAACCCATTTCCCGACCGTCCCTCAAGCTTATAACTTACAGGCTTATTCAGTGTATGTAGTGAATGCAAAACATTTATTCAGGTCATTTACGTATACTAAGAATGGTAAAGGCCCTAGTTCGGACCCTTGTGGTACTTCACTTAATTGTGACCTATTTCCCACTCTGAGGTTTTATCCCTCCCAGTACCCATTTGTTTCCTGTCAGAGAGGTACCCTATTACAGCAGCGCACCCTCCCGGTTTCACCACCCAGATTCACAGGTTTGTATAGTACACAAGAACATCAAAATTGAGAAAACAACAGCATATGATGCAGCCATATGAGGCAGCTTCAATTTGCATCCACCCTAACGCATTCATATATATATATGTTTAACCTACTCTTGAAACAATCAAGTTATCCAACGTCTAAGTTCGTGTTAATATATTTACCATCTTATTAAGAAAGNGCATGCCAGATTGCAGCGCACAACAGCTCTCTAACTCTCAGGTACGTATGTTTTACTGCTAGGTGAACAGTTACATCAGGTGAAAGGAAACGCTGTCCAATCGTTGCTGTCCTTGCCAGGGAATGGACCGGGGTATCTGGATTGTGAGGCGAGGACGTTGAGCAGTGAACCACAGGACTCTTCCCTCTCTCTCTCTCCACACTACTGTCTGCTCTACTTCACCTTCCCCAGCCTGGCCACCTCCCACCTGGCCACCTCCCGCCTGGCCACCTCCCGCCTGGCCACCTCCCACCTCCCGCCTGGCCACCTCCCACCTGGCCACCTCCCACCTCCCGCCTGGCCACCTCCCGCTTGGCCACCTCCCACCTGGCCACCTCCCACCTCCCGCCTGGCCACCTCCCGCTTGGCCACCTCCCACCTGGCCACCTCCCACCTCCCGCCTGGCCACCTCCCGCTTGGCCACCTCCACCTGGCCACCTCCCACCTGGCCACCTCCCACCTGGCCACCTCCCGCCTGGCCACCTCCCACCTCCCGCCTGCCCACCTCCCACCTGGCCACCTCCCACCTGGCCACCTCCCGCCTGGCCACCTCCCGCTTGGCCACCTCCCACCTGGCCACCTCCCACCTGGCCACCTCCCGCCTGGCCACCTCCCGCCTGGCCACCTCCCGCCTGCCCACCTCCCGCCTGCCCACCTCCCACTGGCCACCTCCCACCTGGCCACCTCCCGCCTGGCCACCTCCCGCTTGGCCACCTCCCACCTGGCCACCTCCCGCCTGGCCACCTCCCGCTTGGCCACCTCCCACCTGGCCACCTCCCACCTGGCCACCTCCCACCTGGCCACCTCCCGCCTGGCCACCTCCCACCTGGCCACCTCCCACCTCCCGCCTGCCCACCTCCCGCCTGCCCACCTCCCACCTGGCCACCTCCCACCTGGCCACCTCCCGCCTGGCCACCTCCCACCTGGCCACCTCCCACCTCCCGCCTGCCCACCTCCCGCCTGCCCACCTCCCACCTGGCCACCTCCCACCTCACTACCCTGTGTGTGCTCACCTAGCTGTGCAGAGTCGAGCTAAGCTCCTAGCCCCGCTTCCGAACGTTTTTTGATTAATGCGGAGACTCATTTCTCACGATCGTATCATATTTACGTTTCCAACTTTGAATAGAATTAGTTTCACCGACTTCTGCGTCTAACGTATTCCACTTATTGGTTGCTCTAACATTGAAAAAGTTCTTTCTGACGTCGCTGTGACTCATTTGCGTCTCGAGTTCCCATCTATGACCCTTCGTTCTGCTGTTGCTAGATTTGAACAACGCTGCTTTGTCTCCTTTCTCAGTTGCCCTTAGAATCGTATACGTTGTTATCATGTCCTCCGTATGTGTCCTTCTGTGTGGCAAGGTCCTTTTCTCTCAGCCCTTCCTCATAGCTCAATCACTTCAGCTCAGGAACGAGTCCTGTTGCATATCTTTGGACATTTTCTAGTTTCTCATCGCCCTTCTTCAGGTAAAGGTTCCATGCCGCGATCTCCACCTCCCCCATCCACCTGCTGGTGAACCATCCCATCTTTACCTCAGTGTCTGCTCTCGTCTTCCTCCTCTTCCCTCACTTCTCCTCCCAACTTCTCCCTTCCCCTTGGTTGTGAGTGATCTTAAGTTTGTCTACACGTTTTTATATATTTTAAATTAATTAAAAATATGTTCACTAACAGAAGACGGAGGCTTTGACGTGGTGGGTGGTGGCTTGGGGTGGGTGGTGGCTTGGGGTGGGTGGTGGCTTGGGGAGGGTGGTGGCTTGGGGAGGGTGGTGGCTTGGGGTGGATGGTGGCTTGGGGAGGGTGGTGGCTTGGGGTAGGTGGTGGCTTGGGTGGGTGGTGGCTTGGGGTGGGTGGTGGCTTGGGAGGGTGGGGGCTTGTGGTGGGTGGTGGCTTGGGGTGGGTGGTGGCTTGGGGAGGGTGGTGGATTGGGGTGGGTGGTGGCTTGTGGTGGGTGGTGGCTTGGGGAGGGTGGTGGCTTGGGGAGGGTGGTGGCTTGGGGAGGGTGGTGGCTTGGGGTGGGGTGGTGGCTTGGGGAGGGTGGTGGCTTGGGGATGGTGGTGGCTTGGGGAGGGTGGTGGCTTGGGGAGGGTGGTGGCTTGGGGAGGGTGGTGGCTTGGGGAGGGTGGTGGCTTGGGGAGGGTGGTGGCTTGGGGAGGGTGGTGGCTTGGGGTGGGTGGTGGCTTGGGGAGGGTGGTGGCTTGGGGAGGGTGGTGGCTTGGGGAGGGTGGTGGCTTGGGGATGGTGGTGGCTTGGGGAGGGTGGTGGCTTGGGGAGGGTGGTGGCTTGGGGTGGGTGGTGGCTTGGGGAGGGTGGTGGCTTGGGGAGGGTGGTGGCTTGGGGTGGGTGGTGGCTTGGGGTGGGTGGTGGCTTCAGGTGGGTCTCTCTCTCTCTCTTTGCTAGACCTCCCCCCCCCATCTCCTTTCCTTCTTCATTGATTCCTTCCCACCCTCTCCCTTCTTACCTTCTCCACCTGGAACTAACTTCTCTTCTCCCTCCCACATTCTTCCTTATCCCTTCCTCCCCTCTTTTACCCCTCCTGTTCTATTCCGCCCTACCTCCGTCTCCCCTCCCCCCCTCCCTTTGTATATTCCAGCACGGACTCTGGCGCCCATTCCAACTTAACGACATTTTTCGCTCGGCTTCAAAATTCAATCCCAAGATCTTCATAGAAAAAAAGGGGAATTGTTTTGTGGGTGTTACATATCTAATCACGTCCTGATGCCACTGCCGATAATCCCAGTCTGCCTTGTTAGGATAACCTAGGACTTTAGGATAGCCCGAGACTGGATAGCATATAAGACTTTAAGGTAACCTGGGCCTGGATAGCCTAGCCTAAGAGCTTAGAGGGTAGCCTTGCTGGACTGGATAGTCTTATTACTTTGTGATGCCTTGTTAGGATATCCTATAATTTTATGATATTCTGGAACTGGATAGCCTGGGACTTGAGGATGCCGTGTTAAGATAGCCTAGGGCTTTATGATGTCTGGTTAGGATTGTCAGTGACTTTATGATGCCTTGTTAGGATAGCCTAGGACGTTAGGATAGCCTGGGAGTTTAGGATAGCCTAGGACTTTAGGATAGCTGTGCGAATGGATAGCGTAGGATTTTATTATGTGGTGTTAGGATATCCTAGGATTTTTAGGTTAACCGGGGACCGGATAGTCTATGGTTTTGTAATGCCATATTTGGATAGCGGAGGACTTAATGATATCCTGGATTTAGATCCAGAACTTGAGGATGATACCGTAATAAGATATCATCGAACTTTATTATGCTTTAATAGGATAGCCTAGGACTATATAATGCCTGTTAGGATAGCCAAGAACTACATAATATCTTGTTTGGATAGCCTTAGGATTTTATTATGTTTTGGTAGGATAGCCTAGGATTTAATTATGCCTTGATAGGATAGCCTAGGATTTAATTATGCCTTGATAGGATAGCCTAGGATTTAATTATGCCTTGATAGGATAGCCTAGGATTTAATTATGCCTTGATAGGATAGCTAACGACTTCATAATGCTTTTCTAGGATTGTCTAGGTCTGTATTATGTTAGATGATAATTACCTCCTCCACCACAACCACCACCACCACCACCACAACCACAACAACCACCACCACCACACCAACCAATGGAAGGCCTGAGGAAGAAAACGACAAATGTCACGATGATATGGTAAAGGCACTGGAAAAAGCAGCCAAAATAGCAAGGAAAGCAAGAGGTAAATTTCCAGTACTTGGGGATTTTAACCACAGGGGAAATAGGCTAGATAAATCACGACCTCCCACGGGGGCGACCGACCCCCAGGGGGCGACACGACCCCCACGGGGCGACACGACGCCCACGGGGGCGGACAGACCCTCCACGGGGGCGACGAGACGTAACTGGTAGCTGTCTACCATAACTGGAGACACGGTAGACGAACACTTCTTGAAGCAAATATCAGCGAACCAACAATAGAGAGAGGAGACGACCCTCTAGCAAGACTAGACCTCTTGTGTTCCCCAAATGAGGCAGATGTTGCCACATAGAGAGTGAGATGGCTCTAGGAGCTGTAGCGTCCAGTGCGTTATTGTGCTCGAGTACACAGCGAGGTGAAGGAGTCGGTAGACAAAGAAATTGGTTAAAAAAATGAGAGCCTGCGAAAGTGGGAACTGCAGTAGATGCGGGGAGGCTAAAGATAAAAAGAAACCTATAAAAAGTAGAGAAAAATAGCAACAGCAGAAAATGGAGAGACACAAAAGGGATCAAGAAAGAAAATACGACAAGAGAACACTAGTGGACGCTGGAAACACAAATAATCGAAGAATACGAGGAAAACTCGTTCTCTGTACAGGTGGCCAACGGGGGAATGCACCGACGGAAGAAGTACGGAAGCCACCTCCATCCACAATTTTTAGGACAGATTCGAAAAGATCTGAGGGTCAGAATAACCAAGCTATACCGCAAAAGAAGGATGAGGCTGCTTATCCTACTTGTGATAGGCGGACTTAATTAAGGAGCTAAATCTGGACGCTTCCTGGTAGTCAGTGATAGGTTAGCACCTCCCAGACTGTCTTGTTGAAGTTGCTCTGATGCACAGCACACCCACAAGGAACTTTAGGAGTCTGGCTGTGTTGATATTACTCCTGTACAGAGTTAAATGTTCTCACCTACGTAACAAACGTGGCCTAACAAAGCTTTAGTCCCTCTAGGCTCTCTTTTTTTCGTTTCTTTCTCTCCTATTGGTATCTCCTTTGTCTCCTTTTCACATCATTCTCTTCCCCACTTGGCTTTCTGCCGTTTTTTTTTATTCCTATGAAGTCCTTATGGCATATTCTGAAATCGTCTTTCACCTCATATCCTAACCTTATATGTTGACTCTCTCTATCACACTTTTTGTTTGATTTGATAATGGTCCGAAACGTCGTTCATTTCCGCATTTTCGGATGTGTGGGTTGGGTGTTAAATATATTCAGCCCCGCTGTTGTTCACATCTCTGTATGG
>WNGS01109635.1:9184525-9208270 GCA_020271785.1 Procambarus virginalis | reverse complement strand
AATTTAAATTTGAGAAAAATTCTGTTTTGAATAAACAGAATGTTAAAATTGATGAATGCGTGTTTAGGGTCGACCGCTGGATAGAATGGACTAGGTCTGAGGACGGTTGAAATATGTTAGGCTTCGGATCGCAAAATAACTAAGCATATATCGCGAATATATGCGGATCACAAATATAACTAACACAAGGCTTAAATCTGACGTGTCGATGACTATAAAGGCTTAGGTTATCTTGACATCTGAATGAACATAAGGTGTAAACATGGCGTGTAAACTTAAATCTTGTGTGTTGAATTGTAAATATGTATATATATATATAATATATATATTATATATATATATATATATATATATATATATATATATATATATATATATATATATATATATATAAACGTGATGTTTAGGCATACATGAATTCTTAAGTCTGGTTGGCCTGGATCGACGTAAATAAAGGCTTAAGTCTGTACTTATTGGCAAGTAAAGTCTTAAGCTTGGTGTTTCAACGTATATAAAGGCATAACTTGTCTACCTACATAAATTTAGTCCTGATGTATCGACGTACATCAAGGCTTAAGCCTGAAATGTCGAAGTATATTAAGGCTTAAGCCTGACGGGACAATGTGCATCAAGACTTAAGCTTTACGTGTCGACGTGTCGACGTACAATGCTTAAACTTATTACGACAACGAGAGGTTTAGGCCTGTTTTGTTGACGCAAAACTTAAACATGGCCTGTCGACGTTAGCCTAAGCATAAGTCCGACGTGTCGTAAATTAAGAGCTTGATATGTCAACATCAAGATCAATTACAACGTTTCAACGTAAAAATTAAGACACTCGTCTCAACATAAAGACTGAGCTTTTATGTATCGACGTAAAGTTTACATCAAAAGTGTTAATGTAAAGCTTAACCTGACTTGTCAGTGTAAATCTTGCATCTGAGGTGTTTACATATATTGTGCTTTAAAGCGTTAAACATCATTATTTACAAAGCAAACTTGACACGTAGCCTCACATTAAACGTAGAACGACGTCACCCCGCGCCTCAACTTTGAGCTGTGCTCAAAATATAATTGAGATTGGCAGCTCTCCAACGCTATCTTCAATGAAGCAGTGACGAGGGGTTAAAAAATATTACGATTTCTTTTTGTGTCCTAACTTGAGTCTGTTGGACCGAGCTTCAGCTCCCGGACTTCATCTTTCCAATTGTCGGTTCTTATAATCCAATTAATTACTCCCGACCCCCTATGTTTCTTGTCGTGTCCATTTTTAAAACTCTTGAGAGAGGTTGCCTCTAATCCGTCAAACCTAGCGCGTCTCACCCGCTTACAATGTTCAGAAGATATACAATGTTCAGAACAGTGTAGTATGCAGTACCTTGAGATAGGATGTAGGTCAGACGGGAAATTTTGCTTTATAATACACTTGAATATAAATTGGGTTGTTCCTTCACCTTCATCAGTATTATTATTATTTTGGTCTGACGTAAACATGTTTTTCCCTCTCTCCCTGTGGTGTCATTATTTATTTAAATCACATAGGGGCCCTGATTCCCATCGTACTACGTCTCAGCGAGCTTATTATGTCAACAACCACATTGACTGGCTGACATATGTGATCTATGTCTACCAGAAGGAGCAGATTAACTTACTACAGAACTGTTATGACTAGTCAAGGGTGCTAGGACTAGGCTAGTCAAGGTGTTATGACTAGGCTAGTCAAGGTGTTATGACTAGGCTAGTCAAAGGTGTTATGACTAGGCTAGTCAAAGGTGTTATGACTAGGCTAGTCAAGGGTGCTAGGACTAGGCTAGTCAAGGTGTTATGACTAGGCTAGTCAAAGGTGTTATGACTAGGCTAGTCAAGGGTGTTATGACTAGGCTAGTCAAGGGTGTTATGACTAGGCTAGTCAAGGGTGTTATGACTAGGCTAGTCAAGGGTGTTATGACTAGGCTAGTCAAGGGTGTTATGACTAGGCTAGTCAAGGGTGTTATGACTAGGCTAGTCAAGGGTGTTATGACTAGGCTAGTCGAGGGTGTTATGACTAGGCTAGTCAAGGGTGTTATGACTAGGCTTAGTCATAACATCATTTACGAGATGAAAATGGTGCCATATATAGTCTAGGTTACAATCACAAATGCCCTAAGCCATTTATTGATAAAGCCCGCCAAATTCCGTGTAACACTTTCTTTAGTTTGAAAAAGAAAGAAAAGGAATTCACTATTAAGACCATTAATTCTACCATTTAATAATAATCTGAATGAAATTCCTAAATAACTAAGAGAATTTAATATCAATGTAGCATTTATGACTCTTGATATCATAAAAACACTCATTAAAATTTCTCCTGATAGGTGCAACGGATGTGCGTGTGTATAAAATTCCATGTAAAAATTTTAATAAGTTCTATGTTGGTCAAACAGGTAAACATCTTGACCAAAGATTAAAAAAAACATAAATGTGGTATAAGAACAGGTCAAGAGTCCAATGCATTATTTGTTCATTTAAGATATTGTAATCATTCAATTGACTGGCCTAATTCATGAAAAATTGTGGAGTGTAAATCAATTACTGGAAGAAATATTATTGAATCTTCATTTATAAAAATTGTGAATTAGATATTATTAGTCCATGATTATATAAATATGATAACTTAATAATTGGTAAGATTTGTGATAAGTATAAAATTATGCAAAGAATAAGTTAATATCCATTTAATAACTAATTAATATCCAATGAATATCCCATTTAATGTCCACTTAATAATCTCACCTTCATGTCACCTCCATTATCGATATTTTTGCTTATGGATGTTTGTCAGGTCAGGTGTAGTTGGGCATATAATCCAAGATTCTTATGCCACCTGTCTGTATTTCCCTGATAACGTGTTGAAACACGGAAACATTCAGAATTTTCGTTTCATTTTTCCTGGTGAACATTTACGTATATATATATATATATATATATATATATATATATATATATATATATATAGGGTATATATATATATATATATATATATATATATATATATATATATATATACCCTTTCATCCATTTATATATCTCATTCATATCTCCTATTGCTTATTAAAAAAATCTGAATAAGAAGTCTCCTATCACTTCTATTAAAAATTTAACAACTCCCAATATCTTGTTAATAGCTCTTACTCATCGTCTGACCACATCCACTCTCTTGTTAATCGCTCTTACTTATCGTCTGACCACACCTAATCCTCCGCTGCCACTCTAATTCAGTCTGCCCAACCCAGACCACCTATCCATTACCCAGGCCCACCAACCCCCCCTCCCCCCCCCCTCCCTTCCGACAATGCCAAATCCATCCACTAACCTCCGCCAACCATCCAGCTGAATCCCCGGCGAGTTTCAACGCCAATCGAATATAAGCTGATGATTGAATATACAATGCCATTTTTCGCTTTTCCTGTATCATTTGATCTGTCAGCTTTTGCATATATCACTGGACCACATAACTGGTATTTCATTCACTTCTTGCGTTTGTGTTGGTTATCTAGAGACCGCCAAGTGTGTGTGTGTGTGTGTGTGTGTGTACCCACCTAGATGTGCTTGCAGAGTTGAGCTAGGCTACTAGCCCCGCCTTCTTTGATTAATGTAATGACTCATTTCACGCTTTCATCATATTTGCATTAAAATTTTTGAATCGCATTAGCTTCATATATATATATATATATATATATATATATATATATATATATATATATACTGTATATATATATATATATATATATATATATATATATATACATATATTATATATATACATATATATATATATATATATATATATATATATATACATATATATATATATATATATATATATATATATATATATATATATATATATATATGTGTGTGTGTGTGTGTGTGTGTGTGTGTGTGTGTGTGTGTGTGTGTGTGTGTGTGTGTGTGTGTGTGTGTGTATATATAAATATATATTTGCAGGTTATGTGGAAGCTGGTCAGAATTGCACTTCACCTTTGTAAACGCACATTAATGACATTATGTAAAAATACACATCGAACACTGTTTATGTAGGACAGACGTAAATCTGTGCATTTATGTATCATATATGTAGGTTAGATTAGCATTATATAAGCACTACAATCACCTTCTGTGGTTGATTGTTCAATAAATCACTGAACTATATGTTCACAAGATCTCTAACCCTAACCATGGAGGACAGAAGAAAATGTATATATGCTGCTTAGCGTTGTAAATGTGTGGCCACGTCTGTGGTAGAAAATACTAATACTAATAAGAAAACCGTACCGCGTAACCTATTACTCTTACTCTCACTCACAGAGCCAACTGTGGTTACCTTCTTCTGCCACCTGAAACCTAGGATAAGTCCTGCACTGACCACCTTGTCCTTCCTGGAAGACATCAGGACCGTCTCTTATTACGGATTGTCAGTACAAGTCATCGAGTCAGTTAGCTTAGTCAATCCACTGTTCGCCCACCTTGGCTTCCATCCCTCACTTCCCACTATTAAACGAATTAGCATATACTTTGCGACTGGCTTAACCCATTTAGAGCAGTAATTACCCGAGTTGCCTCTACTGTTTCTTGCCGGCGGGAAACTTCATGACAACTTCCAGGCACATGCTTAACTCATTTCAGATCAGATTTGCGTTCGCTAATTCGGGATCGGATTTATGATCGCAAGAGGGGTGAAGGAGTATGGAATGAAGAAAGGAGAGACAGGGAGACGCAAATCGCAAAGAATAACACCTTTGATCTAAAAACAAGAGAGATCATATATTTTCTACTACAAAAGTTGCCATATTGTTACCATGACACATAATATATAAACATTTTCGAATGTCCTTGTAGGAGCAGATTATTATTTCCCCACTTCAACTGTTAGTATTGTTCACACTATCGAACCAAAAACAACGCTGTGTAAATACCGTGAACATAACAGTCGCCGAGGACGTATCAATCCGAATATCAAAAGCATAACGGTAACATCAACACCAGCCTAACCCAAATTACACAAACCTCACAAGTACATCGTGAACATATTGAATTCTCAAAAACACACCAAGATGAACATTGCAAACATTTAACTTGGCCCACACTCACCATCGCCCACAACACCGAGCTAAACACTGATAACAAAGGAACGTGAAAGAAATCGATAATAAACTGATTTATACCCACCCGAGTCTCACACTCCCCACGACTTAGCGAGCTGGAGGGAATCACTCGAATTTGATCACTAAAGTTGCACAATCACAAGAACGGGAGAGGCGAGAGAGGAAGGGAAGAGTGGCCTAGTGGGGGACCTGGTAACGAACCAAGGACGGCTTATCCGCGAGTTTACCAGAGTGAAGGATGGCGATGAAGGGCAAGAGAAAATTAAGGGCGAGTATGGAGGACGCTGATGAAAGAAGGATGAGAAGGAGGGTATGGAGGAAAGGGGTGAGAGGAGGGGGATGGGTAATGATGCAAAATTTGAAGAAATTAAGAGAACGATTGGGGAAGGGGGTAGCTGAAGGGTCGGTGTGGAGAAAAGGTGGGACCAGATGGGAAGAGACAGCCTACTTGCAAAAGTTAGCCTATTCCCTCTCTAACCCCCCCCCCCCCTACTCCTCACCAGGAAAGTTATGGAATCTGGAAAGACTGATTTTCATGTGTTTTAGCTTAATTAGTCTAAATTAGATTGTAATTATGAGAAATGTGATAACTCTTACGTTGATTTATGTAAATTACAGATGAAATCCCACAGTCGAGGATAGGTAGCTCGTTAAGGTTATCGAGGTCTCCTCCCCCCCTAGCCCACCTGCTGACCTTCCCCGGGATGCAACCCACAACAGTTACCTAAGTCCCGAGTACCTATTAGCTGCTAGGCAAATAGGTATTAGGTGAAAGAAAACGTGCCCGATCGTTTCAGACCCGCCCTGAACCAGGATCCTTTGTGAGACGATGACCCGTTACACTCTCTCTCTCTCTCTCTCTCTCTCTCTCTCTCTCTCTCTCTCTCTCTCTCTCTCTCTCTCTCGCCACATTCAGCGGTTGGTAGGTTAAAAAGGAGAGGCTGAAAATATAGATTTTTATTCTGGAATATATAGAGTTTGTAATAATTAAAAGACGTCCTTCTGAATGTAGTATTACTGAAGAGAGGCTCCAGCTTCCTCGACATAAAGGGTACTGAATTTCACTTTGCTTCCCTGAATACAACTATCAATTGAATTTTAATTATATTATAAAACTGGCGATAATTTCCTAACCCGCATAACCCAGCATGGTGACCACGTAACATAAAGAGCTAAAAAGTATATTAATATATCCTATTAACCGCCAAGCCATGTAAAAATCACATAACAAATAATTTACAAAGTTCGAAAACTAACTAGCAGACTAGCAGGCATAAACTCGTATTGGCCATACAACCCCCGAAAAACGTTGTCTATGTGCCCTGTAGCACTTAAACAGAGTACATTTTCAATCCTAGAACTGTACAACCCGTCCTCGACTCAAGTCCATTACATCCAGCAGTCGACCCCACAGACGCATTTATAAATTTTTACGTGCTGTTCATTCAAAACGGGAATTTTCTCAAATATAAATTAATATTATAGCATATTATCATATTGTGCATAAATAGGCATAGGTTAAGTTAGGTGTTTAGGTGCTGTTAGCGATTGTTTGTATTTGTAGTACGTGGGTGAAGCATTTACAGCGTTATGGTTCGAACGAAAGTCGTCAGCGAAACACTTTTTCCGGAAGTGTTCGGACGTCATCAGTTGTGAGTCGAGTGTAAACCGTTTTTCAGTCATAAACAGGGGGTTTGGCGGGTGCATGGAATGGACTTTAGCATTGTTTATAAGGATGGGCTGCTTAAATTCTACTGATTCTTGAACCATACTAATTCTTGAACCATACTGATTTTTGAGCTATACTGATGGTAGAACCATACTGATTCTTGAAGTGTACTAATTCTTGCACCAAACTGATTCCTGTACCATACAGATTCTAAAACTGTACTGATTCTTGAACCATGCAGATTCATGAACCCTACTAATTATTGAGCCTTACTGATTGTTGAACCATACTGATTTTCGAACCATACTGACTCTCAAACCATACTGATTTTCGACCATACTGATTCTCAAACCATACCGACTCTCGACCATACTGATTCTCGAACCATACTGATTCTCGAACCATACCGATTCCCGACCATACTGATTCTCGAACCATATTGACTCTCGAACCATACTGACTTTCGAACCATATTGGTTCTAGAATCATACTAATTTTCGAACCATATTGATTCTCGAACCCTATTGATTCTCGAACCCTACTGATTCTCGAACCCCTACTGATTCTTGAACCATACTGATTCTTGAATCGTACTGATTCTTGAACCATATAGCTTCTTTAACATATTGATTCTTCAAAAAATGTAACACACATTCAATACTCTACACCAAATTACATATATAAGAGAACATGCATACTGGTAATCACCACAGGTATGAATAATCGCCCGCCCCCCACTCCCCTACCCCGTTGACTAACCAAGCGTTACATTTACAACGCTTAAATTAAACAAACATTACATTTACAACGCTTAAATTAACCAAGCGTTACATTTACAACGCTTAAATTAACCAAGCATTACATTTACAACGCTTAAATTAACCAAGCGTTACATTTACAACGCCTAAATTAACCAAGCGTTATATTTACAACGCTTAAATTAACCAAGCATTACATTTACAACGCTCAAATTAACCAAGCGTTACATTTACAACGCTTAAATTAACCAAGCGTTACATTTACAACGCTTAAATTAACCAAGCGTTACATTTACAACGCTTAAATTAACCAAGCGTTACATTTACAACGCTTAAATTAACCAAGCGTTACATTTACAACGCTTAATTTCATTCTTCCCGCAAGAAGACCGCTTCTCTCATGTGTAATGGCAAACTTACCAGTTTTTACGAATCAAGTCTAATATCGATATCACTTTCCCCAATTGGGATATCTTTTGCTTTTCTATTTTTGTCCTTGGCTGCATCAGGTTTAAAGGGTTGAGGTTTATAAAGTTTCGTCTTAATATGGAAATCTGGATATATTTTCTTAATTTAAAGACGAGACCTTGTAGGTTGTAATAAAATAGTGTTAGTATATTACAACAGGTTCAGATTGATTTAATAATTCTTTTGGATTCATGGTTCTTTCATGGTCTAACTATATATATATATATATATATATATATATATATATATATATATATATATATATATATATATATATATATATATATATGCAACAATGATCACAAAAACACTGATCAAAGTATGCAGAAAACCCACATGTGAAAAAACATGCGCATTCTACTCTGCTGTGATGAAGGCGAATTAGCCGAAAACGCGTTAAGCATTCTCTATTTTTCACATGTGGTTTTTCTGCATATATATATATATATATATATATATATATATATATATATATATATATATATATATATATATATATATATATATATATATACATATATATATGAGACAATAAGATTGTTACTAAACTAACGTATATTTAAATTAATCTACTACAAGAAAAATGTGTTTATTTAGGACCGGTCATGTAACTGTTTTGTTCAATTCGCCAGTTAGTAAAATTGTACACCATAATTGCTACCCTGACTGCTATGAATACTGTATTCGCCCAGTTCATTCTACCTTATACCTTTGAATGGCTGAGATCGGTATTGGCTATATACAACTTCAAATGAATATAAGGTCTGGTTCACCGACCTTACACTCAAACCAACAGTCGCTATTGTCCTGTCAGAGAAAACCTTAGAAAACAGCTCGTGACTATGTACCGTTAACGATATACTGTCGATATTACTCAAGGCGCCTTTATTACTACGTATAATACTATCTTATGGCCCGAGTGACTGGGCGTCGACTGCTACTCTCGAAGATCAATTCGGACACCTTCCGTTTTTGAGTTCACACCTTCTTAATGCGACGTCAGCGCCACTGAAGAGACAGTTTCTTGAAGGGCCTACATAAAGAATGACCGCTAAACAGTTACATCTTGTACAATACCGAGGTTCTGAGTAGCTTACAGAGAAAACTTCTACACATAAACTCAAAGTGATTAAAATTGACTTGGCTACTAAGCTACCATAAAAGTATGCCGATACCAAATACAGTATTTCGATAGTCCTACTATCGAAAGTAGTATTGAAGAAAGACTGACTCACCGAGCGCTCGGGTAGCACCGTGCTACGGATTAGGTTATATGCCGTAACTATATCGAAGTAGCCTGTTGTAATTTGCATACTAACAAGTCAGTAATTAAAGATGGCTCTAAGGTATAAGGTCGTATGCACCTTTAGCATTTTGGCTATGCAAATGTTGGTTAAAGTAAATAACTGCATTTAAACAGTATGCAGATTATCTAGGAGGCTGTACATAGTTTAATTTATATATGTGAATGTCGTACATCATCTGAAAGTTTTACTTATGGTAATTTGCATAAGATTAACATGAAACGGCATGCAAATTACAGTTACTGTTTATGTAGATCCTATTAGAAGTATAATCATGTGAAGGAGACTGCAAAGATATCGATAGTTAATTACTTTAATTTGCATGCTCGTCTCAAGGTGGTCTGCAATGCTTTATTAGTTTGTCAAGGCTAATTGTAAGACTCCAGAGACAGTAAAGACTAACTAAGTGTTGAGGGTATGACCATATGAGAGCTTAGTAAACGGTTTGTTGTGTGCGTTGGGGAGAAACGAAAATAACCCAGTTATCTCAGCGAGGGGGGGGAGAAGAGCAGTCCTGCCAGCTCTCCCTCATGTTAAAGGAGTACCGTGTCGAAAGCGCTTTACTCAAATACTGACTCGAGGAAAATGTGGTGTTGATAGAATTATTCTTATTTCTGCATGCAATAACACTATCTTTTATTTTCCCTTAGACAACAGGGCGTTAAATATTATATTTTATTCACCTGTAGGCTGGATTGGGGACCAGGCCTGAAAGATATTTTTAACAGTAAATGGACTAACTCATATATAACACACCACCACATATGTAAATAAACATGCATACATTAAACGAACTGAAACAACCATTTCCAAAAGATGAGAGTGGGAGGCAATCATAATATTTAGCAAAAACACACCTTCAGACAAAAAGTTCAACAAAAAATCAAGGTATGAAATCAAAGGTTCATATATCAAAGGCTTGGATTCTGGTCTCATATGCCAATCAATAATTTTTATACAAGATGTTGATTTCTGCTTTTGTTGAGGATTTGCATTTCTAAACGATAGTTCAGCATTGCCTTAATGCCTAATTAAACTCAGTAGTTGAATGGTGGTGCTGTTTAATTGCTTGCGTTATCAAGCAAGAGTCCAGCAGTGGCTAGTGTGCCAACATTTGGAAGAAGTTTGGATTCGTTACCCAGCATATTTTACTTATTACCTCGTACTTACACTTGCTGATTTGGGCTATTTTCTCAATTGAATTTCAGTAATTTTGAGTACATTATGTTATTATTAACAGTGCAATTTAAAAGAAATAGAAAGTATTTGATCATAATATATTTACTTAATCTAGTTCTCGGTTTTATAATGTTATACCTTTATTTGTTTTAATTATTTTTATTACAATTATTGTTATGAGTAGGGATTTAAAAGTGAGTTATATAGTAAACTTACAATAACAGGAGGAATATTTTGAAGACGTCCTTCCTTGATGTTGGACTTATAAGGGATATTAACAGCCACCACAACAATTTACTGATCCACTAGCAAATATAATTTAGTCCTGAACATATTCCAGGACTAGAGTATATACACCTAGAAACGAGGTATACCTCTTCGTATATAATTCTATATTTATATTGAAGACATTTTTTATTTGTATGGAAAAGGCGTTACTTGATTTTGGAAAACATAAAATTACCTTACACGTGGAGCTCCTTTTTATGACGCTTCGTAACCAATTTTTCCAAATTTGACAAAACGATATTGAATGAAATTTGCGCTATAATTTGTGTCCTCGTATCCTACCTGGCACTCTCTTGTCAAAGCCAATCCAACTTTTCCAGAAAATAAACTTGTCAAGAAATACAATATAAGGATGAATGACATATATAACGATGCAGCTGGTATACAGGCTACAGTATAACTAGTCAGCAGAGAAAGCAGGGACAACCCTCCCCCCAAGCTGGATATTTGTACTTTTAACGGAACTGGTCACCAAGAGATGGCTTACTGACAGGCATTTTGTAACCCTATTGAAGTCAGATTTATGTTGCAGGAACTGTATGTTGGAAGTTATTTTGATCCGAGATAGCCCTAAAATCTGTTGATTGAGAGTGTTGAGGGTGTGATTTTTTTGTATGAATTCATTGAATTATTATTTTACATTAGTCCTTTAAATTGTATTCTAGTCGTCCTACTTTTGCAATATAAAATGTGGAAATATCTGTCACTGCTCTAATGGTAAATTACATTTTATTTTCCAATATACATCACCTTCCAAATTGTAAGTTAAATGTTATCAACTTTAAGCCTAAATGTAAAGTTTGATTTCAGCCATTATTGTAACGATTTGTATGATATGGAAATAGTTTCTAATTCTAAATCTGATAACTGTAATTATTTTAAAATCACTAATGAATGTAGCTTCTCAATCTAAATCTAATTCTTGAGTATGCAGTTTATAGCTACAGTTCATGTTATGTTATTATTATAATTTTCTCTTAGGCAAATAATTTCACTGTAAATTTGTGTAAACTAACCCAATTATAAATGTACAAAATGAACATATATATGAATAAAGTTATGATTATGATTAAACCTTTACGTTTATAATGAGACGCTGTCTGTTCCTACTTGGACACTTGCATAACCTGTCCTACAGCTCCTGAGCAGTCTTACCTACAAAAGCATTTAAGCGTTAGTAACTAGCATAGGTCTAACAGAAAGAAGCACAGGCTACCCTATAGCTCCTGCTACCAACAAGAGCATCGGTGTTAGTAAGTAGCCTAATCTAACAGCATTCACACAGGTTTATCCACTTGATCCGCCAAGTTCATCTGTGTAATCAGATGTAATTAACACCTGTCCATAGGCTATAGTTGGTGAGTGAGGACTGATTTCCACTTAATTTAGGAATATTCCCCAAGCGGTTAAATATTTTCAACATAAGATATCAACTGATGACTGTAATACTTTTGCAGTCAAAATATAGCCAAATAAACATAACGATTACGTAAATACACGAAAACAAATAATACATAATGGCTCACGATTTACAATAGTCTATATTATCATCGTGTAATCAACTGACTAACATGTATGCCTTTAAGGAGTAAATACCTCTGCACCCGCAGGGTAACGTCAGACAACAGCCACCATAGAGGTAGGTAAACACACACCACCAACACTGGCAGCCTCATCACAAGCCACCAACACTGGCAGCCGCAACACACGCCACCAACACTGGTAGCCCCAGCAACGGCACCCCAAATAAACGCCAGCAACACTAGCAGCCCAAAATACGCCATTAACACTGGGAGCCTCATCACACGCCACCAACACATTAGGAGGAGTGTGGAATGCATTAGGAAGTGATGTGGTGGAGGCAGACGCCATACACAATTTCAAATATACAGCTCGAGAAGCTCGGGAACCTGTACACCAGAAGGTTGACAGTTGCGAGGCGGGATCAAAGAGCTGCAGCTCAACCCCCGCAAGTAGAAATGTGTGTGATTGCGGGGGAATGACCTCTCAACCCCACCGGCAGCCCCAACACGTCACCATCACCGACAGCCCCAACACGTCACCATCACCAGCAGCCCCAACACGTCACCACCACCAGCAGCCCCAACACGTCACCATCACCAGCAGCCCCAACACGTCACCACCACCAGCAGCCTCAACACGTCACCATCACCGGCAGCCCCAACACGTCACCATCACCGGCAGCCTCAACACGTCACCATAACCGGCAGCCCCAACACGTCACCATCACCGGCAGCCTCAACGCGTCACCATCACCGGCAACCCAACACGTCACCATCACCGGCAGCCCCAACACGTCACCATCACCGGCAGCCTCAACACGTCACCATCACCGGCAGCCCCAATACGTCACCATCACCGGCAACCTCAACACGTCACCATCACCGGCAGCCCCAACACGTCACCATCACCAGCAGCCTCAACACGTCACCATCACCGGCACCCCAACACGTCACCATCACCAGCATCCCCAACACGTCACCATCACCAGCAGCCCCAACACGTCACCATCACCGGCAGCCCCAACACGTCACCATCACCGGCAGCCCCAACACGTCACCATCACCGGCAGCCCCAACACGTCACCATCACCGGCAGCCCCAACACGTCACCATCCCCGGCAGCCCCAACACGTCACCATCACCGGCAACCCCAACACGTCACCATCACCGGCAGCCTCAACACGTCACCATCACCGGCAGCCCCAACACGTCACCATCACCGGACCTCAACACGTCACCATCACCCCCAACACGTCACCATCACCAGCAGCCCCAACACACGTCACCATCACCGGCAGCCCCAACACGTCACCATCACCGGCAGCCCCAACACGTCACCATCACCAGCAGCCCCAACACACGGCACCAACACCGGCAGCTCCAACACACGTCACAACCCGGCAGCCCCAACACGTCACCAACACCAGCAGCTCCAACACGCGTCACAACACCGGCAGCCCCAACACAGGTCACCAGCCAGACTTACCTTGCACATGATGCAGTGTGACACAGTAGAGGATGGTTGGTGCTCGTGGCGAGGGTGGCTGCTGGTGACGGTACAGCCTTCCTCAGCCGCCTCCTCCTCCTACGTCTTCCTCCTCTGCTATAAAGCTTTATTTATACCTTCCTCTATTCATGAGGTCCTCTCAGCGGCCGCAGCAGTACCGCTCTATCATGTCGAATTATCACCGAGATTACTACTCAAATTACACATACGCCTTTCAGGTGGCCACAGTACAGCGAGGCATGATACAGCAGCTTACTTTAGCACCAAGAACACTATTGCTGGCCTGGGAATACCGGAGGATTGCTGGA
Source organism: Procambarus virginalis (assembly GCA_020271785.1). NCBI lineage: Eukaryota > Metazoa > Arthropoda > Malacostraca > Decapoda > Cambaridae > Procambarus > Procambarus virginalis. The sequence goes on along the minus strand of WNGS01109635.1, from coordinate 9,194,122 downwards.
TAATTACTGCCAGTGACGACCAAGGCAGTTTACTTGCATTATATCAGACTGGCATCTACAACTTTGGTATCCGATAAGTTATCTAAGGAGCCTCGATATTAGCTGTGGCGGGTCAAACTAGGTGGAGACAGCCCTATATTAGGTGTAAAGGCCAGCTTCAAAGGTTTTTAGCGTGATAAAAGATAAGGAAAGCCTGGTAGTGGACGAACAGCGAGAGCGATCACACCCTTCCCTGACCAGAGGTCTCACCACACTGAGGCACCTCGGCCTCCCTCCCAACTCCCACCCTACACCACCACTTCGTACACACCGCTTACTACTTCACTCCTTACCCATGCCACCATCCTACGTATTGACGGTTTCACCTCGTTAAAAGGCCGAGATGCGAGAGGAAGCGTGTTTATAAATGTCCTGAGAAGGGGAAGGAATTTGAATAAGAGCGTGAGTAAAGAGGAGTGAGGGGGTGCCGGCGGGAGGAGGGAGAGTGCCCATGCGCACCGCCAGTACACTTGGTAACACAAACACGCGCCGCCCCTTTTTCACTCCATTGTGCAAGTGCTCCTACCACCTCAACCTCGGGGGTTCCCCACCAGCCTATTCTTTAACCCCCACACAACCCTCTTTAGCCCTTTCCTCGCGCTTCTTCGTGGTTCATTCTCGATGATTCTTCAACCTTGCGACGTTCCCAGTTCCAACTCTAATCTTTTTCTATAATATTGGAACTTTCTTAATTCATAAATAGTGCTTCTTATTTCTGATCTCGTCGCCACTACCCTGCTCCGTCCCAACGACCCCGCTTCTTCACATCTTCTCCCACTACCCCATTTCTTCACCTTTTCCCCGCGACTCTGCTTCTGGACCTCTTTCTTACAAGCCTGCTTTATGACCTCTTTCCCATTACCCCGCTTGTTGACCTTTTCCCAAGGACCCACTTCTTAACCTCTTCCCCACAATCCCGCTTCTTGATTTGCTCCTTGGCACCTTCCCCCCAATCCATCTTGAAATATTGTGTCACAAAATCACGTTACAGGGCGATCAGACCTAAATTTCTTAATGGAAATATTAGCAATAATATTAACGAAATGAAACAGAGACTAAAATGAGACCGTGTTATCACAAATTCTAAGAACCAAGAGACAGAACTTTAGAAATAAAATGTGTATTCCTGGAAGACCAGGTGGAAGGGGAGCGTCACCCCCCCCCCCCCCCCATGGGAAGAGTCACCCAGGAAGACCATACTGGGCGCCGTTTACCACACAGGTACATCCGGCCGCCAACATAGGCGGCTATAAACACTTAGAATTCAAAACTATTTTAATAGAGCGACAATGCTTTATGACTACTATAATACGAGAATGTGTTTAACTCTCACATTGAACAGCGCGGGAAAAAAGTTAGTAATGAAACCATACCCATCAATGACCATTGTACCACCGTGAGTTATTTTCTGCTCAATGATATTAATACATGACGTCAAACGAACAGTATTTTCTGCAGCCACAGGGTGCCGACACTGTGGCAACAATGGTCCTAATCTGGACGGGTCGGGGGGATAAAGTATTGACCATACCACTGTAAACCCCGCCACACTTTATATATTAAAGAAATAAATTGGTTTATTATTATATATATATATTATATATATATATATATATATATATATATATATATATTAGGGGTACCACCTCTGGTGCAATTGCAGGGACCCACATCCTCGAAGAAGAAAACAAAGAGCATTCAGAGAAGATCTTGTGGATTCTCACTGAATACTTTATTCTTTTCTTCTCCTACCACCCCTATTATTTTTTTGTATGTTTTGTTTTATTTTATTGCAATGCTACAGTTTACAGAGAACACACACACACACACAAATATATAACAATTAAACAATCAGCGTTCGAAGACCTCGTCCAGCTCCTCGGAGGTTGGGTGCGTACCCAGGATACAGCACGCATTTCCCCTCTGCACTGCGACACTGAGGCGCTGGAATAGGAAACTGGCTGCTCGTGGGTCTCTAGTTTTCCCAATGAGTTCCTCACCAACCTCCTTTAAAAACTTGAGTGCACATTTACCCCAGGCGCCCAGAGTCTCTGAGCCTATCGGCACGAACCTGTAACAACGTTCTAGGTTTCTGTACTTGTGGATTTTCTGGGTCTCCCTGAAGGTGGCTGCCCCACCTCCCTCCGCTGAGCTGTAACGTAAATAGGTATCAGCCAATGTAGATGCACAGGTGTAATCCCATACGACCTGTTTACCTTCCCTCCATGGCTGCAGGGTGACTCCATCTGGGCGTTTTTGGCTGTTGTCAGGTCTGCACAGCTGGGGTTCCCTTTGTGCTGGACACCCAGCTGTAGCCAAACTTCTCTTGATGATGTCATTGACTGCCTCGTGTCTGGCAATCTTTCCCTGTGTCTTACGACAGATGAGACCATGGCTGCCGTATTGGTCTGCCCGTGCCTGGCCGCAAATACACCGGTGCTCGGTGGAGATAGGGGCGGCAAGGCGCAGAGCAACACCAATACTTAGGGCCCGATGATCCAGGCGGGTGCCCAAGGCGGAATTAGGGACTGCCAACAGGAAGTCCCCAGCATGGGGGGCTTGCACAGCTAGGAGACGCGCTCTGTCCTTCTGAGAAGCTACGTCCAGCAATGCTTTGGCGATGTTCTCCACTATAGGGCTATCCCATTTGGCCTGTTTACCGTCGTTTTTAATATATATATATATATATATATATATATATATATATATATATATATATATATATACGTAAACTTGTAAACAAAATGATTTGTGTGTCACTCAGACTCTCTAAAATCACAGTATACGGTAACTAGCCAATTCAGTCACGTTAACGGCCCATCTCCAAGCGCAAACGATGCTGGAATAACGTTAAGCAACGTAGCGTCAACTTATTAATTTTCATTCCTTGTTACATCAACAATGTTTACTGGAATCATATGGACGTTAACGATGCTTCAACGACCCGACGTAAGGCATAATATTGTTTCAAAGGAGCCATCATACAGGCACTAACGATCCTTCGGCAATCTGAATAACCTCCACCTTCACCAATAACCTCCACCTTCACCAATAACCCTATAAGAGCCCCAGCATCGAGGGGAGTGCCAGGTAATCGAACTCTTGCACTCAGGCAAGAAAAATCTCAAATAAAGTTTTATTTCAGTAGGTGTCTGGAGGCCATTTTGTCGTGACTGGTAAATAAACACCATAAGACATATTACCTTTCTTCTCTTAAGTTCCATTCCCATCACCGCCTCTAATTTCGTCTCCAGCGGACGTAAATTGTTGCCACCACCAGCACATCCATCACCATCATCCATCCAGCCTCACTTATCTCACTCCTTCCCTCTATATTCCTTCCTCTCACCCTTTTCCTCCCCCTCCATATTCCTTCCTCTCTTTTCCAATACCTTCCCTTTATATTCCTATCACCCAATACAATCCCTCTATGTACATTGGTTCCTCTCACCCCATTCCCTCACCCCCTCCTTCTCTCCTACTATCCAGCTTTTATTCTGTACTTCTACAGTACAGCAACATATTTCACAGATCTGGTAAACATCTGGGAATGCTTGGAGTGTAGGGAAGTGAACCCGAGATTACTGGTTCACAATATTCCCCACGTCGGCTCTACATCGACGACAGTCGGAATATTCCATCTTGTGTCTTGATCACATTGCAGAACTTGCACTTCGATGTTGGTTCTTTATCCGTCCGCGAGGTCACGATGCTCGCATGCTACAGCCACCTCGGGGACATCTCTCCTAGACAGATGAACACACAAGATGAAATATTGCAACTCTCCTGGTGAAGTAAAGCAGATGATGGGTATACGGCGGCCCAGTGACCTTGGGTCCACGCACCACCTCCCTACACCCACGCGCTCTCAGATACACAAGTGTAGACAGTGTTACAATAACGTGACTGAACAATGACGATGTTTCTGTCCGTCCTGGACCCTTATGTGACGATGTTTCTGTCCGTCCTGGACCCTTATGTGACGATGTTTCTGTCCGTCCTGGACCCTTATGTGACGATGTTTCTGTCCGTCCTGGACCCTTATGTGACGATGTTTCTGTCCGTCCTGGACCCTTATGTGACGATGTTTCTGTCCGTCCTGGACCCTTATGTGACGATGTTTCTGTCCGTCCTGGACCCTTATGTGACGATGTTTCTGTCCATCTTGGGGCTAGATTCACGAAGCAGTTACGCAAGTACTTACGAACGTGTACATCTTTCCTCAATCTTTGATGTCTTTTGTTACATTTATTAAACATTTTACAATCACGGAAACTTTCCAATCAACTGTTGTTATTGTTATAAACAGCTTCCTGGTGCTTCGGAGCTCATTAACTGTTTAATAATTGTAAACAAGGCCACCATAGATTGAGAAAAGATGTACAGGTTCGTAAGTGCTTGCGTAACTGCTTCGTGATTCTTACCCCTGGACCTTTATGTGACGATGTTTCTGTCCGTCCTGGACCTTTTATGTTCACAACGGACCGAAACTTCGTCATTTTCCGTCTTTCCACATGGATGGGTTGAGCCATAATAAAGACGTGGAGAAAAACAAGTTTAGTACAGTTGCAGACGAAGTGTGGGGATGGGGGGGGAGGGGGAGGAGAATAGTTTACGAACAGTCAAAAGACATCAGGCTCCTGCGCTATCTTGACTAAATACAAAAATATTGATTTCAAACCAACTTATCCACATTATATATTTTTGAGTACTTACCATCATTCAGCATGTTGAGATGTACCTATTGTGAAAGTCTGAAGGTTATTACAACAATTTATGAAAATCACCTAAGGATTTCGGTCTTTTAAAACTTGAATTGATGTTGCTCTGTTTATGTCTCGCTGTGTTTTGTTGTGTCTGGGTCTGTTTTATTCCGTGTCTCGCTCCGTTGTTGTTGTTGTTATAGATTCAGCTACTCGGAACAAGTTCCAAGTAGCACGGGCTATGGTGAGCCCGTAACTAACCTGGCACAGGAGCTGGGCAAGAAGCACGGGCTATGGTTAGCCTCGTGGACAGGAGATGTCTCTCGCTCCGTGTTTACCTATCAGTACATACCTACTGGTGTCTACGAGGGAGTGAGGCTTAGAGTGAGGCGGGGTATGACAAATTCTTTGTCATACCCCGCCTACTACCCTTGTTGCCCTTGTGTTACAATTTATCTATTCTAACGCACAAATTCTTTGTCGAATCTGATCTTAAAGCTGTGGAATGAGGTGGTGTCCACGACTTTTCAATGAATTTCCTTACATTTCTTACACTCATTTGTGTTTTACTTTCGTCCTAGTTTTTCGTCATTTAATGAGGCCGTCCTTGGTATTGTCTGTTCAACCAGTCCTCCTCGTAGCACGGCGCATTTTGACGTATACGTTACCTAAGGCCAGAAACTGTCGTACTAGAAATTGGTAGCAGCTCGCGAAATTAACATAATGTCTCGTTTTCTGTTAGTTACAATTTTTGTAGCCCTCCGTGGTTTTAACATTCATTATTAGCTGTGCGTCTCGCTCAGCCTCTCTGGTCTAACACAGCCGGCTGGACCAACACAACCCTACAACTTGTCACTCAAATGTTGACAAATATTGTTTCCACGCCGGGTCCGGTTTACACAGTTTTGTCAGCCACAGATATGTACAATTGAGTAGATTGGTGAACCTAGATACAGTAGTAGATTGGTGAACCTAGATACAGTAGTAGATTGGTGAACCTAGATACAGTAGTAGATTGGTGAACCTAGATACAGTAGTAGTTTGGGTTAAGTTCCTTTACGGACTTAAGGAAAATAAATGCGAGACAGGTGACTGTGTCATTACTTGTCAATGTGTACTAAACTAGACGGTGTTGCCTTCCGGGCTGACGTGACGACATCATCATCTTCAAGATGTGTACTATTGTGGGAAACCGGAAGCCAGATGTACTTAGAGTTATGGACCCCCCCCCCCCAGGATAACTACTGACCCAAGATGTAGACTACGGCAGCCTAACTCCCGGCTACTGCTTACTGATAGTGAGCAGAGGCATCAGGTAACAGGAAGTATGCCTAACCGTTTCTGTCCCACCCGGAGATCGAACCCGGGTTAAAACGGAAAAAAGTATTCAAATACAGCAGTTAATATCTGGATTACAGACTGGCGATTTAAATCCACATTCTTTAAAGGAATAAAATTTATTACAAAAATATTCCAATACCGGAACCAAATATTGGAAACATAAAATTGTCAACAAACCCGCCAGGGTCCGCGCCAGGTCATGCGAGGTCAACTCCACCATCAGCCATGTTTATATTGAGGTCGCTTGACGAGCTGAGGTCACCAGGGTTCACAGAGCCTTCACGTGTCGACTCGCGCGGTCAGTCCCCGTCACCTCCGTCACGGTGACAGTCTGTAGTCACTCTACCCAGGCTGGTGACCACTCCTCAACACCACCTCGTAGCGCCTTCAACCTCATAAACTAGTAGAGTCAAACTAAGCCGGCATGATCTCGTAAGTGAACACGTAAGTGCTCCAGGTCATTCTGGGTCAGTCCTTAACAATGACCTTATAGCCAATCAGATCGGCGAGCGAGCCGGGGTCACCGTAGCATGTGCGTGCGAGCAACTAATTTCATTAACCTTGAGGTGTTGGTGTCAATCAGACGAACGCGTCGATAGTCTTTTATAGTGCCGGAGTGCCAGGTGTGTGACCGCGAGGAGTGCCAGGTGTGAGACTGCGGGGAGTGCCAGGTGTGAGACCGCGAGCAGTGCCAGGTGTGAGACCGCGAGCAGTGCCAGGTGTGAGACCGCGAGCAGTGCCAGGTGTGAGACCGCGAGCAGTGCCTGTTACGGCCCTAATAGGACGCAACCGGGTTATTTTCTGATGGTATTAGAGTTCAGGTATGCGGCCCCAAGTTAGTAGAGGCTTTCAAGGGGTGAGCTCCGTAATGCAAGTAAAATAAAAAAAAGAGGTACATTAAATACACAAGTTGTCACTTTAACCGGATATAATTAGTCTTCCCACCACCATATATGTATAAAAGTCATAAACGGACAATATCACTACACAATGTACATCATCGTCTCACTCCGAAGACGCTGAACACTTGGCGAAGCTCACTCCGTGCAGTCTTGCCTGGTTTCTATTCCGCGGCACTACCCTCTGCAGGTACCAGGAAACAACGATGAGTCTACCCTGGCCACAGGCCAGCCAAATCACAATTCTACTGGGTGCTCGTCATGAAGGCCCACAACCACAGTCTAGCCTGTAGCTAACAGGTACGAATCAGCCTCACGCTGTTAGGCCACTTCACGAGCGAATACTAGGGTTGCGAGCCCTAGGCAGGAGCCTCGTGTAACTCGCTGGTTACTCTCCTCGTTCGGCACCACAGTTGGCCGTCTCTTCCACCAGCCAGCCCCGGGTACGGCGAATCCCGTCACTGCCACTCCTCAGGCAGACAGTTGAACACTCTACAGTTCTCGTCCGGCGGCGGCTCACTGCTTCTGCAAAGCAGACTGGTGAAGAGACCTTGGCTGCCTTAGGTAGACTGACTCTTCCTACATCACAGCAACACCACCTTGACTCTGTGAAAGCAGACACGTCATCAGTACTGGGACACAACATGGGAACCACTAGGAAACATCACTTACTGGCTTATACACAAACGTACAGCTTCTAGCTCAATAGATGGCGCTGATGTTCTGAGCACCACCTCACCAGAGATCAGCACCAGCTACCTCATGAGCTACCAGGACAAGAATCTAGCATGTCTAGCTGGTATATTCCTGCCACCACTAGATGGCTTCATCCATTTCGTGGGGGTTTCGGGAGCGGACTCACAGATGGCGTTGACGTCACTGCTCCGTGCTCTGACGATGAACTTGGATTCGTAACAGTGCCAGGTGTGTGACCACGAAGAGTGCCAGGTGTGTGACCGCGAGCAGTGCCAGGTGTGTAACCACGAGGAGTGCCAGGTGTGTGACCGCGAGCAGTGTCAGGTGTGTAACCACGAGGAGTGCCAGGTGCGTGACCGCGAGCAGTGCCAGGTGTGTAACCACGAGGAGTGCCAGGTGTGTGACCACGAGGAGTGCCAGGTGTGTGACGTCAGTGTCGGTCATACAGGCGTCGGTCATCTCAATTTGAAACGACCGAATTATAAAAGTTATCGGCCATAAAACTCGACAGTAAAAAAAATACTGGGAACAGTTGTGAGTCTGACACCGGCCCCAGGTGTGGCCCCAGATGGTCAGGTGTTGGCCCCAGATGGTCAGGTGTTGGCCCCAGATGGTCAGGTGTTGGCCCCAGATGGTCAGTGTTGGCCCAGATGGTCAGGTGTTGGCCCCAGATGGTCAGGTGTTGGCCCCAGATGGTCAGGTGTTGGCCCCAGATGGTCAGGTGTTGGCCCCAGATGGTCAGGTGTTGGCCCCAGATGGTCAGGTGTTTGGCCCCAGATGGTCAGGTGTTGGCCCAGATGGTCAGGTGTTGGCCCCAGATGGTCAGGTGTTGCCCCAGATGGTCAGGTGTTGGCCCAGATGGTCAGTGTGCTAGCCCCATATGGTCAGGTGTTGGACCAGATGGTCAGGTGTTGGCCCAGATGGTCAGGTGTTGCCCCAGATGGTCAGGTGTTGGCCCCAGATGGTCAGGTGTTGGCCCCAGATGGTCAGGTGTTGGCCCAGACCCCCCCCCCTCTCTCCACCACTTTCCTGATAATATATGATTAACTACGACAACTACTACTCACTGTTCTGTCGTCAGTCAATCAGTAATGGACACTGGCGTTCATATTGAAGGATCACCCTGAAATCGTCTTATAAGAAGAAAGGGATTCAACGTCACCTTTACTTGGGAAAACGGCTCCTATCTGGCCTATTAGTCATGAATACACACCCCTATCGAGCAGCCGTGACTCCCCCCACACTCTCCTTATTAAGGAATGATCTCCTAATTCCCTTTCATGATGTTACTGTCTTCTGTCAATCCATTTGCAGTTGTGTGTGTGTGTGTGTGTGTGTGTGTGGGTGTGTGTGTGTGTGTGTGTGTGTGTGTGTGTGTNGCTCAGGATCTGTACATCAGTTGATTGACGGTTGAGAAGCGGGACGAAAGAGCCAGAGCTCAACCCCCGCAATGGACAGCGCTGAGTGGTGGCTGAGTGGACAGCGCTCTACACTCGTGGACCTAAAGACCGGGGTTCATTCCCCGGCGCCGGCGGAAAAACAATTGGGCAGTTTCTCTCACCCTGACGCCCCTGTTACCTAATAGTAAATAGGTACCTGGGAGTTGCACAGCTGCTGCGGGCTGCTTCCTGGGTGTGTGTGTGTGTGGAAAAAAAGTTAGTAGTTAGTAACAGTTGATCGATTGACAGTTGAGAGGCGGGCCGAAAGAGCAGAGCTCAACCCCCATAAGTACAAGTAGGTGAACACAACTAGGATCGAGGCATTATGAGGACCACTCTTTCAGTTCCCGGCTAGAACACTGGCCGGTACTCCCTCCCCGACCATGGCAACCCAGACTTCTCAAAGTAGAACTCTCGAAATCGACTACAGGTAAGCAACCCTTCTCTAGTTACTCACTCTTTCTCCCCTCCCCTCATCCC
>WNGS01109635.1:9162027-9183525 GCA_020271785.1 Procambarus virginalis | reverse complement strand
TCTCTCTCCCTTCCTCTCCCCTCTCTCCCGTCCCTCCCACCCATACACTCACACCTCTCCCGTCCACATGGGCCCCAACCCACCACTGCCGTGTGGTAGCGAGAATGGATGGCTTGTGTGTGTATGGTCCACAAGTGAACTAATGTTTCAGAAAACGGCTGACCATCCTTTATGGAGCGAACTGTTGGCTGCCCCGGTGGTGTGTGACGGTGGTGGTGTGGTGTGACGGTGGTGGTATGGTGTGACGGTGGTGGTGTGGTGTGACGATGGTGGTGTGGTGTGACGGTGGTGGTGTGTGGCGGTGTGGTGTGACGGTGGTGGTGTGGTGTGACGGTGGTGGTGGGGTGTGACGGTGGTGGTGGGGTGTGACGGTGGTGGTGTGGTGTGTGACGGTGGTGGTATGGTGTGTGACGGTGGTGGTATGGTGTGTGACGGTGGTGGTATGGTGTGACGGTGGTGGTATGGTGTGACGGTGGTGGTATGGTGTGTGACGGTGGTGGTGTGGTGTGACGGTGGTGGTATGGTGTGACGGTGGTGGTGTGGTGTGACGATGGTGGTGTGGTGTGACGGTGGTGGTGTGGTGTGACGGTGGTGGTGTGGTGTGTGACGGTGGTGGTATGGTGTGTGACGGTGTGGTGTGACGGTGATGGTGTGACGGTGATGGTGTGGTGTGACGGTGATGGTGTGACGGTGGCGGTGTGGTGTGACGGTGGTGGTGGTGGGGTGTGACGGTGGTGGTGGTGGGGTGTGACGGTGGTGGTGGCTGTACTGGTACATACCTAACAGTATTCACCTTGTAGTATCTATTCGGAGTGAGGTGTAGCTCCTCATGCCCCGCCTTCTACCCTTGCTGTACCTGTGGCGTTGCAGCTTAACTGTTTTACCTTCAAATTCTTGGTCGAGTCTGGCCATAAAGTTGTGTTTGGAGGCGGCTTCCACGACTTCTGTCAGATCCTTCCACTTGTTGACTCCCCGTACAGGGCACCAGGTCATTTCCTCACATTCCTTCGGCTCATTTGCGTTTGTAGCTTCCAACCGTGTCCTCTGGTCCCGCCTTTTCTCAATTTACTGGGTTTATACGTGACCATCTTATCTATCCCATTAGTAACTTGTATGTTGTGATCATATCCCTACCCATCCTCCTGTTTAGATAGGAGGATGGGTTGGGACCGCCGTCTTTTTTTTTTTAACTATGTGCACTATAGTACAAACTGTTAAGCAATTAGATAGTAGAACTTTGTACTATTCACTTTATTGTCCGAAAAAATTAAGCTAAACAGCAAACTTCAATATTCCTAGGCCTAGCATAGCACACATATGTACTATATAAGGCCTAAGATAACGTGTATTAGGCCTAGTAAGGTTAGGTTAGGTTTGATTTATCTGTGCACTATAAGTAGAAAATCGTTTTCTAGTTTGTCCAAATTCAATAGTACCGATTTCTATTTTCTAATGTCGTTGTACGTCGGTATATATACTATGGTCCTCGTCGCTACTATAAGTACTTTCAGAACAGGAGGATGGGCTGTCCTATCCCATCTGTCCTCTAGACTTATAAGATTTAGTTCCATTAGACTATCCGCGAAGCTAATCTCTCTTAGCTCAGGTTCCAATCTCATTGAAAAACTTTGTTCTTTTGAAACTTGGTTATATGATATACACGATGCGGAGTCCACGCCAGTGCTGCTTATTCCAGCACTGGTCTAACAACTGTTATGTAGCTTGGCTTGAAGGAGTCATTTTTTTTTTTGGTTTCTAAGCGATGTTCTTATATTTGCCAGCGTCCCGTATGCTGCTGATGTTATCCTGTTTATGTGTGTGCCTGGGAATTATATCCACTCCCAAATCTTTCTATCTTTTCGATTCCTGTAATTGCCTTCCCCTTTTGGTGTAGAAACGTTGTGTTCTGTCTCTCTCTCTCTCACTCTCTGTTATGGCCACAATGGGTCGCAACCGGGTTCTTTTCTGGTGGTACTACAGTTCTGGTATCCGGCCCCAAGTTAGTAGTGGCTTTCAAGGAGTGAGCTCGGTAATGCAAGTAAAACAAAAAGGGGGGTGTATTGAATACTACACTTCATAAAATGTAGATATATTTACATATGATAACTTTTTCCATCACCTCGTAAATAATCCTAACAAAAGTATTAGTACATCTATTATGTACAAAGTGTCTCATGAAACACTAAGCGCTCTTCGATGCTGGCGATGCAGTCTTGTAAGCTACCGTGTTTCCTCATCCGTAGTACTATCCTCAGCAGGTACCTGGGAAACAACAATGAGTCTACCCTGGCCACGGGCCAGCCAAGCCACAGTCTCACTAAGTGATCCTCGTGAAGGCCCACAACCACAGTCTAGCCTGGTGCTGGCAGATACCTTCAGCCTCGCGCTGCTGGGCCACTTCCCGTGCAAATACTAGGGTAGCAAGCCCTAGGCAGGAGCTTAGTGCAACTCGCTGGTTACTCTCCTCTTCAGCACCTTAGTCGTCTCTTCTATTAGCCAGTCCCGGGTACGGTGAATCCCGTCACTGCCACTCCACAGGCAGACAGTAGAACACTTCACAGTTCTCTTCCGGCGGCGGCTCACTGCTTCCTTAAAGCAGACTGGTGTAGAGACCTTGGTTGCCTGGGTAGACTGACTGTCCTCGTTTACATCGACTCTGTGAATACAGACACGTCATCAGTACACTGAGACACTAGGAGAAATAACATTTACGTATGCTGACAGAGTACATACTACTCTTCGCTCAATAGATGGCGCTGATTTCTACGCGCCACCTCACAGAGATCAGCCCCAGCAACCTCACGAGCTGACAGGACAGGAATCTAGCGCTCTTGCCGGTATATTCATATCGCCACTAGATGGCGTCGTCCATGTTGTGAGGGTTTCAGGGGCGGACTCACAGATGGCGTTGATGTCGCTGCTCCGTGCTACGACGGTGGACTTGGGTTTCGTAACTCTCTCACTCTCACTCTCATTCTCTCTCGTCTCTCACTCTCTCTCTCAATCACTCTCTCTCTCTCTCTCTCTCTCTCTCTCTCTCTCTCTCTCTCTCTCTCTCTCTCTCTCTCTCTCTCTCTCTCTCACTCATTCTCACTCTCCTCTCTCTCTCTCTCTCTCTCCCCCATCCTCATTACCTTACACTTGTTGGGATTGAATTCCAGCAACACTTTCTCTGACCACTCTTGGAATTCGTCACGGTTCTCCTTAACATTCCTGCAGCGTTCATCTGTGTTCCCGCTCCTCGTCATCTTTGCGTCACCTGTAAACGTTGACATCTTTGAGCTCACTCTTTCAGGTGTCTTGAGGTTCCTTGATGTGTGTTATCTTGAGATGCTTTCGGGGCTTAGCGTCCCCGCGGCCCGGTCTTCGCCCAGGCCTCCTTTTTGTTACACACCCCCAAGACGCAGCCCGTAGCAGCTGTCTAACTCTGAGGTATCTATTTACTGTTAGGTGAACAGGTGCATCAGGGTGAAAGAAACTCTGACCATTTTTGTTTCCGCCTCCACCGGGAATTGAACCCTGAACCTCAGGACTACGAAACCGAAGCGCTGTCCACTCAGCTGTCAGGCGGTATTTGGTTCACATACAGTTGGGTATGTGGTTCACATAATATTATGCACATACCCAGCCTGACAGCTGGGTATGTGGTTCACATAACTTAGGGACAGCAGCGGTCCCAGGAGAGCGCCTTGTGGGACCCCACTTGTTACATTCCTGCAGCTTGTAACCTTCTCTCTGACTGTGACTTTCTTTTCTATCCTTCAGATATTCCCTTACCCAGTGCAGCTGAGGGGGGGGGGGGGATAACCCTGAGAGGTGTGAGGGCTGGGGTGGTGGTAGTTGTCGCGGGGTGAGGTGTGAGGGTCTACGATGGTGGTAGTGGTGGTAGTTGTCCCCAGGTCAGCGGTGGGGGTCGTGGTTGCTGCTCCCCGACACACACCACTGGTGCTGGGCTCAAGTACCCACAGCACAGTAATGGCGTGTGGCTGCGGGTCCAAGTGTCACCTCCACCTTAACCTAACCTAACCTTCCACTGTATTAATCGTCTCTGACCACTGGTTGTGCTGGCTCTGATGGCACTAGTGTCTGGAGGATCTGTCTCTCTTGCAAGGGGTTCGAAAATAGTGTTTATATGTTGAGATTTATGTAATGTTTACATTGTTGTAGTGGTGGTTCTTGGGTTCCCCATCTATCATCACTCTATCCATCTATCTGTCTGTTTTTCCATTCATTCATCGATCCCTCTATCCTTGCAGCCATCTATATATGCATATATCTATCCATCCATCTACACATCTGTTTATCATCTTTCCATCTATCCATCCATCTACCTATCCATCTTTCCATCTACTCACCCATCCATCATCTATCCATCTACATCTATCCATCCATCATCTAACCATCTACATCTATCCATTCATCTATCCATCCATCTAGCTATCGCTATCTATACATCCATTCATCTAGCTATCACTATCTCCATCTATTCATTCATCCAGCTATCTATTGATCCATCTCACTCTCCATATATCTGTCAGTCTATCTATCCCTCCAACTACTCATCTATCCATATATGTATCCATTTATTCATCCATCTATTCATCCACCAATCCATCTGTCTATCCATCCACCTATGCATCTATCCAACCATCTATCTCTCCACCTACTCAGCTTCCTATCCATCTATCTATCCATTGGCTTATCCATAGATCTATCCATCAATCTATCCCCTCTATCCATCCGTCTATCTATCCATCCATCTATCTATCCGTGTATCTTCTCTCTACCTCTGCTTCCCACTGTCTCTGAGACAGACAGACACTCATTCTCGCTTAGAGTATTGATGTTTAATGTGATGATGTTTAATGTGTACTCACCCCTGTTCTGCTTGCGGGGGTTGAGCTCTGGCTCTTTGGTCCCGCCTCTCAACCGTCAATCAACTGGTGTACAGATTCCTGAGCCTACTGGGCTCTATTATATCTACATTTGAAACTGTGTATGGAGTCAGCTTCCACCACATCACTGCCTAATGTTTAGTGGTAGCAGCACATCACAGCAGCTTAAATTAAGTGGTGTGAAATGATAACACAAAAAAAATAGTTGCCCTCTTACTCTGATGGAAGACTGTGGCTTGGGAAACCTTTGAAGCTGTGAAAGAATGGTTTGTTGTTTGTGTAATGGAAGTATGGGACAAGTATCGTCAGTAGGACATTTTTGTTAATTTTCCTGAGGTCAGAGAATAATGGTGCATAATACTATAAGGAATTTTTGGTTTTCAAATGTTTTTGAAAATATTGATGATGTAGTTGGCGGGGAGTGGTGAAAATCGTCTGGCCAATAATTGGTGTGTGAATGTGGCCCTGGCACGCTGGTCCCTGCTGAATTGTGACGACCCCGAGCTGCCTGCTTGATGGGGTTCTGGGAGTTCTTCTACTCCCCAAGCCCGGCCCGAGGTCAAGCTTGACTTGTGAGAGTTTGGTCCACTAGGCTGTTGCTTGCAGCGGCCTGCAGGCCCATATACCCACCACAGCCCGCTTGGTCCGGCATTCCTTGGAGGAAACAATCTAGTTTCCTCTTGAAGATGACCAGCCTATGTTCCTCCCGTACCTCAGACCATTCCCTCTGCCAACTTGGGTTAGCCTAGCCCCAAAGTGTATGGCCTTGACCTTTGAACGTCTCGCAGTGCTAGACCACAACCACACACACTCCTCACCACCAGACAACAACCACAACCCGCCCCATTACCACACAACTACCAACCACACCCGGAGGACAATTACACCCTTCCCTCTACCAGACAACAACCACATCCCCCTCCTGACAGCAGAAGCAACAGGGTCCACCACCAGCAGACAACCACTATTCCCCTCCTCCCCCTTCCCAGTGATGGACGGGGGGAAGTGGGGCGCGACTGTTCAGTTTTTCCGCCTGTCTGCCCCGCCGTTTATTACGGGGCGAGGCGGACCCCTGGCGCTGGTCTCCTACCCTGCCGCCAGGGCACGCCGGCCTTGACTGGGGCGGGGCAGGGGTGAAGGGGCAGGGGTGAGGGGGGGGGCAGGGGTGAGGGGGGGGGGCAGGGGTGAGGGGGGGAGGGGTCGGGAAACAAGGGAAAGGGGGATTTCACTGGGAGAAAAAGCAGGACAGACTATTGGAGGACTGAATGTTGTCGATACGTGGGAGGTTGTTGTAATATTCCTGTTGTAACCACCAACACAACTCCACAACACCACCGCAACAACACCATACCACAGCAACACCACCACCGCACCATCACTACACCACAACATCATATCACCACCACAACATCATATCACCACCACAACACTACCACAACACCACTAAACATACCCCCCACTCCACTACCACAACATCATAACACCACCACAACACCACCACACATCATAATACTACCACAACAAATAGGTGAGTACAACTAAGTGAGGACAATCCCATAACACCACCACAACACAATGAGACCACCACAACACCACCACAACACCACAACACCATCATAACACACCGACAACACCACAACATTACAACGCAATATTTCAACATCACTACAGCACCACAACAGCACCACCTCTGGTGGTGACTAGGTGAGCACCACCACAACTTCACAGAAACACCATAACACCACCACCTCAACACCACAACACCACACCACCACCACCATCGAAAGGATATAATTGGAAACTGGAAACACAGATGAGTCACAGGGATGTCAGAAAGAACTTTTTCAGTCTCAGAGTCGTAAATAAGTGGACCGGACTAGATGAGCAAGTTGTCGAAGCCATTTCGATGCACAGCTTTAAATGCTAATATGATAAGGCCACCACGAAAGGCGGAGGCTTAAGAGCATAAGCTCGACCCTGTATAAGCTCAACTAGGCGAGTACAACACCACAAAACACCACGACAAAACCACCAAAACACCGGAAGTCCACCACAACGAGGGAGGAAGGTGGTTTACTCAAGGAAGGGACCAGAAGACAAAAGGCTGGCGGCATTCCGAAACAGAAACTATGATGAGATAAGAAAATTCCTAACAGATATAACTTGGGGAAACAGAGCTCGGGGGAAAGGCGGCACAAGGTTCATATGATGGACTTCATCACACAGAAGTTTAAGGAAGTGATAGACAAGTTCGTCCTAGTCCAATAGGAAAAAAATAAGTGCAGATGAGAAACCTATGGTTTAATCAGAGATGTAAGCTAGCAAAGCAACTAAGTGCAAGGACATGGAGAAACTATAGAAATAATAGGACACTAGAGAGCAGAGAAAGGTACCAGAGTACCAGGAATGAATACGTCAGGTGAGAAGAGAGGCAGAAAGGCAATATGGAAATGACATAGCAAGCAAAGCAAAGACTCAGCCTAAATTACTGCACAACCACAGAAGGAGGGAAAACAACAGTGAAGAAACAGATAATGAAACTGAGGTTTGGGGCAGACAGATTCACTACAAACGACAAGGAAGTGTGTGAGGAACTCAATAAGAAATTCCAGGTCTTCACGTCAGAGCAACAGTGTCACAGGCTGGTCCAGGAGGACAGTGTCACTGCCTGGTCCAGGGGGACAGTGTCACTGGCTGGTCCAGGGGGACAGTGTCACTGCTGGTCCAGGGGGACAGTGTCACTGGCTGGTCCAGTGGGACAATGTCACTGGCTGGTCCAGGGGGACATAGTGCCCCCAGCTGGTCCAGAGGGACAGTGCCCCCAGCAGGTCCAGGGGGACAGTGTCACTGGCTGGTCCAGTGGGACAGTGTCACTGGCTAGTCCAGGGGGACAGTGCCCCCCAGCTGGTCCAGGGGGACAGTGCCCCCAGCTGGTCCAGAGGGACAGTGCCCCCAGCTGGTCCAGAGGGACAGTGCCCCCAGCTGGTCCAGAGGGACAGTGCCCCCCAGCTGGTCCAGAGGGACAGTGCCCCCAGCTGGTCCAGAGGGACAGTGCCCCCAGCTGGTCCAGAGGGACAGTGCCCCCAGCTGCTCCAGGGGGACAGTGCCCAGCTGGTCCAGGGGGACAGTGCCCCAGCTGGTCCAGGGGGACAGTGCCCCCAGCTGGTCCAGGGGGACAGTGCCCCCCAGCTGGTCCAGAGGGACAGTGCCCCCAGCTGGTCCAGAGGGACAGTGCCCCCAGCTGGTCCAGGGGGACAGTGCCCCAGCTGGTCCAGGGGGACAGTGCCCCCCAGCTGGTCCAGGGGGACAGTGCCCCCAGCTGGTCCAGAGGGACAGTGCCCCCTGCTGGTCCAGGGGGACAGTGCCCCCAGCTCGTAATCTCAACTCCCGTGAGACTCTTCCATAGACATCTCACGGCACCGAATTTTTTTTATCTCTTCCATGATTTGCGAAAAAAACAAATCCCACTTTGGCGGTCGGTCCGTTGGGGTCACGACGATGACCCCCAGTGGCGCGCTGTTCGTCACACTCGTATCTGATTGGTCAAGTAAATATCCTCATTGTCGCTGATTGGCACCAGGAATCCCCTCATTGTCGCTGATTGGTCAAATGAATTCGCATCGTTGCTCTTGATTGGTAGCGTGTTGACCGACATTTGCGTCTCGTCTGTCAAAACTTGGCCTCGGGCGACACTCACACGACTCTCTCAGATTTCTGCTCTGCCCAGATTTATCGCAGAAATAATAAAAGATATATATTGTATTGTATGTATATACTTTGAGAAAATACCAAAAGTATTATACCAAAAATACTTTGAAGAAATTGTTTTCAAATTAGTTGTAGAGATGTGTATGCGGAAAGGTTGGCAACACTGGCCGACTGTCCACCAGCTATGGGAACCAAATGAGCCGCTTGACGTGCCTCTCATAGCAATGGCGCCTCCCTCTTGTGTAAATGGTCTCTCCTGATTATCTTGGTGGCTCTCTCTCTCTCTCTCTCTCTCTCTCTCTCTCTCTCTCTCTCTCTCTCTCTCTCTCTCTCTCTCTCTCTCTCTCTCTCTCTCTCTCTCTCTCTCTCTGGGTCAGTAAGTGAGTGGTGAGGGTTCACGAAAGGAGTATAACTTGAGTTGGTTTCGAGGCTTAGCATCCCCGCGGCCCGGTCGTCGACCAGGCCTCATCGTTGCTTGACTGGTCAACCAAGCTGTTGGACGCTGCAGCTCGCAGCCTGACGTATGAGTCACAGCCTGGTTGATCAGGTATACATTGGAGGTGGTGTCAAGTTCTTTCTTGAACACGGTCTGCCAGTTATGCCCCTTATGTGTAGTGGAAGCGTGTTGAACATCTCGGGCCTCTGATGTGATAGAGTTCTCTCTAAGACCTGTGCACCTTGCTCTTCAACGGGGGTATTTTGCACATCCTGCCATGCCTCCTAGTCTCATGTATTCATTAGTTGTATTCACCTAGTTGTGCTTGGCGGGGGTTGAGCTCTACTCTTTCGGTCCGCCTCTCTCTGTCAGTCAATCAACTGTAACTAACTACTATTTTTTTCCCCCACACACACCCGGGAAGCAGGCCGTAACAGCTGTCTAGCTCCCAGGTACCTATTACTGCTATGTAACAGGAGCATCAGGGTGAAAGAAATCTGCCTGAAAATCTGTTTCTCGCCGGCGCCGGGAATCGAACCCGGGCCACAGGATTACGAGTCCAGCGCGCTTTCCACTCAGATACCTGCGCCCCTAGTTGTGTTACTTTCTGTGTGCAGGTTGTGGACCAGCCCCTCTACTGCAGGCGATGAGTCACAATAACGTGGCTAAGTATGTTGACCAGACCACACACTAGAAGGTGAGGGACGACGACGTTTCGGTCCGTCCTGGAAGAGGCAATCGACTTGAAATGGTCCAGGACGGACCGAAACGTCGTCGTCCCTTCACCTTCTAGTGTGTGGTCTGGCCAACAGCCCCTCTACTCTTTTCCACTTGTCAATTATTATGTATATCTCCCGCCTGTGCTCAAGAGAATGCAGTTTAGCATTTTAATCGGTCCCAATAGTTTAGATGTTTTTTACTGAGTGAATTCCAGCAGTAAAGGATCTCTGCACGCTCTCCAGGTCAGTAATTCTCCAGCTTCGAAAGGGGCTGTCATGTGCAGCACAGTAATCCACTCTAGAGAGCACTAGCGTCTTGAAGAGTATCATCATTGGTATAGCATCTCTAGTGTGAAAAGTTCTTGTTATCCAACCTGTCATTTTTCTTGCAGTTGTGACGGCTACTTTATTGTGTTCTTTAAAGGTAAGGTCTTCCGACATGAGTACACCCAGATCCTTTACATTGCTTTTTTCGTTCAATGTTATGATTTGACTGCATTTTGTACGTGGTTTCTGTTTGTATATTTTAATTTTCTTCCGTAGTGCAATAGCTGTAACTTATCTTCATTAAATACCATATTATTTTCTGTAGCCCATTGAAAGACCTGATTTACTTCTGACTGCAGGTTTGCCGTGTCCTCTATGTTGTCTACTCTCATAAAAATCCTAGTGTCATCTACAAAGGATGATACAGAACTATTTTCTTTCAGGGATATTCCTGCGTGGGCCCTAAGCCTCTGGCTGGCCCACTAAGTGTTGCTTAGTGTTCTGTTTTACTTACTTCAGTAAGATTTTGTCCCATGTGTTTAGCAACTTCTTCTGCTCTGTTGAATTTAAGTTGATATCTTATTGGGTTTGTAACTCTGCTCGGTGTTAGATAATGTTCCAGTGGTCTGTTGTGGCTGTAACTGTGCACTGTGTTAGATAATGTTCCAGTGGTCTGTCTGGCATTTCTCCACAGTGATGACATTTGCTCTCATCTTCCGGAACCTGTAAGCCTATTTCCCATGCACATGGGTATCCAAGCCTGATGCGATGTAAGTGTACTTCTGTTGTTCTACTGATCCCTTTCATCAAACTAAGTGGTTCGTAGTTCGTTGAATTCTTGTAATAACCCGCAGATCCTGATGTTGCAACTGCTATCTTGTGGTCATTGTACATCTTTTGCATTGCTCTGTTTCTAATTACTTTCTTAATCTGTGATAGACTTGTGGTATGTAAATGTCTACATTTCTTCTCTTAGTTGCAAGTTTTACAGCTTCGTCTGTAATGTAATTTCCTACTATTCCCACAGGACTTGGCACCCAGTTGATAAGTACCCGATGGTCTACAGTGCTATAGATTGTGTCCTTGTCTATGTCCGATATGAGGATGAGAAAAAGTACTGGAGCAAGCACAGTGTCCTGAGGGACTGAGCTCTTCACGGTTGATGGTCCGGATTTTGTTTTGTTGACTATTACACTTTGAATTCTGTTAGCCAGGAAATTGTAGATCCATCTGCCTATTTTTCTGGTAATTCCTTTTGAACGCATATTGTGTGCATTAACACCATGGTCAGGTTTTCGAATTATTTTGCGAAATCTGTGTACTGTGTATTTTGTGAAATCTGTGTAAAGGTAAATTACATCAGCGTTTTACTTGTCTGCCATGGCGTCTAATGCCATGTCATAGTTGTCCAGCAACTGTGACAGGCAAGAGCGCCCTGTTCTGAAACCATGTTGTCCGGGGTTATGGAGATGCTGTGATTCCATGTGTTTTGTGATCTATCTTCTTAGCATTCTCTCAAGACTTTTATGATGTGTGATGTTAGTGCTATCGGTCTGTAATTTTTTGCCTCTGCCTTATTTCCTCTTTTTATGGAGTGGTGCTATGTCTGCTGTTTTTAGTATATCAGGGATAACGCCAGTATCTAGGCTTTGTCTCCACAGAATGTGAAGGGCCTGTGATAGTGTTTTTTTTTACAGTTCTTGATGAATATGGAGTTCCAAGAATCAGAGCCTGGTGCAGAGTGCATAGGCATACTGTTTATGGCTTCTTCAAAATCCAGTGGGAATAGGGTGATATCTGATTTATGATTTGATGTTGGCATCGCATCCATAAAAATTCATTTGGGTTATCAATCTTTAGTGTGTTTAGTGACTCGCTGAAAACAGAGTCGTACTGATTCCTCACTATTTCGTTCATTTCTTTGTTGTCATCTGTGAAAGTTCCATCTCTGTCGCAGCAGTCCGATACTAGATGTAGTTTTTTTTATCTTGATTTTGCATAGGAGAAAAAATATTTTGCAGTTTTCTCTTTTTCACTGATGGCCTTTTGCTGTCTTTGTCTCTCTTGGATTTTATATGATTCTTGTAGCTTGAGTTCAATCGTTTCTATTTCTCTACCTAACATTCTTCGTCGTTCTTGAGACAGGGTGCGACGCTCAAGTTGTTCCATGACTCGTTTTCTTCGCCTATAGAGGGAACGACGTTCCCGTTGCAGTCTGCATCTCATCCTCTTTTTTTCTTAGGGGTATGTGGTTTGAACATATTTCTAGAGCTACTGAGTTGATTCTTTCCAGGCCTTGTTTCAGGTTTGCATTTCCTAGCTGTTCTTCCCAGTTTATTTCTGTGAAGTCTTGGTTTATTTGCTCCCAGTTAATCTGTTTATTTCTAAAATTGAATTTGCTGAATTCTCCTCCCCTGGGACTCGGGACTTGTTGTGCAGGTCTACTCCCCATGCTTATCACAACTTCAGTTAGGTTGTCATCTGAGTAACGGGTATTTGTAATAATTATTATTCTGATCAGTTCATCATTATTAGTGAAAATGAGGTCCAACGTGTTCTCTTTTCTAGTTGGTTCTAATATTTGCTGGTTTAAGGCAAATCTGTCGCACATCCGTAGCAGGTCATTTGCATGTGCCTGTTCATTTAGGCCACTTCCTGGTATTCTTTCTGACATAACTGTATTAGCTAGGTACTTCCATTTCAAAGCCGTAGGTTGAAGCCCCCAAGCAGAATGATGTTCGGGGCTGGATTTGAGGTTTTCCAAGCAGTGTTCTATTTTCATTAGTTGGTCTTTAAACTGGTGAGGGTTTGCCTCCGGTGACTTATACACAAGGACAATAACTACATTTAGGATCTCTATTTTGATTATCAGCACTTCCGCTATATCGTTTGGGAGGGAGGGGTGAGTGAGGGGTGATGGTGCAGCAAGGGAGGGGTGAGTGAGGGGTGAGGGGATAGGGACCAATATCGTGAG
Source organism: Procambarus virginalis (assembly GCA_020271785.1). Taxonomy (NCBI): domain Eukaryota; kingdom Metazoa; phylum Arthropoda; class Malacostraca; order Decapoda; family Cambaridae; genus Procambarus; species Procambarus virginalis. The sequence continues at coordinate 9,170,526 of WNGS01109635.1, read as the reverse complement.
TGCAAGCAAGGGAGAGACCGAAGTATTGAGCGCCACAGTAAAAGTCTGGGAGACAATAACCACTTGATATATGGTGTGGACCACGACACGACCTGCTGGACCTGAGGCGTAGCGACGGCTCCATCTCCTGGGCCCCGCCTCCTTCATCTCCCGGGCCCCGCCTCCTTCATCTCCCGGGCCCCGCCTCCTTCATCTCCCGGGCCCCGCCTCCTTCATCTCCCGGGCCCCGCCTCCTTCATCTCCCGGGCCCCGCCTCCTTCATCTCCCGGGCCCCGCCTCATGATATAAAGGTAATGAGGCGAGCTCCTCATCCAGCCCGCCCTCGCTTGACCTAATAAAGGTAATGAAGGGAACCAATCGCAACCCAGGATGGTCCCCGCTCACGTCCCAGTGGTCACTACACTGATCCGTCTGCCTGTGATGGTCGTGGTGGTGTTGTAGCTGCTGATGTTGTGGTGCTTGTTGTGCTTGTGGTGAGCTGTAGTTGCTGTACTTCTGGTGGTTGTAATGGTTGTTGTGGGTGTGGTGGTTGTAATGCAGGTGGTCATAGGGGTTATGTAGGTGGTAGTGAGAATGGCGCAGGTGGTGGTGGTGATGGTGAGGATGGTGCAGGTGGTGGTCTCTCTCACCATATCTCACCACCTCTCACCACCTGTCACCATCTCTCACCACCTCTCACCCGTTGGTGAAGGAAGATAGTGACTGTGTGATGAGGTGCTGCGTCATGAACGAGCTTCAACAAAGTCATCATTGACGCCAGAAGCCTTGAAGAGTTCCATGCACCACCGCACCATTGTGAAGCATTGTTGCCTGCATGCTTAGTTGTCAAGGGCACCAGACTTCAGCCACATATTGGTCACCTTTGTATGGCTGTAGGATCACCATGTGTGTGTGTGTGTGTGTGTGTGTGTGTGTGTGTGTGTGTGTGTGTGTGTGTGTGTGTGTGTGTGTGTGTGTGTGTGTGTGTGTAACGTTCACAGGAGAAGTTGATCACCAAGCACTCGTTACCCACCAACGAATCGTTGTTATCAACCACCTGTTCACCAGCCATCTACCACGTGTCATCAGCCATCTACCACGTGTCACCAGCCATCTACCACGTGTCACCAGCCGTCTACCACGTGTCACCAGCCGTCTACCACGTGTCACCAGCCGTCTACCACATGTCACCAGCCGTCTACCACGTGTCACCAGCCATCTACCACGTGTCACCAGCCATCTACCACGTGTCACCAGCCATCTACCACGTGTCATGAAGGAGGGAAGGAAGGGGTAGAGGGTAGTATTGTGGTAGACGTAGTGGTGAGATGTGTACAGTGGTGGCCAGGAGACCTCCACCACTGTGTACTAGTGGAGACACTGTCAACCACGGCCGGCCACAATGGCTACAGTATATTGTGTCTTATGGGAAGAGTGTATCTGTCTATGGTCAGGTCTGAGTGACCCAGCAATGGTGGTTCGACTCCCCAGCGCCTCGAGGGGTGTCAACACAGATCACAGAGAGACTAAAGGCAGTTAACTCAACCTTTATGGAATTACATGGTTGCACTGGTCATTGTCTGAGTGATTGCATATAAACCCATTTGCCAAACGTCTGATTATTGTGAAATAATTATGTTTGATTATTACTAGTTAGATTGACTAGATATGAAGATGTAGTTCACTTGTTTTGTGATGACCCGAGTGACGGTAAGGTCCCGTGTCCCAACTGAGTGCCGGCAGTGGTTGAAGAACCTGCTTGATGGGGTTCTGGGAGTTCTTCTACTCCCGAGGCCAGGCTTGACTTGTGGGAGTTTGGTCCACTAGGCTGTTGCTTGGAGCGGCCCGCAGGCCCTCATATCCACTACAGCCCGGTTGGTCCGGCACGTTTGTTAGAAAACAGTCTAGTTTTCTCTTGAAGATTTCCACGGTTATTCCGGCAATATTTCTGGTGCTTGCTGGGAGGACGTTGAACAATCGTGGACCTCTGATGTTTATACAGTGTTCTCTGATTGTGCCTATGGCACCTCTGCTCTTCACTGGTTCTATCCTGCATTTTCTTCCATATCGTCCACTCCAGTACGTTGTTATTTTACTGTGTAGATTTGGGACCTGGCCTTCCAGTATTTTCTATGTGTATATTATTTGGAGAGTTAATAATAGGTTGTCCTGAGTGTTTAGTGAGGTTGTTCCTGTTGGAGGTGACTATAGAGTAGTTAGACGTCCCGTGCCTCTCTAACGCGATTACCTCTGACGGACACCAGTCATGGGGTAAATTCAAGCACCCTCATGCATTAGCAAGTAAACTTATTCATGAAACTATATTAATTGTTATCTTGTTTTTATATAAACATTATAATTGCTCCGTAAGCTTATGCATTATTCCAGCTGTTATTAATTGTTTTATAAATTTGTTGAGGACCTTGAGGAAGTCAATAGTTGCTTCAGAAGCACGTTTAGATTATCACCACCAAACATATCGCTACTCTGTGAACACAATAAGAGCGGGGCCACCCACAGATGAGTTCCACTCGAGTAATGTACTCAGCAAATACACTTAATGCTCTTGTAGTTCCCTGAGATTTTGAGTAGCATAGTGTAGACGTCAGTGATAATTAACTTGACGTAGCTTGCGACACTCAAGAAAGTAAGTTCACTCTCACAACCCTGAGTGACCCGGGTTATAAACTCGTTGGGAAATCAAGGATTATGGAATAGCATTCGCTAGTTTGAGCACCTCAGTGTTGCCATCCAGAGAGGAAATGCCTGATATATATTGTTAGTGAGGACCCATAGCCTTAGAGAAGAGGAATAAAAGGAAGCCGAGAGTATCTTATGGTCACTCACGTGTGCTCTAGTGTACTGTTTTATCCTGACACACTTTTGTTTTATTTTGTTAAGCATTAAAACAAAAACATTATTGTTACAAAAATGGAACACGGTAAGATATATTACAAGCTGTAGAGCTCTTGGGGCTCTCCGGGTGTCGGACATGAACCAAAAAGGCAGTGGGTATATTACCTAACTTATATGCCACGGTAATGCGGCAAAATTATATAATATTAAATATATTTACCTGCACAAATACAAGCACACATAAATAATTATATAAATTCATATAAATGCTTATATAAATACATGTCAACAACCCGTCCAACACAGGCTGGGCGGCGCTGGAGCACTAGGCTACAGGCTATAATACAATTAAGGGGCGGGTTGAACACCGGGGGACGGGCCCGTCACAAGCCTGGTGCGGAATTCGAGAAAGAATCCACAAATCTCACCATCCCCTCTTAATATTAACATTTTTTACACAATAGGGAAGCAATCACGCCTTTAACTCGCGCCAATCCTCCTTCGACATTTCGCGCCAACTCTTCAGTCCCTCGTCGATAATTTTATTAAAATCTCCCTTTTTCACTTGTACTTCAAAAGGCGCGGGAGCTTTGAATGGCAACATTCCTTAGGGGCGCTCTGTGGAAGACTGCTGTGGGGGGGGGGGGGGGTTGGGGGGGGGGTTATGGAAGGGTGGGGGAAGTTGTCTGTTACTGAGAGCGGGTGGGGGGGGGGGACTGTCAGTTACTGAAGGTGGTCTAGGGTTGGGGTGACTGTCAGTTACTGAAGGTGGTCAAGGGTTGGGGTGACTGTCAGTTACTGAAGGTGGTCAAGGGTGGTAGGGTGACTGTCAATTACTGAAGGTGATACACAGTTATTGCCACACTCAGCACCCATACTGCCTGGTGTTATACTTCTCTTCCTCTTCCATGTACTACACAATCAGAGACTTGTGAAGTATAGGAAGAGGAAGAGAAATATAAGACCAGGCAACATGGGTTTAGAAACCACAGAGGGGCCCATATAGCTATAGCCCTGATCTACGAGCATATAGCCAACGCAGTGTCGAAAAAAGATCAGTGTAATATAGTGCTTAGAGACGTTTCGAAAGCCTTCGACAAAGTGTGGCACACAGGCCTAAAATATAAGATATCTGAACTAGGACTTCCTGAGAGGTTTACTGCTACCCTCTGCAGCTTTATAGACAACAGAACTGCTAGGCTTAATCTCGGCAGCTACTTGGGTGACGTAATAGAACTGAAAAGTGGAGTACCACAAGGTAGCTGCCTCTCCCCCACTCTATTCAACATATATACAGCTGACCTACCCCAACCCCAACATGGAGAATACGTCACATACGCTGACGATGTCACCCAAATAATATACCAACCGGGACCATCAAAACCGCTACTAGCCGACAAGACCAAGACAGCAATTGAACTCATAAACAACTTTGAGAAGCAATGGAAAATTAGCACCAACAAACAAAAGTTTCAGATAATACACATTGCGAAAAGAAACCCGGACCCCATCATCCTTGACAACCATCCGATCCAATATGCGGAGGTAGGCAGAATACTGGGACTTATGATAAATAGAACAGGGATACAAACTCATGTAAGGGACCGACTAAACAAAGTTAAAGCAGCCTTAGGAAAATTGAGGAGATTCCGAAGCCTCAGTACTAACATTCAGATCTACCTATATAAGGCTCTAGTTCGGTCGCATTTAGAGTATCCACCAGTACCACTACACACCATAGAGAAAACTGACATGCAAAAACTGCAAGCAGTGCAAAATAAGGCGTTAAGGAGAGCAGCAAAACACTGTCCACCATATGATCAGACAATCCAGGAGCTCCATGAACTCCTGAACATACAGTCACTAAACATCAGACTGCATCACCAAGCCATCAGGGTGTGGAACACCATCGAAATGTTAGAGGACCCAATGTTAGAAAGATTGCTCCAAGATGAGACGCCCCGCTCCCACAGCTGGTGGCCCAAGATGAGACGCCCCGCTCCCACAGCTGGTGGCCCAAGATGAGACGCCCCGCTCCCACAGCTAGTGGCCCAAGATGAGACGCCCCGCTCCCACAGCTGGTGGCCCAAGATGAGACGCCCCGCTCCCACAGCTGGTGGCCCAAGATGAGACGCTCCACTCCCACAGCTGGTGGCCCAAGATGAGACGCCCCGCTCCCACAGCTGGTGGCCCCAGATGAGACACCCCGCTCCCACAGCTGGTGGCCCAAGATGAGACGCCCGCTCCCACAGCTGGTGGCCCAAGATGAGACGCCCCGCTCCCACAGCTGGTGGCCCAAGAGCCTCGATTTACTAGATGAAAACCCCGTCCAACAGTACATAATTCCCCAGATGAAATACTGACCAGATATCCTTCCCCCATAATTGAAAAAATTGAGTATGTATGTGTATGTGTGTATAGTTGTGTATATATATATATATATATATATATATATATATATATATATATATATATATATATATATATATTATATATATATATATATATATAATATATATATATATATATATATATATATATATATATATGCGAACAAGCCTGAATGGTCCCCAGGACTATATGCAACTGAAAACTGTCCGGTCGTGATGGTCAAGTGGATTAAGGCGTCCCTGTACATACCAGTTGCGTTGCTTCTGCAGTATGGGTTCGAGACACTTCTGGGGTGTGAGTTTTCAGTTGCATATAGTCCTCGGGACATTCAGGCTTGTTCGCATTTGTGTTCCTCACGTGTTGCCCCAAAAAATGAGGTGATTTGATAAAATGCTTTGCCCAAGATTACCATCCGAGTGCCGGCGGGGAAGTGGTTCAAATAGCTTCGGCTATCACTTCCTTTTGTCCGGTCGTGATGGTCAAGTGGATTAAGGCGTCCCTGTACATACCAGTTGCGTTGCTCCTGGCAGTATGGGTTCGAGTCACTTCTGGGGTGTGAGTTTTCAGTTGCATATAGTCCTGGGGACCATTCAAGCTTGTTCGCATTTGTGTTCCTCACGTGTTGCCCCCAAAAATGAGGTGATTTGATAAAATGCTATGCCCAAGATTACCATCCGAGTGCTGGCGGGAAGTGGTTCAAATAGCTTCGGCTATCACTTCCTTTTGTCCGGTCGTGATGGTCAAGTGGATTAAGGCATCCCTGTACATACCAGTTGCGTTGCTCCTGGCAGTATGGGTTCGAGTCACTTCTGGGGTGTGAGTTTTCAGTTGTATATATATATATATATATATATATATATATATATATATATATATATATATATATATATATATATATTAGTATATTTTGGTAGCAGTCTTCCTGTAGACAAATATTATTAAATATGACCGAAAAAGTAAGATTAATAATTCTAACACGAATTTTCTCGATCTTCCTTATGTTTCTTTTTACTGTTGATGGTAAATGAAAAATCAATTCTCCAAAGTTCATTTTATTTCTAGTCTGACGCGACACTTGAGCGCGTTTTGTAAAACTTATTACATTTTCAAAGACTTTAGTTTACACACACACAACAACTATACTGAACAGAGTTTAAACAGCTTTGATTTTCTTTTTATACCTGCATTTGGGTGAGGTGACATGTTACAATGGTTTGGATGAGGTGAAAACAAACTTTCAACACAACACAGAACACGAAACAATGGGTATAAGCTAAAGGGAAGAATAGATCTGTAACTGCAGACGGCCTATTGGCCATATTTCTTGATGCCTCTATATTGGAGCGGAGTCTTGAAGTGGGTAGAATATAGTTGTGAATTAATTGGCTGTTGATTGCTGGTGTTGACTTCTTGATGCGTAGTGCCTCGCAGATGTCAAGCCGCCTGCTATCGTTGTATCTGTCGATGATTTCTGTGTTGTTTGCTAAGATTTCTCTGGTGATGGTTTGGTTGTGGGAGAAATTATATGTTCCTTAATGGAGCCCTGTTGCTTATGCATCGTTAAACGCCTGGAAAGAGATGTTGTTGTCTTGCCTATATACTGAGTTTTTTGGGGCTTACAGTCCCAAGAGGGCATTTGAAGGCATAGACGACGTTGGTCTCGTTTAGAGCGTTCTGCTCCGGTTCTGGAGAGTTTCTCATGAGTAGGCTGGCCGTTTTCTTGGTTTTATAGTAAATCGTCAGTTGTATCTTCTGATTTTTGTCTGTATGGATAACATTTCTATTACAATATCTTTTAGGACCCTTTCCTCCGTTTTATGAGCTGTGGGAAGAAGTTCCTGTAAAATAGTCTAATAGGGGGTATAGGTGTTGTATTAGTTGTCTCTTCAGAGGTTGCATGCGTTTCACTTTCCTTCTTATGATGTCTTCAACGAAACCATTGGAGAAGCCGTTGTTGACTAGGACCTGCCTTACCCTACAGAGTTCTTCGTCGACTTGCTTCCATTCTGAGCTGTGGCGAGAGCACGGTCGACATAAGCGTTAACAACACTCCTCTTGTACCTGTTGGGCGTCACTGTTGGCGTTTAGGCACATTCTATGTTTGTTTCCTTAGTGTAGACTGCAGTATGGAAACCTCCGCTCCTTTCCATGACTGTTACATCTAGAAAGGGCAGCTTCCATCCTCTCCATCTTCGTAAGTGAAACGCAAACAGAATTCTGCTCAAACCGCCTTCAGCTCCTGCAGATGTCTGACATCAGGTACCTGTGTAAAAATGTCGTCAACATACCTGCAGTATATGGCCGGTTTCAAGTTCATGTCGACTAAGACTTTTTTTCTCGATGGTACCCATGTAGAAGTTCGTAAACAGGACACCTAGGGGAGAACCATGGCGACCCCATCTACTTGCTTATACATGTGCCCATCCGGGCTCAAGAAGGGCACCCTTCTTGAGGTGCCTCATAACCTATGCGCGTACGCCGGACGACTCAAATAGAAAACGGAACAGAACGTCACTTTTGTGAGTCGATTTATTTCAAGTTACGTCCAAATTTGGCCATATCGCGCATACGAGCCAAAAGTGACGTTATTTAAGAGGACGGGTTGGTCTCTGACACTGGAGGCGTGATGTGTCCACAATGTGAACCTGGAATGAGACGGGAGGAATAAAAAAGCAATGAAAATCAATGTAAATATGGAAAAGAAGGAATGTGATCACGGATATGATATGATAAACAAGTAAAGATTAATAATAAATTATATATATATTAAAATGAAAAACACGGGCGAAATTAAACTGAGAATCCTAAATGTCAAATTTCTTTTACTTCATTCACTCGCCTTCTGCAGGTCGGAATTCGATCCTCAATTGTCAAAATGATTTGGCACCTAACCATCCCTCCGTTCCATCCCAGGGTTGTCCTCGTATCCCTTCCATATAACTACCTTAACTCCAGTTACTGTTTCCAACGTGAATTTCCACTATACAGTATTCAAAACACGAAGGTAAACTCAAACTTAATTCACAAATCACTTTATCATGCACGAAAATAATAACCGAGTCACAGATCTTTAGTGACTCACCATATTCGCTGAATTCCAAACATTAAAAACACAAATCTTACAAAATCAATGAATATAAAGTTCCTCTACACTCAGCGTACTATGCAAGGCCCGATTTGCCTAATAGGCCGAGTGATTTTCTTTACTTTCAAAATAGTTTCCAATTTATTTATCTGTGAGATATATTATTATTATTATTATAATCTATAAGA
>WNGS01109635.1:9141406-9154325 GCA_020271785.1 Procambarus virginalis | reverse complement strand
TACTGTCTATGGTGCAGAGCCTGGTGCAGAGTGCATAGGCATACTGTTTATGGCTTCTTCAAAATCCAGTGGGAATAGGGTGATATCTGATTTATGATTTGATGTTGGCATCACATCCATAAAAAATTCATTTGGGTTATCAATCTTTAGTGTGTTTAGTGACTCGCTGAAAACAGAGTCGTACTGATTCCTCACTATTTCGTTCATTTCTTTGTTGTCATCTGTGAAAGTTCCATCTCTGTCGCAGCAGTCCGATACTAGATGTAGTTTTTTTTAACTTGATTTTGCATAGGAGAAAAAATATTTTGCAGTTTTCTCTTTTTCACTGATGGCCTTTTGCTGTCTTTGTCTCTCTTGGATTTTATATGATTCTTGTAGCTTGAGTTCAATCGTTTCTATTTCTCTACCTAACATTCTTCGTCGTTCTTGAGACAGGGTGCGACGCTCAAGTTGTTCCATGACTCGTTTTCTTCGCCTATAGAGGGAACGACGTTCCCGTTGCAGTCTGCATCTCATCCTCTTTTTTCTTAGGGGTATGTGGTTTGAACATATTTCTAGAGCTACTGAGTTGATTCTTTCCAGGCCTTGTTTCAGGTTTGCATTTCCTAGCTGTTCTTCCCAGTTTATTTCTGTGAAGTCTTGGTTTATTTGCTCCCAGTTAATCTGTTTATTTCTAAAATTGAATTTGCTGAATTCTCCTCCCCTGGGACTCGGGACTTGTTGTGCAGGTCTACTCCCCATGCTTGTCACAACTTCAGTTAGGTTGTCATCTGAGTAACGGGTATTTGTAATAATTATTATCCTGATCAGTTCATCATTATTAGTGAAAATGAGGTCCAACGTGTTCTCTTTTCTAGTTGGTTCTAATATTTGCTGGTTTAAGGCAAATCTGTCGCACATCCGTAGCAGGTCATTTGCATGTGCCTGTTCATTTAGGCCACTTCCTGGTATTCTTTCTGACATAACTGTATTAGCTAGGTACTTCCATTTCAAAGCCGTAGGTTGAAGCCCCCAAGCAGAATGATGTTCGGGGCTGGATTTGAGGTTTTCCAAGCAGTGTTCTATTTTCATTAGTTGGTCTTTAAACTGGTGAGGGTTTGCCTCCGGTGACTTATACACAAGGACAATAACTACATTTAGGATCTCTATTTTGATTATCAGCACTTCCGCTATATCGTTTGGGAGGGAGGGGTGAGTGAGGGGTGATGGTGCAGCAAGGGAGGGGTGAGTGAGGGGTGAGGGGATAGGGACCAATATCGTGAGTGCAAGCAAGGGAGAGACCGAAGTATTGAGCGCCACAGTAAAAGTCTGGGAGACAATAACCACTTGATATATGGTGTGGACCACGACACGACCTGCTGGACCTGAGGCGTAGCGACGGCTCCATCTCCTGGGCCCCGCCTCCTTCATCTCCCGGGCCCCGCCTCCTTCATCTCCCGGGCCCCGCCTCCTTCATCTCCCGGGCCCCGCCTCCTTCATCTCCCGGGCCCCGCCTCCTTCATCTCCCGGGCCCCGCCTCATGATATAAAGGTAATGAGGCGAGCTCCTCATCCAGCCCGCCCTCGCTTGACCTAATAAAGGTAATGAAGGGAACCAATCGCAACCCAGGATGGTCCCCGCTCACGTCCCAGTGGTCACTACACTGATCCGTCTGCCTGTGATGGTCGTGGTGGTGTTGTAGCTGCTGATGTTGTGGTGCTTGTTGTGCTTGTGGTGAGCTGTAGTTGCTGTACTTCTGGTGGTTGTAATGGTTGTTGTGGGTGTGGTGGTTGTAATGCAGGTGGTCATAGGGGTTATGTAGGTGGTAGTGAGAATGGCGCAGGTGGTGGTGGTGATGGTGAGGATGGTGCAGGTGGTGGTCTCTCTCACCACCTCTCACCACCTCTCACCAACTCACACCACCTGTCACCATCTCTCACCACCTCTCACCCGTTGGTGAAGGAAGATAGTGACTGTGTGATGAGGTGCTGCGTCATGAACGAGCTTCAACAAAGTCATCATTGACGCCAGAAGCCTTGAAGAGTTCCATGCACCACCGCACCATTGTGAAGCATTGTTGCCTGCATGCTTAGTTGTCAAGGGCACCAGACTTCAGCCACATATTGGTCACCTTTGTATGGCTGTAGGATCACCATGTGTGTGTGTGTGTGTGTGTGTGTGTGTGTGTGTGTGTGTGTGTGTGTGTGTGTGTGTGTGTGTGTGTGTGTGTGTGTGTGTGTGTAACGTTCACAGGAGAAGTTGATCACCAAGCACTCGTTACCCACCAACGAATCGTTGTTATCAACCACCTGTTCACCAGCCATCTACCACGTGTCATCAGCCATCTACCACGTGTCACCAGCCATCTACCACGTGTCACCAGCCGTCTACCACGTGTCACCAGCCGTCTACCACGTGTCACCAGCCGTCTACCACGTGTCACCAGCCGTCTACCACGTGTCACCAGCCGTCTACCACGTGTCACCAGCCATCTACCACGTGTCACCAGCCATCTACCACGTGTCACCAGCCATCTACCACGTGTCACCAGCCATCTACCACGTGTCACCAGAAGGAGGGAAGGAAGGAAGGAGGGGGTAGTATTGTGGTAGACGTAGTGGTGAGATGTGTACAGTGGTGGCCAGGAGACCTCCACCACTGTGTACTAGTGGAGACACTGTCAACCACGGCCGGCCACAATGGCTACAGTATATTGTGTCTTATGGGAAGAGTGTATCTGTCTATGGTCAGGTCTGAGTGACCCAGCAATGGTGGTTCGACTCCCCAGCGCCTCGAGGGGTGTCAACACAGATCACAGAGAGACTAAAGGCAGTTAACTCAACCTTTATGGAATTACATGGTTGCACTGGTCATTGTCTGAGTGATTGCATATAAACCCATTTGCCAAACGTCTGATTATTGTGAAATAATTATGTTTGATTATTACTAGTTAGATTGACTAGATATGAAGATGTAGTTCACTTGTTTTGTGATGACCCGAGTGACGGTAAGGTCCCGTGTCCCAACTGAGTGCCGGCAGTGGTTGAAGAACCTGCTTGATGGGGTTCTGGGAGTTCTTCTACTCCCGAGGCCAGGCTTGACTTGTGGGAGTTTGGTCCACTAGGCTGTTGCTTGGAGCGGCCCGCAGGCCCTCATATCCACTACAGCCCGGTTGGTCCGGCACGTTTGTTAGAAAACAGTCTAGTTTTCTCTTGAAGATTTCCACGGTTATTCCGGCAATATTTCTGGTGCTTGCTGGGAGGACGTTGAACAATCGTGGACCTCTGATGTTTATACAGTGTTCTCTGATTGTGCCTATGGCACCTCTGCTCTTCACTGGTTCTATCCTGCATTTTCTTCCATATCGTCCACTCCAGTACGTTGTTATTTTACTGTGTAGATTTGGGACCTGGCCTTCCAGTATTTTCTATGTGTATATTATTTGGAGAGTTAATAATAGGTTGTCCTGAGTGTTTAGTGAGGTTGTTCCTGTTGGAGGTGACTATAGAGTAGTTAGACGTCCCGTGCCTCTCTAACGCGATTACCTCTGACGGACACCAGTCATGGGGTAAATTCAAGCACCCTCATGCATTAGCAAGTAAACTTATTCATGAAACTATATTAATTGTTATCTTGTTTTTATATAAACATTATAATTGCTCCGTAAGCTTATGCATTATTCCAGCTGTTATTAATTGTTTTATAAATTTGTTGAGGACCTTGAGGAAGTCAATAGTTGCTTCAGAAGCACGTTTAGATTATCACCACCAAACATATCGCTACTCTGTGAACACAATAAGAGCGGGGCCACCCACAGATGAGTTCCACTCGAGTAATGTACTCAGCAAATACACTTAATGCTCTTGTAGTTCCCTGAGATTTTGAGTAGCATAGTGTAGACGTCAGTGATAATTAACTTGACGTAGCTTGCGACACTCAAGAAAGTAAGTTCACTCTCACAACCCTGAGTGACCCGGGTTATAAACTCGTTGGGAAATCAAGGATTATGGAATAGCATTCGCTAGTTTGAGCACCTCAGTGTTGCCATCCAGAGAGGAAATGCCTGATATATATTGTTAGTGAGGACCCATAGCCTGAGAGAAGAGGAATAAAAGGAAGCCGAGAGTATCTTATGGTCACTCACGTGTGCTCTAGTGTACTGTTTTATCCTGACACACTTTTGTTTTATTTTGTTAAGCATTAAAACAAAAACATTATTGTTACAAAAATGGAACACGGTAAGATATATTACAAGCTGTAGAGCTCTTGGGGCTCTCCGGGTGTCGGACATGAACCAAAAAGGCAGTGGGTATATTACCTAACTTATATGCCACGGTAATGCGGCAAAATTATATAATATTAAATATATTTACCTGCACAAATACAAGCACACATAAATAATTATATAAATTCATATAAATGCTTATATAAATACATGTCAACAACCCGTCCAACACAGGCTGGGCGGCGCTGGAGCACTAGGCTACAGGCTATAATACAATTAAGGGGCGGGTTGAACACCGGGGGGGCGGGCCCGTCACAAGCCTGGTGCGGAATTCGAGAAAGAATCCACAAATCTCACCATCCCCTCTTAATATTAACATTTTTTACACAATAGGGAAGCAATCACGCCTTTAACTCGCGCCAATCCTCCTTCGACATTTCGCGCCAACTCTTCAGTCCCTCGTCGATAATTTTATTAAAATCTCCCTTTTTCACTTGTACTTCAAAAGGCGCGGGAGCTTTGAATGGCAACATTCCTTAGGGGCGCTCTGTGGAAGACTGCTGTGGGGGGGGGGGGGTTGGGGGGGGGGTTATGGAAGGGTGGGGGAAGTTGTCTGTTACTGAGAGCGGGTGGGGGGGGGGGGACTGTCAGTTACTGAAGGTGGTCTAGGGTTGGGGTGACTGTCAGTTACTGAAGGTGGTCAAGGGTGGGGTGACTGTCAGTTACTGAAGGTGGTCAAGGGTGGGGGGTGACTGTCAATTACTGAAGGTGGTCTAGGGTTGGGGTGACTGTCAGTTACTGAAGGTGGTCAAGGGTGGGGTGACTGTCAGTTACTGAGGTGGTCAAGGGTTGGGGTGACTGTCAGTTACTGAAGGTGGTCAAGGGTTGGGGTGACTGTCAGTTACTGAAGGTGATACACAGTTACTGCCACACTCAGCACCCATACTGCCTGGTGTTATACTTCTCTTCCTCTTCCATGTACTACACAATCAGAGACTTGTGAAGTATAGGAAGAGGAAGAGATATATAAGACCAGGCAACATGGGTTTAGAAACCACAGAGGGGCCCATTTAGCTATAGCCCTGATCTACCAGCATATAGCCAACGCAGTGTCGAAAAAAGATCAGTGTAATATAGTGCTTAGAGACGTTTCGAAAGCCTTCGACAAAGTGTGGCACACAGGCCTAAAATATAAGATATCTGTACTAGGACTTCCTGAGAGGTTTACTGCTACTCTCTGCAGCTTTATAGACAACAGAACTGCTAGGCTTAATCTCGGCAGCTACTTGGGTGACGTAATAGAACTGAAAAGTGGAGTACCACAAGGTAGCTGCCTCTCCCCCACTCTATTCAACATATATACAGCTGACCTACCACAACCCCAACATGGAGAATACATCACATACGCTGACGATGTCACCCAAATAATATACCAACCGGGACCATCAAAGCCGCTACTAGCCGACAAGACCAAGGCAGCAATTGAACTCATAAACAACTTTGAGAAGCAATGGAAAATTAGCACCAACAAACAAAAGTTTCAGATAATACACATTGCGAAAAGAAACCCGGACCCCATCATCCTTGACAACCATCCGATCCAATATGCGGAGGCAGGCAGTATACTGGGACTTATGATAAATAGAACAGGGATACGAACTCATGTAAGGGACCGACTAAACAAAGATAAAGCAGCCTTAGGAAAATTGAGGAGATTCCGAAGCCTCAGTACTAACATTCAATTTACCTAAATAAGGCTCTAGTTCGGTCGCATTTAGAGTATCCACCAGTACCACTACACACCATAGAGAAAACTAACATGCAAAAACTGCAAGCAGTGCAAAATAAGGCGTTAAGGAGAGCAGCAAAACACTGTCCACCATATGATCAGACAATACAGGAGCTCCATGAGCTCCTGAACATACAGCCACTAAACATCAGACTGCAGCACCAAGCCATCAGGGTGTGGAACACCATCGAAATGTTAGAGGACCAAATGTTAGAAAGATTGCTCCAAGATGAGACGCCCCACCCCACAGCTGGTGGCCCAAGATGAGACGCCCCGCTCCCACAGCTGGTGGCCCAAGATGAGACGCTCCACTCCCACAGCTGGTGGCCCAAGATGAGACGCCCCGCTCCCACAGCTGGTGGCCCAAGATGAGACGCCCCACTCCCACAGCTGGTGGCCAAGATGAGACGCCCCGCTCCCACAGCTGGTGGCCCAAGATGAGACGCCCCGCTCCCACAGCTGGTGGCCCAAGATGAGACGCCCCGCTCCCACAGCTGGTGGCCCAAGATGAGACGCCCCGCTCCCACAGCTGGTGGCCCAAGAGCCTCGATTTACTAGATGAAAACCCCGCCCAACAGTACATAATTCCCCAGATGAAATACTGACCAGATATCCTTCCCCCATAATTGAAAAAATTGAGTATGTATGTGTGTGTGTGTATAGTTGTATATATATATATATATATATATATATATATATATATATATATATATATATAATATTTTATATATATATATAATTATATATATATATATATATATATATATATATATATATATATATATATATATATATATATATATATATATATATATATGCGAACAAGCCTGAATGGTCCCCAGGACTATATGCAACTGATTTATGATTTATGACAAACTATGATTTCTTTATTTTCAAAATAGTTTCCAATTTATTTATTTGAAGTATTATTATTATTATTATATTATATTAAGAACATAAATTATTGACCTAGTTACGTTAGGTTAGGTTAGGTTAAGATAGGTTAGGTAGGGTTGGTTAGGTTCGGTCATATATCTACGTTAGTTTTAACTCAAATTAAAAAAACTTAACTCATACATAATGAAGTGGATAGCTTTATCATTTCATAAGAAAAAAAATCGAAAAATGTATAAATTTAGGAAAACTTGGCTTACTCGGCAAATCGGGCGTTGCATAGTAGGCCGAGTAGGATATATTCATAATGGCTTAGCACTTTCTCCTGATATTTAACTTACCTCCACTGTCTTTGTCTTTTAAAAGTTATGTGACGAGGTAAATACCTACAAGTTATGTGGTGAGGTAAATACCTACAAGTTATGTGGTGAGGTAAATACCTACAAGTTATGTGACGAGGTAAATACCTACAAGTTATGTGACGAGGTAAATACCTACAAGTTATGTGACGAGGTAAATACCTACAAGTTATGTGACGAGGTATATACCTACAAGTTTTGTGACGAGGTAAATACCTACAAGTTTTGTGACGAGGTAAATACCTACAAGTTTTGTGACGAGGTATATACCTACAAGTTATGTGACGAGGTAAATACCTACAAGTTATGTGACGAGGTATATACCTACAAGTTTTGTGACGAGG
The DNA here is from genome assembly GCA_020271785.1 of Procambarus virginalis. Classification (NCBI taxonomy): domain Eukaryota; kingdom Metazoa; phylum Arthropoda; class Malacostraca; order Decapoda; family Cambaridae; genus Procambarus; species Procambarus virginalis. The sequence continues at coordinate 9,146,735 of WNGS01109635.1, read as the reverse complement.
TAAATACCTACTAGTTATGTGACGAGGTAAATACCTACAAGTTATGTGACGAGGTAAATACCTACAAGTTATGTGACGAGGTAAATACCTACAAGTTTTGTGACGAGGTATATACCTACAAGTTATGTGACGAGGTATATACCTACAAGTTATGTGACGAGGTATATACCTACTAGTTATGTTTGAGTCATACTAACCCAGTCATTGACAAATCGCTTTCTGCTGCATGAGTGAGAAAATATTGTTTAATATATATATTACCTGACTCTCTGACACCTTCCACCTTCTTTAACAGAGCCGTCGGTATAGCACTGCTACCCACCGTTACCTGGGCTCTGTGACACTACAGTGTTCACTGCTGTAGTAACGCAGTTTACACTGCGTTACTTGTATCTTTATTGTGTGTGTATTAACGAAATCAATTGTTTAATCAAGCCAGTTATCCCATGCAAGCACAGCCTGGAGAACATTGTAGAACACGGACAAACACTGCCTGGAGAACATTGTAGAACACGGACAAACACTGCCTGGAGAACATTGTAGAACACGTTCAAACACACCCAGAAGAACAATGTAGAACACGTTCAAACACAGCCTGAAGAACATTGTATAACACGTACAAACACACCCTGAAGAACATTGTAGAACACGTACAAACACACCCTGAAGAACATTGTAGAACACGTACAAACACACCCTGAAAAACATTGTAGAACACGTACAAACACACCCTGAAAAACATTGTAGAACACGTACAAACACACCCTGAAAAACATTGTAGAACACGTACAAACACACCCTGAAGAACATTGTATAACACGTACAAACACACCCTGAACACAGAACAGTGACAAAATGCATGTACCAAAACAGCTAAGGGAGGGGTGAACAAAACAGCAGTGTGGCCTCCTCCAGTGGATATATCACGCGACGGGTCACGCAACAAGTATCACCACCCTCCCCCAAACTATTCTCTGTAAAATTGCACTCACCCTCCTCTCAACCTCTTGTGCACAGATATGAACCAATTATCCCACAAGATGTGTGCCTCAGCATCCTAGATAACAAATCTTGTTTTATTTGTGTCCGGACAGGTAAGTGGGAGATAATGGCCAGGTGGTCAAGGTGCTCGAGTCGGTGGTGTCCGGGCAACGCGCGCTGGGCCGGAGCCGCGGGTTCTGGGGGTCGTCACCCATCTCTGGTGAGTAAATGAGTTTTTCTCACTTTAATATTGGTCAGATATTGGATCCTTGCTATTCATCTGAGCCTCGGCGGTAATAATATACGTGTGGCTGCCCGGGGGCTTGTGTGCGGGGTATTTGTTGTATCGGGAAGTGCTTGAGTGGACGTTAGGTTATGTACTCGCCTGGTTGGGCTGGCGTAGGAAGAGCTCTAGCTCTTAGGTCCCGGCTTTCATAGTTAAATCGTGTATTGTATAGTTTGACACTTTTGGGGCGTTGTTATATCTAAAGTGAGAGAGAGAGAGAGGAGGCCTAACATGTCTTACCGTTACAAGGACCATGAAAGCAGAAGCCGTAACACACCATTCCACCCACCCACCCCACCTCACACCACACCACACCACTCCTCCCACCCACCCCACCCCACACCAGACCAGACCACACCACACCACCTCACACCACACCAGACCACACCACACCACCTCAAGCGGAAAATCAACACCATCCAAGATCTTCCCTATTAGTAATAAAGTAATCCTCGTGGTCTTCCCCTTCAGCGGTCTACAGGACCTTCAGAGTGTAGCCAAAGCTGTTCACCTCCATGTCTTAACTCACGGCTCACATGGACCCTTCGTCTCCTTCAATCATCGCCATGTTTGTCAACTGACTTTCCAGTTCAACCAGAGATCATCTACAACTTCTGTTAAAACTCTTCCTTTACATTTATTATAGTCCAGCTTCACCAAAGAAATTTCATATTCATCTAAGAATTATCAATTCGCCTGAAGATCTTTCCAAACAGCATAAGATGTGTTCAGTGATTCTTCAAGCCGTTCTGAGGTGGTTACAACCATCAGCCTCCACTTCCCCCACCACCGCCCAACCACTTGGGCAGGACGGTGGAGCGACGGTCTGGCTTCATGCAGGTCGGCGTTCAATCCCCGACTGCCCAAGTGGTTGGGCACCATTCCTTCCTTCCCCCCACCACCTCTTAGCCGGTACACACGCCCGGCTCCTCCGGCTCCACATAAAGCCTTATAACTCCACCTAAGATCTGCTCCCATCCCCGACCTCTTGACGCGTAAGCCCCTGAGCTGACTAATGAAGCGACCGATACTTAGGGAGGCCACGGAACCTCTTACAAATACTGTGACCTCACAGTAATCTTTGGTGCAGCGGTCCGACCCATCCCTCTCGGCGCCCAGTGGACGGGAGGCCGCCCAGGGAACCTTTTCACTTCTTGATCTGGCTGACTGTAGTTGCTGTTGCATCTTGTACATTAATTGTTTAAATGATGATAGATTATCTTGCTTTTACTGTAATTTCTGTCCTTAAAATATAAAGTTTTGGGTTCCTCGGCTGCTGGACCGGCTGCTGGACCGGCTGCTGTAGGTTGTATGACGGCTTCTTTACGGTGGTGGCTCTGGTTATTGTTAGTTGCTTCAGGGAATATTGGTGTTTTGTTATGCTTTCTGGATGGTGTTAGTGTATACAAGGTATACATCATACATGGTGTATGTCTGGCTCACACCAGGGGAGAACAAATTATGCTTAACCAGTCTGTATTTTGCTTTTGTTTGATTGACTTTAAGTGGTTTACTCGTGGTCATTAGAAATATATGGTGTCTCCATGTTGCTGAAGCGGCTGCGAGTGCATTACTTGCTTCATTAAGACCGCTGTGGTTAGTGTTGACCTGCCGTTGACCTCTCCATAAAGCCCTGAAGTCTTACACTACTATGTTCACCTACAACGTTAATTATGTACAAATCCACAAGGGTCGTGACCAGGGTTCGAACCTACGCCCGACAGGATCCTTGACGCACCTTAATCGACTAAGCTACGACATAGATAAGAATGCAACCGGGAAATCAACTTGACCTACCACGGATCCTGCACTACACTGCACTACACTACACTACACTACACTACACTACACTACACTGCACTACACTACACTACACTGCACTACACTACACTACACTGCACTACACTACACTACACTACACTACACTACACGTTTGTTCACGGATCCTGCAGTCTCTCCGAGACACATGCCAGGTTTTTACACAATTCCCCGCACGCACCCATGAACTGTCAATATTTATTCTTATCCATGTCGTAGCTCAGTCGATTAAGCAGTGTCTGGGATCCTCTCGGACCTAGGTTCGAACCCTCGTCACGGCCCTTGTGGATTTGTTTATTTGGTGCATCACGCTATTGTGATTTGTGTGTGTTAATTATGTGTAAGACAACAGGTGTACATTGCAAAGATAAGCGGAGTGTACACACCTGTGAGGCAGGTGTGTGTCCTGCAGCTCCCTCACAACCTGTAACCTGCAGCTCCCTCACAACCTGTAACCTGCAGCTCCCTCACAACCTGTAACCTGCAGCTCCCTCACAACCTGTAACCTGCAGCTCCCTCACAACCTGTAACCTGTAGCTCCCTCACAACCTGTAACATGCAGCTCCCTCACAACCTGTAACCTGCAGCTCCCTCACAACCTGTAACCTGTAGCTCCCTCACAACCTGTAACCTGCAGCTCCCTCACAACCTGTAACCTGTAGCTCCCTCACAACCTGTAACCTGCAGCTCCCTCACAACCTGTAACCTGCAGCTTCCTCACAACCTGTAACCTGCAGCTCCCTCACAACCTGTAACATGCAGCTCCCTCACAACCTGTAACCTGCAGCTCCCTCACAACCTGTAACCTGTAGCTCCCTCACAACCTGTAACCTGCAGCTCCCTCACAACCTGTAACCTGCAGCTTCCTCACAACCTGTAACCTGTAGCTCCCTCACAACCTGTAACCTGTAGCTCCCTCACAACCTGTAACCTGCAGCTCCCGCACAACCTGTAACCTGCAGCTCCCTCACAACCTGTAACCTGCAGCTCCCTCACAACCTGTAACCTGCAGCTCCCTCACAACCTGTAACCTGCAGCTCCCTCACAACCTGTAACCTGCAGCTCCCTCACAACCTGTAACCTGCAGCTCCCTCACAACCTGTAACCTCCTCTTTTTTCTCTTGTACCCTTTTTATTTTTTTTTTGTATTTATAGGTTTATGATCTTTCATTATATCATTAATAAAATAGTTAAGATTTTCTAGAAAATGCGGCTATGCAATATATTTGTTTGCAATATATTACGTGCAGTGCTTGGAGAAGCATGCTATTGTTACTGAGTTTGTAGTCAGAATGTTTTATTATTTTAGATTTTCACTTCAACTGCTGTAATTAACTACTAACTGCTGTAATTTCACTCTTGTAATAAGGAAACTGAAGAGGACAAAGAGGACGGAATAAGTCATGTTAGCGCGAGGAGTGGCGACTCCCGCTGGCGGCTCGACAAGGGCGGGAAATGATATATTGCCGCCATTATTGGGTCGCTGCGGTCAAAATATTGCGGCAATTAGAACAAGCGGGATTTAATTCAAATGGCTGGGCGGCCTGGTGGGAAACATGTGTAGTGGAGGGCTGCTGGGGTCTTAGTGGATCCTGGGGGTCTTAGTGGATCCTGGGGGTCTTAGTGGATCCTGGGGGTCTTAGTGGATCCTGGGGGTCTTAGTGGATCCTGGGGGTCTTAGGGATCCTGGGGGTCTTAGTGGATCCGGGGGGTCTTAGTGGATCCTGGGGGTCTTAGTGGATCCTGGGGTCTTAGTGGATCCTGGGGGTCTTAGTGGATCCTGGGGGTCTTAGTGGATCCTGGGGGTCTTAGTGGATCCTGGAGGTCTTAGTGGATCCTGGAGGTCTTAGTGGATCCTGGAGGTCTTAGTGGATCCTTGGGGTCTTAGTGGATCCTGGAGGTCTTAGTGGATCCTGGGGTCTTAGTGGATCCTGGGGGTCTTAGTGGATCCTGGGGGTCTAGTGGATCCTGGGGGTCTTAGGGATCCTGGGGGTCTTAGTGGAATCTGGGGTCTTAGTGGATCCTGGGGGTCTTAGTGGATCCTGGGAGTCTTAGTGGATCCTGGAGGTCTTAGTGGATCCTGGGGGTCTTAGTGGATCCTGGAGGTCTTAGTGGATCCTGGGGGTCTTAGTGGATCCTGGGAGTCTTAGTGGATCCTGGGGGTCTTAGTGGATCCTGGAGGTCTTAGTGGATCCGGGGGTCTTAGGGATCACTGGGGGTCTTAGTGGATCCTGGGGGTCTTAG
>WNGS01109635.1:9110802-9123063 GCA_020271785.1 Procambarus virginalis | reverse complement strand
CAGAAGGTTGACAGTTGCGAGGCGGGATCAAAGAGCTGCAGCTCAACCCCCGCAAGTAGAAATGTGTGTGATTGCGGGGGAATGACCTCTCAACCCCACCGGCAGCCCCAACACGTCACCATCACCGACAGCCCCAACACGTCACCATCACCAGCAGCCCCAACACGTCACCACCACCAGCAGCCCCAACACGTCACCATCACCAGCAGCCCCAACACGTCACCACCACCAGCAGCCTCAACACGTCACCATCACCGGCAGCCCCAACACGTCACCATCACCGGCAGCCTCAACACGTCACCATAACCGGCAGCCCCAACACGTCACCATCACCGGCAGCCTCAACGCGTCACCATCACCGGCAACCCCAACACGTCACCATCACCGGCAGCCCCAACACGTCACCATCACCGGCAGCCTCAACACGTCACCATCACCGGCAGCCCCAATACGTCACCATCACCGGCAACCTCAACACGTCACCATCACCGGCAGCCCCAACACGTCACCATCACCAGCAGCCTCAACACGTCACCATCACCGGCAACCCCAACACGTCACCATCACCAGCATCCCCAACACGTCACCATCACCAGCAGCCCCAACACGTCACCATCACCGGCAGCCCCAACACGTCACCATCCCCGGCAGCCCCAACACGTCACCATCACCGGCAACCCCAACACGTCACCATCACCGGCAGCCTCAACACGTCACCATCACCGGCAGCCCCAACACGTCACCATCACCGGCAGCCCCAACACGTCACCATCACCCCCAACACGTCACCATCACCAGCAGCCCCAACACGTCACCATCACCGGCAGCCCCAACACGTCACCATCACCGGCAGCCCCAACACGTCACCATCACCAGCAGCCCCAACACACGGCACCAACACCGGCAGCCCCAACACACGTCACAACACCGGCAGCCCCAACACGTCACCAACACCAGCAGCCCCAACACGCGTCACAACACCGGCAGCCCCAACACGTCACCATCACCAGCAGCCCCAACGCCCGGCAGCCCCAACACCGGCAGCCCCAACACAGGTCACCAGCCAGACTTACCTTGCACATGATGCAGTGTGACACAGTAGAGGATGGTTGGTGCTCGTGGCGAGGGTGGCTGCTGGTGACGGTACAGCCTTCCTCAGCCGCCTCCTCCTCCTACGTCTTCCTCCTCTGCTATAAAGCTTTATTTATACCTTCCTCTATTCATGAGGTCCTCTCAGCGGCCGCAGCAGTACCGCTCTATCATGTCGAATTATCACCGAGATTACTACTCAAATTACACATACGCCTTTCAGGTGGCCACAGTACAGCGAGGCATGATACAGCAGCTTACTTTAGCACCAAGAACACTATTGCTGGCCTGGGAATACCGGAGAATTGCTGGATAATTACTGCCAGTGACGACCAAGGCAGTTTACTTGCATTATATCAGACTGGCATCTACAACTTTGGTATCCGATAAGTTATCTAAGGATCCTCGATATTAGCTGTGGCGGGTCAAACTAGGTGGAGACAGCCCTATATTAGGTGTAAAGGCCAGCTTCAAAGGTTTTTAGCGTGATAAAAGATAAGGAAAGCCTGGTAGTGGACGAACAGCGAGAGCGATCACACCCTTCCCTGACCAGAGGTCTCACCACACTGAGGCACCTCTGCCTCCCTCACAACTCCCACCCTACACCACCACTTCGTACACACCGCTTACTACTTCACTCCTTACCCATGCCACCATCCTACGTATTGACGGTTTCACCTCGTTAAAAGGCCGAGATGCGAGAGGAAGCGTGTTTATAAATGTCCTGAGAAGGGGAAGGAATTTGAATAAGAGCGTGAGTAAAGAGGAGTGAGGGGGTGCCGGCGGGAGGAGGGAGAGTGCCCATGCGCACCGCCAGTACACTTGGTAACACAAACACGCGCCGCCCCTTTTTCACTCCATTGTGCAAGTGCTCCTACCACCTCAACCTCGGGGGTTCCCCACCAGCCTATTCTTTAACCCCCACACAACCCTCTTTAGCCCTTTCCTCGCGCTTCTTCGTGGTTCATTCTCGATGATTCTTCAACCTTGCGACGTTCCCAGTTCCAACTCTAATCTTTTTCTATAATATTGGAACTCTTCTTAATTCATAAATAGTGCTTCTTATTTCTGATCTCGTCGCCACTACCCTGCTCCGTCCCAACGACCCCGCTTCTTCACATCTCCTCCCACTACCCCATTTCTTCACCTTTTCCCCGCGACTCTGCTTCTGGACCTCTTTAATCTTACAAGCCTGCTTTATGACCTCTTTCCCATTACCCCGCTTGTTGACCTTTTCCCAAGGACCCACTTCTTAACCTCTTCCCCACAATCCCGCTTCTTGATTTGCTCCTTGGCACCTTCCCCCCAATCCATCTTGAAATATTTGTGTCACAAAATCACGTTACAGGGCGATCAGACCTAAATTTCTTAATGGAAATATTAGCAATAATATTAACGAAATGAAACAGAGACTAAAATGAGACCGTGTTATCACAAAATTCTAAGAACCAAGAGACAGAACTTTAGAAATAAAAATGTGTATTCCTGGAAGACCAGGTGGAAGGGGAGCGTCGCCCCCCTCCCCCCCCCCCCATGGGAAGAGTCACCCAGGAAGACCATACTGGGGCGCCGTTTACCACACAGGTACATCCGGCCGCCAACATAGGCGGCTATAAACACTTAGAATTCAAAACATATTTTAATAGAGCGACAATGCTTTATGACTACTATAATACGAGAATGTGTTTAACTCTCACATTGAACAGCGCGGGAAAAAAGTTAGTAATGAAACCATACCCATCAATGACCATTGTACCACCGTGAGTTATTTTCTGCTCAATGATATTAATACATGACGTCAAACGAACAGTATTTTCTGCAGCCACAGGGTGCCGACACTGTGGCAACAATGGTCCTAATCTGGACGGGTCGGGGGGATAAAGTATTGACCATACCACTGTAAACCCCGCCACACTTTATATATTAAAGAAATAAATTGGTTTATTTATATATATATATATATATATATATATATATATATATATATATACGTAAACTTGTAAACAAAATGATTTGTGTGTCACTCAGACTCTCTAAAATCACAGTATACGGTAACTAGCCAATTCAGCCACGTTAACGGCCCATCTCCACGCGCAAACGATGCTGGAATAACGTTAAGCAACGTAGCGTCAACTTATTAATTTTCATTCCTTGTTACATCAACAATGTTTACTGGAATCATATGGACGTTAACGATGCTTCAACGACCCGACGTAAGGCATAATATTGTTTCAAAGGAGCCATCATACAGGCACTAACGATCCTTCAGCAATCTGAATAACCTCCACCTTCACCAATAACCTCCACCTTCACCAATACCTTCACCAATAACCCTATAAGAGCCCCAGCATCGAGGGGAGTGCCAGGTAATCGAACTCTTGCACTCAGGCAAGAAAAATCTCAAATAAAGTTTTATTTCAGTAGGTGTCTGGAGGCCATTTTGTCGTGACTGGTAAATAAACACCATAAGACATATTACCTTTCTTCTCTTAAGTTCCATTCCCATCACCGCCTCTAATTTCGTCTCCAGCGGACGTAAATTGTTGCCACCACCAGCACATCCATCACCATCATCCATCCAGCCTCACTTATCTCACTCCTTCCCTCTATATTCCTTCCTCTCACCCTTTTCCTCCCCCTCCATATTCCTTCCTCTCTTTTCCAATACCTTCCCTTTATATTCCTCCCTATCACCCAATACAATCCCTCTATGTACATTGGTTCCTCTCACCCCATTCCCTCACCCCCTCCTTCTCTCCTACTATCCAGCTTTTATTCTGTACTTCTACAGTACAGCAACATATTTCACAGATCTGGTAAACATCTGGGAATGCTTGGAGTGTAGGGAAGTGAACCCGAGATTACTGGTTCACAATATTCCCCACGTCGGCTCTACATCGACGACAGTCGGAATATTCCATCTTGTGTCTTGATCACATTGCAGAACTTGCACTTCGATGTTGGTTCTTTATCCGTCCGCGAGGTCACGATGCTCGCATGCTACAGCCACCTCGGGGACATCTCTCCTAGACAGATGAACACACAAGATGAAATATTGCAACTCTCCTGGTGAAGTAAAGCAGATGATGGGTATACGGCGGCCCAGTGACCTTGGGTCCACGCACCACCTCCCTACACCCACGCGCTCTCAGATACACAAGTGTAGACAGTGTTACAATAACGTGACTGAACAATGACGATGTTTCTGTCCGTCCTGGACCCTTATGTGACGATGTTTCTGTCCGTCCTGGACCCTTATATGACGATGTTTCTGTCCGTCCTGGACCCTTATGTGACGATGTTTCTGTCCATCTTGGGGCTAGATTCACGAAGCAGTTACGCAAGTACTTACGAACGTGTACATCTTTCCTCAATCTTTGATGTCTTTTGTTACATTTATTAAACATTTTACAATCACGGAAACTTTCCAATCAACTGTTGTTATTGTTATAAACAGCTTCCTGGTGCTTCGGAGCTCATTAACTGTTTAATAATTGTAAACAAGGCCACCATAGATTGAGAAAAGATGTACAGGTTCGTAAGTGCTTGCGTAACTGCTTCGTGATTCTTACCCCTGGACCTTTATGTGACGATGTTTCTGTCCGTCCTGGACCTTTTATGTTCACAACGGACCGAAACGTCATTTTCCGTCTTTCCACATGGATGGGTTGAGCCATAATAAAGACGTGGAGAAAAACAAGTTTAGTACAGTTGCAGACGAAGTGTGGGGATGGGGGGGGAGGGGGAGGAGAATAGTTTACGAACAGTCAAAAGACATCAGGCTCCTGCGCTATCTTGACTAAATACAAAAATATTGATTTCAAACCAACTTATCCACATTATATATTTTTGAGTACTTACCATCATTCAGCATGTTGAGATGTACCTATTGTGAAAGTCTGAAGGTTATTACAACAATTTATGAAAATCACCTAAGGATTTCGGTCTTTTAAAACTTGAATTGATGTTGCTCTGTTTATGTCTCGCTGTGTTTTGTTGTGTCTGGGTCTGTTTTATTCCGTGTCTCGCTCCGTTGTTGTTGTTGTTATAGATTCAGCTACTCGGAACAAGTTCCAAGTAGCACGGGCTATGGTGAGCCCGTAACTAACCTGGCACAGGAGCTGGGCAAGAAGCACGGGCTATGGTTAGCCTCGTGGACAGGAGATGTCTCTCGCTCCGTGTTTACCTATCAGTACATACCTACTGGTGTCTACGAGGGAGTGAGGCTTAGAGTGAGGCGGGGTATGACAAATTCTTTGTCATACCCTGCCTACTACCCTTGTTGCCCTTGTGTTACAATTTATCTATTCTAACGCACAAATTCTTTGTCGAATCTGATCTTAAAGCTGTGGAATGAGGTGGTGTCCACGACTTTTCAATGAATTTCCTTACATTTCTTACTCATTTGTGTTTTACTTTCGTCCTAGTTTTTCGTCATTTAATGAGGCCGTCCTTGGCATTGTCTGTTCAACCCGTCCTCCTCGTAGCACGGCGCATTTTGACGTATACGTTACCTAAGGCCAGAAACTGTCGTACTAGAAATTGGTAGCAGCTCGCGAAATTAACATAATGTCTCGTTTTCTGTTAGTTACAAGTTTTTGTAGCCCTCCATGGTTTTAACATTCATTATTAGCTGTGCGTCTCGCTCAGCCTCTCTGGTCTAACACAGCCGGCTGGACCAACACAACCCTACAACTTGTCACTCAAATGTTGACAAATATTGTTTCCACGCCGGGTCCGGTTTACACAGTTTTGTCAGCCACAGATATGTACAATTGAGTAGATTGGTGAACCTAGATACAGTAGTAGATTGGTGAACCTAGATACAGTAGTAGATTGGTGAACCTAGATACAGTAGTAGATTGGTGAACCTAGATACAGTAGTAGATTGGTGAACCTAGATACAGTAGTAGTTTGGGTTAAGTTCCTTTACGGACTTAAGGAAAATAAATGCGAGACAGGTGACTGTGTCATTACTTGTCAATGTGTACTAAACTAGACGGTGTTGCCTTCCGGGCTGACGTGACGACATCAGTCATCTTCAAGATGTGTACTGTTGTGGGAAACCGGAAGCCAGATGTACTTAGAGTTATGGACCCCCCCCCCCCAGGATAACTACTGACCCAAGATGTAGACTACGGCAGCCTAACTCCCGGCTACTGCTTACTGATAGTGAGCAGAGGCATCAGGTAACAGGAAGTATGCCTAACCGTTTCTGTCCCACCCGGAGATCGAACCCGGGTTAAAACGGAAAAAAGTATTCAAATACAGCAGTTAATATCTGGATTACAGACTGGCGATTTAAATCCACATTCTTTAAAGGAATAAAATTTATTACAAAAATATTCCAATACCGGAACCAAATATTGGAAACATAAAATTGTCAACAAACCCGCCAGGGTCCGCGCCAGGTCATGCGAGGTCAACTCCACCATCAGCCATGTTTATATTGAGGTCGCTTGACGAGCTGAGGTCACCAGGGTTCACAGAGCCTTCACGTGTCGACTCGCGCGGTCAGTCCCCGTCACCTCCGTCACGGTGACAGTCTGTAGTCACTCTACCCAGGCTGGTGACCACTCCTCAACACCACCTCGTAGCGCCTTCAACCTCATAAACTAGTAGAGTCAAACTAAGCCGGCATGATCTCGTAAGTGAACACGTAAGTGCTCCAGGACATTCTGGGTCAGTCCTTAACAATGACCTTATAGCCAATCAGATCGGCGAGCGAGCCGGGGTCACCGTAGCATGTGCGTGCGAGCAACTAATTTCATTAACCTTGAGGTGTTGGTGTCAATCAGACGAACGCGTCGATAGTCTTTTATAGTGCCGGAGTGCCAGGTGTGTGACCGCAAGGAGTGCCAGGTGTGAGACCGCGGGGAGTGCCAGGTGTGAGACCGCGAGCAGTGCCAGGTGTGAGACCGCGAGCAGTGCCAGGTGTGAGACCGCGAGCAGTGCCAGGTGTGAGACCGCGAGCAGTGCCAGGTGTGAGACCGCGAGCAGTGCCAGGTGTGAGACCGCGAGCAGTGCCAGGTGTGAGACCGCGAGCAGTGCCAGGTGTGAGACCGCGAGCAGTGCCAGGTGTGAGACCGCGAGCAGTGCCTGTTACGGCCCTAATAGGACGCAACCGGGTTCTTTTCTGATGGTATTAGAGTTTAGGTATGCGGCCTCAAGTTAGTAGAGGCTTTCAAGGGGTGAGCTCCGTAATGCAAGTAAAATAAAAAGAGGAGGTACATTAAATACACAAGTTGTCACTTTAACCGGATATAATTAGTCTTCCCACCACCATATATGTATAAAAGTCATAAACGGACAATATCACTACACAATGTACATCATCGTCTCACTCCGAAGACGCTGAACACTTGGCGAAGCTCACTCCGTGCAGTCTTGCCTGGTTTTCTATTCCGCGGCACTACCCTCTGCAGGTACCAGGAAACAACGATGAGTCTACCCTGGCCACAGGCCAGCCAAATCACAATTCTACTGGGTGCCTCGTCATGAAGGCCCACAACCACAGTCTAGCCTGTAGCTGGCAGGTGCGAATCAGCCTCACGCTGTTAGGCCACTTCACGAGCGAATACTAGGGTTGCGAGCCCTAGGCAGGAGCCTCGTGTAACTCGCTGGTTACTCTCCTCGTTCGGCACCACAGTCGGCCGTCTCTTCCACCAGCCAGCCCCGGGTACGGCGAATCCCGTCACTGCCACTCCTCAGGCACACAGTTGAACACTCTACAGTTCTCGTCCGGCGGCGGCTCACTGCTTCAGCAAAGCAGACTGGTGGAGAGACCTTGGCTGCCTTAGGTAGACTGACTCTTCCTACATCACAGCAACACCACCTTGACTCTGTGAAAGCAGACACGTCATCAGTACTGGGACACAACATGGGAACCACTAGGAAACATCACTTACTGGCTTATACACAAACGTACAGCTTCTAGCTCAATAGATGGCGCTGATGTTCTGAGCACCACCTCACCAGAGGTCAGCACCAGCTACCTCATGAGCTACCAGGACAAGAATCTAGCATGTCTAGCTGGTATATTCCTGCCACCACTAGATGGCGTCGTCCATTTCGTGGGGGTTTCGGGAGCGGACTCACAGATGGCGTTGACGTCACTGCTCCGTGCTCTGACGATGAACTTGGATTCGTAACAGTGCCAGGTGTGTGACCACGAAGAGTGCCAGGTGTGTGACCGCGAGCAGTTTTTTTTTTTTTTTTTTTTTTTTTTTTTTTTTTTTTTTTTTTTTCTACCACAGACGTGGCCACACATTAACAATGCTAACCAGCATATATACATTTTCTTCTGTCCTCCATGGACAGGGTTAGAGATGTGTTAAACATATAGTTCAAGGGTTTATTGAACAATCAACCACTGAAGGTGAGTCGGTGCTTTTAAAATGCTAAGCTAACCTATATACGTAAATACATAGATACACAGATTTATGTATGCCTTACATAAAGTGTTCGATGTGTCATCTACACAGTGTCATTAATGTACATTTACAAAGGTGAAATGTAATTCTGATCAGCTTCCATATATACTTTATACCCATACATACACATACACACACATATACATATATACACACATGCATTCACAGACATTTATCTCATTTACTCTGACAGGGTGAGATAGCTGATAAAGAAACTAGTGTGCAATTAAGCACTTAATCACTGAAGGCGATTAAGGTGCTTTTACAAGCTCAGGTTATATACTTACATCACATACATTGTATAATTAATCTATTACATGGTCAATCTTGGGTACAAGTCCAATATATCATCAAGTGTTCCAGTACTCATATAGTAATTACAAAGTTCAGCATACCTTAGCCCAGGGGGGCGAAAGTCAGCCAGTATGGGACATTCTACAATATAATGTTCAAGAGAGTGCATGTTTTCTCTTTCACAAAGTTGACACATTGTGTACTCGACATTTGGGTTTTGAGAAAGCTGCCAGATACGTCTATATCCCAGGCGTATTCTGGCCACTATAACATCACATTGCCGGGTTCTTGTTCTATTAGTCCCATATGTGAATGTTTCCTCACGATATCTATCATAATATTTAATGCTACAGCTTTCAGGTCTTTGTGAATTTGTTAGGTCGGTGAGATCTTCATTAGATATTTGTTTAAGTATTCTCTTTGTCACTGCTAATGAAATACCCATATCAATTTCTACCACTGGTTTTCTACAGGCTGTCTTTGCAAGCATATCAACAGTGTCATGCCTTGAGATGCCAACATGACCGCGAGCAGTGCCAGGTGTGTGACCGCGAGCAGTGCCAGGTGTCTAACCACGAGGAGTGCCAGGTGTGTGACCGCGAGCAGTGCCAGGTGTGTGACCGCGAGCAGTGCCAGGTGTCTAACCACGAGGAGTGCGAGGTGTGTAACCACGAGGAGTGCCAGGTGTGTGACCACGAGGAGTGCCAGGTGTGTGACGTCAGTGTCGGTCATACAGGCGTCGGTCATCTCAATTTGAAACGACCGAATTATAAAAGTTATCGGCCATAAAACTCGACAGTAAAAAAATACTGGGAACAGTTGTGAGTCTGACACCGGCCCCAGGTGTTGGCCCCAGATGGTCAGGTGTTGGCCCCAGATGGTCAGGTGTTGGCCCCAGATGGTCAGGTGTTGGCCCCAGATGGTCAGGTGTTGGCCCCAGATGGTCAGGTGTTGGCCCCAGATGGTCAGGTGTTGGTCCCAGATGGTCAGGTGTTGGCCCCAGATGGTCAGGTGTTGGCCCCAGATGGTCAGTGCTAGCCCCAGATGGTCAGGTGTTGGCCCCAGATGGTCAGGTGTTGGCCCCAGATGGTCAGGTGCTAGCCCCATATGGTCAGCTGTTGGCCCCAGATGGTCAGGTGTTGGACCCAGATGGTCAGGTGTTTGCCCAAGACAGTCATATGTCTGCCCAAGACGGTAAGGTGTATCAGGGGTAGGGTTTTTTATAACTGTACTTAACTTTACTTATCTTCTAACGAACAGACCCCCCCTCTCTCTACCACTTTCCTGATAATATATGATTAACTACGACAACTACTACTCGCTGTTCCTGTCGTCAGTCAATCAGTAATGGACACTGGCGTTCATATTGAAGGATCACCCTGAAATCGTCTTATAAGAGAAAGGGATTCAACGTCACCTTTACTTGGGAAAACGGCTCCTATCTGGCCTATTAGTCATGAATACACACCCCTATCGAGCAGCCGTGACTCCCCCCACACTCTCCTTATTAAGGAATGATCTCCTAATTCCCTTTCATGATGTTACTGTCTTCTGTCAATCAATTTGCAGTTGTGTGTGTGTGTGTGTGTGTGTGTGTGTGTGTGTGTGGTGTGTGTGTGTGTGTGTGTGTGTGTGTGTGTGTGTGTGTGTGTGTGTGTGTGTGTGTGTGTGTGTGTGTGTACTCACCTAATTGTGCTTGCGGGGGTTGAGCTTTGGCTCTTTGTCCCGCCTCTCAACTGTCAATCAACTGGTGTACAGATTCCTGAGCCTATTGGGCTCTATCATATCTACACTTGAAGCTGTGTATGGAGTCAGCCTCCACCACATCACTTCCTAATGCATTCCATTTGGCAACCACTCTGACACTAAAAAAGTTCTTTCTAATATCTCTGTGGCTCATTTGGGCACTCAGTTTCCACCTGTGTCCCCTTGTGCGTGTGCCCCTTGTGTTAAATAGCCTGTCTTTATCTACCCTATCAATTCCCTTCAGAATCTTAAATGTGGTGATCATGTCCCCCCTAACTCTTCTGTCTTCCAGCGAAGTGAGGTTTAATTCCCGTAGTCTCTCCTCGTAGCTCATACCTCTCAGCTCGGGCACTAGTCTGGTGGCAAACCTTTGAACCTTTTCCAGTTTAGTCTTATCCTTGACTAGATATGGACTCCATGCTGGGGCTGCATACTCCAGGATTGGCCTGACATATGTGGTATACAAAGTTCTGAATGATTCTTTACACAAGTTTCTGAATGCCGTTCGTATGTTGGCCAACCTGGCATATGCCGCTGATGTTATCCTCTTGATATGTGCTGCAGGAGACAGGTCTGGCGTGATATCAACCCCCAAGTCTTTTTCTTTCTCTGATTCCTGAAGAATTTCCTCTCCCAGATGATACCTTGTATCTGGCCTCCTGCTCCCTACACCTATCTTCATTACATTACATTTGGTTGGGTTAAACTCTAACAACCATTTGTTCGACCATTCCTTCAGCTTGTCTAGGTCTTCTTGAAGCCTCAAACAGTCCTCTTCTGTTTTAATCCTTCTCATAATTTTGGCATCGTCCGCAAACATTGAGAGAAATGAATCGATACCCTCCGGGAGATCATTTACATATATCAGAAACAAGATAGGACCGAGTACAGAGCCCTGTGGGACTCCACTGGTGACTTCACGCCAATCGGAGGTCTCACCCCTTACCGTAACTCTCTGCTTCCTTTTGCTTAGGTACTCCCTTATCCACTGGAGCACCTTACCAGCTACACCTGCCTGACTCTCCAGCTTATGTACCAGCCTCTTATGCGGTACTGTGTCAAAGGCTTTCCGACAATCCAAGAAAATGCAGTCCGCCCAGCCCTCTCTTTCTTGCTTAATCTTTGTCACCTGATCGTAGAATTCTATCAAGCCTGTAAGGCAAGATTTGCCCTCCCTGAACCCATGTTGGCGATTTGTCACGAAGTCTCTTCTCTCCAGATGTGTTACCAGGTTTTTTCTCACGATCTTCTCCATCACCTTGCATGGTATACAAGTCAAGGACACTGGCCTGTAGTTCAGTGCCTCTTGCCTGTCGCCCTTTTTGTATATTGGGACCACATTCGCCGTCTTCCATATTTCTGGTAGGTCTCCCGTCTCCAGTGTCTTACTATACACTATGGAGAGTGGCAAGCAAAGTGCCTCTGCACACTTTTTCAGTATCCAAGGTGAGATCCTGTCTGGCCCAACAGCCTTCCTAACATCCAGATCCAGCAGGTGTCTCTTTACCTCCTCTCTCGTAATCTCGAACTCTTCCAAGGCACCTGATTTACCTCCCTTTCTCCTAGCACAGTGACCTCACCTTGTTCTATTGTGAAGACCTGGAACCTCTGTGTGTGTGTGTGTGCGTGTGTGTGTGTGTGTGTGTGTGTGTGTGTGTGTGTGTGTGTGTGTGTGTGTGTGTGTGTGGTGTGTGTGTGG
>WNGS01109635.1:9099211-9109802 GCA_020271785.1 Procambarus virginalis | reverse complement strand
TTTTGGGAGAATTTGTTTGGTCTTTTTGACGTAGGTCACAATTTTCACCAGATAGTGGTCTGTTTTGTTTTGCCTACCTTCTGGGTGCCTTCCGGTCGATGGCAATTATGACATATTTTAAATGTAAAGTGCCTCATCGGCTATACTCCCTGCGCCTCTCTGAGGGGGGCCAGGTTCTGGCTCATGGTCCCTGGTAGGTAAAAGGACTCCTGTGACTGATGACCCCAAATTAATACTGTATAGCATATATCAGTTCGAATAGCTTCAGGGAGCCTCTGGGGCTCGCCCAGAAAATGGTGTTTCATTACATTCAACGCTGTTTTTTGTTTCCCTCAGATACCAGTACCAAAGTTGAACTGCCAGAATTTCCACTTATTCCAGCTTCTAAAGGTTTTGTATTACATTACGGAAAACCCTTCAGCAGTTTAAGGGCATTCTGGAGTCTGTAGGAGTGTCAACAGATCATCAAGCTGCTCCTGGTTTTAGTATAGCAGATATGAAGCTGCCCACAACATCGGTGGTCACAGGAAACATTGAAACTAAAGTTACTAAAGCTGCCTCTGTCAAGACAGAAGCAGATATTGTTGGTCATAACTCGTAGCTATTGTCCAATCTAGCCCATCTATCCCAGTTATTATTAATGTATTTATTAATGTTAATATTCAGTGCCTGTGCGGGTTGTGGTGTTCGTTAAGTTTTGCAAGTTGTGGACAATGTCAGATTCCGGTCCTCTACAGTAATAAGTTAGATATTTCCCCTTTTTGTAATGAATCTAAAAGGAGATGATATATTGCCATCCCCAACTAAGATTTTTTTATTCCAAAGAATATATGTAACTTGTACCAAAACGTTCATTTTATGTACACAGCCTCTTGACAAACTTTTGTAATAATTTATCCTTTTTTTATATATATATAATACATTTTTTGGTGTAGTTTATAAATATTATCACATGTCATTGTTATATTTATAATCGAATGAGTTCATATAAACATTCTCCTTATAATTTCACATTTCATTTCATTTCTCTACATAGCTTCTTTTACAATTAGCGTATCTTTGCTTTGTTTACTATCCCAGTACCTTTTGTTGCTGCAAAAATAAATATATTTTAAGAATTTGAAGAGATTACATTGTCATAAATCTTTTCTCCTCATTATGTATGAAAAGAATAATTTAATGGCTTTGCTGTCCAAATGAGGCATACCCTAACCATCCTCTTAAGGTGGATTATGGAGTGATGGTTATGAAGACAAATACATTTGTCGTGAACATAATGGTACTGTATTGGTGCACTTTCCTTTGCAAGGAACTGGGATATTCTAGTGTTTCTAAACAAAGTATTTTATGTTTACAGTACTGTACAGTTATTCGTTACTCCCAAATAATTTGTTAACTTCGAAAATCAATCAATTTTCCTTTAATAGATTCTTTCAAAGTGCCTTTTTTTTTTTTTTTTTTTTTTTTTTTTTTAGTATTGCTTGATCATCTATGCTAATTAATACATACTATCTTGCTGGATCTTAAACTTTGTATATCTTTTATGGTATTCATAGTGTGATTTCTGAGAGATTTTCAGCTAATTTGCCAAGGCTATAGATGATCAGGATACAGATTTGTAAGTAATGTTTGTTTTACTATCAGCAATAGTTGTCAGGAAGATTACTGTATTCAACATTTTGTGTTTCTTTACTGCTTTGCTCCTGTAAATATGATAATGAGAATCTCGAAAGCTCAGTTGGCTTCAGAATTTTATAAATGTTGAAAATGATAGAAGCTGTGGAGAGAACGTACTTCTCATCATGAAGCCAGTCCTATGCAGTACAAGATCCAGCTGGAATCACTTCAATGTAAGTTCAACTTTATAAACCAAAATATTTTCGTTGTATTTCATTACGTGTTAACCTTAAACAAATTGAGTAATATTTCTGAGCACCACTAGTTCTATTATAGTGTTGCCATGAACTAGTTTTTATGCTGGGTCTTATGATATATTAGAAACTTTAAAATATTTTATAGTGTTATTATGTGTTATACTGTCTTACTTGTTGGATATCTTCTGTTTTTATTTGCAAATGATGCACTCCACATTCACCTCATGTATGAGTATTTCCAGCTAGTAATGGCAGCATGTAGCTTCATAAACAAAATTTGTATGTATTAGGACTGTGTTTGGTAAACAAATTAAATGTTCCTTTCTTGTTTGCTTCCTGTAATTACTTAAAAACAAGCACCACAGCCAAAGCTAGTCATTGTTGCATGTCATTATTGTTCATAACATGCCTGAGGAAAATGGGATATTACTGACTGGAAAAGGGCTAGGGGAATTCCTAAGGCTAGTTATTGAGCTCCGAATCTGTTGTTTAACATTGTATGCTTCTACACAACTGCACTGACATGTTGCACCTGTAGGGTTATGGGACATACACTGGAATGGAAGGGGACAGGTGACAAGTGTAATATATGTTAGGGAGGAACTAGAAGCTGAAAAATAAAATAGATAATTTTTATTACTTACATTTTGCTATTGTTTTTATTGAGTGATTTGTGAGTAAAGCTTATTTCTTAAGAGATTTCTTTGTTGTTAAAAGAATGTGGAGAGATATGTGGGTATCCACTCCTTCCCTTGTTCCCTCATCCCAATGGTAATAAATATGTTATGTGGCCGCTTAGTTACTATCAATCGAACAATTCTTGCAGTTATGTAATCTGTAATTGTGTTCATTAAACTAGTTAATATTTCATTTGGAGAAAGATTGGATATAATTTGAAAAGAAATATGCAAGAAAGGAGCTTTGCTAGTGTGCAAATTTTTTTCTTGGTTAAAAAAACTAGAGGAAATGCACGAGGTATAATTTGATTTGCATAGTTTGGGGTACAAAGTGCACCTTTAGACTTGAAGAAAATAGTGAAGAGTAAAGTACAATTTACAATTCGCTGTACTGTATTTCATTTAAACTGAGAAATATTTAGTCTTAATGATAAAAATAGATTATTGTTAAAAATACGTAAGTAAAAATGTTACCTTGAAAAGAAATGATGGAAAAGCAAAATGAAATTACTGAATATTCTTTTAAGTGTAAATAAAGAATAAAAGAATACTGTATTAACAATTATGCATTGAAGTCAAGTTACAAAAAAATCATTTGGTAATGTTATTGCATTTCAATGAAAAACATAATAATAAGTGGTTCGTACTAGTGGCTTGAATCAAAGCTGGGAGAGTTGAGCAGGTATGCTTGGTTCATACTGCAAATGGCTGGAATTCTACTCGCTCCTCATCCTTCCCAATATCAGGGTTTTATGGCCCCTGTTCCGTACCACCACATGTGAAAGGATCAGTTTTGCTGCTTATAGGTGCTAACAACTTTAGTTTGGAGCATTGCCTAAATGATGTATGTAATGTTTTAAAGTAAATGGCCAAGAATTCAGTTACCAGGATGCAATGAAAAATGTTTACAGTAAAATTTATTTTAGGGGAGTAGTATTGGTAGAGGATCATGTGATTAATATTTACAGCGTAAGTATTATCAGTATTGTTTAAAATCCTCTTTGATCATTACACTGAAATTGCCATGTTAATCAATCCACATGAAAATTCATTCATTTAAAAAATTAACTGGCCAACGAATATTATGCTCCGTTTATTTCAGTATAAGAATTCCACCTTAGTATAGTATATATCGTATATTGCTACAAAAGTGGCAGCTGTTGTAAGTGATTATGCCAGAATAGGTATAAAAAAAATTTATTCATTATTTTGATTTCCAGCAGTTATTCCTATATTAGAATTTGCGTAATATTTGTAGCTGACTGGTATTGTTTAATTATAAAATAGAGAGCATAGAGTGGCTCATTACATATTTGCATTTATTTTGCTGTGGATCACATCACAACTGATTCACTTGCCACATCATGTTTTGAGATCCAGATTAATTTTTGTTCAACTCTCTTTGCTCTGTGATAAAATTGCCAATTTTATTTTGGGGATTTTTTTATATTTTCAATACAACGGAAAGCCAGAATATATTTCTTACACTGACCTCCATATGGGTGGTGGCTCAGTATGCCCCAGTACTAAGAGCAGCAATTTGGTTAAATGTTGAACAATATATTGCAGTTTTGCAAATTCTAAAATAAGATAGCAATGTTTTGGAAGGTAAGAATAATGCAGAGAAAGTATAGAAAAATAAATAAATAAATAAGAGTTCATGTATACCCAAAAATCTTTCATTGCTGTATTACAGTACTTTATTATTTGGCAAGGAACACAGTTTGCTAATTGTGCTAAAACAAATTACAAAAAAATTATTATATTCAAATGAATAAATAACAGTTGTTCAACCTGGTTCTAACTTTTATTTTTTTTATATAGTGATGGTTATTTTTTAGTTTAAGAACAGTGAGGTTTATTATTTAATGTTTTTGGTTTTGTTACTCATATTGGTTTTGTTCTGCTAATTCCTGTTCAGAAACAAGTGCATCATTGAAATGAAAGTTTGGCAAGTCAATACTTAATGTTTTCCAATCTTCAACTCTTGCTTTCATTAACTAACCTCAGTTGGCATTCTGTTGCCCATCATATTCTAGTCAGTTTTCTCTCAAGTGGACATAATAAGTCAAACTGCTATTGAGATTCAACTGATTAATACATTTACTGAATGACATTAATAAATATGTATATAAATGTATACAAATGTCCACTTGGGAATGTTACAGTAAGAGTGCACTTTCACATTCAAATATTGTGTATGTGTATCCTAATGGTTTAGCAAGTATATTTCTATGCACAATAAAAATTTTTAAGAGTTGATATTGTATGTAAGGGAGGTTGTACGAGATGAATGAGAAGTGTGTTGAGGTATTTGGGAACAGACTTTTATTGGTCATTGTTGTGATAATATATTATGGGCTTAAGCGTTCTCTACTTGATTATCATAAATGAAATAAATTTTCTCACTTTTCCTAGTTAATTTATGTAAATTAAGTGATCTGATATATCATCACTGTTGATTATATAGTATAGATTTTGTGATTTAATCATGTATGAAAAAATTAAGGTTTTTGCATATGTGGATGTGTACAAGATTTATTTAATGCTTTTATTTTGTAAACATGTCTTTACATGCTTTATTCTTTATTCAGAAATTACTGTAAAATATGTAACTTTCTGTGAAAATCGAAAAGGTGTATTAAGATTTTGTTACATTGGTAATTGGAATGGAGTTTGACTGAATAGACTTGAACAAAGCAGAAAGAATATACAGTACCATAGAGGACAGTTTCTATTACATGTTTGGTGTTACATATGCATTCTTCATTTAATGGCTATAATTCATTGAGAATCTTTTAAGTTACATTTGTCATAATAAAGTACAATAATGTATTTATTAGTTGATGGATATTTGAAAAGTAACCAATATTGTGGCTTAACTAAATTCAGAGAATGATGCATGAGTGTGTTGATCGATGGTTCAGGGTCTTGCAGGTAAGTTACTAATACAAATATTTCTGTTGTCACTTCCATGTATTGACATTATCATTTTCTATAATTATCTCAAAATAACTGATATTATACACCCACATGTCATGATGATTTGTAAATTCAGAAGGAGTAATAGTACACAAAATAGAAAAAGTTTATAAGTACAGTGGACCCTTGGTTTACAAATTTAATCAGTTCCAAGAGACGGTTCGTACATTGAAAATTCGTAAACCGAAACAAATTTTCCCATAAGAAATAATGTAAATTGAATTAATCCGTTCCACATACCAAAAATTATTAACTTAAAAATACATTTTATACAGAACACTACTCATGTTTTATATACTACCCAAACTGCACACATTTCTTAATGAGGAAGAGACAGCCTCTACTGCCACCTCCTGCCCTGAAAAAATTTCCTCGACTGTTTCTGCTTCTTGTGAAGGGCTAGTAGTTCTTCAGTGGTTAGTTCTTCTCTGTGTTCCTCCAACTCCTTCACATCAGCACCATCCAACTCCGAGCCCAATTTCTGGCCCATAGAAACAATTTCCTCAACAAGAGGCATTGCAGGTTCAGGCTCAAATCCCTCAAAGTCTCGTTCTGGAATACATTCAGGCCACAATTTTCTCCAGCCAGAGATCCTGGTTCTTTGAGTCACTGCTTCCCCAGGCTTTGTCTATGAAGTTTAAACAACTCAAAATGTGAAAATGGTTTTTCCAGAACTCATTGACGGTAAGGTTTGTGGCCTCATTCACTTCGACACATCTCCCAGAAAAGTGCCCTGTCGTAAAGTTCCTTAAAATATGAAATGATTTTCTGGTCCATAGGTTGAATTAGAAGAGTGGTGTTGGGAGGAAGGAACTTTATTGTAACAAAGCTAAATTCCTCCAACAATGAATCCTCCAAGCCTGGAGTATGAGCAGGGGAAGAAGGAGAGTTCTGGGAGAAGCAGGACTTTGAGTGGCAAACTTTTCTCCTGCAGATATTTTTTGATGGCAGGGCAAACCACTTCATCCATGCACTTGGTAAAATATTGCTTTGTCACACATGCCTTACAATTAGCCCTCCACATCACATTCAATTTGTTTTTGTGCACATTATATTTTTTGAAAACCCTTGGATTTTTGGAATGATGCACAAGCAAGGATTTAATTTTCAAATCACCACTCACATTATCACACAGCATAAGAGTTAATCTATCTTTCATAGGCTTAGTGTCCAGGCAATGCTTTCCCCTCCTGAGTAATGTATGTCTTCTTATGCATTTTATCCAGAATAGCCCTGTCTCGTCACAATTAAACACTTTTGTGGTAGGTATACCCACCTCTCTCTCTACAAAATCTTTAAAATCAGCAGCAAATCTTTCAGCCACTCTTTTTGTCTGAACTGGTAGCCTCTCCATGCCTCACAACATTATGAATACCACTTCTTTTTCTAAATTTCTCAAACCATCCCTTGCTCACCTTAAATGCTTTCATATCTGCATAACTCGTTCCAGGGGTTTTCTTTATAAGATCTTCGTACAATAGCCTTGCTTTTTCACAAATGATGGCATCTGAAATGCTATCACCTGTTAACTGCTTGTCATTTATCTAAATTAATAATAATTTTTCAACATCCTCAAGTGTTTTTGCTCTTTGTATCGTAATTGTTGTTACGCCTTTTGCAACTTTAGCACTCATAATGTCCTTTTTTTTAGCTATTAAGGTGCATATTGTTGACACAGATTTGTTGTACTGTCTAGTTAGATCAACAACCCGCATACCAATTTCATGTTATGAATAATCTCTTGTTCTTCCTCTATCGTCATCCTCACAACGATTTTCTTAGACTGAACTTTACCACAGACATTCTTGTGATCCATGACATGATATATAATAACTTTTATGTTCAGAAGCCAAAAAATCAGAAAAAAATTATATTCTTCACAAAGAATTCAAGTGCGGTTGTCACTAGACAGGATACACTAGTAAACTGAGCATGCCTCGCCCCGTGCCCAGCAGAACCCACACGCTCGACGACCCATACATGTATCAACAAACGTATTCCAAAGCAAACCTCATACACTAAGTCAAATTTTACAAGAAAATTCACTGTACTATACAGCAATAGTATACAGGGTCCTGCAATGAGGAGGCCTGGCCGATGACCGGGCCGCGGGGACACTAACCCCCGAAAACACCTCAAGGTATACCGAAAAATTCATAATTCGGGGCATTCGTAAACCGAGGTTCCACTGTACTTAATGAAATTTTTTGGTCCTTCAGAAATTTTGGATGCAGTGAAATTTAAGTACTGTTAATGTTTGTAAAAATGCATGATTGATATATATATATATATATATATATATATATATATATATATATATATAGATATATATATATATATATATATATATATATATATATATAATATATATATATATATATATATATATATATATATATATATATATAAATATGTTGTACCTAGTAGCCAGAATGCAGTTCTTGGCCTACTATGCAAGGCCTGTTATGCCTAATAAGCCAAGTTTTCCTGAATTTCAATATTTTTCAATTTTTCTTATGAAATGATAAAGCTGTTCATTTAATTATGTATGAGCTAATTTGTTTAAATTTGAGTTAAAACTAACGTAGATACGTATATGACCGAACCTAACCAACCCTACCTAGCCTATCTTAACCTAACCTAAACTAACATAACTAAATCAATAATTATGTTCTTAATATAATATATTAATAATATTTAAAATAAACCAATTGGAAACAATTTATTGAAAATAAGGGATATCACTCGGCCTATTAGGCAAATCAGGTCCTGCATAGTAGGCCGAGAAGTGCGTTCTGGCTACTAGTTACATTATATATAAATAATATTGGTGTATACTGGCAGCAGGTTTTCATTTATACATGTTTCATTGAATATTACTGCATATTCTGTATTGATTATTTTTTTGTTTAGGGCTTCTACCCCTCTGACTAGTGTTCTATTCTAGCATCTTGGTTTAATTGGAAGAGGAGTTCTCCAAAGGTTATCGTCGTTGGAGATGATGACCTTTGGAGAACTCCTCTTCCAAGTAAACCAAGATGCTAGAACACTAGTCAGAGGGATAGAAGCGCTAAGCAAGAAAATAATCAATATAGAATATGCAGTCATATTCAATGAAACATATATATACAGTATATAAACACACACACACACACACACACACACACACACACACACACACACACACACACACACACACACACACACACACACACACACACCGATGGAATGCATTAGGTAGTGATGTTGTGGAGGCTGACTCCATACACAATTTCAAATGTAGATATGATAGAACCCAGTAGGCTCAGGAATCTGTACACCAGTTGAGAGGTGGGAGGTGGGACCAAAGAGCCAGAACCCCCCACAAGCACAGTTAGGCGAGAGTACACACATACCATAAGTTATGAGGAGAGACTAGAGGCATTAAACATGCCAAAACTAGATGATAGAAGAAAAAGAGGTTATATGATCACTTGAAAAATACTAAAAGGAATCGACCAAATTGACAGAGGAATTCCTGAAACCAGCAACTTCATGAACAAGAAGAATCGGATTCAAGCTAAGGAAACAAAGGTGCTGAAAAATATTAGAAAGTTTTCTTTTGCAAACAGAGTGGTAGACATTTGGAACAAGCTAAGAAAGGTGGTGGTGATCAAAACCATCAGTGCAGTACAGTGGTTTCAAAGTGTTATATGACCGAGTACTTTGAAGACGGAACACCACGAGCATAGCTCTCATCCTGTAATTACACTTAGATAATTACACACACACACACACACACATACTTACTTACATAATTACACACAGTACATAGAAGTAAACCATTTTTATCTTTTTTTTTTTTACCGAAATGCATAATGGTGTCATTTCTTTTTAACTTTATCATAATTCAAGGTTTGTTATCTTGCCAATGCTGCAGAGTTTTTGTGTAAATGAACTTATAATTTCACCAGTTGAAAAACATGGTTGTATGTTCAAGCTATTAAAGACAGGGTTATGTGTGACTTGTTTACTGTTCCTTTACCAGTCCTCCAATTATGCATCACAAAGTTGTAAGAACTTTTGCTGTAAGAATTACTTGTGCAGATTGGCATAGTAGTTGATAAAATGCTATTTAAAAATTGAATATGTCCTTTTCACACTGGCAAATAAAGGACAGTTTATCTAATTTTGCATATTTCCAATACTGTATCTCAATTTCAAGCACAGTATGCACATTTCCTTGGTACAACAATCTCAGCTACCTGTATTGTTATTTATAAACTATATTTTCTCTAATTTTGGTAGAAAAATAATGTACACTTGATTGATTATTTCAAAAATTTATATTTGATTTCATCCCTCAATAGTGTCACTTCATTATTATTAATTACCTGGAGTGTTGGTTCACATATATTTAGATTGCTGAAAATCATTAGATGGTCTCAAGTTTCATGGTCACTTATCCAGACAAAGCAACAATGATTGCAAGTAATAATGCAAATAGTGTGTTAATTGCAGATCTTCATACTGTCCTCCTTACACTGAAAACCATTCAATAACTAATGAGAATTTCATTATATTTGCACTCACAAATGTATTGATAGCTATTAATATTTATAATTTCCCTAGATAAAAGTGTAACGTACGATTGTTACGTTATTTGGTAGATTTAGATCCACAGAGTTTAGTGGTTTTTCATATTTATTTAGTAGTCTTGGTTACAGCAGTCTGTTGGCATTGTCATAGACATTGAGACAAAGCTTGAAGCAAAGCTGAGTGAGGCCAGAGTCAAGGAGTTCGATGTGGCTGGAGTCTGGCTCTCTGCTGTGTCAAAGCTGAATTGTCTTGGGGTCGGTTGGAACTGGACACGTCGATTACTACATTCTTGAGGTTGAAGGTGTGTGGTAACTCAAGCGTCTGTACTGAACCACTGTTGAATTTATACTCATGATTATTCGAATATATTAATATATATATATATATATATATATATTATATATATATATATATATATATATATATATATATATATATATATATATATATTACATTACATTACATTACATTCATTACAAC
>WNGS01109635.1:9029108-9086385 GCA_020271785.1 Procambarus virginalis | reverse complement strand
ACAACTATGCCGATATATGGTCAGGCAGGTTCTAATGATTTAAACGTTAACCATAATTTACTCTGAAATTTTCATTTCCAACTTTATCGCTGAATTGGTTATTTTGTCTGTTGACCAGCCTGCTGTGATCATGAGAAGACTAAGTTCACACCAGCTAAAGACTGGTTATGAATGCTTATAACTGAACAGTCTAAAAGTGCTGTATTGCCGTGTCCCTGGTAATGGTTAACAAAGGATATTTAAAACAGAAAACTTACATTATTATTATTTCTACAAGACTTTCAACATTATCCTTCCACAAATTACTGGCAGAATTTATTATAATTCTTGATTATTACATTACTTAGAAAAGGATTAGTGACTATTCCCAAATACTGTTGTCCAAGTCAACCTCTGACTTGAAGCACTTTAACATATTTTATTAATATACGTATATGTATTAACACTTTGTCCGGCGGGGACAGATATTGCATCCATGCATATCTACGGATGTCCTGCAGGAACGCATGTTGCGTCCAAAAGTTAAATATTTGTAAAATTCCATTTGTTTTCTGATCATTACAGGACTAGTTTTAAAATGCGTGCCCTTAGATAGTGAACCATTTGATACCAGAATGAACGACATAGCATAAAATTGGGGTGAGAAAACTGAACTGAGTATAAAAATACTGTTGTGAACAATTTGATACCAAACTGAACCCTGTAACACAAAAAGTGACATGCAAAAACTGGAAAGAGTATACACATATTGGTGTGGTTACACGCTCATAGGTAATGCTCGGCCAATTTTCTGGTTTGCTGTGGGTAGCGCACCTGTTTGAATTACCTTGTATGCATATATCCATGTAGAGAATTCTATTGCGAACAATTTGATACCAAAACGAACGATGTAAAACGAAAATTGACGTGAGAAAACTGAAAAGAGTATACACATTTTAGTGTGGGTGCGCGCTTACGGGAAATGCCAGGCCCATCTTGTGGTGGGCTGGGGCATGCACGCCAGGGACGCAAAAGTAGTAATGCTTGTTTTAAGCTTCGGGTGTAATGCTTTACATATTTCCAAATGCTCATTGTTTGCGTAATTGACATTTGTATCTGCATGGCATGTTCAAATTTTTCTTTATTCAGCTTGTGAGCATGACTGTTTTTCATTTGCTTGAAACATCTAAATCTGGATTCTTTATATTTTGTATTTAACTACTGGTACTACTGATACAATTAGTACTGGTTAATGTTTTTTTTGGTAGGCCTCCAAACATTCTTACAGTCAATGCAATACATTCTTTTATTTAAAAAAGGAATTGTTTATTCCATTTATATAAGAACATAATGATTTTGGCTGTAACATTTAATTCTTATTCAGTATTTGCCTGGTAAAATATCATGTTAATATATGAAGTGAATGTTTTTGCAGTTGTTACTTTAAATGTTTAATGGCCCATAAAAATGCATTTGAAAAGGGTAATTTAACAGTGTCCTGGGTTGGTAATAGTGGTACTATAGTTAGTTTTTAATACAAAGTCTAGAAGAATTCAGTATGCGCTAAATTAAATATTAATAATGTTTGCTTCCAGTTTAACCCTTTTACAGTATTTGTGCATGCAGTAATGATTTCTGCAAAACTAATGTCTGTTACCTGTGTAAAGGCACAGTAACAGCCTTTCCATTATAGTAAATAACGTGATAGAAAGAAATGTTAAGAATTTTACTATAGACCAGCCTGAAAAAACTGTGAAGAAGGGAGATGGGCATGGACGTTATTAACCCAGATGCAATGATCGACTTTAGACATGCTGTGTACTCTTTTTTCCTGCCACATTTTCCCTGCTGGTGTGCACCTCCTCATCTCATGAAATGGGAAATGGTAAAGACAAAGAAGATGAGGATTAATTACACTTGAATTACTATCTTTAACATAAAGTTAAAGTTTTTGAACTTGTTAAAACTTTTGTACAAATTTTATATGAATCTTTAAAAACTATTATTTCATATCTGGCATTGTAAATTGTAGAAAAAAGTGTAATGTTAATGATGTTTTTATGTATGTTAAAGGTGTATTTGGTGCTTACCTATTAGTGACCATGGAGCATGAGGTCTGGCTGTTGATGCCCTGCCTTCTACCTTGTACATTTCTGAGATTATTAATGATTTCTCAGCACTGATACCTTCCCACCTGCTGCCACAACTTCTTTGCTGCTTGATAAGGGTGTGTTTTGCTCTGGTGTGTGTGGTTGGTCACACCCTCACCTGGTGTGTGCGGCTGGCTGGCCAGGGATGCACCACATTATCTAGTTTCTTCCTCCTCACTTCCGTCACAGGTGTAGTACTTGTACCAAACACTGATAAATACTCTTTATTAATTGCTTTATACAATTTATTATCCTGTATTTATGATGAAAGTACTAGAATTTTTAGTTTTAATGTATGCAAAGGTCGCTAATAACAACTTTGCTGTACATTTATTTTTAGTACTAAAGTAAACAATATTTTTTCCAAGTTTTGTAACTATTAGTTTTAACATTTCCTTCCTATATATATTTAATTTCTAGTGATGTATGATCAGTCACATTACATATTCACTCATCTACAGGATCTCAATTTGATGAACATTTACTGTAATTATGTATGGTTTTATTAATTTGCTCAACACTCATCCACAGGTGATGCAGTCTACGTCAGTATTTAAAATATTTGTTAAAATTCCATTTCTTGTTTGATAATTATGGGACTAGTTTTAAAATCCGCCCCTTTAGATTGCGAATAATTTGATACCCTAATGAATGACATTGCATGACAATTGAGGTCAGAACACTGGAAAGATTATAAATACTTGTGGTGATGAGTGTCCAAAATTAAAATATTTGTTACAATTCCATTTATTGCTCAATTATTATGGTACTCATTTTAGTATACGCGCCTTTAGATTGTGAACAATTTGATACCAAAATGAACAACATAGCTCAGAAATTGAGGTCAGAACACTGGAAAAAGTGCATATACTCCCCTAGTTATATTCAACTAGCTGTGCTTGCGGGGGTTGAGCTCTGGCTCGTTGGTCCCGCCTTTAACTGTCAATGTTAGTTTCGGTGTGCGCTCCAGGGAAACACCAGGCCCACTTTGGGGTGGGTTGGGGCGTGCTCATCGGTTGCGCAAAAGTGTTAAGAGGCCGGGAACTCAAAAAACCAGCGTTGAATGTAATGAAACGCCATTTTCTGGGTGAGTCCCGGAGGCTCCCGGAGCTCCCCCAGAAAATATTCGAACAATACGAAAATTACTTAAAAGTGTTATACAAGTCTCCAATTATTTAGCAATAGTGTCGTGAAAATTTCATCCCATTATGTTAAGAAATTGATTTTATACGAATATTTAAAAAAAAAATTCTGATGCAAGGAGAACAGCTCATATTAACTGGAACTGATGGATAGTGTAGTAATAGAGAGATGCAAGCACCTCTCCAATGCACAGAGAAGAATAATAATAGAAAGGAGGGTCCACAAAGTAGATATGCAGCTGGTGTCTTTCTAGCATTACTGAGTAATACATAATAACACAAATAATAATAAGTATGTTATGCTGTATTTTGTTATATATCATATATTGGCATTGGGCAATGTATTTATATGTTAGTTCCACCAATGTCCAACAGTTTTTTTTGTCTCCTTTGTTTAAAATCTGATTTTCTTGTAGCTTACATACCTTGGAGAATGCAGAACCATCACTAAGTACTGCATGTGAAGTTTGAACAAAATTGGTCAACATGATAATCAGCCACAGGTGGCAGAAGTTGTGACTTTTATTTTTTGGGGGGTTGGCCAAAAAATTTACTGGTTTTAAACTCTATTCTCCTTGTCTCTGTAGGTTGTATTGATGAATGGGGACCAGCTGCAGGCCTTATTACTTATATAAAGTATACTTATCCTTATCCCTATATTTTGTTTTTTTGTGGTGTTATTTTTTCTTGACATCATTTCAACACACATTGACCTACAACTTTCACATATTTGAGTATGAATGCCAAGCAATATTTATTAAAACTTACAAGATATGACATCAATTCGAACTACTATATTTATTGTCGAGAAGTTTACCTTTGTTTTTCTGTATGAACAGGATTTTTTTAAATTTGAGACAGGATGCCAAATTCCATTTGAATGAATCTTACCATTTTTACACATTATGTTCCTTGAACACTTTTCATCACACTCCCACTCCATTTCCATCTTCACCGATGGGTTTATGTCTGCAGACAGTGTTGGCTACTCTGTTGTTTTTCCTGACCACACTTGTATGTGTCGCCTGCCTCCGGAGACTAGCGTCTTCACAGCGGAACTTTATGCTATCCTCTATGCTCTTCGTCTCTTGATTTCTCGTTGTCAATCTTCCTTTGTGGTTGTCGTTGACTCTCGTAGTGCCTTCGTGGCTCTTGGGCCCTTTAATCCAGTCCATCCAGTGGTCGTTCAGATTCAACATTGGCTGTTTCTTATTTCCAGTAAATTTAAGTCAGTTGAGTTTTGCTGGATTCCCAGCCATATTGGTGTCTCTTTAAATGAGCGTGTGGAAGCTGTCCGGTCTTGTCCTATCTCTTGTAAAGGTATTCCTTATTCTGAATTTTACCCGGTTATTCATTCCTCCATCCTTATCCCTTGGCAGGATTGTTGGTTTTCTGTTACTGGTAACAAAACTGCGTACTCGTAAGAGTAGTGTGTCCTCATGGCTGTCCTACCACCGTAACCAGCGATGGGAAACGGCTCTGGCGAGGTTGCGTATTGACCATACATGTTTAATTCATGGTCACCTAATGGAGTGCTGCCCAGCTATTTATTGTTGAAATTGCACTATCATTCGTACGGTCGTGCATATCCTTGTTGACTGTCCTGATTTCCAGGACGAGTGTGTGTCTTGCTTTCCGACAGTTCCTCGCATTCGCTTGTCCCTCGATAGAATTCTTGGTGAATCGAATACTTTTGATATCGTTTGCCTTATGCGTTTCTGTTCTCGTATTGGCGTCCTTGGTGATATTTAGCGCCCTCTGATTATTCCGCACATTTGATGGTGCTATATAGCCTTCCCGGTTTGGTGCCTTCTTTTGATAATTATTTACTTACATATGTGCGAAGTTCTTAGTTTTAAGGTGCCCACAATAGAGTTTATTCATAAACTCGTAACTTTGAGTGAGATACATTTTTGCGTCTAAATTTTGCGCATACTGTATTTCGAAGGCTACATTGACTTTTTTTTTTACAGTAAACTATACTCTCAAACTAAATTTTATATTGAGGCAAATGAACGTTATATGCCACTTGAGTTCATAAGAATAAAATAAAAATTGGTGAAATATTAAGTTCGTGAACTTAATTTGAAATTGTGAAATTTATTTTTTTATAAATAAATGTTTTGTTTTTTCTGTTCATGTTGTGATATTGATCCATTGGGAAAAGTTGGAGCATTTACCATGTAGATTATGCATAAAAAACTTGAGCGTGTTTGAGGAAGGTTGATATATTATGCACCTGCCCCCCTTAACCCCTAGACCGCGCAATACATATATAGACAATGGGAGTAAGTTTACCGAAACTGCGCAATACATATATAGAGGATTAAGGTTCTAGTGCGCGATTTTAAATACCCTACGAAGGATAGGGGCAACTATAGTCCAGCCACAACCCATAGTTACCAGACGCCACCTAGAAAAAAAATCGTTGACAACATTCCCGGATGTGAGAGCCTTGGTACTGAGCAAATTACCAACACTGGCGCACGCAGCATGAGCTCACAGCACCGCTGTTAAGCTTGTGACCACAGAATCACCTAAAAATGTCAAAATATACATGTACATGCTATTATTTAGCGATGATGGTATTACAGAAGATCCCTGACTGTGATAAAACTGACCAGGATTCTGATAATAGCATGATTGTGGTGATATTTAGTGCTGTGCTCTATGGTGGGAGGAGTAATGCTGAGGGAGGTAGTGAGGTGATGTCGTCTTCTGACTTTGTGTGGCCACCTTTTATTGATTGGACTCACCATACCAGCTTAGTGGTTCGCTATGGTGAACACAAATGTAGATACTTATATGTAACGTGTGTATAGGGTGTAATAACAGCAATAGGAGTATGTTGGAAGCTGCCATTTTGGTGAGGGAGGTGCGTCGTCTGCATGACATGTCATGTTGTTTACTGGTGGCCACTATGGTCTTTAGGCACCATACCAGCTTATTTGTACAGGTATGGTAAATAAAACATGTAGATACCTATATATAATGTGTGTGTATATAGTGTAATAACACCACAAATAGTATTGTTGGAGGAGAAATATTAGTGCATCTGGCCTTGAACCAGTGAGGGCAGCAGCCACCAGCTGACTGTGTGTCAGCTGGTGGCTACATCTTTTATTGCCTGAACTCGCCATACAAGCTTAGATGTACAATTATTGTGAACAAAACATGTAGATGCTTATATATAACCTCTGTGTATAGTGAATAAAAGCAAAAACTGTATGGTGGGGGGAGAATGTTGGCAAGTGAGGAGGTGAGTGGCTGGCTGGCTGGTGAGTGGTGGCCACTCTTCGTTGCTTTTTGACTCACAATACCAACTGAGTGGTTCGTTATGGTGACCAAAACGTGCAGATACTTATATATATAAAACCTGTGTATATAGTGTAATAACAGCAAAACTATTTGTTTATTGTTTTATGAACATAATAATTGAATCACTAATATGCACACCATAATTTTGAGTACAGCGATGGTTCACACATTTTATTATATAAATATATCACAATACATTGAATAATATTACTGCAAAAAACAAAGAAAAAATCAATCAGAAACATTGAAATAATTAGGTAATAATATCTTTGTGGCAACTCCCGCCGACAGCTGGGGCGTAGCAGACTTCGTCTGGTGCCTGCTCTGTCAATGCCTCTCTTTTGCCAAACTTCCCAGTCCTATTGTGGCCAAAATATGCCACCTACAATTTGTTTTTTATTTTTCACATGATCAGGGAAGATAAATGAACACTTTATAAGATGAAAGAATTTGGGGGATTTTTTAGTTGTTGCGCCTGTGGGTGTTGAAGGCAAAAAAGCCCTTAGCGGCCTAAGGGTTAAATGCAAATGTATACGTGCAATATCTATCATACATCTCCCAATATCTCTGCTGAAACTTATTTAGTTAGGTTTGTTTGAATCTTCAGTGATAAGAGGAAAGAAAAACAAAAATCAGATTTGTCCACGTGTACCTGCAGGGTATCTAGATCCTATAGTAGTGTGCAATCCTTGGCCTTGCTTGCTAAACCATGGGTTAAACTTGCTCTTCTCTTCTACCTCTTTCTTGTGTGGTATGCACTTTTCTGGGACCTCTGTTAATTTTATGTATGTATCATTTAGGTGGTGGTTCTTCCCGTTAGCTTGTTCACCTTTTAGACTTCCTATAGGTCGTCTCTTACTATATATTTTGCTTCCTCCCAGCCTAAACCAGTTTTCCTCCTTTAGCTTGGCTGTATAGTCATCCACTACAACATATTGTCATTTGTACCAAGCAGCTTCTCTTGCCCTTCAAATATCTATCTAGTGGGCACAACATTCAAGAGTAATGTGAGTGCAACATTGAGTTACATTAATCTTGGATATTATGCCCACTGGGTACCTCACCATTACAAACACTAGGATAGCATTGCTGCTTCATCCACTTCTATTTCTATTGTTTTCTGTGTTAGGTTTCAATTAATTTTGCCCTCTGTGTCATCCTTTCCTTTTACTCCTTTGTTACTTAATAATTTTCCCTGTGATTGAAATCACTGATGTGATTGAAATCAAAGTAGATTGAAATGTGATTGAAATCAAAGAAAGTAGATCAAAGGCTAACCTTTGTGATGGAAATCACAAAGGTTAGCCTTTGATCTACTTTCTACCACTGTTGCCTTCTCCCCCCCCCCTCCCTATGACTTTGACGCTAATATCCCACCCTTTCTAGACCCCTGTTTTGAACACGGTACAATGGTTAGTTATCAGGTGTAGATAATGCATGTTAAATAAAGTCAATAATGTGCAAAGTATTTTGGCATAACATAACATATCTCATTTGGGAGGTCATTTCATAATTTG
This sequence comes from Procambarus virginalis, assembly GCA_020271785.1. Lineage (NCBI taxonomy): Eukaryota > Metazoa > Arthropoda > Malacostraca > Decapoda > Cambaridae > Procambarus > Procambarus virginalis. The sequence goes on along the minus strand of WNGS01109635.1, from coordinate 9,078,279 downwards.
GGATCCTTGATTTACATAACATTTCTGCATGGGTTGAGTCACACTCGTTGAGTATCAAATACTTATTTGTTTCTTGTGGTGCCCACAAGCTCTGTTATGGCTGTAGAAAGGGTCACTATCACTTTTACTTTTAAACAAATAATGAAAGCTCCTAGATTTAGTCTTATTAATATCAGAAACAGTTGTCTTAAATTATTTTCTCTATATACAATGCTCTTTAGAATTCCACTTTCAGCATTCTCTATTACCTTTGATTTCTTGTTAAGTGTCATCACAGAACACTTTCTCACTGGTTTGTTGGTGTTGAAATCATAATTAACATACAGTATTATTTTCATTTGGAGCCAAAAAAAAAATGGAGGCACTGCATGGTAGCTCCTTGTGGCTAGCCACACTGAGATGCTCCACACAAATGAGTTGCCTACCAAAGACCAGAGCTCAAAACCTGGCCCCATTACAGAGGCACAGAAAGCTGGAGATTCTTATGATAACCCTCACCGATGAAACACACAAATTGAACTTAAACAGACAACTGCAAAGTTCAGAGATAAAGAAAACCAAAGCAGCAAACTACACAAATGATCCCAATAGTTAGGTCAAACCCCTCCCCACCTTTAGTTACAGTTGGACACTCAGGTGGCAGTACCACCAGCAAGAACTGCCAACTCCACATGTCACCAATCCTCAGTCCTTCACCTGATATGGAGTGGCTGATGAATGCCACTAGTTCAAAGTTTGTCCCTCCTTTTCCTTCCCCAGCTGCATCTGGCATGGTTCACCAGGTCTCTTGTCCAACCCTTCTCCCTTGCTCTGAGCACTGAAACATCTGAGTTTTGTAGCATAGGCAGAGTTTAGCTGTGGGTGTAGTTTGGCCCAAACTCGTTGGGCCCACTCGTTGAACCGGCAAGCCCCTTAGGGGCTTGCAAATGCTCGTCTTTCAAAACGAATTTCCCCGTTTAAAATATTGGAAATAAAAATAATTAGTTCCACCACCGAAAAACATCGATATGATATTAATTTTTTTAAGTAATGGAGCAGCCTACCTAATATAAACTGAACAAGCCTTTATGACATTTTTCCTTTTTTTCAAATTTGTTATTTTTTTTTTAAGAAACATGGCGCAACCTACTCGACATAGACTGAACAAACCTTTTTGAGATTTCTTCTTTTTTCAAATTTGTTCATTTCTTTTGTTATTCTATAAAAATAATTCAGTGCTTTGCAACATCACAGCAGTCACCCCTTTACATCCCACCATCATTACCATTTTTAAACAAAAAACAGTAATATATTTGCATCATCGGAGGCGTCCGAGAAGCAGTGGGAACGCACCATGTGGTTTTCTCGTTAATCAAACGAGCACTCGCCAATCAAGACAAATTGTCGGCGATCGGCACGCTCGTTATTCAAAATGCTCGTAAATTGAGGCACTCGTCACTCCAGGTTCCACTGTACTGTATAGGTTTTATGGTATGTTGTATACTCTGAAGTAAATGACTAATAGGTTTTTATTATTCAACCTCTGATGTTGAATAATACAACATCTGACCATTCATAGTCAGATGTTGTTTTCTATTACATGTCTTAATTTTATATTATGTAACAAAATATCCAAGGACAAAATTATCATTTAGTTTTTATTAACAGGGAAGCGTAACAAGAAAGGTCCAGCACTAATGACCAAGATGATGAAGAAGCGTAAATTAAAGAGGGCAAAGCGAAAGGCTGCCAGTGATGGAGCTACAATCAAGCCTGGGGATCAGCTGGTGGTAGAAACACTGATGACCACATCTAAGGCTGATGTTGTTTGGCAGGTAGAGGCACTTTCTTTTACTCTGCTCTCTCATCATGCATAGCCTCTTGTATACAAATGGTAGCTCCACTAATGTCACTTTTGCTTATTTTCAAACTATTCTACTTCTGCATTCCTTCAGTTTCTTCTTTGTTTATACATACAGTACATTTAGTCACATTTAAAATATTACAGTACAGTATTTGTTTTCCTCGCTGTACTTTGTCACATTTTTAAAAAATAAGCAGTTTTCAAGATTGGAGAGCTAGTACTGGGAATAAGTAATGTTAGACTGGTGATAAGGGTGTACTTAAATGAATTTGAGGATAGGAGGAGAAAGAGGAGAAGTGGAATGAATGAATGAGAGAGAGGGAGGAAGCAGAGATCAAGTGAAAGAATGAATTGAATCTGGTAGCTCCCGAGGTCAGGTGGTAATACAGTAACTATTATGGAGTAATGAGATGCTGCTGTGGATGATCTACCTCTTTAGTGTGATGATGCTATTTCTTTTATGTTTTGTAGTGTGTAAGGTACTGTACTGTATGTCGAAATGGGCAGGTGTCATTTTTCATTATTCCCTCACTTCTCTCCATTTTTGGGGGGTACTGATGCCTCCCCACCCCATGAAAGTGGGAAATTGGGAAACAAAAATTGACTGATGATGATTAATTAGACTAACATAAAGCTCATGATACTCATGTGATAAAATAAACCAACAGTGTTTGTATAGTTGAAGTACTGTATATGATGTCTTTGCAGGATGGTACCTTGGAGAAGTCCATCCTCTCAACTGTGCTGTACCCCATCCACCATTTAGATGATCAAGAATTTTTTCCTGGTGACTTTGTAGTGGAACAAAAAGATGCTATAGATCCTCATGAATATGGTGTTGTTCAAAAAGTTGATCATGGTGGAAGGACTTCCATTGTTAAGTGGTTCAGAACTTACACTGCTGGAAATGAACCACGGTAAGTAATTGTTACGTAGGAAGTGTTGCTACACACTCCTTTGCTGCTATTCTGTCTGGTAATGTCCAGAAATATATTCAAATACCAGTGCGAAACACCAAATTGTGATTTATCAATAACCCCACAATATAAAAGGAACATAATCTCGTCGTATAGTAAGCAAATAAAACCTATAACATAATTTTTTCATGGGTCTAGGTTAACTTTATTACAGCCATATTGATGTATTACAACCATATTTAAATAATTTGTATAAAATTGTAAGTTAATAAGGAAAATGTACTCTTGGATGGTAACCACATTTTAAGCGTTAAAAGAATACTGTAATAATAGATTTGATAATGAAATTGTTTTAGCACTTAATGCAGGGTATTCAAAAAATTAACCCAGTTGACATTTACCATTTTCATTGTGAATTTGACTTGATATTTCAGACCTGAGCTTGTGTGTGAACAAGAAATGAGTGTGTATGACTTGAGAGATCACCCAGACTTCCGTTACCGCCCTGGCTCAGTTGTCATAAGGGTTGCTAACTTTGAAAATGACCAGAATTGTTTTACTGGTCAGGTACTGGACAACTTTCCCTCTGGAGAAGTAGGTACACATTGTCTTTTGCATTAAATTTTATGAGAAAAGTAATGGTGATATATATATTGTATTTACATCATTTTTGTACCTACAAAACCACTTGAAAATCACTTTCAATAAATGTATTTTGAAACAAACTAAAATAGTTTTTTGACGACAAAATACCCGTGTAAATTAAGTACAGTACATTTTAAATTCCTGCAAATACTGTAGTTAACTATAAAGATTTAGGCATTTCAACGAATTTAATTTCAGAGTGTAAATAAAGTAATCATAAAATGGGTATTAAAGTTTTCTCATTTTATTTGTTTCAATTTTGTTTATGGCTGATAACAGAAAACCCTTGATGCAGGTTAGTGTATGGTGGGTAGATGGACGGAAGTCAGTGTGTTACCCTCAAGATCTTTACAAGGTGGGAGAATATGACTCTGATGAGGGAGAGTTGTGGGATGACACCGCCTCTGACGAATCCTGGGAAACTGAAAGTGAACATTCAGTTATTGCCGAGTAAGTTTGATTAATTATCTTATTATTCATCTACTTTAGTAGTATTTGTAAAGTCTATGTAATGAAGGTAAATGTTGCAGAAAACTGTCATGTGGAGCCACTTGTGAGACTCCACTGGAACTTTGTAGTCATGATTATTTTATCACTTAAATATATGGCTTGCCAGAGGATGTGGTTTCTTTAGAAAATTTTGTAGATGGAAATATTTTTTACATACTGTATTGTAATAGAAAAAAAATTCTGTATATGAAAGACTGTTGGCAAATTTTAGAATATTCTTTTACAGTGCAAGTCAGTATATGGGTGGAAAAAGCAAAAAAAAAATTTCGAATTTATGTTAGACCTAACTTGAAGTTTGTGGCTATACACTGGTGTCCAGCCTAAAGAAATGTTGATAAAATGATAACAGAGAGAGAGGCATGCATGTATAGATTTTCACAATGTACAAAACTGATATTAGCCAGTAGTTTGCCATTTTGTATGTGGATATTAAAGTACTGGCCTGCAAGTGTCTGTGGAAGATGAAATCTCGATCAATGGGCATTGCCTCCTAGTAGTTGTACCTGGTGCATTTTAACTCTGCATTGTTTTTAGTTCTTTGTTTTATTTACTCTTGAAGCTGCTGAGGGAGGTGGCTTCAATGACCTCCTCCTTCAATATGTTCCATGTGTTGACCATTTGTGCAATGCTAGACTTATCTTGAGGTTATCTTGAGATGATTTCGGGGCTTTAGTGTCCCCGCGGCCCGGTCCTCGACCAGGCCTCCACCCCCAGGAAGCAGCCCGTTACAGCTGACTAACACCCACGTACCTATTTTACTGCTAGGTAAGAGGGGCATAGGGTGAAAGAAACTGCCCATTGTTTCTCGCCGGCGCCTGGGATCGAACCCAGGACCACAGGATCACAAGTCCAGCGTGCTGTCGCTCGGCCGACTGGCTCCCACTTATGTACATTGCTGACACATTTCTGTTTCCAACTTCCACTCGTGTTCTCTTGCCCTATGTTATCTTAATTGAAAAAGACTGTCCTTGTTCACCTTGTCTATTTCCTTCTCAATATTTTGTACATAATCATATTCTATATGGTCCTTGTTGCCTCTTGAGTTCTTAAATAGAATTCTTTTATCCTGTCCCATTGTTTAGTCCTCTTGTGTAAGGAACTAGCCTTGTAACAAACCTAACAGGCTTCCTGTCTTAGATAATGGGAAATCATATGTGCATCCAGTATTAGTGCTGGTATTATATCCACTCAAGTTTTTCTTATTCTGATATGTAGTTGCAATTTCCTTAAGATGTTGACTTCTTCCAGCCAATTTTCTCCCTTTTCCCATCTTCATTTCCTCCCTTTTCCCATCTTCATTTCCTCCCTTTTCCCATCTTCATTTCCTCACACATTTTGGAGTTGAACTCTAGCAGCCATTTGCCTGAGCACTCTGTAGTTTATCGAAGTCTTCTTGCAGCTCTTTATAGTCCTCCTCAGTTTTTACTACCTTATTAGCTTTGTATCATCTGCAAAGATTGACATGTATGAACACTCACCCCCTTGAGTAAATCATTCATGTACACTAAGAGCACTAATGTGACCCTGTGTTTTGAGTGTATCAGGTACTCTTGACACAGCCGAGAAGAGCTGGTCCTTTACTTAACAAAATTTAATATTATCTATGAATTTCAAAATTTAGTTTAGTGACTTCAGTTTGATCCTTGTGATGGAGATGGCCAAAAAATGGAGTCTCAGGCAAAATGTTAATGATTATAGTTATCAAAATGCATTACTTCTTTATATATTTAGTATTTACATATACTTCTTTATATATATTGTATTATATTTACTTCTTTATATATTTTATATATACTTCTTAATATATTTTGTATTTATACTTCTTTATATACAGTATTGTATTATATATACTTCTTTATATACAGTACTGTATTGTGTTATATATACTACTTTATATATTTTGTATTATATACTTCTTTATACATTTTGTATTATATATACTTTATATATATTGTATTAATATATACTTCTTTATATATTTTGTTCTTATATATACTTCTTTATATATTTGTATTTTGTAAGGTATCATTAACTAATGGATGGTCAAATACAGAGAAAGTGAAAGCGAGAGTGAAGGATTGCTTAAAACAAGGCTGGTTGCAAACATTGAAAAGGCACGGATAGCTATGAGTCGCCTCGAAGAAATCTTTACCCAAAATCCAGCCCTTCAGACTACAGCTGTGATGAAACAGCTTCTGGACTGCTACAAAGAGTGCAGGTAAGGAAAACATAATACATTTTGATTGGTAAATCTGAAAACTAATCATTATTATCTTGTTTCTTATAATGAAGTTTAACTTCTATTGTGGCTTCACTTAGAATTCTCTCTTCATATACAACAACCTTAAATTGCTAAAGACTTAAGAAAGAATTGTTAAACTACAGAAGGCCACATGCTGATTTAACTATCACATACATGAAGTATTTGTTGCCTGTACTGAGGATGGATGTGTGCGCGCGCATACATACAGATCCATCCTCGGTACAGGGTATAGGGTATGGTATAGTTATTGTGCAGTTGTCATATCAGGCAGGTAGTCTTTTTAGTTCCATGTTGGCATCTTCATTTACAAGGTCATTGTTAGTATATATTTTGGCTTGCATTGTACAGTATAGCATAACTAATGTGCCTGGCTTATCATTATTACTCCCACAAGGGTACAAATGTCCAGTCAAATGGAGGGGAGACACAAGACATCACCCTCACTCAATCTGTGGTTGTGATTCTAGAACCTATGGGTAGAGTAAGGAAGGAAAAGGCCTTGGAAAAGATATGAAGTTCCAAAGTTGGTAAATCAGTAGATTGATGGGAGTGTATTGAAATGGCTTTGTTATGTAATGAATGAATAATAATGATATAGTAGTGAAGAGTGTTTTTAAAATTAATTTGATGGCAGGAATACAAGAGACAGGATGGGAAAATTATGGGCAGACATCATGAGTCAGCATGTAAGAAAGTAGCAATTGTATGTCAGCAGCACACAGGATGTGGTGGGGAATAAGGCTAGCTGGCAGTAGTTTGTGGAAAAGGAATAAAATAGAAGGTAAAATATTCTCACTCAAAAGTTCATCTTAGGAGAACTATGAGGATATGTAAAGATGATATTTGTCTATTTATAAACTTGTTGCTGTATGGAAATGCATAGTTTTAGCATTATTATTTTTTTCAGATATATGGACAAGCTGATGGGAACTAGCTTCTTCCATGAAAGCAATTTTCAGGGCCTAATAGAGAAAGTTCGTGAACGTGGCCGAGCATCTACTACCCAGCGAATGACAGAGCAGATCAACCGTCTCTTCTCAACTTCAGACACTGAAGCTGGGCCACTTAATTCACCAGTAAACTGTGGAGAAGAAATGAAACCTGATGCTGGGAAGTCTGAGACTTCTAAACATGATACAGCAAAAACGAATAAATGTGATCCAAGCAACAAGGATGCCAAGAACAGCAAGGAGTGCAAAGACTCGTGCAATGCAGACACTGCTATCATGTCCTCCAAAAATGCTATACTCAGCAGTTCTGCAACACTTTCAGAAAATTTGGCAAATCTCAGCTTAACTCAGAGGTTTGTATATCTCTGTAAATAAGAATGAAATATTTATTCTTTAAAAATATAAAAAAAAATAGTAGAAATAATATTGGATACTTTAATTACAGTATACATAAGACATCAGCTAAGTTAAGGGAAAACAACTGTCTTTTTAACTATGTAATTACAGTATTTAGTACAATAAAATTAACACTTATGTTTAGAAGGCACAACAATGCATTATCAACCACAATTACCCGTGTCTTCTAGCAATGCACTGGTACATCATCTGGACAAAATATCCTGAAAGTACTTCGCTAATGCAGAATGATGTAATTACCTGCTTCAAAAAATAATTAATGTAACAAACATTCGTAAACTTAACTACACCTTTAGCACCTGACTGGTTATCCAGTTCTTTTAAAACTAAAGACCATTCATTGATTACACACTTTTAACATTCTTTTTGTTAAGAATTTTGCTAATTATGATTAGTGAACTTTTATGTTTTCATATTGCTCTGTTTACAGATGGCGTCTAAATTATGCTTTGCTTTCAAAATATATTTAGTAAATATATTTTGTCCCTGTATAAGGACAAATATATCTTACTTTATATATTTGCCTCTACAGTTCCTCTCTTCTATTACACTGACTTGATAATGGTCCAGGATGGATCGAAACATCGTTGTTTCTCTATTTTTTTGTGTGGTTTGCATCATATTTAATAAATATTATTCAAGTATTATCTTTTAAAAGTAATGTAGATAAATTATTTACTCTCATTTACAGGTAAAAATGTCATTTGTGTTTGTTACTATGCAATGCATTGGGGGCTTGTAGTATCTGTCCTATCTGAAAGTTAAATAACTGTCATGATTTTTCAGCAAAGCCAGCAAATCTGAAAAGTTGCTGGATGGGGGACGGAGTAGGGGTGGAGAACTGCGCCACAAAAGGATGAGCGAGACTGACATGACACTGCATGACAAGACATATTCTGACTCACGTTTAAAGGATTCTAAGAGTTGCAATGATCTTAAGGTAGAGTTTCTTGTAAATTATTTCACATATGCATATTTTTCTTATATTTCTACTTAATCTTAAATCATCAGTGCATCGTGTATTATACGAGCCCATATTAGAGGTAAATTTTTACATTTACATTTGTTATCTACATTGTGCAGGTATTTTGGTGCTAATAATTTCCGTGTTTTGTTAGTCTTAAGTATAGCTAGGAAATTAGTCACAGTGGTGTTTCAGTGACAGAACCAACAAAATATACTGAATTTAATAAGATATTGCTACCATTAGTTGTCAAGATTATCATTTTTTCCTATAGCACTTTTTTTTTATCTCGCTTCATTATATCCCATATACATTAAATACTATTAATTTGTTATTAAATGTTAAGTGATTAAGTATTATTAAATTTGATCCAGTTTCAAAGTATAGTGCAACCTTGCTTCAGCAAACTATGCGGGACCAACCCTGATTGGAGTGATGAATTCGTTGCAACCAGATATTCCATCTTGAGGCATTTGTGAGACAGCATTATTTTTAAGACTAGAAATATAAATCTCTTCAGCTGTTTCTTATGTTGCTTCCATCTGCAAAAAAATAATTAAAAACATGATTGGAGCATTATTAAGAGAGTTGCCATTTATACCATAATATTTCCGACACTCTTTGGGTTGATTTCACTGAGCGACATTTTTAATTTCAACCTGGGACTTCAAAATGAGAACGAACCATAGAATATGGTTTTAAATATGCTCAATAGCTTTCCCATGGCCCCCAACTCTTTCGTCTAATCATGTGTCCATCTATGAAAATCGTTCAAAAAAATTATAGGAGCCCTATTAAGAGTGTTACCATACATACCCTCATAATTACCCCATACTAAGGACTGATTTCACTAAGGGAATTTTTTATTTTAACCTATGACATATGATGGACAACATTTCCAACAGCCTGTGAACTATGTCTAAACATCGTAAGCTGATCCACACATCCCTTGCTTCAGCGAACTCTTGTTCGTCGAATTAAGCGAGTAAATTATGCCTGGAAAGTGTGCGTTCTAACTGGAGATTAGTCAAATCAAGGTTCCACTGTACCATAATAAGCAAGAAGTTTTACTGTACACATGTTGTCCTTGAAATTTTTATCTGCCATGGCTGACAGCTTTTTATCGCCATTTTTCTATATGTGAGTTTCAGGGGTTAATTTTATGTGACATAATACCACTTGTAGTAGGATTATTTTTAATACACAAGGTTATCACAATAATGTGATACATCTATGATAAAATTTTTGGAACAGTATAGGGACCAAACCAGCATCCTGGGTAACCCCAGATGCACACCTTAACCCATGAACCATGGTATACTAAAGGTTATTTAACCTGGGATAACCCAACTACTAGGACTGGATGGAAGAGTGAATGTCACTTTTTTCAGGTCAACTTTCAATCCCCAACTATTCAAGTGCTTGGACACCATTCCTTTCCCAAATCCTTACCCTCATATCTCTTCCAAGTGCTATATAGTCATAATGGCTTAGCACTTTCTCTTATCATCCCATTACCTGGGATCTGCCCAATTCCACTGGGATTCTGAAACTAGGTGCCACCAGATTCCTAGTGGATTCGGGTGGATCCCAGGTAAATAATATTTAGCATATTGTGGTCCAATGGTTAAGGCGCACCTTTGGGGTTACCCAAAATGCTAGCTCAATCCCTGTCCTGCCAAAAAAAAAAATTCTATTTTGTTAAAATTTAAGGTACATATATAGCAATGTTTAACAAATTTCCAGTAGATATGATTTTTAAACTTTTCTTTAAAAGTAAATTGTATTCTTTTGGAGCTAACAAACATAATTGCTTCTTAAGACAGGGTTATACTGGCCCATAGTTAGGTTATAGTACTGTCAAGGCAGTTAAAAACATTCTGCACCAGTGCAACAGGGAACTTTACAAACTGTTTCTGTCAGGTTTTTCTGGTACAAGGCAGATGCTTATGAATATTTAATCCAACCCAGAATGTAGCCAAAAAATGCATTTTCATAAAATTAAAGTTTTTCCAAGTGCTACTGGGGGCATCTTGATCTGCCAAACACCACCATAATTAATGGCTCCCTTAGGTCTCTACCCTCAAACATCACCAGGTGGCTGCACTTAATCACAACAAAGTGCTCCCTTCCCTGTCTATTCAGCATCTTCAATATTCCTGACTGACTTGTCCCAGTGACATATTATATGAGCAGGGAAAAACCTGTGTGATACAGTATATTTAGGATCAAAGGCTGCAGTATTACTTTACCTTACCCAACTTAACTTTTGCCTAACCTCTACATTTCTATCCATGTGTTTAACTTTTGATTAACCAAAATTAGATTGTGGATAAACTTGTCTGTGGTTTCCGTCATTGAGAGAGATCCTAACATTTAAATTATAAATACAGTAACAAATAACAGGTTATATTTTTAGGTATCATCTGAGACTCTGAGTGGGGTTACAGAAGAAATTCGCACCTCCCATATGTGTGCTCAGCTATGCTCACTCATGAAGGCTCAACTACTGAAGACTTACGAAGAAGTTGTCTTTCGTTTTGGTGGACATTTTGATATGAGTCTTATGCAGGCATGTCAGGTGAGATATCTTGTCCAGCTATTCTTGGTTGTGTGTATATTTATCTGCTTGTATTATTGTGTCAAATTTACATTCCGTATCCTTGTAAGCAATGAAAAATATGGATATAAATTTTCATCACTTGATCCTTTATCATATCTCTTAAAAACTGTACTTCATATAGAATTGGTATATCAAGCACTTTAATTTTCTGTATCCTGAGGACTTGCACATATTTGCATGTTTTTGTTAATTGGCTGGTGGATGATTTTAGCTGACACTTGAGACAACCTTAAAGATGTATTAGCTAGAAATGCTCATTGCTTCTCAAGTTTTTTTGGTCTTAAGCTTTTGCATAAAGGTTGTGACCCACGCAGTTCAAATACTTTTATTTTTTTGTGCAAACTTTAGTAATATTTGATCTTCGTGATTCATTATTATTATTATTTCAACTTCTTTGTGTGTTGTCTTGCTGTGCAGTTCCTGATTGCATTGTAAAACAATTCTTGTAATGTAGAAAAGTTTTAACTTCCTGAACACAAACCATCAACATGTCCTGATGCATTCAGTGAACTATTGACTCAACATCTGCTAAACATGACAGGGAGCTTATCATACCCTGAAAAACAGCTTTAAATCCCTCCCATATTATGAATCATCTTTGGGTATATAGTTTGTGGGTAATGAGTATGTTTTATTTAGGAATGTAGAGACTTTACGATATCTGTTTTGTCCACATCCTCGTCCTTGTCTTAGGTTCAGAGTTCTTTAGAATTGAGAAATGTTCAAATGCTGTAGCTAAGAAGTTGCTGATTTCAGCTACTAATCGTACCTACGAATGCTGCTTTTTAAGTGCCCAATCCTTAAGCCTTAATATACAGAGAAGGCAGTATATGTTATGATTAGATTCATCTGTGTATGTGGGTGCATTGATCCATAATCATGCTGGGTAACCCAAACTGAGTGCAGACCATTCATTGGAAATAATCCAGCTCGAATTTGTGCTGACCATCATATAGTGAACCGCCCACCGTTCTTGTTCCCTACTCAAAAACCACTTGTTTCACTTGCCTCTGAGCAGGGTTGGAGTCTGGAGGACGTCTCGGGGTGCGGTGTGTAAGACTGCTGTGTAACCAGATCTCATGTGCGTATATGCCACCCATAACCCTTATTAGTTAATTATAAGAGACGTGTGAATGATCAGATTTAACATAGCATGGAAAAGTTGTGTGAGAGAAAAACCTGTTATGGTGCCAGAAGTAATAATAGTATCTGGACAATGTTGAAATTGCAAAATCTGAATGCAAATAAAGATCTGCGAGTCATAAGCTTTAGGGATCCCATCACAAAATGTCAGTGCATAAACATAGGAAATAATGCAAATGGGATACTGGGATTTCTGGAATTATTAACAATAAGACACGTAATGTTATTCTTCAGCTTTGTAATTGCCCTTGTTACCCTATTTAGATTATGCAGTTAAGTTTCATACTATAAAATGAACATAATTCAATTGAATGCATACTGTATTGAGAAGCATGACAGAGAAGAATCCTTACGAAGAGATATTAAAAAGCTTAATATACACTCACTAGGATGACAAAAGAGTTAGGAGGAAGGGGTGGGGTTACATGACTATATAAAAAATATAAACAAGGTTTTAAATAAATCAACACAAAACAGAACATGAAACAGTAGAGAATATATTAAGTTAGATTAGATTATAGACCAGTATTACTCAGGAAAGAGCTGAGTAAATACTGGTTTAGTAATAGGGTTGATTACAAATTATTGGGTAATATATAATAGACGTGTAAGCAGTGGACTGTTTTAATTTGTGATTAGACACACATATGAATGAGTTTGGTAGATATAAATAGGAGCTACCTCATGTAGCCAATAAACATTCTGTAGTTTCTTTTATTTTCATGTTCATAAGATCATAATTTATGACCCTATTGTACAAGGGACAAGAATTTTTAGTTTGGACATTTTGGACACACACAACACCACACACACACACACCAGAAAGCAAACTCACTATGCGCAAGTGGCCAAGGAGAAGGAAAATTGGCAAGAAGCAGTAAGGAAGCCCAACACTGCAGCAACCAGGAGAAAAAAACATTAGGCTAGAAGTGAGGAAAGAATTGGCATCCAACCGAAGTTAGTGCAAAACACAGTTGATCGAAGTAAGTCCCTGATCATTTTTGGCTGCAAAGAAAAGGAGATAACAATCTAGGTCAGAAAGAGCTGTAGAAGAAGCAAAAGTAGTAGATAAAATTGTTGGCCTCGTGGAAGGTCTTACAACCATAGAGAATGTGAGCGACTACAGGAGAATAGGCGATATGTAAAAGGGGAAAGATCGACCCGAGGATCACCCTAAATGGTGCCAAAACAGATGGAAGAAGTACTAAGGAATGCTAAAAAATTACGTAATGATGGGATGGGAAAGTGTGGTCGTTAAGACGAGATCTTTCAAAAGAAGATAGAGAGAAGCTGAAACTGAACCTCGCTGAGGCAAAACGTTTAAATGAGAGCAGGAATGAAGAAGATATCAAATCTTTTTTCTACAAAGTGATAGGAGTAGGCAGACCAGTGAAGTGGTACATAAAGGCAAACCAACAAAATCAATAGAGAAAGGGGGAGTGAAAAATAAGAGAGGGGGAAACAAGATTCCTGAAGATTGCATACACCAACATAGATGGAGAAGGTCAAAGATACTGGAGTTAAGTGATATAATACAGCTGCAGACACCAGACATTGTTGCACTCACGGAGACAAAAATTGAAGATGTTATTTTAAATGAGGTCATATTCCAAGGGGCTACTCAATTTGGGACGGGACAGAAAAATCAGAAAGGCGGTGGCGTTGCTGTGCTGGTGAAAGAACATATAAAGGTGAACGAAATAATGACTGCCAATCCCAGAGAGTTGATATAATAGCACTAGAGATCTACCATGAGGATGATAAACTAATGATCATAAATGCATATAGCCCACCGCTAAGCAGCACATGGTCAAAAGAGGAGCTAGATAGTAAACGAGAAGGCCTTGTAACAATAATGAAGAGATCATAGCAAGAGCGGATAACGATAGTTCACGGCTGTTGATAGTCGGCGACTTCAACTTGAAATCCATAGACTGGGAGCATATGAAGCTAAACAGAAGATTTCTGGACCTGTAAATTTGTAGACACCATCCTGGAAACATTCTTGTATCAACATGTTCAACAAGCTACGAGGATGAGGGAAGGGGAACATTCCCTCCATGCTAGATTTGATATTTACAGGAAGGAGGAAGAAATATTTGACATTCAGTACTGTACCTTCCTCCCTTGGGTAAAAGTGACCATGTCTTTTTGGGAATGAGTATGCAATGCGATATAATCTGGAAGAAAATATGACAGTTCGATGCAATTGAAAATCCTGTATTTTAGGAGAGGACATTATGGCAACCTTAGAAAATTTTTTAGTGAGTAGTAATTGGACAGACTTGTTGCTAGGAAGGAAGTGAATGAGATGTATGTCAAGTTTTGTGAAATATATGATAAAGGAACAAAACAATTTATACCAAAACAGAGAAGACCAGAACTAGGAAACAGGATTGGTTCAACAGAAAGTGCGAGAGGGCCAGAGACCAAAAGTCACAATAATGGAATCAATACAGGAAGAGGCCAAACCCCCAAACATACCAGCGATACAAAGATGCGAGAAACAACCTAACACGGCAGTGAGGAGAGAGGCAGAAAGTAATATTTGAAAAAGGGAGTTTGCAGACAATGTCAATACAGAACCAGGTCTATTCTATAAATTCATAAACAACAAATTGCAGGTAAAGGATAATATTCAGAGGTTGAAAATGGGAAATAGATTCACGGAAATGAACACGATAAGCTTCTAACATGGATGAAACAATTTCTGACTGATAGAAAAATGAGGGCAGTGATCAGAGCAATGTATCGAACGGAGAAATGTCACAAGCGGAGTACCACAGGGTTCAGTTCTTGCACCAGTGATGTTCATTGTCTACATAAATGATCTACCAGTTGGTTAAGCAGAATTATATGAACATGTTTGCTGATGATGCTAAGATAATAGGAAGGATAAGAAACTTAGATGATTGTCATGCCCTTCAAGATGACCTGGACAAAATAAGTACATGGAGCGCCACTTGGCAAATGGAATTCAATGTTAATAAATGCCAAATGCCATAAATGTAAATGCCGGAACAACCGTGGACATCTTCAAGAGAAAACTGGACTGTTTCCTAAGAGAAGTCCCGGATCAGCCGGGCTGTGGTGGGTATGTGGCTCTGCGGGCCGCTCCAAGCAACAGCCTGGTGGATCAAACTCTCACAAGTCGAGCCTGGCCTCGGGCCGGGCTTGGGGAGTAGAAGAACTCCCAGAACCCCATCAACCAGGTATTATGGAATGTGGAATAGGAGAACATAGACCCCACACAACCTATATGTTATGTGAGAAATCTTTAAAGAATTCTGATAAAGAAAGAGATCTAGGGGTGGTTCTAGATAGAAAACTATCACCTGAGGACCACATAAAGAATATTGTGCGAGGAGCCTATGCCACGCTTTCCAACTTCAGAATTGCGTTTAAATACATGGATGGCGATATACTAAAGAAATTGTTCACGACTTTTGTTAGGCCAAAGCTAGAATATGCAGCGGTTGTGTGGTGCCCATATCTTAAGAAGCACATCAACAAACTGGAAAAGGTGCAAAGACATGCTACTAATTGGCTCCCAGAACTGAAGGGCAAGAGCTACGAGGAGAGGTTAGAGGCATTAAATATGCCAAAACTAGAAGACAGAAGAAAAAGAGGTGATATGATCACTACATACAAAATAGTAACAGGAATTGATAAAATCGATAGGGAAGATTTCCTGAGACCTGGAACTTTAAGAACAAGAGGTCATAGATATAAACTAGCTAAACACAGATGCCGAAGAAATATAAGAAAATTCACTTTCGCAAACAGAGTGGTAGACGGTTGGAACAAGTTAGGGGAGAAGGTGGTGGAGGCCAAGACCGTCAGTAGTTTCAAAGCGTTATATGACAAAGAGTGCTGGGAAGACGGGACACCACGAGCGTAGCTCTCATCCTGTAACTACACTTAGGTAATTACACACAGTACTGTATATATATTGCTAGCACTGAAGTGTATGATGACTGATCAGGTTCAGGAAAACCCTATGGCAGTACTGCTATCCTATGCTATAACTACATGCAATGTAAAATCGATATCACATCTGTATCAGTGTGTAACACTGTACAGCATATGTCTCAAATGGTGCTTGGCAGCATTCGATCATATATGCATAAATGCTTTGTTTCACCAGCAATAGCAACTGTGTAAACAGATGCATATACAGTAGAGAGATTTCCTAGCTGAAATATCTCAGTTGGGCAGTTAATATCATGATGCCAACTTCATAGAGGTAATTTACTTTAATTCAGATTTTTCAAGACAACCAGTGTATTTAAATTTATTTTAGTGTATGTATGGGCACTGAAAATTTATATAATCTTGCATTCTATGCTGAATTTAATATTAAACTTAGCTCTGAGACGATGTGAGGGGTAGGTCTCATATTCATCATTTCTCATTGATTATGATCTAATTGGTCACAGTTGTGAGTATAAGACTACAAGTGATGGCGTCAATTTTTTCGGGCATCTTTATGTCACAGCCACCTTCAATATTTCTCACTTGCAAGTTGCTGCTAGTGAGAATAGATTTCTCCTGTTGGTAACAAGAATAGGTTAATGCCCCTGGGCTCTATGAATCATGTTGTTGCCATGTTTCTGGTTGTAAATAGAGGACTGAGCTTGTTAAATCCTATTTTGTGATTGATATGGAGCAGTGTGGTCAGTTTGCCCCAGCAAACCTTGCTGCCCATTTAGCAAGTAGGGATGAAATTGTATCTCAGGTTTACGAGTCTTTCTTATAACAAGGGCGTTTTATGTTGAGGGATACAAAGCTCTTTCTTCCACAGCCTGGATAGCTTCTCTGCACTGGCTGCTCCTTGGAAATGCTGATTACTTACTCTTGTCAAGGTCCATTGGCATCTTGTAGTCAGGGGGGCCAGTTTCTCTGCTGTCCCATCTGAGTGGATTACAGGTATTATCTCCGTGCAGATAACTTCGTCTTGGCCCTCTTCAGTAATGAATGGGATTTTGCAAGTTCAAATCATTGCTTTTCTTGGTTAAAGACATTCCTTAGGACAAGTATTCATAAGAAATTACCTGAATAAAAGGCTGGTGCAGGTTTTAATACATGTTAATTTGTGTAGCATGGATGTGAGTGTGTGTGTGTGCCCATCATTTACCAAGACTGCTTGCCAAGTTCATGGGATACAAATTTTTTTAATGAAGGTTAATGCAAAAGTAAAAATTGCCTACTCAAAATGCATAATGATAAGAAACATTTAACCCTGAAGCCAAAGTTAGAGGAACACTGTTGCCTGTAACTAACACAGAACCATTTGTTCAGAATTATTCTGGATTATGAGAAGTGTTTGTAAATATAATATACAGTAATATGTAAGAGAAGAAGCATATACTCAATAAGGTAAGTTCAATTGCTTTATTATTCTGCTAATGGGATGTTTCCCCTTTCATAAACTTTCATAATGTGTTGAGCTGACCAACAATACATTTATATTTTACAAATGCAGGTCAATGATCAGTGATATTTACCTTCTTATAATGCAGGATCCTGAGGGTGCTCATGGAGAGTTCAAAGAGAACTTGCAGAGTGAAAATAAAGAAAACATTCCAATTTTCATAGCTGAAGATCTTGTTAATGAAAACAAATCCGTACCTCTGACACAGGTGAGATTGTTTTGTATATAATTTAGTTGCTGACCTTAGTTTTACATAAGCTAACATAGTTTGCCTTTGATCTTAAAGGTCGTGTTATAGTTGAGTGCTATTGGCTAACATGGATGCAATAGGTATAGTGTTAACCTCAGAAATTCAAATAATATTATTAAATCCTTAATTTGGATTTGGGACAAAACTGGAGTTTTATATAATTGGTCTTACTTACCTGTTTATCATACCATTTTAGAGAAGTTTTGAACTATTGATAAAACATTTAAACACAAATAATATATGAAATTGTATTTTGCTATTTAATAATGATTTTTTATTAAAACTGAAGACAGTAAGAGCTCACTAATTCAGGCTTGAGTAATCTAGAGCTCTGGCTGATTTGATCCAAATCAAGTAATAATTTTTGTTTGCCTAATTCAGACAGAAATTCGAGTTCTGGTGTTTTAGCTCTGGTGTTTTTCTTTGGTTGTTTCTGAATCGGCATCTTAATACTGTTGCCTCTTTATCATTCAGCCTTTGAGGAGTTGCTTTTGTTGAAGATCAGCGTCAATTCTTCCTGGTGGCATTCCACAAGTTGCCTCATATATTTTTTTAACCTCTGGCCTGTTTTCTAACTCTTCTCCTAACCTTCTTGGTCTCCAGATCGAGTGTTGATTTCTTCTTCCCATCAGTTCTCAGTCATATCTTCGATCCACAAGACCTTTTTCAAGGCTGCATTTTTGCTGGCCCTCTCCTCCATTTTTCAGGGTGGGGAGCATCATTCTCTGCTCCGAAAACAGGGGCTCTGTTTCTTTGGCCCTGGGGAGTAGTTATTTATTTGCTGCCCTCTCCTTTTCTGGGAAAGAATGAGACAGTTGGCTTCAGTTACTGATTCATGGTTTCTCTAGCTTGGGGTTTCATCTGTTGTTATACCCGGTAATTACCATTCATCGCTAACCTGCGCCCCTCCTGTACTGCCTCATGGGACGCATTGTTTGCTGATCCTGTTATTTTTTTTTTTTTTTTATTCCTGGTTCCAAGGTTTGTTTTCCTTATGTTGGCTGTAGTCATTAAAGCTGGCCAGCCTGCAGTCTAGTTTCGGGCCCATGGTATTCAGAACTCTGCAGCTCTGGCCACAGTGTTTTCTAATGTCTTGGGCTGAAATCCAGGCTCTAAGGCTTTGGAAGGCTGTCAAGGACTTGGTGGCTCATTACCTGGTCAGCTTTCCTGGTCCCCATTGGACTTGCGTTGTTCTTAGTCAGGTTTCTCATTTAGGGTTCTTTTCTTCGCTGGTCTAATTCTTTACTCTTCCCCTTCCAGGTAAGTCTTGGTTTCCTTATTTTCAGTACCTAGCTAGCTACAGAGAACCACCATTTGGCCCTTCCAGAAACCAAGCATTGATTGTAATGAAATTACTCTTTCTTGTTGGACCACAGTGGCTCCCTGGTTCCTTTGCCCTCCCCCCCTTCCAAATACAATGGTTGATGCATTTAGGCTTCAAACTGAGGACTTGTTGATATAATAATAATTATTATTTATTTAAGCAAAAGTATATAGATAAGATACAAGAACAGTGAAGGATTTATAGGTAAGATAAGTACAATACCTACAACCACTAATACGCACATCTTCTGGGGTGCTGCCACCTAATGGTGGCTAGCTGTAACTAGGAGGGTTCAAACTTACTACTTGCTCGGTCATTTGCAGGGTCACTTGCTTGTTCAGTTTTCATTTCTCTGTGAAACGTGCATTTGTCTGTTTGGCTTCACTTACTTTGTGGATGTTCTTGATGAAGGTGGTCATAACAATCCACTCCCCAGGTTCTGGCGCTATTGTCTGGTAGGCTATTAATTAAGGACTCGTGGGGCCGATGTGTGTGGAGCTATCTCTGTATGGAGCCACAGAGGCCCAATCAGAAAGAAGCATTACATTCGATGCTGGTCTTTTTTGGTGATTGCTTCCTTGTATCTGAAGCGACATTGAATTATTACAAGGCTTGTGGGAAGACGTATATTATGATCATATTATGTTGTTGGGAAATGCTGTACTTAAGAAGTTGCACTTCATTTGAAACAAAAAAGTTGGATGAATGCAGTAGGCATGATTCTAACACTCAAATTTTTTAATGCTAGACTGTAAGCCTTTTTATATACCTAGTTCATCTAAATCTTGTCCTATGGATTTTGCACAGAGCAGGGAGTGTATTAGGTAATGCAAAAGAATTATAGTTTGTAATTCACTTTTAATT
The DNA here is from genome assembly GCA_020271785.1 of Procambarus virginalis. NCBI lineage: Eukaryota > Metazoa > Arthropoda > Malacostraca > Decapoda > Cambaridae > Procambarus > Procambarus virginalis. The sequence continues at coordinate 9,058,132 of WNGS01109635.1, read as the reverse complement.
TATTGAGGAATGTAATAGTGCAGTTCAGTAATGGATTTAAAGAGCAGAAATGCTTTTATACTCAGAATTAAAAGAAACACATAGGTGTGAATAAAATGCAGTATTTTGCAAAGGAAAATATGTCTTCTGAATGAATAGAGATCTAAAATTATGGCAGCAATAGCACATTAAAATTGTATTCATATGGTTAAAAGCAGCAAAATTAATGTCTTGTAATAATTCAATTTAAAAAAATGTATTATGCATCATCGAAGAAGCAACAGTTGTATGCATATTGCACTTTTTTTATTCTTTCGTGTTAGTACAGTACTTAGTCTTTAAGCTCTGATTTGTATTTTTTAGGAAACTCCACAGTTAATAAGGCCAGAGGCAGAAGCATTGGTAATCGAAAATCAAGAAAAACAAGATATGGAAGATGAGAAAAAGAATATGGACAATGAAGTTGAGAATGTTACAGAACTTATGCACTGTATTTCCCCAGTCATGACTTCACCAACAACAAATGGCAGCCTGACATCTAATAATGGAAATGATTGTGAGGTCACAAACAAAAATATAACAGCAAGTGACTCTGCAAATGATGATTTAATTAATGCTATTATTGCTAGTGCTGTTGCATCAGTCAATGGAGAGGTTACTGCTGCCAGCATTAAGACGAGTGGTCGTGAAGTAGCTGTCAGTCCAACAGAAGGTCAGTATTGTCTGTTGTACAAGCACTTTTCTTCAAAACTACCAAAATATTTTTCAATGTTAAATATTATATTGTTACCAAAGAATGAAGCTATGGCTTGATTGTCTCCTTTTTCCAAAAAATGGCCAACTTTTTCAAACTCCATTCACGGTGGAATTCTTAAAGATTTTGATAGTTTTGAAAAAGAAGTCGGAAATTATTCCTGTTTGCTCTCTTTTTCAGTATATAACCATAGCATTGCGAGTCTGAGTGTTTTTTTTATATCTTCCTTCACCCCATGGAAGTCTCGGTCGAAATAAGTTATCAAAGTCATTTTATATCATTGTCAGAAAATGTTTGGATTATAAAGTTTTATTGCATCTCGACCCTAAAAAATTTCTAAATCAAATTATGACAATTCTCGATAAAAGCATTTTTGGAAATTTTTTAGCAAATGTATATAACATAGGTTCTTAATATACAAAGAAAGTTTTTATATATTTTGTTGAAAGTTATGGAATCCCTTTACGTGGACTAATGTTTGTGAAGAATATGGTATGTGTACGTTACATTACACGAGATCCCAACTTTTAACACTTTCGCGTTCCACAGACTACGTTCGCGTCACTCATTTTTCACCCGTTGCCTCGCCGACGACGCGCACTGCGTCACTCATTAAAATATTTGTTAAAAATTTAAATTTTATCAGATCAATCTGGTAGTGGTTTTAAAATGAGCGCCTTTAAATTGCGCACAATTTAGCACCCATATGTCACTTGAGCAGGACATATATTTATCTCTTGAATGCACCTCAAGCGGCATTGGAAAAGAAATATTTCTATAAAATCCAATTCTTATCCGATCGACTTGGGGATAATTTAAGCATGTTTACCATTAAATTTTCGTTTTTTCTAATAGTCACATAGCCTATTATTGAAAACGGAGTTAGCTTGTATCTTCGTGGTAAAACTATTGTAAAATGTTGACATGACCAGTGTAATCAACGAAGTTTTTTATTTGGTGCCGGTCACACGCATCCTTGTGTGACATTTTATACATATGTTCTTCTAGAACATTCTATTGCGAACATATTGGTATAAAAATTAAGTACGTACATCGAAAATTGACGTCAGGACAGTGAAAAGAATAAGACTTTTCAAAAGGTGTTTCGCCGATCTGCCGTCAGGTAGAGGTAATACTTCAGCCACTTTCCACACTCTTGCTGGTGGGCTGCGAACATGATTCTACATTTATATGCATATGTCCGTGAAGGGAATTTTATTGCGGTCACAATGATACCAAAAAAAAACCACGAATAAAAATTAGGGGGTTGGCAAACATAAAAACATCGTAAACATTCATGCCCGGTTTGACGCTCACGGCTAACGAACGCCGCATTTTCTTATTCAGTGTGGTTCTCATGTTGCATTTTGTGACAATTTATGTATATATTACTCTAGAGCATTCTCTCGCGAACACAATGATACCAAATTTAAATACATACCGCGAAAATTAAGCTCGCCACCCTGAAAAGATTATAAACTTTTTTTTGCTGACGCGCCGTAGGCCCACCCGTCGGGATCACTTAGGGGATATTTTGGGCCTAGTCACTGGGAACACGAAAGTGTTAATTAGATTTAATTTTCCTAAAAACATTAATTGAAATATGCAATGATATTTAAAGTGATAGGCTGTATTATATATACTGTAAGGCCCTTATACCGTAACAAATCATGTTTATAGCATAACCACCATAATAAATCATTTGGCAAAAATAAAAGCATTTATAAATTTTCTGTTTGTCTATTTGTATTTCTAATGTTTATTATCAAAAGCCAATTATTTTGTTATTACAATATAAAGATGACTTTATATGATAATTTACTGCAATCAATGGTGAAGCAATACACAAGTAAAAATAAGGTTAATTAATGCTTGTACAAATATATTATAGGGCAGCGTGAATGATAAATGGATTATTAGAAATATAAACATGCCTTCCTTCCAACCCATGAAATGGGAAATAGAACAATGGTGATTGTCCCATTTAGTTGTAAGGATGTTCTCTTTTGAGCATATTTGGGTTAGGAAACTCAAAAGATTGTTCAGTGTATGTCAGGTAGGCTGCTTCATTATTTACAAAATCGCATATCATATTGATATTTTTCAGTGGTAGAACGGATTACTTTTATTTCCATTATTTTAAATGGGGAAATTCGTGTTGAAAGACGAGCGTTTCATATGACGAGCTAGGTGCCATAACGGATTAAATTCGTTAATCGAGGTTCCACTGTATTACTTTAGTGAAAGATGTCCATTATACATGTTTATGTGTATGATAATCAAAATAATAGTTATCATAAAGAACATCTTGTGATGCACAGTGTATCAGAAAGTTTAATTCAAACCTTTTCCACATGCTGCTTTCCTAGGTTGTGGACAAGCACTTGGGAGTTGTCTTCCAAGCTCTGAGCCAGACGGTGAGAATGATTCTGTGTAGTTTTGTCTAGTAGTGGTTCTTTGGGTTCTTAGATAATTTGTTCACATAGCATTTTATTAATTTATTATGGATTGTCTAGAAGTATTTATTATACCTGTTGTTGATTGAATATAGATGATATGTAAAGAACTGACATGCATTCTGCTGACCTTTTCTCACATCTTGTCCTATGCAAGTCTTATTCTGGCATGCTCTTGGAAATTCAACCATAACAGCTATGTAAGTTTGCTAAATACCAACTCAGTGTGTGAATGAGAAATGAGCCTATAATATATTATAAAGATATGTGGTCAATGGTAAACAAATTAAAGAATATAGTGAAAATGTGAATAACATGATATATGTGGCTAGTTGTGTGGTAGCTAATTAGATTAGGTAAGAAAAAAGCATCCAGAGGCTAAGTTAAGAAGGAACCTTCATATGAATATGCACAGCTCTTGGAGTGTCATGAATTGAGATTCCAGTTTTATTTGTATAATCTCAGACTACCAAGTTCAAACTTCTACCACAATATCCATTAACACATATGAACATACATATGCAGTACCAGCAAGGAACCTGCACCTTGTGAATTGCAAATTTTTATTTAGGAAAGTATAGAGAATTTCCTCAAGATTAGTACCAGAAACTTAAGCAAGGACACAAAGACTGGCTAGGGTGGTCATCCTAACAATGCTAGAAAGATACAAGAACCAGAGGATACATGATTGTAATATATTGTACAGGACACTGAGGGGGGAAGGCAAGATGAACAGGGATAATCTTCTTCAAATTAAAAATAACGAAGGGATACAGGATGAAATTGAAGACACAGATGAGCTAAACGGGTATAAAAACATCCACTACTTATTTGGAACAAGAGTGATAATCAAGTGAAATGAATTAGCAGTGTAGGTGCTGAAGGCAAACATCATTCACAGCCTTAAAAGTAGATATGGATGAGGCATGTGCCTAGAGCGACTGAGTTTTAAGGCCCTGTTAAATCTTAACTTCACACTGTAGCTGTACATTTACATTTTTTCCTACCACAGAAGGAACTAGAGAAGGAGGAGGAGGGGCTGACTTTCAACAGGTAGAATTCACCAACTGTTCCAACTACAAATCCCTAAACACTACAAGGGACAACTACAGGACAGCCATGTTAGCACCAAGCCCCACACAATGAATATTAGAGAGACAAACCTGTAATGAAGCTGCTGCTTGATAAGCCTCATATCTAGAAGAAGGCCTAGCAAGAACAGAGACCCAGTGAACACAAACTTTGCAAGCCACAAAGTGGAAGGTATCACCCACCAAATCAGCAACATGGTGGAGACAATGAATGACCATCAACATGTGACAGTGGTGATGGATATCCCTCAAACTCGGAAGTAGCGAGTGTGGACTCAGTGGGTTAATCCATAATGAGCCACACCAAAGACCTGCGGGGCTTGCCAGGACCTAAAGTTAAGGACCACCAGGACACCCAGACACTTGGGATGCTTCTGGCTAAACATGGTGATGAAGGGCATCAGTGGCATGCCTGCCATATTTTTCCGCGACCTTTCTTTGTCTTCATGCTCTGCACCTTACTGGGTTACACCTCAGCTCTGTTGCCTTTCATTTTCCCATACCAAGAGCTTGTCTGTAGAAACCAGCACCCTGACTACAAGATCATCATAATCATTACTGCCTTTGCTGCCTCGCATGGTCCCCCTCAACATCCTCACTCATTTATGCTATGCTTTGACGGTTAGCACCTCAGGATGGCCCTGTTTCCTTTCACCACCTTCCTTTTCTTGTAAGGTCTTAATTGCAAGATTCCCTTTCAGTTGACATTTGCAATATCTCATGTCATTCCAACCTTGCCCTCAATAGAGGGTCCAATGTGGAAAGTTTTGCAAGGTCTTGACCCACACGGTGAAGGCTAATACCTCTCCTTCTGTTTTAAAAGGTCTTTTCCTTGAACACTTTTGTTCCATCCTGTCCTCAGGGAGGAGATACCTCTGGAGGTAATCGCTTCAAAACCACTATGTAATTAGTGCTATTATTTACTCCCTGTCCATGGTTAAGTAGGTTAAGGTAAGGTTAGGTTATCTTTTCCTCACACACTCCATTGCACTATTCACAGATAGGTCTAAGTCTGCTGGCAGTGTTGGCTACTCCATTGTTTTTCCTGACCAAACCTATATATGCAGGATGCCCCTGGAGACTCATCTTAGAGCAAAACTTCATGCAATTTTGTATGTGCTTTGTCAGCTGCTTTTCTGATGTTAATATTCCTTTGTCATTGTGGTTGATTCTGATAGTGTTCTTTTGGCTCTGGAGTCATTTAACTCATTGCATCCTGTGGTAGTCAAAATTCAACCGTGTTTCTTATCTCTAGCAGATTTAAGACAGTTGATTTTTGCTGGGTTCCTAGCCATATTCGTGCTGACCTTAAATGAATGTGCAAACACTGCCTCTAAGGAGACCAGTCCCACTTGTCCTATATCTCAAAAGGCATTCCTTGTTCAACTTGAGACCCAGTCACTAATTCCTTAATCTATGGATGTTGGCAGGGTTATTGATGCCTTCTTTTGATAATTATTTAATTTAAATTTTTTAATATTACAAATGTCAGTTGGTGCAAAATTTTCTGACATTTTTAATGTTTTTGGTTATATTCAAAGACACTAGTCTGTATTGTTTTAGAATTTTTGCAATTTAAATCCAGAATGTGACTGGAAGAAAAATTATACAGCTTTACTTTTGGCATTAAAATTTGATTGCAGTTTTATAAAATTGCTCAATGTTTTGCAAAATGCAGCCAAAACTGGTACTTTTTCAATTATAGACAATAAATATTGTGTTTCAACTTTTCTCCCAGTTTTACTGACCATTGACCAAGACTTGAAGTTGATCATGCTACTCTTACTCTGTCTCAAAAGACAATTGGTCCCATACCAGCTCATCCTCTCGAGTTGCTGCAATAGACAGAAAACGGTGTACTAAAACACCCAAACCTTACCTAATCAAGTGCCCCATACATAGAAAATCTGAATGTTTGAGCCACTACGATTCCTAGCATAGTATATACAGTACATCATATTTTGTCTGTTGTGGATTTTGATGTCAAGATGCGATGTATAGTATTATTCGAGAGGACAGGTTGCCCACACACATGTATACAGGTACATTGATATATGCAAAAATGTATACAATGTATATACTGATGCTTGATTGCTTGTCAGTAGCTAAAATATGTGTAGTTATTCATGCTGTGTAGGAATGTTTGAATGAATTATAAATATCAAATAATTAGTAATGTCACCTCAAGTTGTCTCAGGATAAAATGTAAATGAGTCTGTGTCCTTTGATGTAAGCAGCTTGAGAAGAGAACTTGGGCCAAATACATTATTGTTTGCTAGCTAGTCACAGAACTAAGAAAACAGTTTCTGAGCCAGTGTTGATACCAGTTCATCTGCTCAAGGAAAAAAAAAATGAGTATTTACGTGAACTGGGTGTCAGTTGTTTACTCTGGGAATTGAACTTGAGCCAGCAGATTGTCACGCCTAATCATTTTGTGGCCACGACTCATTACTTTTTATACAAGTTGTATTTTAATTATTGTTGACTAAGGGGTGAAAATATATTTGATTTATAGTTGTACAGTAGTCATGTTTCACATTGACTTAGGAGACTGCCATAATCCATAGCAGCACATAAAGCATTACTATTTTGAGATATATTTTGCTTACTGTAAACTCATTTAAGATTACAGATCTAAGCAAATAGAATGAAACATGATCTACTGCATATTTTTACAGGTACAGTACAGAATGTATTTATTTTGTTGCAATAACTGCAGTAGTGAGTGCTTATTACTGTTGGTCTTTTTCAGGTTTTCTGGTATTGGAAGCTGCTCCTGATAGTCATAAATTTAAGCTGACAATGTTTCAGCCAACTGATCCGCCACATTTCTATAGAACAGTTCGCAAAGAAATGAAGTTGTTATCAACATCCCTCCCTCCAGGCATCTGGGTCAGAGGTTATGAGGATAGAATGGTAAGGTATTTCATTTCAAGAATTACTTAAATTTTGTGGTGCCCTTTGTTTTTGTTGACAAATACACACACACACAATTACGGTATTTGTGTTTGTATTTACTCAAGTTTGTAAGCTGTGCTTTATTATGTTGTCATCAAATAAATAATAAATTTCAACATATACTACTGTATGTATTTCTATTTCCATCTGTTTGATGTAGTCTTAAATTATTGTGCTGTATATGATGTTTGTTTATTATTCTTATGTAAATTTATTCCATGTTTTATGCTGAAATATAATAAAATGGTTTCTAGGGTTACAAAATAGTTACACAAACTATTTTGAATTAGAGAGTCAGTTTTATGATAACAGAAATATTGTTGGGTTTTAATCAGTACTATACATTGAAAGCATCCTCAGGGTACCATATGAAAACCAAGAAAACTATGGATTTAAGAAACTGCCTTTGGCTCTATTTTTCAAGCTGTGCTTTACCACTCACATGTCAACTCATCTTCACTCACCTATTATTTTGTCTTATATTGGCCTCATTTCCCCTTCATGTATTAGTCTCGATTTTATAGGTGCTCAGGATGGGCTGAAATGTCGCTTTCATTTCATTTACGTGGGTTGATTATTTATTTATTAGTATACATTACCCAAGGAGTGCTGGAATTTTAGTAGTAAAAAGATCTATGCTAGCAGTTTTCCTACCTGTTGGTTCTACAATTGCCTACAATTTGTAGGACCAATTGGTCAATTGTAGGCAATTGGTCTTGCCTACAATTGTCTGTATTTTTATGAGAGCCATCTAAACTGGCACACACACAACTTCTGCACATATTCTTTACTAACATTTTGACCAGGTAGTTTCATCAATTTTACTGGACAGTGTCTTAGAAAAATTGTCAACTTCAGACCTGTTTTAACAGCATTATCAGGTAGATAAGAAACAAATTGGATCTATGCTCAAAAACAATCTGCTGTACTATTCTTTTGAAGGGTTCCACTTTACACTTTATTTTTCCCCAGAGATTTTCCTCCTCTTAATTTCACACTTCTTTTTAAATTTGTCAAGCCAGCCAGACTTTCTCCAAAATTCTGATTTCCCAAGTTAAGAGCACATCTCTACTGGGATTTGATTTGCTCACTTCCAACAGGCACTCCCAAAGTATGTTACTGAATAAACCTCTTTAAAATGGCTTAATGTAGATCCACATACTAGTACTGTACTTTGATTGTTTTATCTCTCAAGTTTTACAATCACTGCTTTTTCTGTATTTTGTTTCTTTATATCTGTCAGTTCTAGAGTTGATACTGACTGATCCTGTAGTTGCTTTACTCTTCACACTCCCTAAGTTTTCTTAATAAAATTAGCCTTCTCTAACATGTTTTGATACTCCTTTGCCTCTTCTGACTCGTCTGACTACTAAGGTGTGAAAGTTCTTGAGTAATGTGATATCACTTCATGCAGCACAAAGAAAAAGGAACGTTGCCAAGATGCTTTCAGTTATAGCACACTATGGCCAGTACAGATGCTAAACAAAATTACACATACAAACTGCATTAAGCAATTTCTAGTAACACAGCTTGTATAGTAAACATTAAATAAATAAATTAAACTATCTTTTTATTAATATTTACTTAGTCATGAGATTTGTAAATATTGTAATAAGACAAAATATGATATTGTGGGTATGTCAGTAAGTAAGTCATGTTGTAATAACCAAGTCAGTAATAAGTCATGTTGGTCTAACAGACACATTATTCCATTACAGTACAGTATATCAAAATTTATTTTCATTTTACAATTCTTTCCATCCCATTGAGGAATTTATTGTGAGATATTCTATTGAGTTGTACCTGTAAAGTATGTTGATTGCTCTTATACATTTATTTAAATTATGTTTTAATTAAATGTACTACAAACTAGTTATTATATACTTATTTTACTTTCATGACAGGATCTCTACTCGGTCATGATTCGAGGACCGAACGAACTCCATATGAAGATGGCCTCTTCTTTTTTGACTTCAGTTATCGGCAGACTACCAAGGTCCCCCACTTTGTCATTATGTTACTTACTGCTCTGACAAGCTCAATCCAAACCTGTATGAGGATGGGAAGGTAGGCAGTGCTGGGATTAACAGTCTAACTTTGGTTTTCTAAACTACATTTTCCATTTAAAATTTGTATTTTTCATTACAAATAGAATGTAATTCTTTTATATATGAAGTAGATATCTGGTCATCTACCATACACATAATTCATAAACATTATATGGGTTAATAAATTTTAATCAAAACATTAATGTCACATACTGTACCTCATTTTCAAATGTATTCTTAACTGACTGAAAGCTGATCAGTATATTTCTATAAACACAGGCTATGTATAATTAATTCATTTATGTACACTGAACAGTCCTTCAGTTCTAGGTTCACAGCAAGGGATGGCTCAACATTCACATTGTGCTATTTTTTGGCTTAAATATATTATATATATATATATATATATATATATATATATATATATTATAATATATATCTATATATATATATAATAACAAACTAAGGATAACCTGTAACCTGTATACNGTATTGGAGAGATAGTGATGACGTGGGATGTGTATTGGAGAGATAGTAATGACGTGTGGATGTGTATTGGAGAGATAGTAATGACGTGTGGATGTGTATTGGAGAGATAGTAATGACGTGTGGTGGGGTGTATTGGAAAGATAGTGATGACGTGTGGATATGTATTGGAGAGATAGTAATGACGTGGTGGGGTGTATTGGAGAGATAGTAATGACGTGGTGGGTGTATTGGAGAGATAGTAATGACGTGGTGGGGTGTGTTGGAGAGATAGTAATGACGTGGTGGGGTGTGTTGGAGAGATAGTAATGACGTGGTGGGGTGTGTTGGAGAGATAGTAATGACGTGGTGGGGTGTATTGGAGAGATAGTAATGACGTGTGGTGGGGTGTATTGGAGAGATAGTAATGACGTGTGGTGGATGTGTATTAGATAGATATTAATGACGAGTGGTGGGGTGTATTGGAGAGATAATGCTAAAGTATGGTAGGCGTAATAATAAACATTTGTGTAATAAATGGGAAATATTGTGTAAGAAATGGCAAAGTAATAAATGGGAAAATTGGGGTGTATTTGGAGGAGATAATGATTAAGATCGAGTGTTGAGGAAAGTGGAGTGTGTTTGGAGAGGTATTGATGAAGTGTACTGGAGGGAAATCATAGGTGTTGAGGCGACATATGCTGTGCTAGAAAACAATGAACTTGTCGTGCCAGTTAGACCACTGCTGCTGCTGCTGCTGCTGCTTCTGTCACCTGCTGCTGTCGTCTGCTGCGACACTGCTAGCGAGACCCCATAGTCACCTCTCTTCCATAAGTTCTTTATTATGTTCTTAGCCTCACTAAAATCCTAGTATTTGGAAAACGCAAAGAATTTTTACATAAAGTTTTTTTTGTATCATTAGCCAATTTAAAGTGATAGTCAGCAGGTGGTGAAGCGCTCAGTTGTCTGGACACAACTGAGTCCAACATGGCGCAGGAGTATCAATACTTTTACGAGGATGAGGTCTATAGATTTAACAAAAAGGGGAACCTGGAACTTGGAATGGTGCTGGAAAATGCCGAATTTGTGTCGAGTGATGAGGAATCTGACTTAGATGAGGAGTATAAGGTGACAAAGGGCAGTATTCGTGTGGCGTGGTACCCCAAGGGAGAGGAGCAGGTTCTGCCTGAGAGGAAGGTAAGATACACACACTGTATTACACCTCTTAATGCCCTTAACACGACGCGCTTATAATTGGGGCAAGCTTGGTATGAGTATATTAGTATTTATATTTAGTTTTAGGCTTGTTTGTGATACTTGAGGTAAATTAGACTTTGCTAAATTTCCTGTCACTATTGACTGGATAATGAGCTTGGTGTGATTGGTATATTTCGCAGACTGCAACATATTATATCTGTTAACTAGTGCGGTAAAGTGTGTGTTGTGGGTTATCCTTTACTTTTGTACTTCAAATAATCCTTATGCAAGAATATCAGAAATTAGCACTGCAGTAGTTGAAGTGTGAGAGTCTCGGAGGAAGAGCTTTAAGCTCAACAAGCCACAATGTATGAGAGAGAACAACATATGCTTTTTTACCCATAGTTATAAATCCATGGAACGACTTACCGCTGAAGCCACAAAGGCCAAGACATTACTTTTGTTCAAAATCCAGTTGGAAAAATCAAGAACAATTGGAGGGGGGGGCCTCCTTTGACAAGCCACAGTCATTCTGTCCCAGTTGAGGCCACTAGAAAGATGGTGGCCTTCAGGTAAATTCAAGGTTCAGGTAAAATATAGTAGGGTCCAAAACCTTGTACAAACCATGCAGGATTTGTCATAATAAAATGGTACAACTTTTAGTTCAGAAGCTTTTGCTCTGTTTTGGGGCTGAATATTTTTTGTTTCATATTATATTGTACTGTATCCAAATAATGCATTTTCTCATGGACTTCTATAGGTTAGTGATTGTCTAGATTCTTTTATGTACTACATCAATGCAGATGTATTCCATATAATAATACAAATTTGCATGGTCTTTATTTGTTCATGTCATACATGATCTCACCAATGAATAAAACAATAGTTTAATCTTTAAACGACGAAGTTGGAGAAAGTTCAAACATATGCCACCAGATTAGTCCCAGAACTACAAGGTATGAGTTATGAGGAAACTCTGTGAATTGAATCTCATGTTACTGAAAAAAAAAGTTTGGGAAGACATACTTGACAAACATACGACGAAACTACGATGTTGCTACAACGTTCAAACAAAGTTTAACACTGTCTAACAATTGTACCAACCAGTATAGAAAGTTGTAGCAGTGTTCTAATATATCATAAAAATGTTAAAATATGATGTAACAACTTTATTACAAGTTGTAACATGGGAATCATAGAGACCGTTACATTATGTGCTTGCAGGGTAATTACCAAATACAGAAGTCTTGGGGAACTCTCAAAAGTCTTGCCTTTGGCAGTAGACTGGATTTTTACCTCTGAGTTTTGGGCAGTCTGATTATCTTTTGATTGTAGCACAGCATGCTTATTTTATGGGATTTACAGTCTCATTTTACCCTAGGCTGTTTTCAGTGTTTGTTAATTAGGCGAGTGGCACCTGTGCCCAGTGCTCCTGCTTGGTCTATCCTTTGGGACCTGGAAAGTCCTTTACAGTTTTTGGAGAGTTTATTATGAACTTTGCCTCCGGTTCTGCCCTCGCAGGGTGACTTTAAAAGACGTGCCTTAGTGTTGATGTACTTTGATGGCCATTCATAGTGCTTCTGCCTTGCTGCCTATTATGTTGAGGATATATTCCACTTTGAGGCCTGAGAAATTTGTGGCCATTGGGCCTCCCTTTTAACCAAGCTTTCTTCTAGTGACTCGGCTATTCAGGTGGCTGCGGTTTTACAGGCCAGGTTTGTCTGCATTTGTAGGTTGTGGTGTCCCTAGGGTTTGCCCCTTTCTCATTTCAGGACCAGGACTTGGAGAAGTTGGTGCTTTCTGCTTGATCCAAATTTGTTCCTTTATCTCCATTCCCAGGTTGGCTAGTGTTGTTCAGTGGGGCCCAGGGGGCCTTTCTCTTTGCTCCAGTTTTAAAATACAGTGCAGTATCTGGAGATTTTGCAGTCTGGGGGGTCGTGCTTCTTCAGGTGTGTTTGATCCATTTTTGGGGACTGCCCCTTCCCCTTCAATTGCAGAGGTAGTGTTTCCCCACTGGAAATCCGCTCCCTTCTGTTTGATCACATAAGTTCAGTTCATGATCACATGAATTGATCACATAAGTCAGCCTTATGTGATCAATTCATATTTAGTTATCTAAATTTTTTGTGGTAGTAATAGAATTTTTTTACTTAGCAAATGATTCAGAGATTTGTTTTGCTGTATATAATTACAGGTGGGACTGGCAGATCGCTCGCTTATGCCAGGTGATGTTGTACGCCGTTTGATCCGAGGAAAGGACACACAGCGTGGTTACTGTCGCCAGGTTCATGTGACCTCCAGTGTTCAAGTTGTAGGAACAAAGCACGTAATATTAAATGTTGACAGCAATGATCTTACTCCACTAGAGGTAATTACTCTAGGTTAAGTTTGTTGCTTTCCATGTCTTTTGAAAACTTGGCAGTAATACTGAATTTTTTTTTGTAAGTTAAAATATTGAGTACATATAGAATATGATTTGCATTTTTCATGTGTATAAAAAACCATTTTAATCTATCATTTTGAATTGATCAATTAAAAATTATTTTAGTATTATCATTAATACACATCCATCCCATTAGAGATGTTTCTTTGGGAACTCTCATGTATTGGTCATTAGACTTTCTGCACTTTTATTTTGTTCTTATGTTCATGAACCAATATTATAGCAACATTGTGTTTTCACCTCTCGTGTAACCTTCCTTTTTACTGCCTATATATATATATATACATATATCCTTCCACTGAAGAGTACTGTTCATACTTTTGAAGATGTGTTGATTAACACAAAAGTGCTTAAGTAATTTCTAGTTTCATTTTTTCTTTGTGGTTATACAATTTTTCATAAGATCTGCATATAATGTGTTTTTAATGTTTGCAATATTTATATTTAATCATAAAGGTTTCAGTAATCCCCCCCCCCTTTCCCCCTGTAAACATTAAAGATTGATTTCCTGGTGTGCATAAAAATTTTAAAATATTCTAACATTCTTTTTCTTTTCTGTATTGTAAAACATTGCTCCCTAATGTCAGGAAAAAATACAAAAAAATTATAATCATTTTAGTTAGTTTTGCTGAAGTGAAAAGAATAAATGTTGATGGCATATCCTGAGAAATAATTCTGCAGTTAACTACTGTATTTATAATACATTTCTTCTTATCACCAATATCTTCGAGGTCCATAAAAGTCCTTGAAATTGTGATGGTATCAGTGGTTCCTAACATGGGTGTCAGTCAATGGATGGTGTTGCACCTGACATGGTGCTCAGCTTTTTACCAAAGCCCAGAAAGGGAACTAAGGCTTTCAAGTTTTTCTCCAAAATGGCACAGTTGCTAGAGGTTTCTAGTGTAAAATGACATCCACATAGAATCTTTAGGTCTTGAATATTACAAGGCACATCTAGTATCCCACTGGTGATTGGTGCACCAGCCCCCTATCACTTGAGGGTGATGAAGCAGTTTAAGGGTTAAGCGATCTATGTACAATAGAACAATAAAAAATCGTATTTTTCTTTGATAATTGTTTACATACTTCAAAAACTCAGTTATCAACTCCCAAATTTACATACATCAGCACTTGATGAAAATACCCGTACCGAATTGAAAAAGTATGAAGACCACGTGTTAACCTTTTAAAAACTTACTTAAACACTAATTTACTCCATCTAGGTGGGAGTGGAGCAGGATTTAGATAAATTTGTAAGGTTACCTGGTTCCTTGCATTTCATCCAAGGAATGTTTACATGTACAGGGCTGTAACTAAAGTTCTTCATTTCCCCATCATGTAGAAATCTTTCAAATTTTATTTCACTGAAACTACTTTTTGCAGGACTATTATTTAGTTTAGATATACGGTACTTCAAAGAAATGTTTATGTATTACTATACAGAAATACATATTTTAATGCAGTTATTGTTTTTGCCTTTCAGGAGTTCACAACAGACATTGCTGTAGCTTTAGACTCTTGGGTGGGAATGGTGCACATGGTCAAGTGTCGACTGGTGATGCTGTGCTCTGATGGATCAAGATGTATAATGTCCGATGGTGAAGCTCTGGAACTGGATGATATGCGGGATACGCGAGACAGGGTTAGATTGGTAACTGTCAAACAAGCTCATGGTAACCTTAAATAAATTGCTTAACTTCAGTATGTGCCCTTACCCTGTAGCTATTGTATGTTAATTTTCTTGAAATATTTTATGATGTTAAATGTGCTCTTAGTGTTTCCGTTCTGAGATCATTACTGTACTGCAAGCAAAAGTTAGTGTGATGTACAGTATATAGAAATGTAAAAAATATTTACATATATCTAAAATCTAATACTGTAGTAAAATCAAGGAGTGCATATATACAGTACTGGGTAAATTTGTATGTGATAGTTTAATTCGGTATGTATATTTGTTAGTAGCCTTTGTGTAAGAATAATGCTAAATAAATGCACATCAAAACTTATAATAGACGAGCTTAAGGATGATGATTGGCAAAATTCTTCCTGGCTGTTCAAAGTGATTGGTAAAAACCCAATACGAAAATTGGAAGTTAGCATTCTAAATCTTAAATAATTGCTCTCAAAATCCTAATGTAATACTGTACATTATAAATCATCCAATCCTTACTGAACTAGTACTGGCAACAAGTATACAGGAAAAAATATATATTTAATAAAATTCTATACTGGAAACTAGCTCAAAAGCAATGATTGCCCATGATTACTCTATGATCCAACATGTCTTGCTTTTAACCATTTTGAGCTTTGATCTTGATGATAATTTTTAAACTTTATACTGTAATGTATACAGTTGGATGAGTACTTGCTAAAGAATATATAAGGTGCCGAAATTAAGGATATATCGGTTAGCTATGACTAATTATGACTAAACGTTCCTGAAAAATCTCTTGAAGTAGCTGTCATGATGTGTAAGAAAGCTTCAGTGGAGCTATCCCGGTGAATAACAAAATTTTTAACTTGTTCCATAGAAATGATAATTAATGGTCTGGAATTAATACAGAAGATTAGTATGATATTGTTCATAATATCTAAATATGTTAGATGTGCTTGTGCAGTACAGTACTGTTCTCAACTTGAACACACTAATTATGATTGTATAGGAGTAAAAAAAAAATTATAATTTTTTTATCATTTACCTTTTGCAGAGATGTAAATACTTTGGTTGCAGTTTTATTTGTAATTTACATATTGTAAATATGGTAGAAAGTAAGAGGGGCTTTTGTTTACATTTTTCTCACTGGAAGGCATTAGTGTTCAGAAGTTTTATCTATGTACAATGTGTATTTTGTGTGTGCTTGTGCCTTAGTTTGCATGCAGTTGTAGCACTGATAAAACAAAATGGGCATAGAAAAAGCAAAGCTGAAGCTCAATTTTTTGTTGATTTCTCCAAGTACAGTTTTTTTTATACTGGATGAGTTTCACAAAAGCATGTGTCAGAGCAAAGTGATAAGTCTTCTAAATTAACAAATTTCTCAAAGAGAAAGCTGATACAATAATTTCAATAATTGTATCAGTATGCTACACTGTAGGAAGAAGAAAGAAGTTGGCAGATTATTAAGGGTAAAGAAGCCTAGGATTTAAATTTAAGAATTTGGGAATTAAAAAGTCCTGATTTACACCTAAACGAGTCAGGTGTAAACATGAAGTGACAAACATCAAGTAGTCAGTCCTGATCAGTTCATGTAAGGAAATGCATGTATGTTCCCTCCCCCCTTCCCTTAGAACTCCCCCTCTTCTGTCTAAGCATAGTCTTCTAGCCTGTTGTAGTCACTTGATGTCATTTTATATTCTGATTCCATGTGTAACTGCTGTCTATCCATTATACCAACTCTACCTCACTCTTGTATATTCTTTTTACAAAGCTGTTATTCATCGTCTCCATTCATGCAAGCCAATGTAATATTTTTCTTGACACTCGCCTTCGACACCTCACTTCAGGTGGTGGTGCATCATATGGAAACAGGTATCAGTTGCCTGTTGTCTTTTCACATTTTACTTGGTGCATGCTCTTGTATGTATTTTAAGTACAGTATACTGTATATTTTAGTTGTATTATCAACAAAGGTCTTTCTAGTTATTAAATGTTGAATATGAACATTAAATACATATCTTTTAATAGTTTTGATTGAATTTTTTAACGCAGATGGGTACAGGTGCAGATGACGTCTGGCTCGATAGCAAGCTCAGAACTTTCATTTACCATTGTTGAATGTAAGCCTTATCCAACTAGTTTTTCCTGGTACACATTTTTGTGTGCTTTACGGAGCAATTTTCCTGCATAATAGTATGTCCTTGTTAATCTATGATGCTGTGCAGTATGAAGCTATAATGGATGAGTAATAGTATTTTGTAACAAGTTTTCACAATATTGCTCTCTTTTATGGGCTAATATTGCCCCATGAAAGTGTGTAATGGGGTTAATGATAATGTTTGTAGACATAACACACTTTTTCACAATATTGCTCCCAAATTTTTTTCTGGGTTGATGTTTCCCTAATTCAAAAGTATGAGCAGTAGACATGAAAAGTGGAGAAATAGGTTAATGATAATGTATGCATGTAGTTGTCTGGAAACAAATTAAAATTGTTCAATTTTTATATAAGAATCATGCTTGAAAGGCTATTTTAATCTTGCATGATTTTGTATACAATAATATAATTTTCAGTATTCCTTTTCTTATTCTTGTTCAAACCAGTAATTCTTGTAGATTAAACATATAGTAAGTTTAATACAAAGTGTATGTACAGTATATGACAGTCTGTCTCTTTTTAAGTACTGTAGGCCATTTCCTTGATTAGAAAGAGGGTATTGTGTAAACACTGTCAGTTCTCGGTACAATGTGGTTTTTCTTACTTTTCATTATGATAGGTAAACAGTAGCTTGCATTTAACTTATTCATACATGCACTGGTATTTATCCCTTTCTAACTTGCTAGCTCTCTTTCCACCCTCCCCCATTTGTAGAATACTGTTGCCCTTTACACTTTAATTTATAGTACTGTAGTCCCAAATTCTGGAAAGGATGTATATTTGGGCAAAATTGGGTTGCACTTCAGGAGGCTTTCAGATGTTCAGTATTTTTCAGTCACTCAGTAAATTACCTGACTGAACATAATTTACAAATTCACTACTTTTCAGCTACAAATGTAGTGCATATTGAAGAGAAAAAAAAAACATTACGCAAGAATATAATAAAGAAAATGTGCAAAAAAGTATGCAAGAAAAATCCACATTCCAGACATGGTGTACTCCAGAGATCCAGAAATTAGTAAGTAGAGAGTGAGAGTAAGAAGAGAAGCAGAAAGACAATGTGAATTTGGCATAATGGATAAAGAAAGGCTCTGACCCAAGCTACTCCACAACCAGATCAATAATACAATAATAAAGACCAGGTTTTAAAATGAAAGAAAGAAAAGGACAGTAAGAGAATGTCAGGAAAGTATACGAGGACCTCAACAGGACAAGAGTTCTTTACAATAGAGCAAGGAGACATGCCTAAAGTGACAAGGATGGAGTCAAATGAAGCTGCACTGGAGGACTTTGAGATTACCAGCGCTGAAGTAATGAGGTATTTGCTAGAGCTGGACATGATTAAGGCTGTGAAATCAAACAGTATTTCACAATGATATTTAAAAAAAAATATCAGAAGCCCTGTGTTTCTGATGCTTAGTATGATATATAACAGCTGCTAGAAAGAGAGGAGAGTTACCAGAAAATTGAAAGACAGCCAATGCATTGTCAATACAGTATATGAAAAAAGGAGATAAACAGGTGGTAAACTATAGGTAAGGTATGCATCCCTTGCAAATTAATACAAAAGACTATAAGATAGAAGATAGTAGAATATCTGGAGAATTAGACTACTATATGGCGCAATGCAAGCTTGGACTTTTGGATGGCAAATTATGCTTCACAATTTTGGTAGAATTTTGTGAATGGACAACTGATATCAGACAAGATAGAGAAGGGTGTGGGGGGGGGGAGACTTCATTTTTGTACTGTCAGGGATGTCTCGACACAGTACAACACACGATTAATGCACTTGGTGATGAAATAGGAATGGTGAAGGTGCTCCAGTAAATAAGGAAGTACCTAAACAACAGAAGACTGTGTCACAGTGAGAGGAGAGATTTCAGAGTTGTGAAATGTCACCAGAGGTGTCCTAAAGGGCCTGTCTTACTCATTATCTATGGAAATGATCTCCCAAATGGGTAAACCCATGACTCAACAGACGTACAAGAAGGCAAAGTACAGGAACAATAAACTTTGAAAATGTACAGGATAAAGAGTTAATAGAAAGAGACTACAGAGAGTGAAATGAGTAATACAGAATCAAGGGAGAAATTAAAAAAAATGATTTACCTAGTACCAAAAGTTAGACTAACCCAATTGTTGCAGGCATAGTTGGATGAAAACTAGTAAGGACCATGGGATTAGGCTAAGACAATATGAGAATTTCTTCTTGGATGATGACAAGAAGGTTTGTGAAGAACTCGACAAGAGGTTCTATGAGGTCTGTTAGCAAGAACCAGAGGGGGAAACCAAGAGTGGATAATGACACATGGATAGATTAAGTATTAAACAACATTGTAATCACTGAAGAGGAAGTAAAGCCACTAATGGAACTGAAACTGAAGAAATGACAGAAAAAATAGGGATGAGTAGACAATCTTGTGTACAAGAGGAAAATGCAGGTTGAAATAACTAGGCCTGTCCAGTTATGTACTTTTCATAATTCTAATGCTAAAAATCTGATCTGTATAACTTCTCCCCATCCTAATGCCACCCTATTTCTTCCCTATCCTATAATATTTTAATTTGCACCCTTGCTTGCACTTTCCTTATGATATTAAATTAACTAATTGTTCTAGCATAAAATTGCTGGTCTCTGGATACTTGAAAAGGTTATTTCCACTCACGGTGTACTAAAAAAAAAGATATATATATACTGTACAGTGTAGATTTATATGAAAACTGGTATGAAACAAATGAGTTGTAGTTCTATAAAATGACTCTGGAATGTACACTGGACAAACAGTATCCGTGGCATGATTAACCAAAAATGGTGGCATCGGGAGCTCTACCACACATTCAAGTATTCGTGCACCCTGACACCAGTCTCTAGATGATGACATATGTCACCCATTTGGAAGAAAATTTTACCTGCACAAACATGTATTTTATGGTTTATATTATACCATCCTTTATTTCCATAGAGTAATATACCTGGTACTTGGGTTTTCAGCCCCATGGATGTCTGATTCTTCAAAAGTGTGGAATCAGGCTCTAGGTATCTCAATGTTCGTGGCTCATTTCTCATGAGCCATAAAGCATTAAGATATTAAATTAATATAAGCGACACTGTACTGGTCTTGGTGTCCGGAGACCAGCTACCATCCAGAGATGGGTGCCCTTATCCTATAGTTTTCCTTAAATATAGGTCACTTTGCACAGTGAAATCACAATAACATGATATGTCTGAGAAAATCTTTGGAGCAGGACAGTGGGATTGAACCAGCATCCTGGATGATACCAAGTGCATACCAAACCCATGGACCATGATACTGTGGATGTATTTAAAAGGAGTGTTTAGTGGACAGCTCAGTTACCTACACCATAGTATATCCAAGTTATGTGTTACACTTGGATTGGCTACTAGCTCAGTACCTCCAGGTTCCTAGTGGGTCTGGGTGTGCGTCTGGGATTACTCAGCATGCTGGTTTGATTTTTCCATGCTGCTCTAAATTTTCTAATAGGTCAGTTTGCTGGGGATCACATTTTGGGTTAACACTGGCACCAATTTTGTAACAAATGTTTGTACTTTGTTGATCTTTTGTAGTTGCATGTATGTACAGTACATGCAGTTTTAATTGCTGCACACATTGTATTACAGTAATTAATTTGCACAATTAGGTCAGTAATATCTAATGTACATTAATTTAAACCATTCCACTTTCCTGTACTATATATAAACTGCAACCAAGGCTTCCTTGATGTGATTTTAGAGGCAAATTACAGTTTTCTGTTCGTGAAAAAGGTTATCCTGAGCTTGTATTTGTTTATTTTATTTTATATGTTTTCTTAGTCTGTATTTATTCCATTTTTTAAGGTTCATCTGAGTCGACAAGTTGTAGTTTTAAGTGTTACCCGTAATATTATGTTGCATTTTATTGTTTATTATTGTTTTAACAATTTCCTTGGATTCCTGTTACAATCATCCTGTAATATTTAAACAAAGATTAATTTTCAGTTTTTTTTAATAAAGTACTATAGTATATTTTAAAAGTTATCCTTAAATAATACTAATGATATGAGATATATGTCAGTTTTTGAGGTATCTGAATATATTAATATCTGGCTATAACTAAAACAAGGAAATTTGTTCACTGTAGTATAAATATTTTCTGTACTTTTAGAATAATTTACCTCATAAATTCCATAATGAAAATATACACACACACACACCCCTCTACATGCACAAAACTGTCTCATACTGTATATGCTACATACCTGCACCCACACTCACATCTAGTTAAGAACACAACCGTATGCCCATTTTCCTATACTCCACAACACACCTGCATGCTCCCACATCTATACCCACGATTCAATTGCATGCTCCCACATCTATACCTGCAATTCAGCTGCATGCTCCCACAAAAGTTGTTGTTCTGGAAGCTGGAACATTTTGGAGGGGTGACAGGAAGACTTCTAACATCAGTAAAATTCTGACAAAATGAGGGCAGTAGTGAGAAGCAATGTATCAGACTGGAGAAACGTTACTGGTGGAGTCCTGCAGAATTCAGTTCTAGCACCAGTAATGTTTGTTGTCTATATAAATAACCTCCCAGAGGTAATACAGAGTTATGCAAACATGTTGCAAACATGTTTGCTGATGATGGACAAAATAAGTGTATAGAGCAACACTTGACAGATGGAATTCAATGTGAATAAATCCACATTGTGGAATACAGTATGTCATAGGATAAAAATTATAATCTTTGCATCTTTCCCAGCTGAATAAACAAAGATATGCTACTAAATGTCTTCCACAACTGAAAAACAAGAGCTACAAGAGGAGGCTCGAAGTGTTGAAGTTGCCAAAACTGGAAGATGGAAGGAAAAGAGGAGATATGATCACTGCATACAAAATAGTAACAGGAATTGATATAATTGACAAAGAGGAATTCTTGAAATCTGCTACTAAGAACAAGAGGTCATAGATTCTAGCTAAGAAAACAAGGAGACAGAACAAGTTAAATGAGGTGGTGGTGGATGTCAAAATTGTCAGTAGTTGCAAAGCATATGACAGTACTGGGAAGACAGGACACCACAAGTGTAGCTCATCCTGTAACTTCATTTACACATAGGCGAGCGCACACGCATACACACCTGTTGTGACAGATAAGGATTGTAGGATCCTCCAAGAGGACTTAAACAAGCTGCAGAGATGGTCAGAGAAATGGCTACTGGAGTTTAACATGAGCAAGTGTAAAGTTATGGAAATGGGACTAGGTGACAGGAGACCAAAGGGACAGTACACAATGAAGTGAAATTACCTACCTGTGACGATTCAAGAAAGATACCTGGGAGTGGGCATAACACCAAATCTAACCCCTGAAGCACATATAAATCTGATAACGACAACAGTCCTCTACGCTAGCAAAAAGATAGAGCACCATTCAGAAACCTAAGTAAGGAGCCTCCTAGAGCACTTTACATTGCCTATGTGAGATAAGTCTTAGAGTATGCTGCCCCATCATAGAGCCCCCACCTGAAGAAAAACACAAGGAAACTGGAAAAAGTTAAAAAATATGCGACGAGGCTCGGCCCAGAGTTGCAAGGGATGGGGTATGAAGAGCGACTGAAGGAACTGAACCTGACAACACTAGAAAAAGGAGGAAGCGGGGAGATATGATGGAAACATATAAAATACTTAGTGGGATTGACAGAGTGGAAATAGATGAAATGTTCACTTTGAATACCAACATAACAAAGGGACATTGTTGGAAGCTGGAAACCCATATGAGTCACAGAGATGTTAGAAAGTTTTCTTTTAGCATAAGAGTAGTGAGAAAATGGAATGAACTAAAGGAGCATGCTGTGGAATCAAACACTACTCATAATTTTAAAACAAGATATGATAGAGAAATAGGACACAAGTCATTGCTTTAAACAACCGGCAGCTAGAAAGGCGGGATCCAAGAGCTGTCGTTAGATCCTGCAGGTACAGATTGGCGAGTACAAATAGGTTAGTGCCCACACACTGTGAATGCTCTCTCTCACAATTAGGTGAGTGCACACAACTGGGTGACTGTACACACAGACAACTTGGCGAGTACACAAACACAACTGGATGAGTACACGCATACAATTGGGTGAGTACAAACACAATTGGATGAGTATAAATACACTAACACACATGCACAGTTCGGTGAGTAACACATGCACACAAGCAACTTTGTGAGCATTCACATAGACAAAAGGTGCCTTAAATGGTCAGTAAACTATAAGGTACTCATAACAGAGTAAATAACAATTTTAATTCTACCTGTAAGTATAAAACTTTCAATTGTCAGGACTTAAGAGGAAATATTTATACACACAGTTGTTTTCACTTGGGTATCTGTTTTCCTGCTTTTAAATGTGCCAAAGGCTTTGCATAAATGATGATGTTATTTAGCAGTTTGTTTAGTATGCAAGTTTTGAATACAGGCTTTTGTTAATTTTTATTAAAAATCTAATGAGTACTCACACCTATAAAACTGTTAAAATAATGTTAAAAAATATTATTAAGAACTGTACAGTATAGAGGGTTTGCTTGGAGAAAAGTCTGAAGTAAGGCTAACATAAGATATCTTATCCCAATGGGGCATTGTGTGTAAATTTTGTCATGCATGCCTATGAGGAAAATAATCTGGTGATAGTGATACACATTTATTCAAAATTATATGGGTCATGCCCTGAAAATCAAAATTAGCAATGTTCTTGCTTTGGAAATCAAAATTTGCATTGTTCAGTGGGCATTGTATGCATTTAAAGAGAGAATGATCTGTGGTGTTTGTTCGTTTCAAATACAGTATAGCCAGATAACATTCAGTATCTGTTAAGCATCAGATTTACTGACATTTTCATTATTTTCAAGTTTTTAATGTATTGGAAATGTCAGAAAAATTTGTAGTTATTATTTTCATTATCATAAGGATATTTTTCTAATTTATGTCTTATTAATTTTTTCAAGGACTCAGAGTTTCGGCGGTATGACTTTTACCCTGGCCAGCAACTAGTGGGATGCGCAAGGGCTTTCGATGATGTAGAATGGATCCATCGTACACGGGAGATGGAAGTTGTTCTCTCGAAGCCTCACAAGTCAATAAAAGTCACTGTTGAACAAGTTCAGGTAAATATAAAATTAATGCGGGGAAGGATGAATGAAAACCTTTTTAAGTTTATTGAATGACTGGATGTCCTGATGAATGGCTAAAGTAGTTTACATGCATTTATATATAGCATACATTAGAGTTTGGGTATGTGAAAAATTCCATATGGCTGGTTGGGTGTAAGAGCACTATGTTACTTAAAATGTGAAGAAAATACCGTATATATTCCAGTAATGAACGAATGAAAGAATAAACAGGATGCCAAGTGACAGTAAAAGATTAATAAAGGTAATTTATTTGATCAAATTGCAGAAATGATGTATTTTATATGATATTTGTAGTTTAAGACTTTCTTTAAATGAAGAAAAAGGCAAGATAAGGTAAGAAAAAGTATGAAGCAATAAAAGATTGAGCTGCAAAATGTGGAAAATAGAGGTTTTACCTGGAGTTTTGCAAGGGTATACATGAACTGATGTGGTTTCAAAAATCATTCTTTCCTGGAGAAACCCTGGATAGCTCCCTGAAACTATATTCACTGAGATAGCTAAGCTACTAGGGAAGATAATAAAAAACCTGGACAAAGTAAGTATTTGGAGCAACACTTTGCAGATGGAATTCAATGTGAATATATTCCATGTTATGGAATGTGTAATTGAAGAAAATATGCCACACACAACCTACAAGTTATGTGGAAAGGCTTTAAAGAAATTTGATAAAGAGATCTAAGGGTAGTTCTGGATTGCAAACTGTCACTTGAAAACTTCAGAATTGCTTTTAAATACATGGACGGTGAAATACTAAAGAAATTGTTTACGACTTTTGTGAGACCAAAATTGGAATATGCAGTAGTTGTATGGTGCCCATATCTCAAGAAACATCAACAAACTTGGAAAGTTGCAAAGACATTCTACTAAATGACTTTTGGAACTGAAAAACAAGATTGTTGTTGTTTAAAATTCGCTACCTGGAACAAAAAGTTCCAAGTGGCACGGGCTATGGTGAGCCCGTAGTGGACTTTGTATGTAGAAAAACAAGAGCTACGAAGAGGGACTAGCAGTGTTAAATTTGTCAAAGGTGCAAGATAGAAGAAAAAAGGAGACATGATCACTACATATAAAATAGTAACAAGAATTGACAAAATTGATAGGAATTCTTGAAAACTGCAACTTCTAGACCAAGAAACATAGATTCAAGCTAAGAAAGCAAAGGTGCCAACAAATATTAGAAAGTTATCTTTTTTGCAAACAGAATTGTTCATGGTTGAAACACGTTAAGTAAGGTGGTGGTGGATGCCAAAACTGTCTACTGTAGTTGCAAAGCATATGACAAAGAATACTGGGAAGACAGAACACCACGAGCAGAGCTCTCATCCTGTAATTACTCTCAGGTAATTAAACACATGCACTTACATACACAGATGCAGAGATGAGCGTATGTATAATATAATGATGGGCAGCCGGTTTTTCAGGTACAGTACTTTTAGTGTTTTGGTTAGTGACAGTCTTGAGGTAAATGGATATGACATGGTTTACTGTACTTTTCTCTATACTGTACACTTATTCATATTGCCACTCCCTTAAAATCTCCTCTTTATTGAATTTGTCAGCATTGTTTTTACCATACCATGTAGTGAATATGCTTTCCTTTATATTTGTTAATTTTGAAATGCATACTTTCTAATTTTTAACTTATGCAAAGTAGATTTTATAAAGATTTGTAGTTTATACTCTCCAGTATAAAACACTTAATATTTTTTATAAGATGAATGACTTCATTAACTTTTTTCTTTTTACTTTGTCACAGGTAGTACAGCTTGGAGTGCGCTGGCAGTGTCGGGCCTTTTCCAATGACCTAAATATAGACAAAGAACAGCCTAAGTATCTTGTTCAGGGAGAGGATTTGAAAAGGTAAAATATGTAAAATAATTGGCTATTTCTTTATATGATGTACTTGTATGTCTATTTGATGTCTTTGTGTAATCATTCTGAGTATACTTCTTATTTCACAGGAGGATACTATTCACAATAACTTTGGCTTCCCCCCCTCCTTCTTACTCTCCCATCTCTCTTCCCTCCCTCCCCTCTCCCTTCCCTGCTCCATCCCTCTCTTCCCCCTGCTCCCTCCCTCTCTCTCTCTCTCTCTTTCCCCCTTTGCTCCCACTCCCTTTGCCCCTGCTCCCTCTCCCTTCCCCCATGCTCCCCCCTACTGCTTCTCCCTCCTTACTACTTCTCCCCTCCTTACCGCTTCTCCCCCCATTACCACTTCTCCCTACCCTTCTGCTTCTCCCCCCCCCCCTACTGCTTCTCTACCCCCTACTTCTTCTCCCCTTCCCCTACTACTTCTCCCCATCTACTACTTCTCCCCTCTACTACTTCTCCCCCTCTACTACTTCTCCCCCTCTACTGTTTCTCCCCCCCCTACTGCTTCTCCCCTCTACTGCTTCTCCCCCCTCTACTGCTTCTCCCCCCTCTACTGCTTCTCCCCCCTCTACTGCTTCTCCCCCTCTACTGCTTCTCCCCCTCTACTGCTTCTCCCCCCTCTACTACTTCTCCCCCTCTACTGTTTCTCCCCCCTACTGCTTCTCCCCTCTACTGCTTCTCCCCCTCTACTGCTTCTCCCCCCTCTACTGCTTCTCCCCCCTCTACTGCTTCTCCCACCTCTACTGCTTCTCCCCCTCTACTACTTCTCCCCCTCTACTGCTTCTCCCCCCCTACTGCTTCTCCCCCTCTACTGCTTCTCCCCCCTCTACTGCTTCTCCCCCTCTACTGCTTCTCCCCCCTCTACTGCTTCTCCCCCCTCTATGCTTCTCCCCCCTCTACTGCTTCTCCCCCTCTACTGCTTCTCCCCCCTCTACTGCTTCTCCCCCTCTACTGCTTCTCCCCCCTCTAATGCTTCTCCCCCCTCTACTGCTTCTCCCCCCTCTACTGCTTCTCCCCCTCTACTGTTTCTCCCCCTCTACTGCTTCTCCCCCCTCTACTGCTTCTCCCCCTCTACTGCTTCTCCCCCCTCTACTGCTTCTCCCCCCTCTACTGTTTCTCCCCTCTACTGCTTCTCCCCCCTCTATGCTTCTCCCCCTCTACTGCTTCTCCCCCTCTACTGCTTCTCCCCCCTCTACTGTTTCTCCCCCTCTACTGCTTCTCCCCCTCTACTGCTTCTCCCCCCTCTACTGCTTCTCCCCCTCTACTGCTTCTCCCCTCTACTGCTTCTCCCTCCCCCCTACTGCTTCTCCCTCCCCCTACTGCTTCTCCCTCCCCCCTACTGCTTCTCCCTCCCCTACTGCTTCTCCCTCCCCCTACAGCTTCTCCCTCCCCTACTGCTTCTCCCTCCCCCCTACTGCTTCTCCCTCCCCCCTACTGCTTCTCCCTCCCCCTACTGCTTCTCCCTCCCCCTACTGCTTCTCCCTCCCCCTACTGCTTCTCCCTCCCCCTACTGCTTCTCCCTCCTACTGCTTCTCCCCCCCCCTACTGCTGCTTTCTCTCCACCTACTGCTTTTCCCCTCTCCCACCTGCCTCCCCCCCTCTGCTTCTCCCTCTGCCCCCCTGTCTCGCCCCTCCCCCCTCCTCCCTCCCTCTCTTCCTCCTCTCCCCTCCTTCCTCCCTCTCTCTCTTGCCTCTCCCCCTGCCTCCCCCCTCTGTTTTTTTCTTCCTCTTCCTTTTCCATTTAGCAGAATCTCAAACTTTAATTTTCTTTATCCCACCATCATGAATGTGTTCAATATAACTAAACACTTTTGGTACACTTGTCAATGTTACAATTGACCACGTTTTATTCTCTTTGTTTTTCAGCAACATTTTCAGTCTGTACTGTCTCCTAGCACCACACGTGCAACTTATGCTGTCCATTTCTGCTGCTCTAATTCTTGATTGTTCAAAGGAATTATCAAGTTGACAATATACAGATTTAGTTTAGTATCATACAAGCTACAGGCTTATGTACCTTACCACCTGTTGTTGGAAATAAAGCAAGATTATTTAGTAGATAGGACCGAGTTCACGAATGATGGTGTAAACCAATGTTCACAAATGCTGTCTTACAGAATTTTCATGTTTGTTAACTATTATTATTTTACTTTGCATATGCTGTGCATTTTCCTTTGAAAGAGATGATCTCTTACTTAGTACCCCTCTCTCAGTAGTCCAGTGACACCAGCAGCTGTAGAAAATTAAGTTTAAAAGATCAAAATCGAGTGAGCATGGCTTTGTATTATACTGTGCTATACTGTTGCAGCTACATTATATTTTTATTATATTTCAATACATATTAATATTTTGTTCTTCAGAGTGAAAATGCTGAATGTGTTCGAGCCTTGTACACTTCAGCTAGGTGACCGTAATTATTATTGCTCAAAAGAAGGAGACGTAATCATGACCCGGATCAGTGGAGGAAACTGATGGCAGCACAGCTCTCTGCAGATCATACTAACCCTTGCCCTCTGAGGCCCCGACCTGCAAAGAATAAGTCAAGTAAGAGATTAGCTTTCTCTTTCCAGTCTTTTGATTGTTGAATTCAAGAATTTCATTATTTATATGCATGGACCTGTATAATTTTTATGAATTCAAACTTGTATCACTGTTATATTTTTCATTATTATCTTATTGCATGTGTACATTACTTTGTTATTTTCATTTATTAAAGTATTTATTTTACAAATACAGTATTATGAATATTTAATGCTTATTTTAGTTGTTATT
>WNGS01109635.1:9010362-9021699 GCA_020271785.1 Procambarus virginalis | reverse complement strand
AATCCGAGTTTCTTTTTTTGTATATAGTTCAATTGTTTGCTATGGGTCAATAGCTGGTGTCTAAGGCAAGTGGAGGATTTTAGGTAGGGCTAATGAGATTTTTGTTGGTCGAGTTAGGAATGGAGTTTGGTGTGCTCTGGGACTGTTTAGCTTTGTGGGGGTTGGATGAGATTATACTTGCTAGGCTTAAGGTTAGACAACTGGTCGGGGTCCGGTTACACAACTGGTCGAGCTTTGGTTACACAATGGTCGGGCTCCGTTACATAACTGGTCGGGCTTCATGTTGTGCATAGTCGGGCTTTGGTTCATGGATGGTTGTGATCCAGAGGTTGTTTGGTTCGTTCATGCTAGGCTTGAGGTTACACAACTGGTCGGGGTCCGGTTACACAACTGGTGGGGCTCCTGTTACACAATGGTCGGGCTCCGGTTAAATAACTGGTCGGGCTCCGGTTAAATAACTGGTCGGGCTCCGGTTACACAACTGGTCGGGCTCCGGTTAAATAACTGGTCGGGCTCCGGTTAAATAACTGGTCGGGCTCCGGGGGTGTCATTTGGGCTGTGGGTTGTGCATGGTCGGGCTTCCGTTCGTACATGGTTGTGCTCCGGTTCGTACATGGTTGTGCTCCGGTTCGTACATGGATGTACTCCAGTGGTTGTTTGTGTACTAGTGCTCCAGGTTTGTTTGCGAGGGCTCTATGTTATATGTTTGCTAGAAATTAGTTTCTTTTTTTATATAGTTCAATTGTTTGATATGGGTCCATAGTTGGTTTCTAGGCAAGTAGAGGGTTTTAGGTAGCACTAGATTTTTGTTTGGTCGAGCTTGGAATGGAGTTTGGTTGTGCTTTGGGACTGTTTAGCTTTGTGGAGGTTGGATGAGATGTATACTTGCTAGGCTTAAGGTTAGACAACTGGTCGGGGTCCGGTTACACAACTGGTCGAGCTTCGGTTACACAACTGGTCGGGCTCCGGTTAAATAACTGGTCGGGCTCCGGTTAAATAACTGGTCGGGCTCCGGTTAAATAACTGGTCGGGCTCCGGGGGTGTCACTTGGGCTGTGGGTTGTGCATGGTCAGGCTTCGGTTCATGCATGGTTGTGCTTCAGCGGTTGTTTGTGTACTAGTGCTCCAGGTTTGTTTGCTTAGGCTCTGTTTATATGCTTCCTAGAAATCCGGGTTTCTTTTTTTGTATATAGTTCAATTGTTTGCTATGGGTCAATAGTTGGTGTCTAGGGCAAGTGGAAGATTTTAGGTAGGGCTTTTAGTTTTAGTTCATTTATTATGCACCCCATACCCATCTTGTGGGCGGTAGTGGAAAGGGTTAAAGAGGCACATAATGGGCTCAGGGACTGAACCCCACAATTCATTTAGCTAAGCAAGTTACATTCTTGATGAGCTAGTTACAAAATTCAATATAAGTCGTCACATCAACAATGGGTTCGAGATCGACCTCAAATACAGGTTCTAAATTTAGCAACTGACATATGTGGAGAGCTAGTGTCACAATTTATATGTTTGTCCTGCACACCGCCCCCCATCCAGTGGGCAGCGGTGGATAGGTTACAATCACTGTTACTACCTACAGTTAGCAAACTGGGGATATTTGGCTAGAATGTCAGGTAGCAGATCATTTTGAATGAAATATTTACACATCGCTGGAACATTGGTTATAGAATTGTCCCTAAATTCACGTATCTTTTCGCACTCCATCACATAGTGATGGAGGATGTGCGAATAATTTTGTTGACACAGTTTACATTTCGTTAGGTCTACATCAGCAGATAATGAGAATTCCCAGAGATACTTGTAACAGAGTCTAAGCCGAGCAGTAGTAACATCTAGAAGTCTGCTGATTTTATTGGATGATCCATAGATGTGGGGCTCCTCTTGCATGATAGTATGATAGATGGAATTACTGGTGTCAATTTCACTTTGTCTCAGATCTACAAGATCTTGTTGAAGTTCTCGGTGTACTGCTGCTCTCAGATTGCTCATTGACAATCCAAGGTTACACTCAACGGCTCCTTTAAAGGCAGATTCTTTGGCTAACTTATCAGCTCTATCATGCATTCGGAGGCCAACATGAGATGGAGACCACTAATGAGATTTTTGTTTGGTCGAGTTAGGAATGGAGTTCGGTTGTGCTCTGGGACTGTTTAGCTTTGTGGGGGTTGGATGAGATGTATTTTTTTACTTGCTAGGCTTAAGGTTAGACAACTGGTCGGGGTCCGGTTACACAACTGGTCGAGCTTTGGTTACACAACTGGTCGGGCTTCATGTTGTGCATAGTCGGGCTTTGGTTCATGGATGGTTGTGATCCAGAGGTTGTTTGGTTCGTTCATGCTAGGCTTGCGGTTACACAACTGGTCGGGGTCCGGTTACACAACTGGTGGGGCTCCTGTTACAGAACTGGTCGGGCTCCGGTTAAATAACTGGTCGGGCTCCGGTTAAATAACTGGTCGGGCTCCGGTTACACAACTGGTCAGGGGTCTGGTTACACAACTGGTCGGGGGTCCAGTTACACAACTGGTCGGGGTGTGGTTATACAACTGTTTGGGGTCCAGTTACACAACTGTTTGGGGTCCAGTTACACAACTGGTTGGGGTCTGGTTACACAACTGGTCGGGATCCAGTTACACAACTGGTCGGGGTCCGGCAGAGGTGGTACCCCTTTTAGGTTAAATATATATATATATATATATATATATATATATATATATATATATATATATATATATATATATATATATATATATATATATATATATATATATATATAGGGGGGTACCACCTCTGGTGCAGTTATAGGGACCCACAGCCTCAGAGTTATATATATATATATATATATATATATATATATATATATATATATATATATATATATATATATAATATAATATATATACATACATATATATATATATATATATATACATATATACATATATACATATATAATGTGTGTGTGTGCGCGCGCACAAATAATATTAATAAAACAATTAACATCGTGTAGTTAGTTAGTTTTAGTTCATTTATTATGCACCCCATACCCATCTTGTGGGCGGTAGTGGAAAGGGTTACAAAGGCACATAATGGGCTCAGGGACTGAACCCCACAATTCATTTATCGTGTAGTGTACTCTATATATCAAAATATATGAAACCCGTGTCAGTCACTAAACAAAAAATTGGGCTACTCTTATTACAAATTCGCTACTTTTAGACTGTCAGCTCGCTACTTTCAGCAATTTGTATCTGGCAACCCTGGTCTGAGGTAAACACGGTGTTAGGTTGCTGTCATGCAGGAGCAGCTTCTGAAATTTTCGGCTGGGAGCACTTATTTTTCCTTTGAAAGGCATTGATTTACGTCAACATCACGGACGTTATTCAAGAAATTTAAAGTTTAATTTGTTGTAGCTCTTAAATTGCCAACCACCACCATCACATTTCGTGCGAACTGAACCTGTCATCGAAGAGGATAAGCAACAAGGCTTTCAAAAGCTAGGTATAGAAATCAAGAAAAAAAGCAGCAATTTCTCAGGCTTCATGTAAACCAATTTATATAGGTTGTAATACTGTCATGGCTGTCTCCACAAGTACCCCTAAAGTGCCAGAATACATATTTGCTGAAAAAATTGGTTCTGGGAGCTTTGCTGATGTGTATAAAGCATTTAAGAAAGGTAAAACAAGAGAGGTGGCAGCTATAAAATGTGTCCTTAAGTCAAACCTGTCAAAGACAGCACTTGACAACTTAATATCTGAAATTAAGATACTTAAAGAGCTAAAACATGAACATATTGTAGAAATGAAAGACTTTATTTGGGATGACAGATTTATATACATCATAATGGAATACTGCAGTGGTGGAGATCTTTCAAATTTTGTGAAGTCTCGTAGGCGACTGTCTGAAACTGTGTGCCAGAGGTTTCTCCAGCAGTTAGCTTCAGCTCTTAAGTATATGAGAGAGAAAAAGGTCAGCCACTTTGATCTGAAACCTTCGAATATTCTATTAACTTCTAGAAATAATCCCGTCCTTAAAATTGGAGATTTTGGACTTGCTCAGCACATGCCAGAAGATGACACTAACTGCACCATCAAAGGAAGTCCACTCTACATGGCACCCGAGATAGTTCTCAAAAGGCAATATGATGCCAAAGTGGATATCTGGTCAGTGGGTGTCATACTGTATGAATGTCTCTTTGGAAAAGCACCATATTCTTCTAAAACAATGGATGAATTAATTGAAAAAATTAAAAAGGACAAACCTATTGATGTGCCCTATGGAACCAATATTTCTCAGGAGTGCCGAAATCTATTACAAAGTTGCTTGGAGCGGGATGTGAGCAAAAGAATTGACTTTGAAAGATTCTTTTCTCATTCTTTTGTCGATCTGGAACACAAACCATGTCCAGAAAATATGACAAAGGCTACTGATCTTCTCACCATGGCAGTAAATTTTGATGAATGTCAGGAGTATGAACAAGCTTTTAGGTATGTATGTTATTATCTTTTGCATTAAAATATTTAAATCAGGTTTGAAATTCACTTTCACATCTTCTAATTTAAATAATTTATTATTTTTCACTATCAGTAAAAGTCAATAGTGTTAATTCATTATATTTCAATACACTGTTTGAGACCTGTTATTTTTTTTAGCATACAGTACAGTGTACATAAATACTGTACATATGTACAGTATTTGGTTTATGTATCAGAAATTAAACTTCAGAAGAAATTCTTCAGTGGTATTTTATTCAGTATGTGTGTTATTTTGGCATCTACAATGTACAGTAAAACTTAAATATGTGCTTGTGAAGCTTGTATTCTTCAAGGGTTAAAGTTAAACCATTACAGTATACTTATATGGAAGCTGTACAGTATAGGTATAAAAGCCAATGCTCCTCCAATTTTCATACACTTTGTATATACATTGCCATACCTAAACGTTTATCATAGTGTGTGTGGTGCACTTGCACCTTGGAGCAGTCTGTACCATTTTGATATTTTAATAAATACGGTACAGTAATTGATTCCTGGTTGTTTTATGCCAAAAGTCATTATCCTAAGAGTTTTGTAATTATTTATGTTACTGCTATTTTAGCATTCAAGATTGCATTTAAATTGTTCTGCCATAGAAGTGCAGTTCACTTAGTAATGAAGCTTAAGCCACTGATTTTCCTTTTTAATTTTAATACTTTTGTTTATTTTCAGACACTATTGTCAAGCACTGCAGTACCTTGTCCCAATACTCCATGTAGAGAGCAATGCAAGTAAACGAGCTGTTCTACGACGAAAGATTTCAGAGTATTTGAATCGAACTGAAGACCTCAAGAAAATCATAGATAATGAAAGTGATGCTTTAAAAAATATTAAGATTCCAACAATCCAGATGCGTGAATCTGTTGGTTATGCGGAGTACAGAGGAAATCGTGAAGAACTTTTGAGGATGACAGCAACAACCCCACAGATTCACAGTGCTATAGAAATTGCAGCATCAGGAGAGTTATATACACGCGAAGGAAACTATGCCATAGCTTTTGAAAAGTATCAACTCGCTTTGGGTAAGTTGTTAGAACTCTTACAAAGTGAGCCAAAAGGACGGAGGAAAGACCTACTTAGAGAAGAAGTCACACGATGGATGTCGCAAGCTGAATTCCTAAAAGAAGTGCTTAATAAAGACTCGCCTCAAGCCAGTGTTAGTGAAGAAATATTTGTTGAGGGTGATGATAAAAATTGTTCTATTCAATGACAAATTCTGCTTATCATTGTAGAAGTTTAGAGAATGCTTCTAAAAGCCATTTGCCATTTATTACCACTTATATTTAGTTCAAACAAATATAATGTTTCTAATACTCTAGGCTATACAATAGCTGTTTGTTATTACCAATGGTTAAGAATTTCCAAATATTAATTAAGCCTTTAACTTTAACAGTTGATTACAAATTATTTTAATTTATATACTGTACTTGCACTTTAAAAGTTACAAAAAATGTATTAGAGTACAGTATTGTAATTGCTGTATCTTATTTTTATTGATAAACTAATAATGGTTTAATGCATGTTATCAGATTATACACTAAATTAATTTTTTTTAATTTTGAAATTTTTTTGTTGCAATTTAAACAGAAAATTAACTTTCCTCAGGAAAATAGCCTATGCTCATTATCCCTTGTATAATTAGCTTGATCATAAACCATAATAAAGTATTAATTTGTAACTAGATGTTTCATGTCAAGATATTCTTTTATTGTTATTTCAAAACAGGTAAACAAGTGATAAAGGGTAGATGCAACAGCAGAAATGTTTGTCATAAAATTTTCATAATGGTTTACCTGTATAACCAATTGCCTTTTTTTTTTATTTATAATAAAAATTAAGATATATACGCCTGTAGAAAAATCACCTTTATTATAATTTGGTGGGAAAAATTTCCTTGGTTTTCATTGTATAATACATAAAAGTCTTAAAAGTTTAAAATTTCCCTTAATATCAGCAGCTAATTCTCCAGCTCCATGAACACAACATAATGTTATGTTGTGTAACTTTAACAAATTACAGGCAGTATACTGTAAAGTATTTGTAATTATTCTTACATTATGTTCATCATATAAGTGCAGTTGACAACCTGTATGAAGTTTGTGTAATACTGTATAAACATGTAAATATTTAAAAAATTACAATACAGTACTGCTTTGTGTAAAATGCATGAGCTACCTATTTCATGTAATATAAATTACTATAGCATTGTTATGAGGTAGTAGATGATTATAGTACTGTATACTGATACTGTATTTGTGTGAAATAAATTTATTCCAATACAAATTTTTTACATCAATCTCAGGATAGTGATTCTTAAGGAATGGAATACACAATAATTTAAAATTATAATTTGTAATCAAGACAGTGAAAGGATTGAAAGTGAAGATGTTATTTGTATTGGAAGCAAGAAGGTATATGCAATTTATAAAAGCTTTTGGTAAGCACATATAAGTTAGTGTGTAAAAGGGAGATGCATGCATATATATAGAAGCATATGTTAGAAAAAAAGGGGCAGATGCAGAGAGTAAAGTGCTGTACCTTTTAGAAAAAATACGCCATCACTAGAAAGGGGACTGCCTTGTCATCTGCTATCTTATATAACAATGCTAAAGTAATTTATATTATAACCCTGGCACTTCTTCCATGAGCAACCAAAGCTAGTCAGCATATTATCTGTATAACTTCAAAATCTATTTAATTAATTCAATTCTTAATCATTTGTTACCCCTTATCAATAAGGTTGAAAAATCCTTGATAAGTATATACAGTATAATACTGTGATACATACCTGGATTGTCATGTTAAAGATTAATATAGATAATATAACTGAAAAGATGTAGCCTAAGATGTTTAGTTATGAAGCCAA
This sequence comes from Procambarus virginalis, assembly GCA_020271785.1. Classification (NCBI taxonomy): domain Eukaryota; kingdom Metazoa; phylum Arthropoda; class Malacostraca; order Decapoda; family Cambaridae; genus Procambarus; species Procambarus virginalis. Next base: position 9,014,299 of record WNGS01109635.1, on the reverse strand, counting down.
TTTAGCTCTGTTAATGCTTATTAGATTGTGCCATCAAGTGTGACTTTATTTTGTTATTGTATATAAACTATTAAGCAGTTTAGTAATTGATTTTATATATTTTCCCATTGAATTATGCTTCATTTTATAACTACTGTACTTTATTTAGCCTTATGAAAGTTATCATGATTACAAAGATTTGATGTCATGCTGCTGGGTAATTGAAATGTACTCTTGGCTGTTAAATAAGCAGAAAATTTATGGATCAAAATAGAGAATGAAAGCAAATTAGACTATGATAGCTTTAGGGAGTCATCACTTGTGCTATGTTATTATCGGATAAGCTTACCTATATTTTTCTGGCAGGTTGTGCCAGGGGGATGTACACTTCCTATAAAAAAGTGACAAGATTAATACAATGAAATTAGAACCACAGTAGAGTAATATGAATATGCTTGAATACATATCCTTAATATCAGTACTGTATTAACCTGATACCCACAGTTGCATACTAGTCAGTATCAGCGGTCAGACTTAAATGTTACTATGAACAAACTTACTTTATTATTCATGGTTTTTCCTTACAGTATGTTAATTCCACATTACCTGTAATTTTATAAGTTTGCATCCAAAAAATGTATCATAGATTGGTGTACAGTTGTTGATAAAAAAATGCAAATGCATAATATTTATATTTACTGCTGTGCTTGGTTTCTAAATGGCATTTCACATTGTATTTCTTTAGTACTCTCACACTTCCGTTGCAAATCAAGTACTGTACACTGTTTTTCCATCCACATTGGTAAACAAAAAACTAATTAGGGGTTCATTCCATGTTGTATCTTCCATATTCTGCTTGCATATGGAAGATACAACTTTACATTTAATTAGTCGGGCACCACTTGGAACACTGACCATCCAAGTGGTGCCCGCCCACTTAGATGGTTGGCATTCAATCCCTGGCTGTCCAAATGGTTGGACTCCATTCCTTTCCATGTCCCATCCCATGTTCTTATCCTTATCCCTTCCAAGTGTTATATAGGTAGTTGTAATGGCTTGGCTCTTTCTCATGATAGTTCCCATCCCTTCCATGTTGTATCTTCCATATTCTGATTTCTTCCTCTTAGATTCACCCATTTTCACTTAAAAAATTATGATCTAAGGGCACATATTTGTACTCCCAGCACAAATATTGAATTTGCACACGAGTACAAATTCTCAAAAAACACTGAGCTTCTCGAGTGTTGATGCTGGCACCCAGGTCAGTGTGGGACATGATATTAAGATGTTGAGTGTAGCCATCCACATCATATGGTCAAGATAAGAGTTTACTAACCTCTTTTTACTTAAGCCATAATCCTAATCCCTGTGGACAACCATACTTTGGGTATTTACAAGGCCAGGTCAAAAGGTGATGAGCTGGTATTTCTGCTATGTGTGGCCTCCTCCCATATAATGAGCCATCTTAAGATAAAATATTAAATATTCCTTGGCCACATGTAACAGCAGGCAACATAATCTGGCAGGCAAATTTTGGCTCCAGGGCAACTTCTTATGGATGTAGCCCACAATTACCTAACTCCTGGGTACCAATTTGCTGTTATGGACTGCTAAATCAATAGGTATTTGGTGTAATGAAAACTTGGTTCTTGCCTTTTACCATATGAGTTAGACTGCATAACTTCTGGTCTCTTGTTCATCACCAAATGATATTACTATACTTCTATAGCAGCAATATCAATGTCTTAATTAGAAAGAAATTTGACATGCTAAGCAACATACAAAAAAGTAAAATGTGCTGTCTTGCATTTCAAATCGCCTTTTTCTTTTTTTTTTCTTTGTTTTCCTTTTAATGTTCATGTGTGTATGTGCATTTACATGACTAAATTTACCTGAGGGCCACCATATCTAGTGGGCTCAATGGAGATAGGAAGCCAGCAACTTGTTAAAGGGCCCTCCCATTATTCCTGAAGATTTTTATATGTTGAATTTTGAACCGAAGCAATGTCTTGGCTTTGGAGGGCAAGTGATTTAGAGAGTTTATTACCCTATATGTAATACAAAATCTGTCCTAAATTGTGGCCACTTGAGCTTGAAGCTGTTGTCTCGGTATGTATTATGTTGGAACTTTTAAGGAATTAGTCAGGATTAATATCTTAATGATTCATCCAATATATTGTTCCATGGTTAAAACTCCCCATTGTAAAAGCTTGGGCTTCAATGACTGCCTTTTATCATATACAGTATATGTATGTACTGTACTGTTTACAGCCATAGGCTACATATGTAAATTGTTTATGATTATAGATTTAATCATGTTTGTCATTTGATTATTTAATTTTATAAATTGTTAAAGAGTCCTATTCCCTTGTCACAGTATTTCTGAGTATATGATAATGGTGTACCATTGTCAGTGACAAACTTTGTTAGGCTCATCGAGGTCTCGATTCATCACCCAACCATTAACTGTCTAGAGACAATGGTGTTATCTGACTGACTATATACATATCCACTGCACCACCTCATTCCAAATACCATGTACTGTATACTGTAATTAGATTTGTTGCCTTAATTGATTTTGTGTTGAATATTGTTTGCATGTGTTCTTAAGTCTTTCTTATGCTATACAATATTTCATAAAAATTTTGTACATACTGTACTTTACTATCTTAGTTGACAGACTGTCATGCAAATAAAAAATAAAATTGTTAGTTTCCAGTAATAATAAAAGATCTTTAAGATAATGTATTGTATTTGATTGCTTCCTTTGATAGTGATCCACTGCAGTGTCAGAATCACATTACCGATGCTACCCATTTCTGAAAGCTTTTCCACTACCGCCTACAGGAAGGGTATGGGGTGCATAATAAATGAGCTAAACTGAACAAGGACATAGGCATAATACTGGGAGTCAGTGGGAAAAACCAACATGTCAAAAGTTTGAGCCTTACACCCAGAGATAGATTTTAATAGCAAATAAATATACAGTACTGTAGTCAGCTTACAGAGTTTGCATGTGTATTATTGGAATATTTTTTTACTAAGCATTTACTAGTATAATTACCTGTGCATACATGAGTATGCACAGATAATTACACTAAGTATACACTCATGTATACCTGTGCATGCATGAGTATGCACAGGTTTTTGGAAAATTTTGAAACTATGATCATGCAATAATGCTAAGATTATTACCATTGTCATATACAGTACTGTATTAATTTTGCAGAGAATTTAAGGACTTGCCTAGAATATAACTTGAGTTTATGACTTAAAATAATATTTATGGGCTCAATGAAATGCAGAAGAATAGAATTTGATACACAAATTTTATTATAATAATCATGGGTATTTTTAAATTAACAATGGTTAAAGGATGTAAGGTATAAGTTATAAATTTTGGTAACTAATGACCATGTGTAAATAATTATGTAGGATACATGGACTTTGCTGAAGCTTTTCATGAGGTACCACATGAAGTACTACCAGGAAATTACAGGCACATGGAAAAAATGATAAAATGCTAAAGTGGATGAAACTATTAAAACAAGAAAACAATCGGTTGGCTAAACAGAAATGAATCTGACTAGAGAAATGAGGTAAGTTTGTAAACTGTAGGTAGTAAATGTGGGGTGACACTGGATGGAGGCAGTGAAATTATCTAAGTGTACAGTGTAGTTACAGGATGAGAGCTAAGCTCGTGGTGGCCCATCTTCCAGTACTCTTTGTCGCATAACGCTTTGAAACTACTGACGGTTTTGGCCCCCACATCTTCTCACTTAACTTGTTCCAACCGTCTACCATTCTGCAAAGAAAAACTTTCTAATATTTTTGGCATCGTTTCCTTAGCTTGAATCTGTGTCCTCTTGTTATGAAGTTGAATTAGCCTCTCTCTCTCTCTTCCTCTATCTCTCTCTCTTCTCTTTTCTTTCTTCTCTCTCTCTCTCCCGTCTTGATA
>WNGS01109635.1:8988029-9002763 GCA_020271785.1 Procambarus virginalis | reverse complement strand
TTCCTGATTTATTTTTGTATTGAGGCTGGTGTTTTCCCCCTAATTCCATGTATGCTAACCATCCTGTGAGATGGAAATATTATATGAACTTATAGCTAGTTTTTTTTTTTTTATCAACACTGTGAATCTTGCATATAGAATAGGGTAGCAGCACCATTGCTGTGTATACCTAAGCTTGTTAATACAAAAAACTTACAATGATAAGACATCTAGTTCAAATTTGTTTCTTACAATATCTTACAATTTATTGTTTGCAATAATTATTTATTAATATTATCTTCATTATTATTATTATTATTATTATTATTATTATTATTATTATTAGTATTATTATTATTCTGTATTATTCTTATTGAAGGTAGGTTTTTGTATTTGTATTATCTCAACTATGGTATTTGTGCTTGGGGTTCTACTACTCAAATCATTTACGTCCTAAATTACTCAACACAAAGCTGCTATTAGGACAATATCTAACTCTGGCCCCAGACATCACTCAGTACCCTTACTCAAATCTCTGAATATGTTAGATATTAAGTCACTGCACATCTTCTCATGTGTATTTTATATATAAAAACGCTGAACTGTAATGTCAATCCTGACCTTAAAAGCTTCCTAGAAGATTGATTGATTGATTGTTGCCGCCGAAGGCGGCTAGTTTATTGTGCACCCCATACTCATCCTATGAGCGGTAGTGCAAAAAGCATTACAGAGGGCACAAAAGGTCTTTATCAGACCTCATCTTAGATTATTACATAAACAATTTCATCTATTCTTCACACCTTATAGTTACAATGTCAGCTAGTTACAAAGAAGTGCTATTTCAAGAGCTATATATTTACAGTAAGTCATTATACATTAATGGTAAGTCTTATCGCTAATGCATAATAGTTTGACCAATGGGGATATTACAGAGTCATAGGGAGCTTCTATATTATTACAAGGTTGTAACATATCCCATGAGCACCACACCAGAAACAAATAACTATTTGATATTCCAAGAGTACGACTTAATCAAACTAGAAATGCTTTACAAATAAGGGACCCAGAATGTGGAATGACCTTCCCAATTATGTTAAAGACTGTACCTCTCCCAACTAGTTCAAGATAAAAACTAAGTACTACCTATCAACTCTCGGAGACATCTCCTGTCCACGAGGCTAACCATAGCCCGTGCTTCTTGCCCAGCTCCAGTGCCAGGTAAGTTACGGGCTCACCATAGCCCGTGCTTCTTGCCCAGCTCCTGTGCCAGGTAAGTTACGGGCTCACCATAGCCCGTGCTTCTTGCCCAGCTCCTGTGCCAGGTAAGTTACGGGCTCACCATAGCCCATGCTTCTTGCCCCGCTCCTGTGCCAGGTAAGTACGGGCTCACCATAGCCCGTGCTTCTTGTTCCCAGCTCCTATGCCAACAACTACTACCTCACCATAGCCCTGCTTCTTTAGACCCCGCTCTGTGCCAGGTAAGTTACGGGCTAACCATAGCCCGTTTTACTTGGAATTTTTCCAGTAGCTGAATCTATAACAACAACAACTATCAACTCCATGTAACCTACCTCACCCCCAAAATGTTAACCTGTCTTCTATTTTAGACAATGCTGTTTGTTGACCAAATTGTATTTTTCCTATTTTTTCTGCCATGTCCCCCCTTTTTTTATTTTTTTATTTTTTTTTCTCAGCACAATTTATACTTTAATCTCAATTAGTATTAAGTTTTAGTCTTAGTGTTTTTCCTGCCCGAAACGCTTTGCGTAATAGTGGCTTTAGGCATTGTATTTACTAGCTCTATCTATAAGTCCATCAACGTTTTGTATCTCACCTTGTATGTATGTACTTACCTGAATAAAAAAAATGAATTTGAATTTACGTCTATTTAAAGTCTAAGGAGAATCCTCTGGAGTTTTGGAAGTCACCCATCAACAGCCAATCAGAGGTCGACTAGTTTCAGTACGTCACTGTGACGTCAGTTTGTTGTCGTTTGCATCAGCTGACTCAATTTCTTGGTATGAGCTATAGTCTCCTGTGATCATCGTGGTTGAGGGGCGCTGGATAACTCGTAATTACTTGAAGATTACGCTAAAACATCGTTGAAATACCGGTGGCCAGGATATCAAGTTGAGGGTTAGTGTAAAGACGGTGCTTCAGAAGGTGACAATATATCAGGTAAACTGAAAAATCCTCACACCATAAGTTTTTATTATTATTATTATTTATTAACAAGCTTGGGTATACACAGCAATGTGCTGCTGATGGCATTGGGGAGAGGAGAACATGAAATGAGAGGTTGATCTATTAGTCTGCACTAGCACACTCTGGGGTACAGCACAAGAATATCTTCCAATATTCGTGAGTGTATGAAGTAGTTACACAGCTCAAAGTACCTCATACCATTTGGTCTGAAATTACTATTAACAGGGCAATCACAGATAGTGTTGGAGATAATGTCATAGTTCTTGTTCACATAGTTTACAGTTGGAATGTTCACCATTGGGGGGATTCATTACCAGCAGCCACCTGCCATATATATCAATATCCCAGCCTAATTCTGGCAATTACAATATCACACTTTAGTGGATGTGTATAGACTGTTTACACATGTTTAGGGTCCCGGCAGTACAGTCAGGTTCGTTCTCGATGCACAATCAAGAATTCCGGGTTCGAATTCCAGGTGGGACAAAAAATGGTTGGGTTCATTTCCTTTCATCTAATGCCTCTGTTCACCTAGCAGTGAGTAGGTACTCAGGAGTTGCTTGTTGTGGGGTTGCATCTAGGGTGGGGTCAATAATTTGGCCTGGGTGGGGGGGGGGGCAATAAAAGCATATATGAATACACTGGCTTCCTGTCCCCCGACACAATGAATTATTATAATTATTATGTCTTGTGCTGCCCGTACATGTAATTCTCAATTCCATACATATCATAACTCTTTTTAAGATGTGATTTTTGCCCATTAAGTGTCAGTAACTCAAGTTCTTTTAGAGTTCATGCTTCAATATTATTATTATTATTTATGAAAGAGTACATACATGTGATACATGAAGAGTGAAGAATTCATAGGAATGAAAAGTACAGTACATAAAGCCCCAAACTTAATGTAGTTTACCTAGTACAGTACATAAAGTGTTTCAGGAATAATGTAAAAATAATTAGGATATGAAAGTTTAATATGGTAAGGCTTAAAACTAGTGCTTTTGCAAGTTTCTTTAACTTAATAGTCAGAATTAGCATGCATTAATAAATGTTCATTGTATATTCTGTTTCTCTGTCTCTCTCAATGATGATAAATGCATAGTTAGGTTTTCTACTTTAGCAGATATTAAATACATTTGAAACATGATTACTTTTATAATGGCAATCTTGAGAAGTACACAAGATAATTTATATAAAGATACTAATTCACAGAGCGTTTAAATCACATTGGTGAATGTATATTTGGCTTCTGTTTAGCTTGCCCCTAATAATTCACTATTTTAAACTGTATCAATTGAAGAATTCCAGTCTACCCAAAATACAGTAAAATTACTGTAAATTACCTAGATATTTCCAAATTAGTCAAAGTTCATTAACATGGAAAAAATACATGAAATGTCATTGATGGCAAATATTAATGGGTCAAGATAAATAGAAGTGTATCATTGTGCACTTGACAGTTGGCAACTCTGGCTTCACCAACTTACAACATGCATCTGCTGTTAAGAGATATTCAATTACACCTATCATTTAGCAAATATTCATTCATATGTAGTCAGTTTTAATAAAGAAAATAAGGCATACACAGTGCAAATTTACTGAAAATACAAAAATTGATTGACATTATATTTCTTTCTGAAGACCCCCAACAATCTTGAAAAAATAAAAAAGTAGCTACTTAAGTGCAAAGGGCTCAAAGACCAACAAAAAATTGGGCTCCATATCTACATTCGAAACTGTGTATGGAGCCGCCTCCACTACCTCATTCTTAGTGCATTCCATTTGTTTACTGTGACACTTAAATTTTCGTTTTTATTGTATGTGGTTCATTTGGGTACTGTACTTGGTTTCCACTTGTCCTCCCTTGTGCAAGTAGAGTACCTCCTATGCTAAATAATGTAGCTTTGTCTTCTTTACAAATTCTCTTGAATCTTGTCTGAGGTAATCCATAACTCTTAGTCTTCCAATGACATCAGGTTTAATTCCTGTAGTCTTTCCTCGTAACTCATTCCTCTCGGTCCTGGGACTAGTCTGGTGGCATGCCTTCTTTTTTAAACTGTCTTGTGCCTGACTGGATATGACTCCTAGCTCTTTTTCTAGACCCGATTCCTGAAGGATTTTTTTCCCATTTGGTACCTCATGTCCAGCCTCCTCCGCCCTTTACCTAGTTTCATTACTCTTCACATTTATTAATTTTGTAGTAAACTACATTAGAGATAAAGAAGCAGGTATTTAAATTATCCTCCAAGAATTCCACTTTTCCAGGAATCTTGCAGAACATTAATGACTTCTTCAATATATTCCTAGGAATTCCACGACATACTAATGACATGCAACAGATACTAGGCATGTTTTCCATCAGCCAGTTTACAAGCAACATGGGCCTTGAATGAGGTTGGGTAAACAGGAATACAAGCTGCCAAAATCATAACCTCATGTCTCACTCCATTGGTGGTCAAGAATGACACTGGATATAGATGAATAGCCTAATAAGATGTTGCCAGCTCTACTGCTACCAGCATTCAACAGTAGCACATTATGGCTTATCCTGTCAAAACTTTTACATATTATTTATCACCAACCTCTGTAACAAAGTTGCATTAATATATATTTAGTCATCATTCTGTGATAATACCGAAAACAGTTATAAATTAATCCAGATCATCTTGTAACCTCTTATCTGCCACTGCACAATTTAATGAGAAGCGATATCTAATTTTATGTTTTGTTTTCAGCACTGACTGCACACGTACAATGGCTGAGAAAAGAATGTTGGTAGCTTTAGGACTATTCTTCATAGTGTTATGCACAGTGCCTGCAACAACTGCTTGGGGTAGCAGTGATGAAAGTATTTTGTTAAAAGATGTAGAGGTACTCACATTATATAATGGCAAGATGACTAAAGGTTGGTCTCTCTCAATTCTAATGTTACTGCAATTATATAATTTTTGTATATTTTACATTGCTGGAAAAAATGTTCTTGCAAAATTATTTTATAGTTTTGAATTGCGGTGGATTTTTGAAGTACGAATTATTATACAGTAGTATAAAATGTAAATATTTTTTATAATGCAGGAAGGCGCTCCTCACCAGTTCCACAGTTAATGTGTGTCAAAGGAGGTACTGCACCATGTGATGCCTTCCATCCCCGTGTGGTGCAATGTTACAACCGGGGGTGGGATGGACTTGATGTACAATGGGAGTGCAAGACTGACATGGACAATGCATTCAGGCAAGTTACTGTCTTTTTGGAAATAAAAGCATAATTGCAGTCTATTTAAATGCCATGGTTGCATTTGAGTATACATATATCTTATGAAAATTACAGTTTTTGAGATTAAAAAAAAAATAGCATGTTTTTAATGCAATGTCTATAGCAAGTAATTTGGTCAAATGTATGTGTATTTGTTTAAACTGACCTTGCAATTATTCAGAATAGCACTAGTTATGAAAAAAATACAAGTATAACGATTTTTCAGATTATTAAAGAGAAATTTTACAAAGCATGGAAATACTGTATGGAAAATTAGGGAGGATGATTAAAAGGCAAGAATAAAGGAGTAAATTAATGCACTATAATGCTAAAGAGATCTCCAGATGCTAAGAAAACAGCAGTAATAATAATGTATGCAAGTCTATCTCTTCATAAAAGATGAAGGGCAGTGGACATTCTCTATAAATAAATATTCTTATTTATTGAATACAGTATTAAGCTACTTGGTTTTTCCATTTGTGTAGCTGTTGAATTTGTTTGATAATTAGATTATTCTAGGACCTTGATTAATATTTTTTCTTAAACAGGTTTGGTGAAATTGAGGTCTCGTGTGAGGGTTACAGTCACAAAGATGATCCCTTTATCTTGAAAGGATCATGTGGCCTGAGATATTCAATAGACTACACCAAGGAAGGCCTCAATCAGAAGCAGGGTTATCACAATTATTATGGTGACCAAAATACAGGATATGGAAACTCTCATCAAGCCTATGGAACTGAAAAATCATCATATTCAACAACCTTTGCTAATATTATTGTACTATTTGCATTTGCTCTTATGTGTTGGGCTTTCTATGTAACTTGTTTTCGATCTTCACGGAACGTTGGCCAGGATGCCTACAGTAACACAAATGATGATTACCCAGCAGGTGGTGGTGGTGGTGGTGGTGGATATGGATGGTTTGGTTCTGGTGGAACTGCACCTTCAGCCCCGCCTCCTCCAGGCTACAGAGATGATGCTTCTTGCAGGAACCGCACATCTGGAGCTGCAACAGGTAGTGGTGGTGCTGGAGGTTTCTGGACGGGCGCTGCTACTGGTGGCTTACTTGGATACATGTTTGGTGCCAGAGGCAACAATGGAGGTTATAGACAACAAAGGCCTTGGTCATCAGGTTGGGGAAGCCAAGGAGGAGGCTTTTCTAGTAGCCATCATAGTGGTGGTGGCTCTACAGGAACTCGTGGAGCATCAGGTTTTGGTGGTACTAGTAGGCGATAGAAATATGATTGTGACTTAAACATGGGTGTGATTTCATTGAGCTGTAGTTGTTTTTAATCATGAAAAGGTTACAAATGATTTGAGTAACTGTGACCATATGATATTTAACCATTTTAAAGGTTAATCATATGTTGATCCCTGGGCTAATTTGGTTGTCATCATTTGGCAATTTTAGCTATTGCTTGGTCTTTATGAAAATGCTGTAAATTTGGTTATAATAAATCAATATGGTTGTAATGAAGTTAGCAAAAACCCAAGGCATATAATGGTGAAATCACGACTTGATATATCGAAGAAATGTAGTTTTTAATTGCATGCTATACAATAAGGTTATGGTGTACCAGTAGCCAGCAATTACCTCTGGCTACAAGACTCTGCCAGAAACAGGTTTAAATGCTATATAGATGTACGTTATATTTTTGGCCTATGTACATGTGTTTAGTTTTTTTTCTTATTTTTCATTGTGTACATAGTGGTTATTAAACCCAAAATTCATAATGTAAATTAGTAAGTGACTCTTGAATACTAAATTACGTTTTTAGCTGAATCCATTGTGCAAAAATGTAAAGTATTTATCACTTTGTAATTTCTGTACAGTATTCATTGCTCTCATCGAGTAGATAATGCTTTGAATCATCCAGCTTTTATTATAAATGTACATGCTGTGGTTTTACAAGTTTCTCATATCAATATTTGTACTCTAGTGCAGACATTTATTTATTTTGTTTCCAAAATATAGTAAACTTACAAAGTAGCGCTATTTAAAATATTACTAAATGGACATAGTAGTGAGGTTTTGTTGAAAATGTTAGTGTCATCCTTCCAGTGTTGCATAGCCTAATGTAATTTATTGATTATTTTAAAGATTTGTGAGTGGTTGTTAAAAATTTGTCTAAAAAAAGGTAAAGTACACTGGAGTTTAGTACTGTGTTGGAATTTAATACGGGACTTGTTTGCATTGTTAAGGACAGATGTAAAGAACAATGTAATAATCATATTTTAATTGTATGGCTTTTATTTTATTGTTTATATTTTGTGTGAATAGAGGTATTTGGATTTACATATAAATTGTGTATTTGTCATTACTGCAGTATATACTTGAGTACTTCATATGGATTAAGCAGTAAAATTTTACATTGCCCTTTCTCTGTTATTTATGTGATCAACATAATATAATTTTTCTTTTTTTTTATCATTTTTGTACTTGTGTAATGAGGAATTGTACTGTAGATTCACTGTTTGTAGTGAGGAAAAGTTAGAACTTTGAAGGATTATTAAATAAAGAGCTTTGTCCTGAGCAATTTGTTTCATTCCTCCTATGAAAACAGTACTGTATATATAAACCTGTTTCTATTTAGGGAAACTTTAAAGTGTCCATTGTTAGGAAGTGTATTTGTGATAATTTGTATTCAAACTATCATTAATCTGCTGCATCTTCAGGCAAGACTTTTTCATCTATAACCGAGAGGGCTCACTCGGAGTTGCCTCTATCCCCTCAGTGTATTGAATGAGCGAAGGAACAGTGTAGGGTACCCATTCATGTAATCAAACCACCTGCCAGAGGGGTCAGTCTTGGAGGTACATTTGGATGTCTGGGCTGGGATGAGGGTGAAAGAGGTCCGCAGTAGCATTTGAGACTACAGGTATTTGATGTAGTAGGACTCCATTGTTGAAAAGTGGCGGGACAATGTACCCATTCTCTGCCTCCCTTGTAGGTGGTATCCTTTGGCTTTAGGGTCCAAACTTTATTAAACAGAATGCATGTTGAAACCCCCTCAAAAAAATGATGACTACCTCATCTCTTGGAATAACTCCATCTATGGTTGTTACAACTGCATTTTGCCACCCCTCTATTGTGGGGGGACCATGGTGCCATCCTCACTATTGAACACTTTTATTTCCTTTGGCTTATACTATGTACCATGACTTGCAGACGGTAAGTCGCAATAACGTGGCTGAAGATATGATGACCAAACCACACCAGAAGATGGAGACGATGTTTCGGTCCGTCCTGGACTATTATCAAGTCGATTGTGACTTGAAAGTTCATTATCACAATCTACTTGATAATGGACCGAAACATCGTCACTTCATCTTCTGGTTCCCTCTTACAGTCTTGCGTATCCTTGTTGAATGTCCTGTCTTTCAGGACGAACATGTCTTGCTTTCCGACCCTCCCTCGCGGTCACTTGTCCCTTGATAGAATTCTTGGTGAATCGGATACTTTTGATATCGTTTGCCTTGTGCGTTTCTGTTCTCGCATTAGCATCCTTGGTGATATTTAGCGCTCTGATTATTCCGCATATTTGATGGTGCTACATAGCATTCCCAGTTTGGTGCATTCTTTTGATAATTACTTCATCTTCTAGTGTGTGGTTTAGTCAATATTGTACTATGATCTGTTTGTCCCCAATTTGTGCCCTATATATGTATCTTATGATGACCTTACCTGCTGTGATGATTTGCAGACACCGTGTTGACTCTGATGTCAGTGTTATCTTTAATCCCACCTGGGCTGTCACACGCACCATTGAGGCCCTTTCTAAGAAGGTAGCAGACGACCTAGCTGCTTGCTACATACCCTTCCCAGCTTGGTGCCTTATGATAATTACTTGCCTAGCTGCTCTGTCTTGCATTGGTGAGATTCCAGTTAGTTGTCAAAAGTGTTAAATTAAATGTCAATATCGGTAGTCATTCTTCCATCCTATGTTGCGATTGGGAACACGGGCCTTTTAAGACTAACATGAAAATTGATTGATGAAGATTAAGCCACTCAAGAGGTGGCACGGGCATGGATAGCCCGTAAAACAAGAAAATGTTTATTAAATCCTTGAAACCCAAGGTTTTGAGAGTGATGTATCCTCCAGATTGATACTTCATTCGGCCACGAGATGTGGCCGAATGATCTCGTATCGATCCCTCAAAATGTTAGGATCACTTTCGATAGTCGATCCGGTCTATGGTAATTCTTGCTGGTGCCAGATGCTCTGTTCAGGAATGTGCCTGCTCCATACTTCTGCAGCGGGTGCTGGAAATGGGCATGGAACGTCAAAGTGTGGAAGCAATTGGGTATTCTTTTTGCACCTCGTGTGATGATTCCTAACCATTCCAGGTCAATTGTTGCTATCCCTACGTTCACTGAATCAACTACAGTGATCCCCACCCTGCCCTTTCTTGCTCATACATGCACTATATTTTTGAACAAGTTATCCTCACCTTTAAACAGAGATCGTAATATATCTTTCCCCGAGGTAAGACACCCTGTGTCTAACGTCTTTCCTCCTTTTCTGACATGACTTATGCGATGAGTTGCACTCTTCTACCAAACTCTTCTCCCCTTCCTCAGTTCCACAACAGTTAACAAGCCTTAAACCCAACACCTCCACCAGCTCCCTTCCTCCTCTCGCTCCTATACTGTCTGAATTCTGAAGCCAAGGGTATGTTCTGGTATCCCCGGCCTGTGCTTCCACCCTTCCTTACAGGCTGAATGAGGCCTCGTTATACATGCGATGGAAAGTATAGTAGTAGTAAGCATCCATCAGTCTCAGGAGACTATGGAGTTGCGCTTTGGTTGTCGGTCTGGAGTGGCCTCCCCTGGGCGAAATCCAGGGTAGGTTGATACAGAGAAGCTGTTACCCAAGCAGCATGCCCCCCCCCCTCCAAGGCGCCGAAAGTCTCCAATGGAAAGGCAAACGCCAATACGATTGGTTCCAGCGCCGTCGCAGGAACTGCGAGCTTCGGAGTTGACCGAAGTTTGTTTGTTCAAAGAAGGCACAACAAAAGATTCAGGCGAAAGATGGATGATCATCATTAAGAAAGAAGGCACAGGGACTCCATGCCCAGAGGCCGCTGTGGTCGGGGCTGGAAAAAAACCATCCCATCAAGTGCAAGAACGACCACAGTCTCCTGAAGCAGAGCACCGCACGAGCCCCAGGAGGTGGACGTTCCGGTCCCGCACCTACGGGTTCCAGACGGAGATCGTCACAGCACTCTCACACGAGACCTGCTTCCTTCAAGGCCAAGCAGAAGGAAGAGATCTTGGATTTTGATGCTGCCGTTTGGCATTTCAATTCAACGGTCAGGATTGTTACGACGTTTGGCGCACATATTGCCTTTTTCTTCAACTCGATATATCTTTGATTTCAATTAGTATTAAGTTCTAGGTGTTTTTTCCAACACCTTGCCCGAAACGCTGTGCGTAATAGTGGCTTTAGGCGTTGTATGTACTAGCTCTATCTATAAATCCAACATTGTTTGTTAACTCACCTAGTATGTATGTACTTTACCCGAATAAATATTTGATTTATTAGGGTTTATGTTTAGCATGTTTAGGGATATTACAATTTTTGCAGTGAATCGAAGCAATTGCCTATATAATTGTCACAGAATTGTAGTTAGCTTAACATTTAATTTATTGGAGAACGATTTCTTCTGATTTACATTTTGATTTGGCCCAGAAAGCAAATTGTGATAATATAATAAGGGGCGAGCGGGTGTTCGCTACTGTTGAGCGAGGATGTTGGCTATACTGTCTGAGGCAGGGTTGCCAGATTGGGCTACAAGTAGCGAATTGGGCTACTTTTGAGAGCCCCGCGCTCCCAAATTTTTAATTTCGCTACTTGCTACTTTTTGGGCTAATTTAAAAGCAAGTTGGGTTAATTTGGGATATTAATGTTAAGCAACTCAATGATGATTATTTATGGTCAGATGCAACACAAACAAGCACCCCGCGATAACAGCCATAGACTGACAATTTAAATGCGAGCACAGCACGCAGTTTATCCTTTTACGACCAAAGATCACATTCACTCCAAAAAATCTTCCACTTAATTACGGGCTATTCATGCATGTGCCATCTCTTCGGTAGCTTAATCTTCATCATTCAATCACAAATAAGGAACAACGATTTCAAGTTCAACAAGCCACAACTTTGGACAGAAAACAGGAGATTTTTTTCACCCATGTGGGGCTTAACAATGCACAACTACCAAATCATCAACATTATCTTGGAGTCAGAATCCACCAATCACTGATAGTTGTACAACAAGTGGAAGCTGCAGTTATAAAAGCAAACCAAATCCTTTGGAATAGTCAAACGAAATTTTGACGAAGAAAAAGGTAGTTATACAACTGTATAAATAAATCTCTGGTGTGCTTCCACTTGGATTATTATATCCACGCATTAAGACCTCATCTTCAGAAAGACATATCTGCTTTGGAGAAAGTTCAACACCGGGCGACGAAAATCTTTCCCAAACTAAGTCGACTTTCATACCGGGAACGGTTGAGGGCCACAGGGACCAGACATGACAGGGCTGCTCTCAGCAAAACATTTAAATTACTGAATAATTTTGAAGATATTGACCCAGAACACTTCTTCAAAAGGCTAGATGTAAGACGAACAAGGAGCATTAACGGTTTCGAGCTCAACAAGCCACACTGAAGGATGGAAAATATTTGTTTTCACACATAGAATTATAACGTTGTTGAAACGCATACCCGCCGAAGCCGTAAATGCCAAAACATTGCTCGATAAAATCACCAGGGCAAATAGGGGACATTTGACAAGCCGTCGGCTTCCTATCCTCACTGAGAGATAGTGACTGGTAAATTCAGGTAAATCTTAGCTAATTAAATAATCCTGAAAAGTTTGCTTATTGAAGGCAGGGCTGTGTTAGCAGCATTATACTCTCTGAACAAAGCAATGCACTGTTGCCCTCCAACCCAGATGATGGGCACTGGTTCCCATGTCTGTGGACCTATACTTACAACCACGTTCTCGTCTGTGGACCATCCCAACTTTGGTACGGCTCTCAGTGTGCTTGGTAGAGAGGGGGTGTTTGTATGGTTAGGTGAGGTATGTGTTAACCAAACCACACACTAGAAAGTGAAGGGACGACGACGCTTCGGTCCGTCCTGGACCATTCTCAAGTCAATTGTGCATTCTCACAATCGACTTGAGAATGATCCAGAACAGACCGAAAAGTCGTCGTCCCTTCACTTTCTAGTGTGTGGTTTGGTCAACATATTTCAGCCACGTTATTGAGACTCCTCGTCTGCAGGTGTTTGTTTGCTAGGTCAATATAGGTACACAACTGGTCGGGTTCTGGTTACACTCGGACACGAGACGATTCGGCTAAACTCATTATTTTCTGTTTTAAATCCGGATGTATTGTTATGCTAGGCTGTATTAGGTTATTATTAAGGTTAGGCTGCATTGAGCTCGGTTGAATTAGATTGGGTTGATTTGGGTTACGTTAGGTTGGGTTAAGCTATGTTAGTCAGGTTTCAAATTTCAAAATTCCACTACGCCACAGAACAGTCTCTGTGGTGCAGTGGTAAAGCACGCGCCCGGCTCTTCGCCAGCCCTTTGACCTGGGTTCGTATCCTGGCCGGGAAGGATTGACCGGGCGCTAATCCTTAACTGTTTACCCAGCAGTGAATAGGTTGTTAAACGATTTGGCGGGTCGTATTCCGGGGAAAAAATACCTGCCCGATATGCGTGCTAGTGGCTTTACAAGAATTTAAAAACTTTTTTATATATAAATAACAAAAAATAAAAAATAAAAATCCGCCGACGAATCTTTTTGTGTGCGATGAGACTTAATTGTATCTGGCATAATTAAAATCTTAACTTAAATAACTTGTTTGTTAGACAATATATGATATTCAGATCTATAAATTACTTTAGAAAGGCCTATAATGCATATAAATATTAATTTACACATTCCTGGCGCTATACGCTAGGAATTTTAATATGGCGTTCAAATAATTTTAGGCAGGGAGTCTCTGGGTCGGTTGGTCGCTACGGGTCATCGACTGCGACCCGGTCAGTCGTCAGGAAGCAGCGGCGGCGTGAGGTGTGTCGTTCCCGTGTAGGTAAGGCTGATAAGTTTTTTTTTCAAATATATCTGAGCAGTTGGGAGGTACGCATGAATATATAGTCTACCTCCACATACAATGCTTAATGCATTATACTTTTGCTCGCTATAACATTGAGTTTTGTAATGTCTGGAGGGTCGTTGTTTCCGTATTTTTTTTTCGTCCGGGTTCTGTTGTATTCAAATGTTTGTATTCCACTAATGCTAAATAGTCTGTCCTCTCTCGGATATTGTGGAAGATTTTGAGGATCATGATTTGCCAACATTATATGGGTAGGATATTATGTAGAATACACTTCCCCATTGTTAAACTACCCCGTCGTCAGGCTAAGCTCGTTAACGTGGCGGTCGTCTCCCCCACATCCCAAGACGCATTTATTATCGACTTTCATGTACTGTGTATTAAAAATAGCTTTTATCGTGTATAAATTAATTTTATATTCTATAATTAATTAGGCGTATAGTAGGTTCGGTATTTAGGTTCTGTTGGCAATTATTTTCACTTGAAGTATGTGGAGGGAGAAGCATTTACAGTTGCCTGTCCTCAGACCAGGCTCGCCTACGCCGCCGCCCAACCCAAAGCCGCATTCGTCAATTTTATCGCTGTGTATTCAGAATTATTCTCGCGTATAAGGTAATATTATTTCATCAAGTTAATAGTTAACAACTAAGTTTAGTGACAGCGACAGGCCAATGTTGTTTGATTCCTACCTGGAACAAAGAGTTCGAAGCAGCAGGACATGGTGAGCCGTAGGGACTTGTGGACAGGCCAATGTACAAATACGGCAACATAGTTAGTTTAGTTCATTTATTTGCACCCCATGCCCATCTTGTGGGTGGTAGTGGAAAGGGTTACAGAGGCACATATGGCTCAGGGACTGAACCCCACAAATTCATTAAACTAAGCAAGCTAGTCTTGATACACAGTTTACATTTGGTCAGGTCCATCAGCAGATAATGAGAATCCCAGAGATACTTGTAACCGAGTCTAAGCCTAGCAGTAGTAACATCTAGAAGTCTGCTGATATTATTGGATGAACCATAGATGTGTGGCTCCTCTTGCATGATGTATGATACTGCGATAGATGAACAACTTCCCAACAGGAAGGAGCGGGACACCCCTCGGGAACTGAATTTACCTGAGGGCCACTAACACTAGTGGCCTCGATGAGGGCAGTAA
>WNGS01109635.1:8961996-8981971 GCA_020271785.1 Procambarus virginalis | reverse complement strand
CTAGATAGGGACTCCATGCTGGAGCCGCATAACTAGATAGGTGTGTGTGTGTGTGTGTGTGTGTGTCTGTGTGTGTGTGTGTGTGTGTGTGTGTGTGTGTGTGTGTGGTGTGTGTGTGGTGTGTGTGTGTGTGTGTGTGTGTGTGTGTGTGTGTGTGTGTTCGGGCGAGCGTGCGTGCCTAAATGCACTAGGGGTGTACCTCGTTGCCAACACCAATAGGCCGTGCCGTAGTCTCGCTGCCCCCATATATGGTGAGGCACCTTGTGCGCCAGCCGGTGCAAGGGAAGCGCCTCCTGGAGCACTGGCTGACCCAGAGGAGGTGGGCGGAGGCCCGTCCGTGACATCTCACATTTACTCTCGCTGATACAAGCACCAAGCACAAAACCGGTGCGTGCCTAAACGCTCCTCGCATAGTCTGTCGACAATACTTATTAGTGACACGTACGCAAGACGTGTTGTATTCCCAGAGTAACCAGGAAGACTACGCTCTCCGCATATATCTCCCGCTTTCACTTGTGATGTTCATGAAATGCAGATTCAGCCGGGTCACGACCTATTGCACCGACAATGCAACTTCCTTTGTCTTTCTGTGCTCCTGGTCCAGGTGTGGGTGTGTTCCTGAGTGGGATATATATTGAAAGGGGGTCCCGGTTCAAGTAGTTCAATCGGGTTCGTTCTCGACTCGCACTCGAGAATTCCAGGTTCGAATACCGGCCGGGACAGAAATGGTTGGGCGCATTTCTTATCACATAATGCACATGTTCACTAGCAGGAAGTAGGTACCCAGGAGTTGGCTTGTTGTGGGGGTTGCATCCTGGGGCGGGTCAGTAATTCCACCTTTCGGGTGGGAGGGGGGGAATCTCGATATACATAAGCCTAACGTGTATATAAACTCTGGCTGCCTGTCCCCCGACACAATGAATTAATAAATTATTATTAATTATATTGTCATTCAGTGCAATTACAGTGTAGGCTGATTTGCTAGCTACCATTGCAATTAAATATAAGTTATGAAGATAAATTATGAAAACAATACCAAACAATATCCACTTAAGACCTTTTGTACCTTCTGCCTCTGCCACTCACAGGAGGAGTATGGGGTGCACAGCAAACTACCACTCACAGGAGGAGTATGGGGTGCACAGCAAACTACCACTCACAGGAGGAGTATGGGGTGCACAGCAAACTACCACTCACAGGAGGAGTATGGGGTGCACAGCAAACTACCACTCACAGGAGAAGTATGGGGTGCACAGCAAACTACCACTCACAGGAGAAGTATGGGGTGCACAGCAAACTACCACTCACAAGAGGAGTATGGGGTGCACAGCAAACTACCACTCACAGGAGGAGTATGGGGTGCACAGCAAACTACCACTCACAGGAGAAGTATGGGGTGCACAGCAAACTACCACTCACAGGAGGAGTATGGGGTGCACAGCAAACTACCACTCACAGGAGGAGTGATGGGTGCACAGTAAACTGCAACTCAAAGGAGTGAGTTTCCTACGCCCAAGAACAAACCTTACCTGTTTGCTAATCATTCCGTATAACACATTTAACCCTTATACTTTGTGGCGCCCCCATAACTCAAATACAGTAAAATATTAACATAATAATAACAATACTTTATTCATAAACAAATATGATATAGGACAAATATTTTCTGGCTCATGACACGCGCGGCATTAGAAAGAAATGTCTTTGTTGGCTGGCCTCGCCGTTGCAAGTGAGGGAGCAACAAGGACAGTCATCTCACTAGACACGGAAGGGTTCGCTGTGCTCGTTCACTCGTTGCAGTAATGCCAGTGTTTATACCTTCTCTGAGCTGGGTCGTACAGGTACCTGTCGCCACTCATCCTTAAATATATCACGATGAGATTGTCCTAAATTAAAAAGTGAAAACAGAATTTTGGATTCTGCTTTCTCGTCTATCCTCATGTTTATAAACAGGGTGTCGAAGTATGCAAATAATCTCGCACTGACACTTGTTCAGGTGACTATTCAGTGGTGTGTGAAACTGACGGGAAAATATTCACTTTTAGTATGTGTATTTCATCACTGAGTGCACCTCTTTTCAATGTATGAAACTTTATTACCCACGATATTGTGAACTGCATCGTATATGACATGGATGAATTTGGTTGAACAGTTGTCACATATTTTTCAGATTCTTTCGAATTCCCGACGATTGATAACGTATAACCACAAAGGAAAAAGAAAACCGCAAATATTCGAGTGCTTTCTCGTCTATTTTAATACAGCTTCGGAAGTAATCACAAAAGAAATATAAAGTCAGTATGTATTCACAGAATGAAGTGTCGAAGTTAAAAATAAGGAAACTAGTAAAATTGCAGATATGATCTTGAGCAAAACCAGGAAACAAAATGGCAAAAGCGGATATGTTAAAATAGACAGGAAAGCGCTTAAGGATTTCCTGTTAATTTTCCTTCGTGGTTATATGTGATCACACTATTCACCAAATGTGAATAAGGTATTTAAATTCATACTAAATTCATAGTATGTAAATTCTTTGCGATTTACATACTATGAGAACCACGCGCTCTTTCGTAACCGTAATAATAATAATAATAATTTGTAAGTTATGTTGACGTACCAGCAGTGGGGTGGAGAGCATCTTTGATTGGAGAGGAGGACAGGGCGACACGTAGTGGTGGCTGCGGCGCGCCAGGAAGGACTGGTGAAGGAGGCAGGTGAGAGGCTGGTGGGAGGGGTGAGCAGGTTCCTCTGAACACTGGAGGTGACCGCCAGGCTCCAGGGATGCCTGATAATGCTGGCGGAGCACTCGGGGTGTGGGCGCTGGCCTCACGAACCTTCCATCACACTCCTAATGATAGTACGCATGCATTCATATGGATACAAAATTTTTTTTACATATGTACGTACAAAGTCTCAGAAAGATAAATATAAAGAAGCGAAGTAATTCAAAGTGGCGGTTAGAGTGCAAAGTTCTCAGTAGGCTTTCCTGTGTGCTCGTGTTGTCTGCCAAGTACCAAACTCTCACTACGATTTCCACACCCACGTTCCTGGTAGTGTATGATGGTGGTGTTTCTGGGAGCTCCACACCGGACTACACTCACAAGCTCATGCTAATGAGCAATCAAGATAATAATTAGGAACGTCCGGTTGATATTAATTCATCCAAAATGTAATTATTCTACATATTATGGAAATATTTTAATCAACACGTTGTCAGACGGTCTAACAATTTCAAATTATGTGTATTCAGGGTCAAGTGTTAAAGATAATGTTACGCAAATAATTTATTTCGTTTATGTAGGCTGCTTACGATTGCAAATCATAATGCAATGAAACATAACCTAATCAAAATTTAACCTAAAATAATCTTAACCTAACCATGGATAGAGTAGATGACAGCATTAATTATGTAGTCACTCTCAATCCGTTTCCGTGAGCGTATTTCCTTCCTCCCTGAGGACAGGTTAATATATAATATATTTTGACATGTTTCATTGCATATGACTGCATATTTCGTGTTGATATTTTTAATGTTTAGGGCTTCTTTCCCTCAGACTTAATATTCTTGCATCTTGGTTTAATTGGAAGAGGATTTCTTCAAATGTCATATTTGTTCAAGATTGACTAAAAGTTAGCTGTATAAAGTATTATACTTATTATAATTTGCACATTTCAAACCTACAAGGTTCATCCTCAAGTGAGGAGACAGCTTGATAAAGATTAAGCCACCCCAGAGGTGGCACATGCATGAGTAGCCCGTAAGTGAGAAGACAGTTGTTGTTTTAGCTACTCAGAATGAAATGTTCATGTAACACTGGCTATAGTGAGCCCGTAATTGAGTTCGGGTCTTGTTTTAATAACATTATCTTAGTGGCAGATATAGAAGCACAGTGATTACTAGTGAGTCCTATTCTTCAATTGCTTTTCCAATCATTGTAGTCGCTGTGGATTTTGCATCTAATGCAGCTGCTGTCGTTGGATTAATGTTGAGTTTGATGCGCAGGACTTCAGTTGCTTCACATTCCAGTAAGTAGTGCAATAGTGGCGCCTCTGCTTCTGTTCCACAGATATGACACTCTTGAACTATTGGGTTTATTACCTCCCCAATAATAGAGGAAACAGTTGTTGTTGTTATAGATTCAGCTGCTCGGAACAAGAATTTCAAGTAACACGGGCTATGGTGAGCCCCCGTTGAACTTACCTGGCACAGGAGCGGGGCAAGTACCACGGGCTATGGTGAGCCCGTTGTGGACTTACCCGGCACAGGAGCGGGGCTGTAACTTTGGAGGAGACAGTTGTTGTTGTTTTAGATTTAGCTACACAGAATGAAGTGTCCATGTAGCACGGGCTATGGTGAGCCCGTAATTGAGTTAGGTTATTCGCGATAACCTTCCTTCCACAACCGCCCACAAGATGGGTATGGGGTGCATAATAAATGAACTAAACTAAACTAAACTGGAAGACTTAGCCTTGATGCCTAAGGATGATTTTTAGCTTGTGTACGCGATTTTGGAATGGGGAGATTGTTAATCCAAAACTTGGTTAATTTAGCACTTTACATTTTGTACGTTGTGACAAATCAAGAGAACGCATCATCATCGCCGAGAACCTTCCCACCGCCCTCTATCTCATGAATACATCGGATAGCGAATATTTTGTACTCACTGTCAAGATAGTGGTTGGGAAATATGTACAGTATTCTCGTTACAAATAATAATAAATAAAAATATATATATTATTTTCTCGTAGGGAAAATTTCTTTATCTCCATATACATTTGTTTTTGAGTGATATATGAATAAATGATGTTCACGGTATGTGATCGGCTCACAACGGCATCAACGATTAACGGGATACGAACCCGGGAGATGCCTGTGTGGATCTTTGTTGTTCTGCCTAAAACTGTTTTAATTATTATATATTTATTATTTTCACTTATTAATAAAATGTGTTAAATCTACATAATTTATTGTGGTTATAACGACATAGTCTCTGCAAGATAAGGAAAGAACAAGACTAAATCCATTTGTTGATTGGTTTAGTTGAAGCCAGGTGTCGACCTTGTGGCGTGATGGTCCTACTCCTCCTTCCTCGCCTAATATGTCCACCACACTTACCCGCCAGCACCTGCCTCACACAGCTACCACCACACCTACCCGCCAGCACCTGCCTCACACAGCTACCTCCACACCTACCCGCCAGCATCTGCCTCACACAGCTACCACCACACCTACCCGCCAGCATCTGCCTCACACAGCTACCACCACACCTACCCGCCAGCATCTGCCTCACACAGCTATCACCACACCTACCCGCCAGCACCTGCCTCACACAGCTACCACCACACCTACAAGCCAGCATCTGCCTCACACAGCTATCACCACACCTACCCGCCAGCACCTGCCTCACACAGCTACCACCACACCTGCTCGCCAGCATCTGCCTCACGATCCACCGGCACCTGCCTCACAAGGCTATCACTATAGCACCTGCTTTGCACGATCACCATGGCAGTACCTGCTTCACTCAGCAAAATCTAGCAAGTTATTAACAAAAGAAATCCCTATGTCAGAATGGCCATATCAGTGACATGGTGAACATTTCCGTCGCCAGCTTAAGGTTCAGTCACACTAGCAATACACACCAACGACTGGCTTGACAACTTGCCCGTGGTTTCCCTTGTCATCCAGTCAGAAACGAAGGAACAACAGGTTCTCATCAGCACACCTCAAGCTCCTATGAGAACTTTGGGCCACTCCTCCTCTCCCTTTCCTCTGTTTCCTTACTATATAGTAGTCCTGTGGAAACACTGCATTTGTTATGACGCCTGACAATTTTGTTTCTGTGAGTCTTATTACATCTGGGTTTTCTTCCTGCGACCTTTCGGTCAGTTCACTTGCTTTGTTAGTAATCCCATCGATGTTTGAGGACCTTGAAGCTCACTTTCCTATATCTATTATTACACACACACTTCCCACTGGTATAGGAAGCCGTTTCATGGGCAGGGCCACTTGGGTTGACTCATCCTCCTGTTACCAGAGGTTTGGAGGGAGGTGGGTGGGGGGATGGAGGGCTTAGATCTTGCCTGGGCCTGCTTGGGACAGGAAGAAGTCCAAGGGGTGGGGGGACCGGGGGTGTTCAGAGTAAAGGAGGTAGGGGGGTGCTTTGGGTGAGGGCTTGTCCTCCTGTGGGTAGTTATCAGGGTTTGGGAAGAAGTGGGGTGGGGGATGGCAGGCCTAGATCTTTCCTAGGTCTGCCTTGGGGCAGGAAGAAGACCAGGGAATGGGGAGGCAGGGGGGGGGGGTGCTTGGGGTGAGGGAGGAGGGAGGATTTGGGTGGTATGGTGAGCGTTGTGTTGGGGGAAGGCTCCTATGTGGTGGCAGGTGGGGGTGTTGCAGTCCCCTCTGGGTTTCCTGAATTACTGGTATGGGATTCCCCACTCCCCTCTGCAATTGCCAGGTGCAGGCTGAGGTTGCCTGGCTCCCTTCCCTCCCCTGCGTTTTTTTTTTTTTTTTTTTTTGCATCTGCTGCGTACATTATCTCGTCCCTGGTCATGTCCCTCTGATGGAATACCTCTCTGTATTCCCCTACATATTGCAGCTTTCTTCTTTTTTGCTAGAATGTTGTTAGTGGCTTTGCAAGAATGTAAAAACATCAATGTTATGTACTTTCACAAACCCAATATGCCTTCTTGTATAAACAAATAAATAAAAATAAAACAAAACCTGCACACCTTGCCTGAAATTGAGTTGGATATGGGCATTCCAGTCTCTGCTGTAAAAGCCGCAATATTTCAGGAAATTAGGGAAGACAGAAAAGCAGTTACTGACACAAAGGCCAGAAGCACGAGTATAAAGAGCTATGGCATGTTTAGAACCAAGAATTTATATGTACGGGACAGCATAAAACATCCACTGAACAGTGTGACATTGTAATTGCCAGAATTATGCTGAGATATTGATTTATATGGCAGGTGGGTGCAGGTATGAATCTCCAGTGGTGAACATTCCAATTGTAAACTATGTGCACAAGAGCTGGGACTTGTGCTCTCCAACTCTGTATCTATGATTGCTCTGTTATAATAGCTCTATCTATTAATCCGACATTATGTTTGTAACTCATTTTCAATATATGTACCCTTACCTGAATAAATATCTTATAAGTGACTTCAGACCAAATGATATGAGGTACGTTAAGCTCTGTAATTGCTTCATACACTCATGAATATTGGAAGATATTCTTGTGCTGTACCCAGATTTTGCTAGTGGAGGCTAATAGACCAGCCTTACATTTTATGTTCTTTCCTGATTTATTTTTGTATTGAGGCTGGTGTTTTTCCCCCTAATTCCATGTATGACTAACCATCCTGTGAGATGGAAATATTATATGAACTTATAGCTAGTTTTTTTTTTATCCACACTGTGTAATCTTGCATATAGAATAGGGTAGCAGCACATTGCTGTGTATACCTAAGCTTGTTAATACAAAAAACTTACAATGATAATGACATCTAGTTCAAATTTTGTTTTCTTACAATATCTTACAATTTATTGTTTGCAATAATTATTATTATTAATATTATCTTCATTATTATTATTATTATTATTATTATTATTATTATTATTATTATTATTATTATTATTATTACTGTATT
This sequence comes from Procambarus virginalis, assembly GCA_020271785.1. NCBI lineage: Eukaryota > Metazoa > Arthropoda > Malacostraca > Decapoda > Cambaridae > Procambarus > Procambarus virginalis. The sequence goes on along the minus strand of WNGS01109635.1, from coordinate 8,974,318 downwards.
ATTCTTATTGAAGGTAGGTTTTTGTATTTGTATTTATCTCAACTATGGTATTTGTGCTTGGGGTTCTACTACTCAAAATCATTTACGTCCTCTAATTACTCAACACAAAGCTGCTATTAGGACAATATCTAACTCTGGCCCCAGACATCACTCAGTACCCTTACTCAAATCTCTGAATATGTTAGATATTAAGTCACTGCACATCTTCTCATGTGTATTTTATATATATAAAACGCTGAACTGTAATGTCAATCCTGACCTTAAAAGCTTCCTAGAAGATTGATTGATTGATTGTTGCCGCCGAAGGCGGCTAGTTTATTGTGCACCCCATACTCATCCTATGAGCGGTAGTGCAAAAAGCATTACAGAGGGCACAAAAGGTCTTTATCAGACCTCATCTTAGATTATTACATAAACAATTTCATCTATTCTTCACACCTTATAGTTACAATGTCAGCTAGTTACAAAGAAAGTGCTATTTCAAGAGCTATATATTTACAGTAAGTCATTATACATTAATGGTAAGTCTTATCGCTAATGCATAATAGTTTGACCAATGGGGATATTACAGAGTCATAGGGGAGCTTCTATTTATTATTACAAGGTTGTAACATATCCCATGAGCACCACACCAGAAACAAATAACTATTTGATATTCCAAGAGTACGACTTAATCAAACTAGAAATGCTTTACAAATTAAGGGACCCAGAATGTGGAATGACCTTCCCAATTATGTTAAAGACTGTACCTCTCCCAACTAGTTCAAGATAAAAACTAAGTACTACCTATCAACTCTCGGGAGACATCTCCTGTCCACGAGGCTAACCATAGCCCGTGCTTCTTGCCCAGCTCCAGTGCCAGGTAAGTTACGGGCTCACCATAGCCCGTGCTTCTTGCCCAGCTCCTGTGCCAGGTAAGTTACGGGCTCACCATAGCCCGTGCTTCTTGCCCAGCTCCTGTGCCAGGTAAGTTACGGGCTCACCATAGCCCATGCTTCTTGCCCCGCTCCTGTGCCAGGTAAGTTACGGGCTCACCATAGCCCGTGCTACTTGGAACTTGTTCCGAGTAGCTGAATCTATAACAACAACAACTATCAACTCCATGTAACCTACCTCACCCCCAAAATGTTAACCTGTCTTCTATTTTAGACAATGCTGTTTGTTGACCAAATTGTATTTTTCCTATTTTTTCTGCCATGTCCCCCCTTTTTTTATTTTTTTATTTTTTTTTCTCAGCACAATTTATACTTTAATCTCAATTAATATTCAGTCTCCGTGGTGTAGTGGTAAGACACTCGCCTGGCGTTCCGCGAGCGCTATGTCATGGGTTCGTATCCTGGCCGGGGAGGATTTACTTGGCGCAATTCCTTAACTGTAGCCTCTGTTTAACGCAACAGTAAAATGTGTACTTGGATGAAAAAACGATTCTTCGCGGCAGGGATCGTATTCCAGGGACCTGCCCGAAACGCTTCGCGTACTAGTGGCTGTACAAGAATGTAACAACTCTTGTATATATCTAAAAAAAAAAAAAAAAAAATATTAAGTTTTAGTCTTAGTGTTTTTCCTGCCCGAAACGCTTTGCGTAATAGTGGCTTTAGGCATTGTATTTACTAGCTCTATCTATAAGTCCATCAACGTTTTGTATCTCACCTTGTATGTATGTACTTACCTGAATAAAAAAAATGAATTTGAATTTACGTCTATTTAAAGTCTAAGGAGAATCCTCTGGAGTTTTGGAAGTCACCCATCAACAGCCAATCAGAGGTCGACTAGTTTCAGTACGTCACTGTGACGTCAGTTTGTTGTCGTTTGCATCAGCTGACTCAATTTCTTGGTATGAACTATAGTCTCCTGTGATCATCGTGGTTGAGGGGCGCTGGATAACTCGTAATTACTTGAAGATTACGCTAAAACATCGTTGAAATACCGGTGGCCAGGATATCAAGTTGAGGGTTAGTGTAAAGACGGTGCTTCAGAAGGTGACAATATATCAGGTAAACTGAAAAATCCTCACACCATAAGTTTTTATTATTATTATTATTTATTAACAAGCTTGGGTATACACAGCAATGTGCTGCTGATGGCATTGGGGAGAGGAGAACATGAAATGAGAGGTTGATCTATTAGTCTGCACTAGCACACTCTGGGGTACAGCACAAGAATATCTTCCAATATTCGTGAGTGTATGAAGTAGTTACACAGCTCAAAGTACCTCATACCATTTGGTCTGAAATTACTATTAACAGGGCAATCACAGATAGTGTTGGAGATAATGTCATAGTTCTTGTTCACATAGTTTACAGTTGGAATGTTCACCATTGGGGGGATTCATTACCAGCAGCCACCTGCCATATATATCAATATCCCAGCCTAATTCTGGCAATTACAATATCACACTTTAGTGGATGTGTATAGACTGTTTACACATGTTTAGGGTCCCGGCAGTACAGTCAGGTTCGTTCTCGATGCACAATCAAGAATTCCGGGTTCGAATTCCAGGTGGGACAAAAAATGGTTGGGTTCATTTCCTTTCATCTAATGCCTCTGTTCACCTAGCAGTGAGTAGGTACTCAGGAGTTGCTTGTTGTGGGGTTGCATCTAGGGTGGGGTCAATAATTTGGCCTGGGTGGGGGGGGGGGCATAAAAGCATATATGAATACACGGGCTTCCTGTCCCCCGACACAATGAATTATTATAATTATTATGTCTTGTGCTGCCCGTACATGTAATTCTCAATTCCTACATATCATAACTCTTTTTAAGATGTGATTTTTGCCCATTAAGTGTCAGTAACTCAAGTTTCTTTTAGAGTTCATGCTTCAATATTATTATTAATTTATGAAAGAGTACATACATGTGATACATGAAGAGTGAAGAATTCATAGGAATGAAAAGTACAGTACATAAAGCCCCAAACTTAATGTAGTTTACCTAGTACAGTACATAAAGTGTTTCAGGAATAATTAAAAATAATTTAGGATATAAAGTTTAATATGGTAAGGCTTAAAACTAGTGCTTTTGCAAGTTTCTTTAACTTAATAGTCAGAATTAGCATGCATTAATAAATGTTCATTGTATATTCTGTTTCTCTGTCTCTCTCATGATGATAAATGCATAGTTAGGTTTTCTACTTTAGCAGATATAAATACATTTGAAACATGATTACTTTTATAATGGCAATCTTGAGAGTACACAAGATAATTTATATAAGATACTAATTCAAGAGCGTTTAAATCACATTGGTGAATGTATATTTGGCTTCTGTTAGCTTGCCCCTAATAATTCACTATTTTAAACTGTATNTATATATATATATATATGACAATGTCAGACCACGGAGGAAAAATGAAACAGGAATTTCCTTAAGTACTTTCGTATATTAATACATCTTCAGAAGGAGTGCAAATTAAGGAGTGTATTAATATACGAAAGTACTTAAGGAAATTCCTGTTTCATTTTTCCTCCGTGGTCTGACATTGTCACATTTTAAAATCACGTGTTTAATTTCGTGATATACGCACATATATATATATATATATATATATATATATATATATATATATATATATATATATATATATATATATATATATATATATATATATATTATATATATATATATATATATATATATATATATATATATATATATATATATATATATATATATATATATATACTGTATGTGCTTACAGTGCTTACACGTGCTGAAGTGTTAGCTCGTGTGCCAAGGCCAGAGTGACAAAAACAGGTGAACGTAAAGAAAATAGTTAACACTGAACTTCCAAAACGAAGAATTTATGAGGAATATAAAGTTATAGAGGATAATTGAGCTGAAACAAGATATATTTGTGTACAAGTTTTATCTTCACAAATGTTGTGCTACATATACATAATGAAATCTTTCCAACATAAAGAGGCACTGGGCTGCTGAAAGGAGAACCTCGGCAGACTGAGGGAGAGATGTAGCGGAAAGTCGCTAGGTTTGAGAGGTGTGTGGGAGCTTCAGGGCGTGATGGGGACCACCTGGGCAGGGTTGTTGAAGAAGAGGGTGGCGCCGGAGACGGAGAGGCCGGGGGACGACCCCACGCTCACCTCAGAGCCCTCCGGAGGCTCTGCCACCAAGGCGGAGACTCTAGGTCCTGAGGAGGTATTCTTCAACCTGAAGAGACCAAAAACAGCTTGAAATTGCAATATCTTTGGATACAGTAAAATACTCTGACAAAGGTTATGTTATAGACTGTCAGTTTATGTTACTCATCCTTATGTACAAAAGCCCGTGGCTGTGAGTATTAGTTGTGTTCCAGTGAATTGTGAGGCAGCTAAGGCACGAGTCGGTGAGAACAATAAGATAAATGTACAATTTCGTGCACGAGGTTAACATTTCATTTCCTGATGGGAAATAAAGACCAATAGATTTATTAATTTTCCCATATATTTTAGGTTTGGTGAGATATGGCATAAATAATTGTATTAAGACTTTAGAGTGTGTGACCTGTTGGCGCGGCTGACGCTGAGATGGTCTGAAGACACTTGCACCTCGCCGACGAAGGAGCCGTACTGGTGGCTGGGGAAGGCGACGGTGCCTGCTGTTAACTCCACGTCGTTGTCGTCTGATGCCACCGTGTCACGAGGACGACACGCCACCTGTCCTGCCAGACACGACGCCATCACCAAAACCTATAACACAAAATAAAACGTGAAAGAAATACTAGTTATTGCTGGGATAATTAAGCTATCCCACTTCAACCCTTGCACACACGCCCGCCACCTTTCTCTTCAACATCTACTACGGGCTCACCATAGCCCGTGCTACTTGAAACTTCTTGTTCCAGGTAGCGAATCTTTAACAACAACAACCTTTCTGTATGTAAGGTCAGCATCCCTCAAAATAGATCACTATAACTGCAACTGGACTCTGAATGTGTCAGGTTCATGATCTCTACCAACAACGGCACTTCCTTGAACCATGGGAGATCAACCTTTTCCAAATTGCGATTCCTGTATTAGGCTTCTTGGGATCATGGCTTCTTAATTTGATAAAATTGTGAACATATTGTTGTTAACAAACCATGTAATGGTACGGGATGGTAATGGTACGGGATGGTAATGGTACGGGATGGTAATGGTACGGGATGCACGATATAAGGAGCCCGGTAGTACAATCGGGTTCGTTCTCGACTCACAACCGAGAATTCTGAACTAGAATCCCACGCGGGACAGAAATGATTGGACAAATTTCCTATCACATAATGCACCTGTCCACCTTGCAGTAAATAGGTACTCAGGAGCTAGTCAGCTTGTTGTGGGGTTGCATCCTGGGCAGGGTCAGTAATTTCACATTTGGGGGGAGGGGGGGGAGGACCTCGATATAAGCCTAACGTGTATAAATACACACTGGCTGCCTGTCCCCCGATACAATGAATTATAATAATAATAATAATAATTATTATTATTATTATTATTATTATTATTATTATTATTATTATTATTATTATTATTATTATTATTATTATTATTTTTAACTAAGTCCAAACTCTTCTCCACTCTCCCGAACTTCATAACTTTACATTTGTTGGGACTGAGCTCCAATAGCCTGGCTCCTGAGATCCCCAGGCTATTACCTGAGGGCCACCATCTCCAGTGGCCTCGACGGGGACAGGAAGCCGGCGGCTTGTTAATTAAAGATCTTATTAATCCTAATGACTTTTTCTAGCTGCTGAATATTAAACTCAATTAATGTCTTGGCATTTACGGCTTCGGTGGTAATGAACATTGATTTATTAACTTATGGATGAAAAAAGTATGTTTCCTTGTCCTATATTGTGACTTGTTGAACTTGGACGCTGTTGCCCATTGTGTGAGTTACGTTATTTAGATTGTCCCAAATATCTTGCAATCTTCTTCACACCTTACCGTTTTTATCAGTTTTGCATCGTCTGCACACACTGCGATAAACGATATTCGTTGATATATCTTGTTGAGAAAGTCATTCAAGTAAATCATGAACTGCTGAGGTCCAGGCATGGAACGAGGGACCCCCGCTTCTCACCGATCTCCACTGATATTTTCTCATTATCACCCTCTGTGTGTTTCCTGTTTGTCAGGTTAGTGTGTGTGTGTGTGTGTGTGTGTGTGTGTGTGTGTGTGTGTGTGTGTGTGTGTGTGTGTGTGTGTACTCACCTATTTGTACTCACCTATTTGTGCTTGCGGGGGTTGAGCTTTGGCTCTTTGGTCCCGCCTCTCAACTGTCAATCAACTGGTGTACAGATTCCTGAGCCTACTGGGCTCTATCATATCTACACTTGAAACTGTGTATGGAGTCAGCCTCCACCACATCACTGCCTAATGCATTCCATCCGTTAACTACTCTGACACTGAAAAAGTTCCTTCTAACGTCTCTGTGGCTCATGTGGGTACTCAGTTTCCACCTGTGTCCCCTTGTTCGCGTCCCCCCAGTGTTGAATAGTTTGTCCTTGTCTACCGGTCGATTCCTCTGAGGATTTTGTAGGTTGTGATCATATCTCCCCTTACTCTTCTGTCTTCCAGTGTCGTAAGGTGCATTTCCCGCAGCCTTTCCTCGTAACTCATGCCTCTTAGTTCTGGGACTAGTCTAGTGGCATACCTTTGGACTTTTTCCAGCTTCGTCTTGTGCTTGACAAGGTACGGGCTCCATGCTGGGGCTGCATACTCCAGGATTGGTCTTACATATGTGGTGTACAAGATTCTGAATGATTCCTTACACAGGTTCCTGAACGCTGTTCTGATGTTAGCCAGCCTCGCATATGCCGCAGATGTTATCCTTTTTATGTGGGCTTCAGGAGACAGGTTTGGTGTGATATCAACTCCTAGATCTTTCTCTCTGTCCGTTTCATTAAGTACTTCATCTCCTATTCTGTATCCTGTGTCTGGCCTCCTGTTTCCACTGCCTAGTTTCATTACTTTGCATTTACTCGGGTTGAACTTCAACAGCCATTTGTTGGACCATTCACTCAGTCTGTCTAGGTCGTCTTGTAGCCTCCTACTATCGTCCTCAGTTTCAATCCTCCTCATAATTTTGCATCATCGGCAAACATTGAGAGAAACGATTCTATACCCTCTGGGAGATCATTTACATATATCAGAAACAGTATAGGTCCAAGGACTGACCCCTGCGGGACTCCACTCGTAACGTCTCGCCAATCTGAGACCTCACCCCTCACACTGACTCTTTGTCTCCTGTTGGTTAGGTACTCCTGTATCCAACGGAGTACCTTCCCTTTCACTCCAGCCTGCATCTCCAGCTTTTTCACTAGCCTCTTGTGTGGTACTGTATCAAAGGCTTTCTGACAATCCAAAAATATGCAGTCTGCCCACCCTTCTCTTTCTTGCCTTATTTTTGTAGCATGGTCGTAGAATTCAAGTAACCCTGTGAGGCAGGACCTGCCATCCCTGAACCCATGTTGATGCTGTGTTACAGCATCAACATGTGTGTGTGTGTGTGGTGTGTGTGTGTGTGTGTGTGTGTGTGTGTGTGTGTGTGTGTGTGTGTGTGTGTGTGTGTGTGTGTGTGTGTGTGTGTGTGTGTGTGTGTGTGTGTGTGTGTGTACTCACCTTATTGTGCTTGAGGGGGTTGAGCTCTGGCTCTTTGGTCCCGCCTCTCAATCAACTAGTGTACAGATTCCTGAACCTACTGGGCTCTGTCATATCTACGATTGAAAGTGTGTATGGAGTCAGCCTAATGCATTCCTTTTGTCTACTACTCTGTGTGTGTGTGTGTGTGTGTGTGTGTGTGTGTGTGTGTGTGTGTGTGTGTGTGTGTGTGTGTGTGTGTGTGTGTATTCACCTAGTTATGTTTGCGGGGGTTGAACATTGCTCTTTTGGCCCGCCTCTCAACTGTCAATCAACTGTTTACTAACTACTTTATTTTTTTCTCCACACACCCCACCCACACACACACACACACACACACACACACACACACACACACACACACACACACCACACACACCACACCACACACACACACACAACACACACACACACACACGTTACGTTAGTTACGTTTGTGTGTGTGTGTGTGTACTCACCTAGTTGTACTCACCTAGTTGTGCTTGCGGGGGTTGAGCTCTGGCTCTTTGGTCCCGCCTCTCAACCGTCAATCAACAGGTGTACAGTTTCCTGAGCCTAATGGGCTCTATCATATCTACACTTGAAACTGTGTATGGAGTCAGCCTCCACCACATCGCTTCCTAATGCATTCCATTTGTCAACCACTCTGACACTAAAAAAGTTCTTTCTAATATCTCTGTGGCTCATTTGGGCACTCAGTTTCCACCTGTGTCCCCTAGTGCGTGTGCCCCTTGTGTTAAACAGCCTGTCTTTATCAACCCTGTCGATTCCCCTGAGAATCTTGAATGTGGTGATCATGTCCCCCCTAACTCTTCTGTCTTCCAACGAAGTGAGGTTTAATTCCTGCAGTCGCTCCTCGTAGCTCATACCTCTCAGCTCGGGTACTAGTCTGGTGGCAAACCTTTGAACCTTTTCCAGTTTAGTCTTATGCTTAACTAGATAGGGACTCCATGCTGGAGCCGCATAACTAGATAGGTGTGTGTGTGGTGTGTGTGTGTGTGTGTGTGTGTGTGTGTGTGTCTGTGTGTGTGTGTGTGTGTGTGTGTGGTGTGTGTGTGTGTGTGTGTGTGTGTGTGTGTGTGTGTGTGTGTGTTCGGGCGAGCGTGCGTGCCTAAATGCACTAGGGGTGTACCTCGTTGCCAACACCAATAGGCCGTGCCGTAGTCTCGCTGCCCCCATATATGGTGAGGCACCTTGTGCGCCAGCCGGTGCAAGGGAAGCGCCTCCCTGGAGCACTGGCTGACCCAGAGGAGGTGGGCGGAGGCCCGTCCGTGACATCTCACATTTACTCTCGCTGATACAAGCACCAAGCACAAAACCGGTGCGTGCCTAAACGCTCCTCGCATAGTCTGTCGACAATACTTATTAGTGACACGTACGCAAGACGTGTTGTATTCCCAGAGTAACCAGGAAGACTACGCTCTCCGCATATATCTCCCGCTTTCACTTGTGATGTTCATGAAATGCAGATTCAGCCGGGTCACGACCTATTGCACCGACAATGCAACTTCCTTTGTCTTTCTGTGCTCCTGGTCCAGGTGTGGGTGTGTTCCTGAGTGGGATATATATTGAAAGGGGGTCCCGGTTCAAGCAGTTCAATCGGGTTCGTTCTCGACTCGCACTCGAGAATTCCAGGTTCGAATACCGGCCGGGACAGAAATGGGTTGGGCGCATTTCTTATCACATAATGCACATGTTCACTAGCAGGAAGTAGGTACCCAGGAGTTGGCTTGTTGTGGGGTTGCATCCTGGGGCGGGTTCCACCTTTCGGGTGGGAGGGGGGGAATCTCGATATACATAAGCCTAACGTGTATATAAACTCTGGCTGCCTGTCCCCCGACACAATGAATTAATAAATTATTATTAATTATATTGTCATTCAGTGCAATTACAGTGTAGGCTGATTTGCTAGCTACCATTGCAATTAAATATAAGTTATGAAGATAAATTATGAAAACAATACCAAACAATATCCACTTAAGACCTTTTGTACCTTCTGCCTCTGCCACTCACAGGAGGAGTATGGGGTGCACAGCAAACTACCACTCACAGGAGGAGTATGGGGTGCACAGCAAACTACCACTCACAGGAGGAGTATGGGGTGCACAGCAAACTACCACTCACAGGAGAAGTATGGGGTGCACAGCAAACTACCACTCACAGGAGGAGTATGGGGTGCACAGCAAACTACCACTCACAGGAGAAGTATGGGGTGCACAGCAAACTACCACTCACAGGAGGAGTATGGGGTGCACAGCAAACTACCACTCACAGGAGGAGTGATGGGTGCACAGTAAACTGCAACTCAAAGGAGTGAGTTTCCTACGCCCAAGAACAAACCTTACCTGTTTGCTAATCATTCCGTATAACACATTTAACCCTTATACTTTGTGGCGCCCCCATAACTCAAATACAGTAAAATATTAACATAATAATAACAATACTTTATTCATAAACAAATATGATATAGGACAAATATTTTCTGGCTCATGACACGCGCGGCATTAGAAAGAAATGTCTTTGTTGGCTGGCCTCGCCGTTGCAAGTGAGGGAGCAACAAGGACAGTCATCTCACTAGACACGGAAGGGTTCGCTGTGCTCGTTCACTCGTTGCAGTAATGCCAGTGTTTATACCTTCTCTGAGCTGGGTCGTACAGGTACCTGTCGCCACTCATCCTTAAATATATCACGATGAGATTGTCCTAAATTAAAAAGTGAAAACAGAATTTTGGATTCTGCTTTCTCGTCTATCCTCATGTTTATAAACAGGGTGTCGAAGTATGCAAATAATCTCGCACTGACACTTGTTCAGGTGACTATTCAGTGGTGTGTGAAACTGACGGGAAAATATTCACTTTTAGTATGTGTATTTCATCACTGAGTGCACCTCTTTTCAATGTATGAAACTTTATTACCCACGATATTGTGAACTGCATCGTATATGACATGGATGAATTTGGTTGAACAGTTGTCACATATTTTTCAGATTCTTTCGAATTCCCGACGATTGATAACGTATAACCACAAAGGAAAAAGAAAACCGCAAATATTCGAGTGCTTTCTCGTCTATTTTAATACAGCTTCGGAAGTAATCACAAAAGAAATATAAAGTCAGTATGTATTCACAGAATGAAGTGTCGAAGTTAAAAATAAGGAAACTAGTAAAATTGCAGATATGATCTTGAGCAAAACCAGGAAACAAAATGGCAAAAGCGGATATGTTAAAATAGACAGGAAAGCGCTTAAGGATTTCCTGTTACATTTTCCTTCGTGGTTATATGTGATCACACTATTCACCAAATGTGAATAAGGTATTTAAATTCATACTAAATTCATAGTATGTAAATTCTTTGCGATTTACATACTATGAGAACCACGCGCTCTTTCGTAACCGTAATAATAATAATAATAATTTGTAAGTTATGTTGACGTACCAGCAGTGGGGTGGAGAGCATCTTTGATTGGAGAGGAGGACAGGGCGACACGTAGTGGTGGCTGCGGCGCGCCAGGAAGGACTGGTGAAGGAGGCAGGTGAGAGGCTGGTGGGAGGGGTGAGCAGGTTCCTCTGAACACTGGAGGTGACCGCCAGGCTCCAGGGATGCCTGATAATGCTGGCGGAGCACTCGGGGTGTGGGCGCTGGCCTCACGAACCTTCCATCACACTCCTAATGATAGTACGCATGCATTCATATGGATACAAAATTTTTTTACATATGTACGTACAAAGTCTCAGAAAGATAAATATAAAGAAGCGAAGTAATTCAAAGTGGCGGTTAGAGTGCAAAGTTCTCAGTAGGCTTTCCTGTGTGCTCGTGTTGTCTGCCAAGTACCAAACTCTCACTACGATTTCCACACCCACGTTCCTGGTAGTGTATGATGGTGGTGTTTCTGGGAGCTCCACACCGGACTACACTCACAAGCTCATGCTAATGAGCAATCAAGATAATAATTAGGAACGTCCGGTTGATATTAATTCATCCAAAATGTAATTATTCTACATATTATGGAAATATTTTAATCAACACGTTGTCAGACGGTCTAACAATTTCAAATTATGTGTATTCAGGGTCAAGTGTTAAAGATAATGTTACGCAAATAATTTATTTCGTTTATGTAGGCTGCTTACGATTGCAAATCATAATGCAATGAAACATAACCTAATCAAAATTTAACCTAAAATAATCTTAACCTAACCATGGATAGAGTAGATGACAGCATTAATTATGTAGTCACTCTCAATCCGTTTCCGTGAGCGTATTTCCTTCCTCCCTGAGGACAGGTTAATATATAATATATTTTGACATGTTTCATTGCATATGACTGCATATTTCGTGTTGATATTTTTAATGTTTAGGGCTTCTTTCCCTCAGACTTAATATTCTTGCATCTTGGTTTAATTGGAAGAGGATTTCTCAAATGTCATATTTGTTCAAGATTGACTAAAAGTTAGCTGTATAAAGTATTATACTTATTATAATTTGCACATTTCAAACCTACAAGGTTCATCCTCAAGTGAGGAGACAGCTTGATAAAGATTAAGCCACCCAGAGGTGGCACATGCATGAGTAGCCCGTAAGTGAGAAGACAGTTGTTGTTTTAGCTACTCAGAATGAAATGTTCATGTAACACTGGCTATAGTGAGCCGTAATTGAGTTCGGGTCTTGTTTAATAAAATTATCTAGTGGCAGATATAGAAGCACAGTGATTACTA
>WNGS01109635.1:8949751-8961896 GCA_020271785.1 Procambarus virginalis | reverse complement strand
CTCAGAGTACCTGTTGCACCTCTGCTCTTCAACGGGGGTATTCTGCACATCCTGCCATGCCTTCTGGTCTCATGTGGTGTTATTTCTGTGTGCAGGTTTGGGACCAGCCCCTCTACTATTTTCCACGTATAAATTATTATGTATCTCTCCCACCTGCGCGCTCAAGAGAATACAGATTTAGGCACAGTAGTCGGTCCCATTAGTTTAGATGTTTTATTGAGTGGATTCTAGCAGTAAAGGATCTCTGCACGCTCTCCAGGTCAACAATATCTCAAGCTTTGAAAGGGACTGTCATTGTGCAGCAGTATTCCACTCTAAGAGAGCACAAGCGTTTTGAAAAGTATCATCGGTATAGCATCTCTAGTATGAAAAGTTCTTGTTATCCAAGCTGTCATTTTTCTTGCAGTTGTGACGGCTACTTTATTGTGTTCTTTGAAGTAATGGTGCCATCCCGTCCTTCCTCACTGTCCGTCATGTTCCTCAGAACACGTGGAACAACACCCTTCTGTGGTTGGTGGACTGCTTGTTCACACGACCTGAAGAACAGTCGGGAATCACTGTTGGCAATAGGATACGAGCCAGAAGAAACGTTTTGCCCCCCCCCTCCCCCACGCCTCCGTTTTCAGCCCCCCCCCCCCTTCTCTGGTTCGATACCTGCTGGGATGTCAAACTGAGATGATAACCACAGTCCAAATGTGAAGCGATGGGAAAGCCTGCAATACAGGGGTTAAACGAGCAATGATAATGCTATAATTAGTGTTTCAGGGAGGTTTCCGGAACAATCAGAATGAGGCTAATTTCTTTTTGGATATCTGTATAACTTTGATATCGTCTTCATACGGTGCTCCATAACCTAAGCATGAGCGGCTTATTAGTAAATAATTCAAACAACTTAAATACTTCTTCCCCCCTGGCCAGGATAGGTTTTCCAGTGTGGAAACAGTGCCATTCACTCCTGATCTGCTGCCAGTCGTGTGCTGTGCTGGCACTCCAAGTTATATATATATGTGACAAAAGTGCCAGCCTCTACTACTTTATGTAGGATCTAAACCTTTACAAGAATTATGATCATGTTGACCAGACCACACCTAGAAGTTGAAGGGACGACGACGTTTCGGTCCGTCCTGGACCATTCTCAAGTCGCTTGTGAATGGTCCGCTTGTGGTCCGTCCTGGACCACAAGCGACTTGAGAATGGTCCAGGACGGACGAAACGTCGTCGTCCCTTCAACTTCTAGTGTGTTCTGGTCAACATACTTCAGCCACGTTATTGTGACTCATCGCCTGCATTATGATCATCTACACAAAACCGATCCTAGTGAACTCTCGATAGGTCTTGCTGGAGTGCTAGATTAGTGCCTTTTAATGTCATAAATATATAACAAACATGGGGTTATTTACTAAGTTTATGAATAAGTCAACTGTTATGGGGTTGCTTAACATTTGTACTCAAATTACTAATTGTAATATTTAAGAGACCATCATCGAGAGATGAATAAGGATTAATGTCACTATGATCAATAATTTTACACGGAATGACAACCACATTTGATTTATCATCTTCCATAAAAAGCAAATAAATAGGAAGTTGAACGGAGTCGCCATCGTGACAAGGGAAGTAAGACTGTGAGTACTTCTGCGGTGAGAATATTCTGGGAGACAAATCACCAGCAGTCACTCCTGCGACACGCACCAGTAAGTGTTTACATTTGTGTGGCTTATATTTGCTCAGCATGAGAGACGCGACAGAGACCAACCCGTCCTCCCAATATACTTTTTGACGTATACTTTACCCAAGGTCAAAATCTGTCGTACTAGAAAATGGTAGCGGGTCGCGAAATTCACATACTGTTCCGTTTTCTGTTCGTGGGTTCTCTAGTAGGTTAGGATAAGAGCACTTTAGTACGACAGTTTTTGACGTTGGGAATGCTCGCGAGAAGAGGCTGCGAAGATTGTTAACGTCTAGATCTTGGATAGCAGACTGCTCACACTGCTTACAAAGGTGTACAGAATCACCATGATAAGAGTACCTTACCTTGAGGTTACCTTGAGGTGCTTCCGGGGCTTAGCGTCCCCGCGGCCCGGTCGTCGACCAGGCCTCCTGGTTGCTGGACTGATCAACCAGGCTGTTGGACGCGGCTGCTCGCAGCCTGACGTATGAGTCACAGCCAGGTACAATACAATGTATTGATAGACATTTGGCATATAGGGGAATTATCAGATGTTTCAGATGCACTCGTGAGGGGGGGGGGGGGGGAAATAAGGGAGGGTTGAGGTCTGGTACAATCAGGTGAAGAGCAGATATATAAGAGATTACGTTTTTGTGACAAACTGATTGAATTGAATACGTTTTTGTCCCCTTACGGGCTCACCATAGCCCGTGCTACATGGACATTTCGTTCTGAGTAGCTAAATCTAAAACAACAACATACGATTTTGTGTACAAAAAGTTACAGCCCCGCTCCTGTGGCAGGTAAGTCCACTACGGGCTCACCATAGCCCATGCTACTTGCACCGCTCCTGTGCCAGGTAAGTCCACTACGGGCTCACCATAGCCCGTGCTACTCGCCCCGCTCCTGTGCCAGGTAAGTCCACTACGGGCTCACCATAGCCCGTGCTACTTGCAACTTTTGTTCAGACTAGCTGAATCTAAAACAACATTCGATGGCTAAATCTAAGACAACAGCAACAACATACGATTTTGCATCATATGTTGCAATGTTAATTTTTCCTTCTTTCTGTAGAATAATGTTAGTGTTTGAAAGCTACAGACTATTATACACTGTCTCCTTATGTTACTTTATTTACTCAGAGGAGGGGCTCACAGGGATGTGTCTGGGGTTCAGTGTAAGTGACCACTGGTCTACAGTGTGCGCTCTAAATAGCATTATTTAAGTGTCATTATTTGCTTTGTCTCGGCTGAACGACTACTGGTCCTTCTTCTTCTTGTTTTAGATCCAGTTACTGGGAACAAAAGTTCCAAGTAGCACGGGCTATGGTGAGCCCGTAGTGGACTTACCTGGCACAGGAGCGGGGCTGTAGTCTCTCTGGTCCTACTTGGGAGAGACATGTGTATTTGGCGCGGGAGTGGTTGGCGCCACAGTTTTTGGCGCCGGTGTGGTTGACGCCTGTGTAATTGGCGCAGGAGTGGTTGGCGCAGGAGTGGTTGGCGCCGGTGTAGCTGGCATCGCTGTGGTTGGCGCCTGCATGTTAAGTAGTTCTCCAGCACATTTGCATATTCTGGTGCACTGGTATATAGCCCGACGGTGATACTGTATTCTACCTCCCACCTAGTGTTCGTATTAACTATATTCAGATAAAAGGATTGTGTATACACTCGGCATGTCAAATGAGTTAATAACAAGAACCTAATGAGTGTATCCTGGAGGACATGCACTCAAACACCTGAGTGTATGTAGTGTAGTGTAGTGTAGCCGGGGACACCCTAGTGATGGGTGACGTGCAGGTGAGGATCTGTGCCTTCAGATGTAGCAACATCCTGACGGTCCCAGGAGATGAGGCAGAGATGTGACACAGTATTATTCATTCCCCCCTCATCAACATCTATCATTCATTCACCCTCATCCACATTTATAATTATAATTCAATCCTCCCTAATCCGCCATCTCAGTCACCCTTCCTCATCCACGTCAATCATTCATCCCTCCTTCACCCAAACACTTATCACAGCCCTCATCTACGTCAATCACTCATCCCCTCACCCACGCTTATCACAGCCCTCATCTACGTCAATCACTCATCCCCTCACCCACGCTTATCACAGCCCTCATCTACGTCAATCACTCATCCCCTCACCCACGCCTATCACTCACCCACGTGCCCCAGACACTGGTACTCCCATTCAAGACAGGAGGAGCTTGTTAAGGACGCTGCTGCCTGACGACCCGACCACCTGCACCTGGTGATTATCTTCACCCGCCATCATTACGCCTCCCACACATCACTCTGCTCCACCCTTCATTCGTCTTCCCTCCGCCACCACCAATTTTCACAAACATTTACTTATTTAAGGCCAATTTAGCAGAATAAATCTCACTCCTTTGTTAATATCTGGTAAACTAGAAGTACTCAGCTAGCGAATATGGCTGGTGAAGGTCGTGTATAACCCCCTTCCCCTTTTGAGTCAAAAAGATAAAACGAAATAGATGCAGGACTAGAAATGAAAATATAAACATAAATAGAGAAACAGGAAAAAAATGATTGAATTCATGGCCAAGACACACTCGAAGATTCTCTATTGCCATATTAGAAGGACAATTTCTTTGGATGAGCGAGAGACTAAGGTTCAAGATGAACATTTATGAGGGTATAAATGGCAGCTTCCATGAGGTAATAAGTGCACAGGAACAGTTTATTGAAGTGCAAAAGAACATTGAAGGGGGGGGGTGTTATCACCTCCTTGACAAGATGGGATAAGATGACGGGTCAGGATAACTAAACTCGCTGCGTTGCAACACAAAATAACAACAAGGCACCTCAGGAAACACACAAGACGCTCATGGTATAGAAACAACGAAGAAAGTATCCCAAGACACAGGAGGAATTTGTAAAGTCGCGGTGAATAAAGTGCGAGGGAAGCTGGAAGGAGCTATCAAGTCTCACAGCTTGACAAGTAACACAACAGCTTAAAGCAGAGCCCACAAGCTGGAGCCCAATCCACACACATCCAGCCAGGCAGGGAAACACACAAAAATAAATCCCTTAGAAGAGAAGAGATTAGGCAGGTTATCTTAACTGCCTTGTTAGCCCGTGCTGGCCCAGACAGGTTGACCAAACAATCCATCAGCCAATCTCGACACAGACCAACCCATTACCAGATCCTCCCTCGGTAACCCCCCCCCCATCACCGGACAATATGAAGAGGCTACAGCCTCGGCATATTGTCTAGCACCAGCAGGTGAATTATCTCCTGTAGCGGGGCGGGAAGATCCCTCTGCAGATCACCCCAGCACGAGCAGGTGAGGCGAGGCTCCCGGACGGACCGAGGGAGACCGCGGCTCGTGTGCGGGTTGACCACATTTTGGGCCAACAGCTTTATATTACTGGGAGGGAAGCCAGCGGAACACCCTAACAGGTCGGCCTCCCTCCACCACCGCAGCCCACCCACACTCCTCATTTAATAGCCAGGCAGGACACTGGCCAGGCAGGACACTGGCCAGGCAGGACACTGGCCAGCCAGGACACTGGCCAGGCAGGACACTGGCCAGGCAGGACACTGGCCAGGCAGGACACTGGCCAGCCAGGCAGGACACTGGCCAGGCAGGACACTGGCCAGCCAGGCAGGACACTGGTCAGCCAGGCAGGACACTGGCCAGCCAGGCAGGACACTGGCCAGCCAGGCAGGACACTGGTCAGGCAGGATGATCCTGCCGTCTAGGAGAACAGCCATCAGATCCCCCTGACCACCAGTGACTCAACAAGCAATATCATATATAACAACGCCTGAGTCGATTCATCAGAGTGGCCACAGCCTAACCTCAACACACTCGCCCAACCAAGCGTTTACACTACAACCAATTAACTCTCTAAACGCATAGTTCGAGGCTCTCACTCCAAATAAAATGTATACAAGTCGCTTCGTACACAGGACGGCTCGCCAACAGATTTTAAAAGTCTACCTAACCCTACCCAACCTAACCTAACCCAACCTAGCCTTAACCAACCTAACCTAACCCAACCCAGCTTTAACCAACCTAACCGTACCAAACCGAGCCTAATCAAAGCTAATTTATCCTTAAATAACAATAAATTCGGTTTTAACGATCGGAGAATGAGCTTTGTCGAACCGTTCAGTGTACGAATTGATCATATCCAAACTAAATTATACTATTAGCTACATCACGAAATTTGAGTAGTTAACGAAACGTCTAATTGAACCAGACTTTGTGTACTTTTACCTCAGTTGACATAATCTATTCTTTTAGCTATTGCTATACCTGTCACCCACACATCAGCCTCCACCTGTCACCCACACAGCCCGGCCTGTCACCCACACATCAGCCTCCACCTGTCACCCACACAGCCCGGCCTGTCACCCACACATCAGCCCCCACCTGTCACCCACACAGCCCGACCTGTCACCCACACATCAGCCCCACCTGTCACCCACACAGCCCGACCTGTCACCCACACATCAGCCCCCACCTGTCACCCACACATCAGCCCCGCCTGTCACCCACACATCAGCCTCCACCTGTCACCCACACATCAGCCTCCACCTGTCACCCACACATCAGCCTCCACCTGTCACCCACACATCAGCCTCCACCTGTCACCCACACATCAGCCCCCACCTGTCACCCACACATCAGCCCCCACCTGTCACCCACACATCAGCCTCCACCTGTCACCCACACATCAGCCCCCACCTGTCACCCACACATCAGCCTCCACCTGTCACCCACACATCACCTGAGCCGTTGAGGAACCTGCTCTGTCTTGTGGTGCAGGAAGCACTGAATCAAACCGAGAGAGAGATGAATGGTGCACTGAAAACTATGCCCCTGAGCCGCCTGGCTCAGGCTCTGCCCCCAAGTCACCTGTGAACGTGAGCCACGTGTGAACCTGACCCACTTGTGAACCTGACCCACCTGCGAACCTGAGCCACTTCTTACCCTAAACTAGCCTGGATTAACATAAATATGAGAGTACTGTCATTAAGCACTTAGTTAATGTCTGGTATCCTTGCCCATGCTCCTGAAGGCCCTAAGACACTAAGAGACTTGGACTTAAGTATTCCAGAGCTCTTTTTTTCTACACCATTATCAAAACAAAGGCCGTCTGGATCACAGCGTATAAGCCAAATACTGACTTTATGAAATGCAAATGACTTATTTAGTCCATTTGTTTATGTTCGAAGCTGTGACTGCCACATTCACTGTTCGAAGCTGTGACTGCCACATTCACTGTTCGAAGCTGTGAATGCCACATTCACTGTTCGAAGCTGTGAATGCCACATTCAGTGTTCGAAGCTGTGAATGCCACATTCACTGTTCGAAGCTGTGAATGCCACATTCACTGTTCGAAGCTGTGACTGCCACATTCACTGTTCGAAGCTGTGAATGCCACATTCAGTGTTCGAAGCTGTGAATGCCATATTCACTGTTCGAAGCTGTGAATGCCACATTCACTGTTCGAAGCTGTGAATGCCACATTCACCGTTCGAAGCTGTGAATGCCACATTCACTGTTCGAAGCTGTGAATGCCACATTCACTGTTCGAAGCTGTGACTGCCACATTCACTATTCGAAGCTGTGACTGCCACATTCACTATTCGAAGCTGTGACTGCCACATTCACTATTCGAAGCTGTGAATGCCACATTCACTGTTCGAAGCTGTGAATGCCACATTCACTATTCGAAGCTGTGACTGCCACATTCACTATTCGAAGCTGTGACTGCACATTCACTATTCGAAGCTGTGACTGCCACATTCACTATTCGAAGCTGTGAATGCCACATTCACTGTTCGAAGCTGTGACTGCCACATTCACTATTCGAAGCTGTGAATGCCACATTCACTGTTCGAAGCTGTGACTGAAGTAAACATTGTTCACCTTGAGCCTGTACTATAAGCACTCTCTAAATCAATGTCACCACAACACCTTACCTAACCACAGCTAGGTCTAACTATATATAAACTCACAATATATAATATATTTACTTATAAGTGAGAAAACAAAACCATTAGTATCATTCTACGTGAAAAAATCAGCCTGTCTGATGTGTAAATCAAATACTGATTCATTTAAATATAATTAAGTGAGCGAGGGTTTGAGAATGTATTTTCTTATATTCTGTTTTCGTGTGTGTAAAACTATTTCTACATTTTATTTATTGTTTGCATGGAAAAGAAAACTAAAAGCGTATACAAGAAAATGTTTCATGATCAAAAGAGGTAACAAGCTGAATGGTAGCGAATGACTTTGCATCAGAAGTAACCATGTGACTGTTGAGTGATCCATATTGTATCGTAATTGAGCAAAACAAATCATAAACGGGACCAAAATGTTGTGTTAGTAGCCCAAATGCATCGGGAGTGACCGCAATGCATTGCGGTGTTCAACACGGAATCTGGGATAACCCACAAACCTTCCTATTAACTGACCAAATGTTCCATTAGGAATATATAAATGTCCGAAACAGTATTCGGTATTGATAGGCCAACACGAGCATCAAGAGTAGACCAACACGAGCATCAAGAGTAGACCAACACGAGCATCAAGAGTAGACCAACACATGTATGCACCTCTGTGACCAAGTGTGTGTGTGTCAACACAGACGTCCCGAAACTCCAATGAGAAAACCCAATAATACACAAGAATTGGTTCAAATGTAAACAAGAGTCAACAAAAACACACCTAAAGAAGACAAAAAAACACAAGCAGGGGCCAGTAACGTACCCAAGAAGTAAAAACACAAACACGAGTAGCAAGCAATAACGTACCAAAATAAGGCAAATGAACACACACGTGGAGTGACAATAAAGCAGAGGAGGAGGAGGAGGTAGGAGAGGGGGAAGATAGCCCCTTGCTACACCTAATAAGGAGCCCTGATCACGCACGCAAGCGGGCCACCTTCACCTCTACCAAACCACATACGACTATGCTCACATTACCCACGCGAAAAAGAGGCCCATCAATTCCAGCGATGACTATAATAAATATGGTTGACTGGGCTGTGTGTCTGATGTTTAACTGATGTAACCTGGCTAATGAATGTATTAGGGAGTGTTTGTGCTTGCAGCTGCCTGCTCCGGCTAACTACCGTCCTCAACCCATTACGTCGTTGGGGTTTTAGCATTTATCGAGAGGAAAAATAGAATTTTTTATGGAGTTTCAATTGTGCATATCTCGAAAGATGTTTTCACTATATAGCATTTTATAAATCATTTAGAATTGCAAATGGCAAACGCTAGAGTTATTTTTTCTTTCTTACTGATGTGTGGTATTTCTTAAAGAGATCAGGCGCTTAGACATTTGATGCAACTTCCATGTAGCAACTCACTAGTGAAGTGAGTGAAGCATATTCATGGTCCGTGACTCACCTCACAGGGTAGTGAAGCCCACTTTGGTCCGTGACTCACCTCACAAGGTAGTGAAGCCCACTTTTGGTCCGTGACTCACCTCACAGGTTAGTGAAGCACACTCATGGTCCGTGACTCATCTCATAGGTTAGTGAAGCACATTTGTCCGTGACTCACTCACAGTAGTGAAGCTCATGGTCCATGACACCCACAGGTTAGTGAGCAATCATGGCCTGACTCACCTCACAGGTTAGTGAAGCAATTCATGGCGTGACTCACCTCACAGGGTAGTGAAGCATTCATGGTCCGTGACCCTCACAGGTAGTGAAGCCATGGTCCGTGACTCACCTCACAAGTAGTGAAGCCCACTCATGGTCCGTGACTACTCAGGTTAGTAGACACTCATGGTCCTGACTCACCTCACAGGTATGAGCATCATGGTCCGTGACTCACCTTACAGGGTAGTGAAGCACACTCATGGTCCGTGACTCATCTCAGTTAGTGAAGCACACTCATGGTCGTGACTCACTCACAGGTTAGTGAAGCACACTCATGGTCCGTACGTAGTACACACTCATGGTCCGTGACTCACCTCAGGTAGTGAAGCACACTCATGTCCGTGACTCACCTCACAGGTTAGTGAAGCACACTCATGGTCCGTGACTCACCTCACAGGTTAGTGAAGCACATCATGGTCCGTGACTCACCTTACGGGTAGTGAAGCCACTCATGGTCCGTGACTCACCTCACAGATTAGTGAAGCACACTCATGGTCCGTGACTCACCTCACAGTAGTGAAGCACACTCATGGTCCGTGACTCACCTTACAGGGTAGTGAAGCACACTCATGGTCCGTGACTCACCTCCAGTAGTGAAGCACACTCATGGTCCGTGACTCACCTCCAGGTTAGTGAAGCACATCATGGTCCGTGACTCACCTTACGGTAGTGAAGCACACTCATGGTCCGTGACTCACCTCACAGGTAGTGAAGCCACTCATGGTCCGTGACTCACCTCACAGGTTAGTGAAGCACACTCATGGTCCGTGACTCACCTCAAGGTTAGTGAAGCCTCAATCCGTGATCCCTCCAGTAGAGCCTGCCGTGACTCACCCACAGTTAGTGAGCACACTCATGGTCCGTGACTCACCTCACAGTTAGTGAACACATGACTCCTCACGTGTGAAGCACCTCATGGACCGTGACTCACCTCACAGGTTAGTGAGCACATATGGTGTGACTCACAGTAGTGAAACTCATGGTCCGTGCTCACCTACAGGGTAGTGAAGCCATCATGGTCCGTGACTCACCTACAGGGTAGTGAAGCACACTCATGATCCGTGACTCACCTAAAGGTAGTGTCGAAAGTGTTCACGATTTCTAACGTCAAGACTCCTTCGTCCTCCTCCTCCTCCTTCTCCTTCACTTTTCATTTCTCACGTCTCTTCCTCCTTCTTCTTCTTCTCTTCTTCCCTAACTGTTTTTTACACAATAAGAACACAAAGATAGAAGACTCTGCAGCAGATCTTAACTACCTTGTGAACAGCAGCTGTGCTACACTTCCCAGTACTTCTCACTCTCCTCACTTTCACCCTCTCTATACTTATTCACTCCTGTACTTATTCCCCATCCCACTCATTTTTATTCATCCACTCTCCTCAGTACTACATCTCCCACTCATGACTTATTCATCCACTCCATCATGTACTTATTCATCCACTCTCACCTGTACTATTCATCCACTCCCACTCATGATTTCCACTCATCATACTATACACTCTACCATGACTTATCATCCACTCTCATGTACTTATTCATCCACTCTCACTCATGTACCTTCATTCATCCACTCCCACTCATGCACTTATTCATCTACCACCATCATGTACTTATTCATCCACTCTCATCATGTACTTATTCATCCACTCACTCATGTACTTCCACTACCATTACTTATTCATCCACTCTCATCATGTACTTATTCATCCACTCCCACTCAGACATTCATCGCCACTTCAAATTACAATACAAATACAGAAAACAAACTATAAACAAACGCAGACAACCAAGTGTTTGCAAGACAGTGTTGCGCACAAACCCTCTCCGAAACACCGCACGGAAACACCCACCACTGGACAAACACAACACAACACAACAAAAAATCATTTCCTGCTGAGAGGCAATAACAATAAAATAAGCGACACTGATTATAGGGGCAGCAAGCCACAACATTACCATCCAACTAATTTCCCTAATCTAAACGTTGTATTATTATTCCAACTCATTTCCCCCCCTAATCTGAGCGCGGGGAGGTTATTTACACAGGATCCCCCACCAGTGCGCCATAACAGGGGAGAATAACGCCGTGCCTCCACCCACCTTAAATACTTGACAAGCTATATTTATCCAACATAAAGATAGTTCACTCTGCCACAAGAAACGGCAAATGGGCGCTTGGAACACTTCTAGTCACTAGTGTTTTGCTACCGAAGTGCAACAATCGCACAATATATATATAAGCAACAATAGCAATAATCACGTGTTTGGCAAGAGTGTATGCAACCACATGAGTGCGACAGTAGCAACAAGGTGTGTGGGTAAGTGTGCACATAAATTGCGTGCAACAGTAACTGTGCACCATCTTATTGTTACGGTCTAAGATGTGTAGGTTTAGTTAGAAGCTGTACCTCTCTGCATGCAAGCCCAGCGTATTGTTCCTTGTGTTCGTCACTTCAGTATTGTGGTGTGGTGTGTGTGTGTAGTGTGTGTAGATGTGTGTGTGTGGGTGTGTGTGTGGTGTGTGTGTGTGTGTGTGTGTGTGTGTGTGTGTGTGTGTGTGTGTGTACTCACCTATATGTACTCACCTATATGTGTCTGCAGGATCGAGCATTGACTCTTGGATCCCGCCTTCGAGCATCAGTTGTTTACAGCAATGACATGACTCCTATCCCATTTCCCTATCATACCTGGTTTTAAAATTATGAATAGTATTGGCTTCCACAACCTGTTCCTTAAGTGCATTCCATTTTCCCACTACTCTCACGCTAAAAGAAAACTTCCTAACAGATCTGTGACTCATCTGAGTTTCTAACTTCCATCCA
>WNGS01109635.1:8920437-8938438 GCA_020271785.1 Procambarus virginalis | reverse complement strand
GTAAAAGTCTGCAGTGGGGGGGGGGGGGTCAAACTATGTCACACTAGGGGTCAAAACAAAGCAGTTATCCTAAACATAATTAACATCGCAGTACTATCCACTTATGGTTCAATAAAAATGTTGAACACAAAGCTGGAAGAATGATTCTTTGTTTTTATTTGGGGGCGAACTAACTCAACAGTAACTACACTCGGTACTAAACAGTTCAGGCACTATAGTGCCGTTAAAGCCACATAGACGGCACTTTAATGGCATTATGGCACTATAGTACCATTAAAGCCACATAGACGGCACTTTAATGGCATTAATAGCACTATAGTACCATTAAAGCCACATAGACGGCACTTTAATGGCATTAATAGCACTATAGTACCATTAAAGCCACATAGACGGCACTTTAATGGCATAATGGCACTATAGTACCATTAAAGCCACATAGACGGCACTTTAATGGCATTAATGGCACTATAGTACCATTAAAGCCACATAGACGGCACTTTAATGACATTAATGGCACTATAGTACCATTAAAGCCACATAGACGGCACTTTAATGGCATTAATGGCACTATAGTACCATTAAAGCCATATAGACGGCACTCTGAGGACTAGGCATAGAGATGAGAAAGTCTCAAATATATTATACAAATGACAGGCAGTGGTTACCTTGAGGTGCTTCCGGGGCTTTGCGTCCCCGCGGCCCGGTCGTCGACTAGGCTACACTGTTACAGTGTGTGCATGTCTTGACGCAAATTTGGAGCCTTGAAGCTTTATCTGATGACTAATCTATTCTGAAGCAAGTCTAGTGAACTTGCTTCCCTAAATATCTGAAGCAAGTCTTTACTGTAATGAATTACTGACGCCACTCGCCATCTCTACCTTTGGGTAGAGTGTGTTGGGCACCCCATACTCATCCTGTGAGTGGTAGTGTATGGGCACGCCATACTCATCCTGTGAGTGGTAGTGTATTGGGCACGCCATACTCATCCTGTGAGTGGTAGTGTATTGGGCACCCCATACTCATCCTGTGAGTGGTAGTGTATTGGGCACCCCATACTCATCCTGTGAGTGGTAGTGTATTGGGCACCCCCATACTCATCCTGTGAGTGGTAGTGTATTGGGCACCCCCATACTCATCCTGTGAGTGGTAGTGTATTGGGCACCCCATACTCATCCTGTGAGTGGTAGTGTATTGTGCACCCCATACTCATCCTGTGAGTGGTAGTGTATTGGGCACCCCCATACTCATCCTGTGAGTGGTAGTGTATTGGGCACCCCATACTCATCCTGTGAGTGGTAGTGTATTGGGCACCCCATACTCATCCTGTGAGTGGTAGTGTATTGGGCACTCCATACTCATCCTGTGAGTGGTAGTGTATTGGGCACCCCATACTCATCCTGTGAGTGGTAGTGTATTGGGCACCCCCATACTCATCCTGT
Source organism: Procambarus virginalis (assembly GCA_020271785.1). Lineage (NCBI taxonomy): Eukaryota > Metazoa > Arthropoda > Malacostraca > Decapoda > Cambaridae > Procambarus > Procambarus virginalis. Next base: position 8,936,999 of record WNGS01109635.1, on the reverse strand, counting down.
GAGTGGTAGTGTATTGGGCACCCCATACTCATCCTGTGAGTGGTAGTGTATTGGGCACCTCATACTCATCCTGAGAACCATAGCTGCCTCAGAATTAGAGAGGGCACAAACGGTCTGAATCAGATCCTCTGCGGGTATTGTTCACATCTACAGTTTCACCCAATTTGCTCATCATATAATTATAATGGCAGCTGGCAACCCACTTTGTATACACTCAGCATCTATAAATGTACTATATATTATTATATATATTAGGGGTAAATCTTTTGTTGATACATAAAGTCATTTTCAATTTATAGGGTACTGTAAAAGTCGCTGTATATGAGTTTAGTCTACACACTACACAGATTATACAGTAATTATACACGTGTCATTTATGCATTAGGATACAGTATGGATACAGTGCAAGAATTTCAGGTGTTATTATTTGTAATAAAGATAATTTTGCACGATATATGCAGTGAGAGGTGTAGCATGCTTCAGGGTGTATATATACTGAGTTTACTTTAATCCTGGACTAAAGTGTACTTGTGTAGACGACGAGTCACAATAACCTGGCTGTATACCCAACCCAAACATCTGAAAATAAATCATACGACATTACTATTAATGGAAATTCTGCTGCCCCTCGCAAAAGTCTCCTTCCAACCTTAAATTACATTTATAACCAAGTCAATGTTTAATATACAACATGTATCAATTGCGGCGTAAAATATTTAATAGACTTGGATTAGCAAACAAGGAAGGGAATAAGCAGACCAGTTTGCAAGATGGACGGTCTGCCTCCTTTGCCAGCAAGGAGGTTTTTACCTATTAAAATCTCGAGAGAGCACTGAGAGTTTAGCCATTCCCCTGCATGCTTTGTGGGTCGTGGGAGATCACCCTCAGTGTCACACTGCTCTCAACACACACACACACACACACACACACACACACACACACACACACACACACACAAAGCGCACCAAAGAGCCAGAGCTCAACCCTCGCAAACACAACTAGGTGAGTGAGTACACACACACACACACACCACAATACTGAACTGACGAACACAAGGAACAATACGCTGGGCTTGCATGCAGAGAGGTACAGCTTCTAACCTAAACCTCACATCTGTAGACCGTAACAATAAGATGGGTGCACAGTTACTGTTGCACGCAATTTATGTGCCACTATTACCCACACACACTTGTTGCTACTGTCGCACTCATGTGGTTGCATATACTCTTGCAAACACGTGATTATTGCTATTGTTGCTTATATATATATATGTGCGATTGTTGCAACGGTAGCAAAACACTAGTGACTAGAAGTGTTCCAAGCGCCCATTTGCCGTTCTTGTGGCAGAGTGAACTATCTTTATGTTGGATAAATATAGCTTGTCAAGGATTTAAGGTGGGTGGGAGGCGGCGTTATTCTCCCCTGTATGGCGCACCTGGTGGCGGGATCTTGTGTAAATAACCTCCCCTGCGCTCAGATTAGGGGGGGAAATGAGTTGGAATAATAATACAACGTTTAGATTAGGGAAATTAGTTGTGATGGTAATGTTGTGGCTTGCTGCCCCTATAATCAGTGTCGCTTATTTTATTGTTATTGCCTCAGCAGGAAATGATGTTTTTTGTTGTGTTGTGTTGTGTTTGTCCAGTGGTGGGTGTTTCCGTGCGGTGTTTCGGGAGGGTTTGTGCGCAACACTGTCTTGCAAACACTTGGTTGTCTGCGTTTGTTTATAGTTTGTTTTCTGTATTTGTATTGTAATTTGAAGTGGCTGCATGGGTGTGAGTGAGAGTGGATGAATAAGTACATGAGTGAGAGTGGATGAATAAGTACATGAGTGAGAGTGGATGAATAAGTGCATGAGTGAGAGTGGATGAATAAGTACATGAGTGAGAGTAGATGAATAAATACATGAGTGAGAGTGGATGAATAAGTACATGAGTGAGAGTGGATGAATAAGTACATGAGTGAGAGTGGATGAATACGTACATGAGTGAGAGTGGATGAATAAGTACATGAGTGGGAGTGGATGAATAAGTACATGAGTGAGAGTGGATGAATAAGTACATGAGTGGGAGTGGATGAATAAGTACATGAGTGAGAGTGGATGAACACAGCTGCTGTTTCACAAGGTAGTTAAGACCTGCTGCAGAGTCTTCTATCTTTGTGTTCTTATTGTGTACAAGAAAACAGTTAGGGAAGAAGAGAAAGAAGAAGAAGGAGGAAGAGACGTGAGAAGATGAGAAAGTGAAGGAGAAGGAGGAGGAGGAGGACAAGAAATCTTGACGTTAGAAATCGTGAACACTTTCGACACTACCTTGTGAGGTGAGTCACGGATCATGAGTGTGCTTCACTACCCTGTGAGGTGAGTCACGGACCATGAGTGTGCTTCACTAACCTGTGAGGTGAGTCACGGATCATGAGTGTGCTTCACTACCCTGTGAGGTGAGTCACGGACCATGAGTGTGCTTCACTAACCTGTGAGGTGAGTCACGGATCATGAGTGGGCTTCACTACCCTGTGAGGTGAGTCACGGACTATGAGTGTGCTTCACTAACCTGTGAGGTGAGTCACGGATCATGAGTGGGCTTCACTACCCTGTGAGGTGAGTCACGGACTATGAGTGTGCTTCACTAACCTGTGAGGTGAGTCACGGATCATGAGTGGGCTTCACTACCCTGTGAGGTGAGTCACGGACTATGAGTGTGCTTCACTAACCTGTGAGGTGAGTCACGGACCATGAGTGTGCTTCACTACCCTGTGAGGTGAGTCACGGACTATGAGTGTGCTTCACTAACCTGTGAGGTGAGTCACGGACCATGAGTGTGCTTCACTACCCTGTGAGGTGAGTCACGGACCATGAGTGTGCTTCACTAACCTGAGAGGTGAGTCACGGACCATGAGTGTGCTTCACTACCCCGTAAGGTGAGTCACGGACCATGAATGTGCTTCACTAACCTGTGAGGTGTGTCACGGACCATGAGTGTGCTTCACTAACCTGTGAGGTGAGTCACGGTCCATGAGTGTGCTTCACTAATCTGTGAGGTGAGTCACGGACCATGAGTGTGCTTCACTAACCTGTGAGGTGAGTCACGGACCATGAATGTGCTTCACTAACCTATGAGATGAGTCACGGACCATGAGTGTGCTTCACTAACCTGTGAGGTGAGTCACGGACCATGAGTGTGCTTCACTAACCTGTGAGGTGAGTCACGGACCATGAATGTGCTTCACTAACCTATGAGATGAGTCACGGACATGAGTGTGCTTCACTAACCTGTGAGGTGAGTCACGGACCAAAAGTGGGCTTCACTACCTTGTGAGGTGAGTCACGGACCAAACGTGGGCTTCACTACCCTGTGAGGTGAGTCACGGACCATGAATGTGCTTCACTACCCTGTGAGGTGAGTCACGGACCATGAGTGTGCTTCACTAACCTGTGAGGTGAGTCACGGACCAAAAGTGGGCTTCACTACCTTGTGAGGTGAGTCACGGACCAACGTGGGCTTCACTACCCTGTGAGGCGAGTCACGGACCATGAATGTGCTTCACTACCCTGTGAGGTGAGTAACGGACCATGAATATGCTTCATACCCTGTGAGGTGAGTCACGGACCATGAATATGCTTCACTACCCTGTGAGGTGAGTCACGGACCATGAATATGCTTCACTCACTTCACTAGTGAGTTGCTACATGGAAAGTTGCATCAAATGTCTAAGCGCCTGATCTCTTTAAGAAATACCACACATCAGTAAGAAAGAAAAAATAACTCTAGCGTTTGCCATTTGCAATTCTAAATGATTTATAAAAGCTATATAGTGAAAACATCTTTCGAGATATGCACAATTGAAACTCCATAAAAANCACCTATAACCCTCCCTTCATCAGGACCACCTATAACCCTCCCTTAATCAGGACCACCTATAACCCTTGATCAGGACCACCTATAACCCTTAATCAGGACCACCTATAACCCTTGATCAGGACCACCTATAACCCTCCCTTAATCAGAACCACCTATAGTCCTCCCTTAATCAGGACCACCTATAGTCCTCCCTTAATCAGGACCACCTATAACCCTCCTTAATCAGACCACCTATAACCCTCCCTTAATCAGGACCACCTATAACCTCCCTTAATCAGGACCACCTATAACCCTCCCTTAATCAGGACCACCTATAACCCTCCCTTAATCAGGACCACCTATAACCCTCCCTTAATCAGGACCACCTATAAACCTCCCTTAATCAGGACCACCTATAACCTCCCTTAATCAGGACCACCTATAAACCTCCCTTAATCAGGACCACCTATAGTCCTCCCTTAATCAGGACCACCTATAGTCCCTCCTTAATCAGGACCACCTATAACCCTCCCTAATCAGGACCACCTATAAACCTCCCTTAATCAGGACCACCTATAACCCTCCCTTAATCAGGACCACCTATAGTCCTCCCTTAATCAGGACCACCTATAGTCCTCCCTTCATCAGGACCACCTATAGTCCTCCCTTAATCAGGACCACCTATAGTCCTCCCTTAATCAGGACCACCTATAGTCCTCCCTTAATCAGGACCACCTATAGTCCTCCCTTAATCAGGACCACCTATAGTCCTCCCTTAATCAGGACCACCTATAACCCTCCCTTAATCAGGACCACCTATAGTCCTCCCTTCATCAGGACCACCTATAGTCCTCCCTTAATCAGGACCACCTATAGTCCTCCCTTAATCAGGACCACCTATAGTCCTCCCTTAATCAGGACCATCTATAGTCCTCCCTTCATCAGGACCACCTATAGTCCTCCCTTAATCAGGACCACCTATAGTCCTCCCTTAATCAGGACCACCTATAACCCTCCCTTAATCAGGACCACCTATAACCCTCCCTTAATCAGGACCACCTATAGTCCTCCCTTAATCAGGACCACCTATAGTCCTCCCTTCATCAGGACCACCTATAGTCCTCCCTTAATCAGGACCACCTATAGTCCTCCCTTAATCAGGACCACCTATAGTCCTCCCTTAATCAGGACCACCTATAGTCCTCCCTTCATCAGGACCACCTATAGTCCTCCCTTAATCAGGACCACCTATAGTCCTCCTTAATCAGGACCACCTATAGTCCTCCTTAATCAGGACCACCTATAGTCCTCCCTTAATCAGGACCACCTATAGTCCTCCCTTCATCAGGACCACCTATAAACCTCCGTTAATCAGGACCACCTATAGTCCTCCCTTAATCAGGACCACCTATAACCCTCCCTTAATCAGGACCACCTATAACCCTCCCTTAATCAAGACCACCTCTAACCCTCCCTTAATCAAGACCACCTCTAACCCTCCCTTAATCAAGACCACCTCTAACCCTCCCTTAATCAAGACCACCTCTAACCCTCCCTTAATCAAGACCACCTCTAACCCTCCCTTAATCAAGACCACCTCTAACCCTCCCTTAATCAAGACCACCTCTAACCCTCCCTTAATCAAGACCACCTCTAACCCTCCCTTAATCAAGACCACCTCTAACCCTCCCTTAATCAAGACCACCTCTAACCCTCCCTTAATCAAGACCACCTCTAACCCTCCCTTAATCAAGACCACCTCTAACCCTCCCTTAATCAAGACCACCTCTAACCCTCCTCTTCCTACAAAATAATCGTCAATTCTTCTCCTATTATCAAGCTCAAGATCAATTTAGACGTGGATTAAAAAATTCGATGACTTGTATAGAGACACACACAAAACATGAAGATGTACAGTAATTCATTGCTGATAATACCGCGTTGTGAAGCCAGAAAACATACCAGCTGAATGCTCTTGGGGGATCACGATTAATAGGGAACTCGAGCGATAAAATCAGTGAATTCGGAGTACAGGGCGTTGTTTCCAACGTAGGTAGGACAGACGAGTGAGTGTGTGTGTTGATGCGGTTAAATTGGTGCTGTTTCGTAGTGGTTATTGGGCTTTAGATAGTTTCTTGGAGTCTCGTGGTCTTATGCACCTGTTTTGATCACGGTGAAGTTAATGGTGCTGCTGTTACTGGTGCTGCCGTTACTGGTGCTCTGTTACGGGAGCTGTTACTAGTGCTGCTGTTACTGCAGGAGCGGCCCGCAGGTGTGCACAGCTACTATATAACTGGGTTGGTCCGGCACCTCTTTTGTTCCGTCAGTATTTCTAACGCTTGCTGGGAGGATATGGGACAGCTGGGGACGTCTGATGATCTATTATGAGAACGGTGTTCTCTGGACCTATGGCACCTCTGTTCCTCACTGCTCTGTTCTGCATTTCCTTCCATTTTGTTCGCTCCACAATGGTATTTAACTGTGCTAATTTAGAACCTGACCCCTCCAGTATTTTCCATGTATATATTATGTGGTACCTCTCTCGTCTCCTTTATAGAGGGTACATTTTGAGAGCTTGGAGACGATCACAATAATTTTGGTGCTTTATCGTGTCTATGTATACCGTATATGTTCTTTGTATTCCTTTTATTTCAGCAATCTCGCCTGCTCTGAAGGGAAAAGTGAGTACTGAGCAGCACTCAAGGCGGGACAGTACAAGTGATGAGTCTAGCCATGAGCACTGTGATGGGATCCCTGGATTTGAAGGGTTTTATAAACCACAATTTTCCTTCATTTGCTCATTAAAAGTTTGGTGGTCAGACACCATTACTCTCAGATCCTTTGTATGTTTTCCTACTATGAGGAGATCTGAGTGTCTCGTACCTTGTTTCCCTATAATTTGTTAATTTTTTTCCATACCTAAGTAGCTGGAATTTATCACTGTTAAACATTATGTTATTTTCCGTTCCTCAGTCGAGGACTTTATTAATATCAGGTTGTCGTCTGCTCTCTCTAAGTTGGTCCTCTTTCTCATCGTCCACAAAAGAACATATTTCATACAGATTTTGTGTGCTTTGGCAGTCATTTTCTCTATTGCTTGCGTGGGAGTATTGTTACTTAAATAGGTTACCCCAGTCATGTCTCCAAGTCCTGTCTTTATTGTTTTGCAGTCAATCCTCTTATTCAATAAATTCCATTTTAACAATAATTCATTTTGCTTGATAATTTGGTTGGACATATTACTAGTACTGATGTTAGTTTGTACTTGAATGAGCTTGTGATCTGCGTATATGGTAGCTGAGCTTCTAATGTCCCTTAATTATTTCGTCATAGTTTGTAAAGACCAAATTTAGAGTAGTTTCATTCAAAGTGAATGAAACACATCCTGTTGTTTGTTGGTTGAGCAACAATTTGTGGCAGTATCTAAATAGTTCTCTGACCTGTGGTTGGTTATTTCCAGGTATAACATTGTTTCTTATTCTCCACCTTAGACTGTGCAGGTTGAAGTCTCGACGGAATATAATATCTGGCATTGAGAGATATTGTCTTCCTTGGAGATATGGAGGCTATTCCCAATTTATTTATCTGTTCCGTGAATTCCTCAACCGTCGCATCTGGTGGTTTGTATATTAGAATAATAACCAAGTTTATATAGTATGTTTTTACTCCAAAACTCTCTTATCACCTCATTTGTAGAGTTTAAGAGCTCTGAGCACTCAAGGTCCTCTCAAATATACAAACCTACTCGTCCATGTGACCTACATTCTCGCTCACGTCTGTATAAATGATATTCTGGTATCAGGAGCCACATTCACGAAAGCACTTACGCACCTGTACATACATCTTTTCTCAATCTTTGGCGGCTTTGTTTCCAATTATTAAACAGTTTACAAGCATGAAAACTTCCCAATCAACTATTGTTATTGTTATAAACAGCCTCCTGGTGCTTCGGAGCTTATTAACTGTTTAATAATTGGAAACAAAGCCGCCAAAGATTAAGAAAAGATGTACAGGTTCGTAAGTGCTTGCGTAAATGCTTTCGTAAATCTGGCCCCTGATCTAACTGTCCACTTATACCCCCCCCCCCTATATGGGCTCCTGTGAGAGTGTCAACACAGCATTGTTCTCTGTGAGGAACCGTTTATGGACGGAACTTTGTTTCTCGCCTATGTTTTTAGTCCTCTTTTATGTTAACAAAGATAAATGAAGTTACTCTGATGCATTTTGACTGGGAGGGTTTTTAGGAAGATCTGTTATAATGTATATAATGTTATAATCTGTTATAATGTATATAATGTTATAATCTGTTATAATGTTTGTTGATCTGTTATAATGCTGTTAGTGGTTCTCCAGGTACTGGTGCTCCAGGTACTGGGGCTCCAGGTACTGGTGTTCCAGGTACTGGTGCTCCAGGTACTGGTGCTCCAGGTGCTGGGGGCTCCAGGTACTGGTGTTCCAGGTACTGGTGCTCCAGGTACTGGTGCTCCAGGTACTGGTGCTCCAGGTACTGGTGCTCCAGGTACTGGTGTTCCAGGTACTGGTGCTCCAGGTACTGGTGCTCCAGGTGCTGGGGGCTCCAGGTACTGGTGTTCCAGGTACTGGTGCTCCAGGTACTGGTGCTCCAGGTACTGGTGCTCCAGGTACTGGTGCTCCAGGTACTGGTGCTCCAGGTACTGGTGTTCCAGGTACTGGTGCTCCAGGTACTGGTGCTCCAGGTACTGGTGCTCCAGGTACTGGTGCTCCAGGTACTGGTGCTCCAGGTACTGGTGCTCCAGGTGCTGGGGGCTCCAGGTACTGGTGTTCCAGGTACTGGTGCTCCAGGTACTGGTGCTCCAGGTACTGGTGCTCCAGGTACTGGTGCTCCAGGTACTGGTGCTCCAGGTGCTGGTGCTCCAGGTACTGGTGCTCCAGGTACTGGTGCTCCAGGTACTGGTGCTCCAGGTACTGGTGCTCCAGGTGCTGGTGCTCCACGTACTGGTGCTCCAGGTACTGGTGCTCCAGGTACTGGTGCTCCAGGTACTGGTGCTCCAGGTACTGGTGCTCCAGGTGCTGGTGCTCCAGGTACTGGTGCTCCAGGTACTGGTGCTCCAGGTACTGGGGGCTCCAGGTACTGGTGCTCCAGGTACTGGTGCTCCAGGTACTGGTGCTCTAGGTACTGGTGCTCCAGGTACTGGTGCTCCAGGTACTGGTGCTCCAGGTACTGGTGCTCCAGGTACTGGTGCTCCAGGTACTGGTGCTCCAGGTACTGGTGCTCCAGGTACTGGTGCTCCAGGTGCTGGTGCTCCAGGTACTGGTGCTCCAGGTACTGGTGCTCCAGGTACTGGTGCTCCAGGTACTGGTGCTCCAGGTACTGGTGCTCCAGGTACTGGGGGCTCCAGGTACTGGTGCTCCAGGTACTGGTGCTCTAGGTACTGGTGCTCCAGGTACTGGTGAAGAATGTTGGCATGCAGGATGGTTCCTACAGTATTATACACATTAAACACTCGAGGGGTCGACTCGAACCTCCGGCCAAGATTAATGGTCATAATGAGTGCTGGGGTGCCAGGTGTTGCTTCCCACCTCCTTACCCCCCCCCCCCCAGTTTCCCTCCTCCTTGCTTCCCTCTCTTCGCTTACCCCCCCCCCCCCGCCCCACCTTCCATACCCCACGTTCCCCCCCCCCTGCTTTCTACCTTCTTCCCTCTCCCCTGGATTACGAGTTAAGGACGTAGGTCATGCGCTACAGGACCCCATACAAGACCACGGGGGCGCTGTGGTGTCAGATCAAGTCGCTTCTCCTTTTATACCACCTCTCCCTCGACCTGAAGAACCACAGTGTACTTTACTATTAAACCGAAATCTAATCTAACCGGAGTATCGTATGCATTTTGTGTTATGTTATTGGGTTGCAGTATTCGTCAAGCGTTTACGCTACCACTTACGAAACCTGTGCATCTTTTATGGATCTTGGCTGCTTTATATACATTTACTAAACAGTTTTTGAGCACCGAAGCACTACGAGGTTGTAAAGTTTCGAAGCTCATAAAGTGTTCATTAAATGCAAACGAAGCCGCCAGGATTAAGGAAAGATGTACAGGTTTCGTAAGTGGTTGTGTTGATGAATTCGGGTCCTGTCCGTTTTGTTTAGGTCTCAGCGGTATCTTGTATGTTGTGATCATATCACCCTTGTCCCCATGGAAAATTGTCTCCCCCCTCATCCTCAGGGGAAAGAAATGGAGGGGGGGACCGCCCCCCCGAGAGGTGCTGGCCTCTTTAAAATTCCAAATTTTCTCCTTAAATGTGCGAAACTGTCCTGGGGGACTGTTGACATCTTAAGAAATGGGGTCTACCTTGATGTCTGCGAACTTCCTTAGAGATGTTGATCATCTCGAGAGGTATTGATCTTCTAGAGATGTGTCGATCCTCTTGTGGGATGTGGAGCCTCCCACCAGACCTTTCCATGAGAAGAGTTGAACTCTTTTTTTCTGATTTCCGCCTCGTGGGAGGTGTGGCTGCTCTTCTTCGAGGCGGTTAAGTGTCCGGAAACAGCAACTCTCCTCTGCCAGATCTGTGTTTTCTCCTCTGCTATATTTCTAATATATTTTGAGCAACAGAAACACTTTTTCAAGACATAGCGTAAGAGGAGTAGAAGCGAGGGGAAAAATAGAGAAAACAAGGACTAGAAGAGAGTAGTGCATGTAGAGGAGCAGGACAGGTATAACTTAAATAAAGGAGAGAAGGAATGAGCGAGGTAAGGAGGAGGAGGAGTGTGAGAAGTGTGGGAAAGCTGGAGGTCTGGCACAAGACCGGATGGTGTGGCTGGCGGAGGAGCCACACTCTCACACTGGATAAATGACAGGAAGAACAACAACGCCAGAAACGCAATTAATATGAGATTTTGCCCAGTGTTTTCTAAGAGCTTCTACGTGGTGGGAGTCTGAAACGACCGAGGAGGGAAAGAGAGAGAGAGAGAGTGCGTGCGTGCGTGCGTGCGTGCATATTTAATATTTGTATCTGCAGGATCGAGCTATATTAGCTCTTGGACCAATTATAATTAGAGCTAATTATAGTAGCTCTAATCATTATATTTTTCCTCTATTATGTCTACTACATATATTTCTCTCTAACCACACACACACACACACACACACACACACACACACACACATCCCCAGGAAGCAGCCCGTAGCAGTTGTCTAACTCCCAGGTATCTGTTTACTGTTAGGTGAACAGACGCATCACGGTGAAAGAAACGCTGCCCATTTGTTTCCGCCTCTGCCGGGGATCGAACCCGGACCCTTAGGACTACGATCCCGAGCACTGTTCACTCAGCCGTTAGGCCCCCTGCGTGTGTGTACTCACCTAGTTGTGCTTGCAGGGGTTGAGCTTTGGCTCTTTGGTCCCGCCTCATAAATTATTAACTGTCAATCAACTGGTGTACAGGTTCCTGAGCCTACTGGGCTCTATCATATCTACATTTGAAACTGTGTATGGAATCAGCCTCCACCACATCACTTCCTAGTGCATTCCATTTACTAACTACTCTGACACTGAAAAAATTCTTTATAATGTCTCTGTGGCTCATTTGAGTACTCTGCTTCCACCTGTGTCCACTTGTGCGTGTACCACCCGTGTTAAATAATACATCCTTGTCTACCCTGTCAATTTGTATGTGGTGATCATGTCTCCCCCTAGCTCTTCTGTCTTTCAGCGACTTATGTGTTTGTGGGCACACACATGCGCGTCCCTCAATCCTACCTCACACTTACCCTGCCAGGGCAATTAATTCACCAGAAGCACTAGTATTTCTCCCATATGTCAGCCCCCCCTTGACCTACGGTGCCATTACTGACTTCCGCCGCCCTGCCATTTGTAGGCGTCAGCCCGCGAGTATCGCCTCGCTGGGCTACTTGCTACCTCTGCTTTATTAACCCATTTAACGTCATGATTTACTATGCACTTTAGCGGCCTGGGGTTTGGCGTGTCCCTTCCTGACATATGCTGGACGACATTCACCCCCCACTCACAACCTCCCTCATGTCTAGCCCCCGATACTCAGCCCCCAACCTAGCCCCCAACCTCACCCCTCCCTCCTCTCATCACACACAACCAGTTATTACCTGGAATAGCTTGCTTCCAATTCTCTGGGCTCCTGCCATAACTCGGGTTGTGGTGTCGCTTCAGTTGTAGCGTCTCTCGCTATATAAACGGTGCATCCCTCTCTTTATCCCCCTCACGCTCTCCCGCCATTATATGCCCTGCCAGTGATATCAATTTAGCACACTTGAGGTCCGTTTCCAGCTTGTCATGTTCGCCTCCCGCTTGTCATGTTCGCCTCCCGCTTGTCATGTTCGCCTCCCGCTTGTCATGTTCGCCTCCAGCTTGTCATGTTCGCCTCCAGCTTGTTATGTTCGCCTCCAGCTTGTCATGTTCGCCTCCCGCTTGTCATGTTCGCCTCCCGCTTGTCATGTTCGCCTCCAGCTTGTTATGTTCGCCTCCAGCTTGTCATGTTCGCCTCCGCTTGTCATGTTCGCCTCCAGCTTATGTTCGCCTCCAGCTTGTCATGTTCGCCTCCCGCTTGTCATGTTCGCCTCCCGCTTGTCATGTTCGCCTCGGACCGCATGTACCATTCATGTGTGGCCCTCCAACCTGTCCTCTTAAAAATAACGTCGCTTTTCGCCGTTTGCCCGTATGGCCGAAAGTGGACGTAATTGGAAAATGAAAAATAAAATTAAAATAAATTTGGGATTTTTTTTCAACAACAGTATGTTAAGGGTCCTCTGATAGGTTAGGTGGGCAGGAAATTCTCATAAAGTTTCTAAACGTTATGAAAAACGTTAATTGAAAGTTTCCTCTCCTAACCTTTCCGAGTACGCCGGACGACTCAAACAGAAAACGGGACAGTACATCCCTTTCGTGAGCAGATTTCATTTCAAATTACGTCCACTTTCTTCCATAGCGCGCATACAAGCCAAAAGCGACGTAATTTTTAAGAGGACGGGTTGCCTCTCTACCACTGGTCTCTGACTGACCCTTGTCTTTGGCCTGGTTGCATTTGTAATTGCTACATTGATATTAAATTGTTTTAGTAATTTAGAAATTTAACTTAAGTTACCTTAAATGTCAGAATTATTGTAATCTTAGCCTTGAATTCTTTATTTTTCAAAGTAAAAAAAGCGTTACAAGCAATTTGGCTGGCTATCAATAAATGACAGTTAATAAATGACGACATTTGTCAATAAATGACTAGTTTTATCAATAAATGACTAGCTTTATCAGTAAATGACTAGCTTTATCAATAAAACCAGCCAAATTGGTTGTAACACTTTCTTTAGTTTGAAAAATAAAGACGTTTCGGTCCGTCCTGGACCATTCTCAAGTCGACTGTGAATGGTCCAGGACGGACCGAAACGTCGTCGTCCCTTCACTTTCTAGTGTGGTTTGGTCAACATATTTCAGCCACGTTATTGTGACTCCTCGTCTGCATAGTGCGGTATATAATCCCAAACCCGTGTCGTCTCTGTCTGAATTCCTTGATAATGTGTTGAAACAAGAAAACGTTCGGAATTGACGTTTCATTTTCCTAAGTGGATACTTATGCATAACCGAATTACATGTTTTTTTGTGATTCAGTATATTTGAGAGTTACTTACCCATTTACCCACTACTTAGTTACGTAAGTTTAGTTACATTAGTTACATTACGTAAGTAATGGGTTACTTACCCATTTTGAGTTACTTACCCACTTATTTAAGAGTTAAAAGGCAAATTTTTATCTGAATGCTCTTTTGACCCTTCTCCGAGTCTATGGGTCCCTACAATTGTACCAGAGGTTGTACCCCTATATATAATATAATATATATATATAAACTCCTGTCCATTGATGTGGTGATGGACTAATGCCCACAGCTGTCTCTTCTCCCTGATAGGAAAAGTCCCATCCAAGACCTTAATCATACAGATTGTGAAGATTACCCACACACGAAGATGGCTTGAAACGTACGTGTGTGTGTGTGTGTGTGTGTGTGTGTGTGTGTGTGTGTGTGTGTGTGTGTGTGTGTGGTGTGTGTGTGTGTGTGTATGTGTGTGTGTGTGTAATTACCTAAGTGTAGTTACAGGATGAGAGTTACGCTCGTGGTGTCCCGGCTTCCCAGCACTCTTTGTCATATAACGCTTTGAAACTACTGACGGTCTTGGCCTCCACCACCTTCTCCCCTAACTGTTCCAACCGTCTACCACTCTGTTTGCGAACAGAGTGTGTGTGTGTGTGTGTGTGTGTGTGTGTGTGTGTGTGTGTGTGTGTGTGTGTGTGTGAGATAAGAGGTGATATGATGGTGGTTAGTGCCCAGAGTGTAATGTATTGCGCTGGGGAGTCCATCACCCGCACGCAACACGGCCAAATTGATTTTGCACCGTCCGTGTGTATTTTCAGTGTTGTGAGGCATTTCCTGACGCTTTATTGCCCCGTGGGGCCCCGGGAAAGTACAGGGGGGGGGGGGAAGATAACACAACACCTTATAGTTTATGCCCAGGGGTCTGCCTGGGGGGAGGGAGGGGAGGGCAATATATATTGCAGTTCAGGAGAAAATTATTCTTCCTCTCTGGGTAGATAGTGTCAAAATTGAAGGGGAGAGGGAGCAGATAGACGGATTGACTGACACAGACGTTCTTGGTTATCTTGGCGTTTGTTGGTTATCTTGGCGTTTTTGGTTATTTTGCCGTTTGTTGGTTATCTTGGCGGTTGTTGGTTATCTTGGCGGTTGTAGGTTATCTTGCCGTTTGTTGGTTACCTTGCCGTTTGTTGGTTATCTTCGAGGTTGTTAGTTATCTTGGCGTTTGTTGGTAATCTTGGCGGTTGTTAGTTATCTTGGCATCGTTTATGTAGACATCTTTGGTTATCTTGGCGTTATTGAATATCATGATGTCATTGGTTATCTTGACGTCGCTGATCATGACGTCGTTGGTTATCTTTTCGTCGTTGGTTGTCTTGACGTTATTTCGACGACGCTGGTTATCTAGACATCGCTGGCTATCTCGACGTCGAGCCAACAACTTATAAGTAGTTGTAGACTTATAAGTAAGTAGACTTATAAGTACCAACCACTAGTAAGTCTACAACAGTTGTAAAAGTCTGCAGTGGTGGGGGGGGGGGTCAAACTATGTCACACTAGGGGTCAAACAAAGCAGTTATCCTAAACATAATTAACATCGCAGTACTATCCACTTATGTGTTCAGTAAAAATGTTGAACACAAAGCTGGAAGAATGATTTCGTCCTTTTTATTTGGGGGCGAACTAACTCAACAGTAACTACACTCGGTACTAAACAGTTTCAGGCACTATAGTGCCGTTAAAGCCACATAGACGGCACTTTAATGGCATTAATGGCACTATAGTACCATTAAAGCCACATAGACAGCACTTTAATGGCATTAATGGCACTATAGTACCATTAAAGCCACATAGACGGCACTTTAATGGCATTAATGGCACTATAGTACCATTAAAGCCACATAGACGGCACTTTAATGGCATTAATGGCACTATAGTACCATTAAAGCCACATAGACGGCACTTTAATGGCATTAATGGCACTATAGTACCATTAAAGCCACATAGACGGCAATTTAATGGCATTAATGGCACTATAGTACCATTAAAGCCATATAGACGGCACTCTGAGGACTAGGCATAGAGATGAGAAAGTCTCAAAATATATTATACAAATGACAGGCAGTGGTTACCTTGAGGTGCTTCCGGGGCTTTGCGTCCCCGCGGCCCGGTCGTCGACTAGGCTACACTGTTACAGTGTGTGCATGTCTTGACGCAAATTTGGAGCCTTGAAGCTTTATCTGATGACTAATCTATTCTGAAGCAAGTCTAGTGAACTTGCTTCCCTAAACATCTGAAGCAAGTCTTTACTGTAATGAATTACTGACGCCACTCGCCATCTCTACCTTTGGGTAGAGTGTGTTGTGCACCCCCATACTCATCCTGTGAGTGGTAGTGTATTGGGCACCGCATACTCATCCTGTGAGTGGTAGTGCATTGGGCACCGCATACTCATCCTGTGAGTGGTAGTGTATTGGGCACGCCATACTCATCCTGTGAGTGGTAGTGTATTGGGCACGCCATACTCATCCTGTGAGTGGTAGTGTATTGTGCACCCCATACTCATCCTGTGAGTGGTAGTGTATTGGGCACCCCATACTCATCCTGTGAGTGGTAGTGTCTTGGGCACCCCATACTCATCCTGTGAGTGGTAGTGTATTGGGCACCCCCATACTCATCCTGTGAGTGGTAGTGTCTTGGGCACCCCATACTCATCCTGTGAGTGGTAGTGTATTGGGCACCCCATACTCATCCTGTGAGTGGTAGTGTATTGGGCACCCCATACTCATCCTGTGAGTGGTAGTGTATTGGGCACCGCATACTCATCCTGCGAGTGGTAGTGTATTGGGCACCCCATACTCATCCTGTGAGTGGTAGTGTATTGGGCACCCCATACTCATCCTGTGAGTGGTAGTGTATTGGGCACCCCATACTCATCCTGTGAGTGGTAGTGTATTGGGCACCCCATACTCATCCTGTGAGTGGTAGTGTATTGGGCACCCCATACTCATCCTGTGAGTGGTAGTGTATTGGGCACCGCATACTCATCCTGTGAGTGGTAGTGTATTGGGCACCCCATACTCATCCTGTGAGTGGTAGTGTATTGGGCACCCCATACTCATCCTGTGAGTGGT
>WNGS01109635.1:8868502-8920412 GCA_020271785.1 Procambarus virginalis | reverse complement strand
TTACACTTTACAGTAACCGCCGCCTCCACTCGCCAACCACACACCACCTAAATGTCTGACTCCATCTATGTTTCCAGACGTAATTTTGTGAGGCAACAACCACAAATATTAATCAAATCTATTATAAATGGAAATATCTGTTCAAGGCTGGAGACCAGGCTGGTTGTCTGGGCCTCGAGCAATGTTACAGTAATTGCTGTTGGTGGGTGCGTGCCCAAACATAGCGATTCTGGGGGTTTGGTATTAACAAAGCGAGTGCCACTGGACATGGTGTCAATGGGAATATCATAATGATCTCTGTTTTCTTTATCTTTTTTTAGTATTAGAATAATATAAAACATCGTACATTGATGTCTGGAAATTAAAAAATTCTATCATACTTTGCAGTGAGATGTAATATATATTCATGATGTCACATAAGACCCCTGTTCCAATACACCCGCCCACCTGCCTGCCTCCCACCTCTGCTCCCTCCACCTGCTGCCCCAGTCCCACCTGCTGCCTCCCACCTGCTGCCTCCCACCTGCTGCCTCCCCCCTGTGCCTCCCACCTGCTGCCTCCCACTGCCCCTCTGCCTGCCTCCCACCTGCTGCCTCCCACCTGCCACCACCTCCACACTGCCGCCTCTTCTCCCTCCCGAGAGGCAGTACTCTACCGCCTCGCAGCATCGCCATGCAGAGTGCAGACATACAGAATGACACACAGGCAGACAGGAGACAGAAGCAGATTTGGAGTGCCTTCAGGTCAACGCACACAGCCCAAGTGTTGACACAGGACAGACTCAATCATATAGAGGCTCAGAGACAGACACAAACAGGAAGAAGAGAAGTTCCTGTGAATATTTTAATTCTACAAGAACTTCTTCTCGACGACTCCCAGAACGGAGGAATGATCCTATAAGACCTTGTTGAGAGAAGCGTGATCCCCAACGCCACCAGCCAGAGTAGTGTATTCTCTAATCTCCTGCAGAGAGCATACGGACGACCACAGCTCGTGGAGATTCTCTCTCCGCAACACTCGAAGTGCCTCGAGACTAATGTCGTCACGCCTTCACATGCCCACTTGGGGAGTGCCAAGCGCTCTGAGTATGAGCAACAGCATTACTTTCAAAGGGCCTGACAATGTCACAAACAACAAGGTCCATGAAAGGACATATATATATAATTTCTACACCACACACACAGACCAGATGTTCCACTATCCTGTGTAGTGAAAGTGACCCCCCCCCCCGCTACACCGAAATAAATGACGATACAACGACAATAAGATTAGACATTGACGAAGCACTACATATCACTACGGGCTCACCATAGCCCGTGGTTACTTGGAACTTTCTTGTTTCAGGTAGCGATCTTTAACAACAACAACTACATATCAGACAATCTCAACCAACTAATAACAACTAGTTGACACTCTGATACATTCTACCATCTTCAAGACAGAATATCTACACACACACACACACACACACACACACACACACACACACACACACACACACACACACTGCCGCAACCAACATATAAATACAGAATTACAAAACTGCAGCTGACCCATTGCCCCCATGCGCCCTGCTTCACTCCTCTTGGTTATATTCCTTCTGGCTCTGACATGTTAACAGAATCAACGAAACTCATCTGTTATCGTCAGGCCACATAAAACTGTTAAGTTACTTTTGGAGAGTTAATTGTTCAGCTTCGTTCTCAAGTGAAGAACACATACACACACTATATATATATAATATATATATATATATATATATATATAATATATATATATATATATATAATATATATAGATCTAATTTGCGATTAAAGGCGGTTCATGCAGTTACTATAAATATAATACAGGATAGAGAGCTCTGCTTCTTTGGGCCGCGTCTCAACTGTCAATCAACTGATTTTTTTTCACACATCCCCCAGGAAGCAGCCTGTAGCAGCTGTCTAACTCCCAGGTACCTATTTACTGCTCGGTGAACACGGGGCATCAGGATGGAAAAAAACTGCCCATTTGTTCCCTCCTCCGCCGGGAATCGAACCCGGGTCCTTTTTTACTACGAATCCCGAGCGCTGTCTACTCAGCCGTCATTGGTGTGTGTGTGTGTGTGTGTGTGTGTGTGTGTGTGTGTGTGTGTGTGTGTGTGTGTGTGTGTGTGCGGCGCGCGCGCGTGCGTGTTCATGTAACGGGCTGTGGTTACATACTAAATTATGGTTATAATAGGAATTGGCTTTATATTCAGCAAATCCTTCTAAATGATAGTACTTATAGCACATAACTGACGGCTCGTACTGAAGCACACAGTTACAGCGCACGTGTTGTACTACTGTGTAGAGGGCACGGACACAGTTTCTGAATGATGTTAGAACATCATTCAGAAACCTAAGTGAGGAGGTATTAGGGCGCTTTACACTGCCTAAGTGAGGCCAGTCTTAGAGTATGCCGCGCCATCATGGAGCCCCCACCTGAAGAACACATAAGGAAACTGGAAAAGGCTCAGAAATTTGCGACGAGGTTCGTCCCAGAGTTACCAGGGTCAGGGTATGAAGAGCGCCTGAAGGAACTGAACTTGGACGAAACTAGAAAAAAGAAGGGAGGGGGGATATGATAGGAACGTATAAAATACTTCAGAGCAGGAGAAATTACTGAATTAGAGGGATTTCAGAGAACACACACACGGTATACATAGACGCGATAAAGCACCTAAATTATTGGGATCGTCTCAAAGCTCTCCAAATGTACTCGCTAGAAAGGAGACGAGAGAGATACCAAATAATATACACGTGGAAAATACTGGAGGGCCAGGTCCCAAATCTACACAGTAAAATAAATGTATACTGGAGAGGGAACGATATGGAAGAAAATGCAGAATAGAACCAGTGAAGAGCAGAGGTCCATGACACAAGCAGAGAACGCACCCATAACCAAACATGAGAGGTCTGCGGTTGTTCAACGTCTTCCCAGTGAGTATAAGAATATTATTGGAACAACCGTGGACATCTTCAAGAGAAAAATAGATTGTTTTCTAAAAGAAGTACCGGACCACTCGGGCTGTGGTGGATATGTGGGCCTGCGGGCCGCTCCAAGCAACAGCCTGGTGGACCAAACTCTCACAAGTCAAGCCTGGCCTCGGGCCGGGCTTGGGGAGTAGAAGAACTCCCAGAACCCCATCAATCAGGTATCAATCAGGTACTCAGGGGGATTGACTGAGTGGAAATAGACGAAATGTTCACACTGAATAATAACAGAACGAGGGGACATGGGTGGAAGCTGGAAACTCAGATGAGTCACAGAGATGTTAGGAAGTTTTCTTTTGAAATAGAATGAACTTAAGGAGCAGGTTGTGGAAGCAAACTATTCATAATTTTAAACTAGATATGATAGGGAAATGGGACAGGAGTCATTGCTATAAACAACCGATGGCTAGAAAGGCGGGATCCAAGAGTCAATGCTCGATCCTGTAGGCACAGATGAGTACAAATAGGTGAGTACACACAACCACACACACACACACAAGCACTTACACACATCCGGTCGATCGATTTGTATATGTTCAACAAAAAATTTGATTCGTTGGATGATGATTGGGATAAAAACAGGCATTAGGCGCTATTATGTTGTATGACGCAGAGTCGTGTGAGGCAGTAACGAGCCTCACCTGGGACTGCCGTCACTCAGGCGAGGACGCAGCCAAGCTTCTGTGTCACGTGGCAGAGAGGGAGACAGAGGTGGCAGGTCACACAGGCCATGATAACAAGACTGAATAATAAGGCAGATCACTCAGGACACAGCCCCGCTCCTGTGCCAGGTAAGTCCACTACGGGCTCACCATAGCCCCTGCTACTTGCCCCGCTCCTGTGCCAGGTAAGTCCACTACGGGCTCACCATAGCCCCTGCTACTTGCCCCGCTCCTGTGCCAGGTAAGTCCACTACGGGCTCACCATAGCCCCTGCTACTTGCCCCGCTCCTGTGCCAGGTAAGTCCACTACGGGCTCACCATAGCCCCTGCTACTTGCCCCGCTCCTGTGCCAGGTAAGTCCACTACGAGCTCACCATAGACCGTGCTACTTGGAACGTTTTGTTCCCAGTAGCTGAATCTTAAAGAACAACAACAACGCAGATCGGACAGTCATAGAAATACGTGGCTACAGTCTCTGTGAGATGAAAGTGACATATTGGGAATGAAGTTTGCCTCTTCAATGACCATGAAAAGTCATGTGCTTAACCTAGCAAGAAGGAGAGCCAGGAACACTTGCGGTCCTTCAGAGAAACTCCTGCAGCACGGGTTGCTATACCGTATTTGAAGGTATAGCAACCTTCATATAAGGTTGCTATACCTTATTTGAAGCACGAGCTAGCTCCTTTATGGGCTTACCTTCAGGACACAGACTCTGGGGTGTCCTGAAGGCGCAGTTGACACGCTGTTGCAGCCTCGGCAGCGCTCACTTGGCGCTCATCTCACAGAGGCACCATGTGTGCCAAGCTATGAGCACGCCGGACCATATATATAGTTCATCAGTTGATATATTTGGTGTAGAGATTGAAGGATGTTGCATATATGCGCTGGGAAATGTGGTGTGTGGGAAGAGGGTGGCGCATGGCCTCCATGTTAAGGTGTGTTTCAAACTCCTCCTCATAGGTAATAGGTCGCGTTTTGTACGTTTTGGTAACGAACGCTACAAATGCAACCTACTTTGACCAGTAACGGCTCACAAATATCTGCGGTTTCTATGTTAGGTGGGTTGATTGGGTTTGTTCTGGTTACATCAGGAAGTTTGATTTTATACGTAGTGCCCTGTCAGGAGAACGGGCTGGGTCTCTTGATTTGTCACACACACACGCACACACACACACACACACACACACACACACACACACACACACACACACACACACACACACACACACACACACACACACAGCTACAAAGTGTTGAGCCACAACAACAAGGCCTATCAGTGGTGTCCAGCACAACATGGCGCGGGTTGAAGGGACACAATTACCAAGAGCCCATCTGAAGGAGCTGTAGCGAGAGTGTGTAGGTGTGCCACGCCCTAGAGGAACCGGTCGTCACCTGAGCTCCCCGTCACCCGCCCTGGAGCACCAGCGCCACCACCACCACCAGCAGCAGGAGATGGAGGCCGTCATCTCCATCAACGCCAACAACAACCTGATCTCCATCAACGTTTGTCCTGCACAAACACATATACAGCACAGGCTGGAGCCTCCCCACAAGCCTGCGTGGTCGTGTGCGTCACCAACACCGCCGTCTGCGTACTCAAACCACCACCAACAACAACAGCGACTACACTTGCCTTAAACGCGAATCAAGTTGTGATTTCTGCCCATTAGCAAGATGAGCTGATTCTATCAGACTCTTTGTTTTCATAAGATAAAAAATATGAAAAAAAACGCTATCGTTATACCTTTCAGCAAGATGATCCTTACAATGGCGGATGGATTCAATATCATTCAGCGTTCTGTAACGATACAACAACTTTGTTACCTTGAGCATCTGTTTCTCTGGTGGAGACTAATGCGGCCTGATGACACATGAAAGTAATTGTAAGGTCGTCCTTTCTGTAGAGCCCCGGGAGCTCCTGCAAGCCGCCTGGGGCGCTCAACAACACGAGGGATTGAGAGTTATGAGGCCACCGCTTGTACGTTCCTGGTGTTAGAACTACCGGCGTCGTCTGGGCTCTCTCCTGCGGCCCACGTTTGGGCTCTCTCCTGCGGCCCATGTCTGGGCTCTCTCCTGCGGCCCACGTCTGGGCTCTCTCCTGCGGCCCACGTCTGGGCTCTCTCCTGCGGCCCACGTCTGGGCTCTCTCCTGCGGCCCACGTCTGGGCTCTCTCCTGCAGCCCACGTCTGGGCTCTCTCCTGCGGCCCACGTCTGGGCTCCCTGCTGTGGCCCACGTCTGGGCTCCCTGCTGCGGCCCACGTCTGGGCTCCCTGCTGCGGCCCACGTCTGGGCTCCCTCCTGCGGCCCACGTCTGGGCTCCCTCCTGCGGCCCACGTCTGGGCTCCCTGCTGCGGCCCACGTCTGGGCTCCCTGCTGCGGCCCACGTCTGGGCTCTCTCCTGCGGCCCACGTCTGGGCTCCCTGCTGTGGCCCACGTCTGGGCTCCCTGCTGCGGCCCACGTCTGGGCTCCCTGCTGTGGCCCACGTCTGGGCTCCCTGCTGCGGCCCACGTCTGGGCTCCCTGCTGTGGCCCACGTCTGGGCTCCCTGCTGCGGCCCACGTCTGGGCTCCCTGCTGCGGCCCACGTCTGGGCTCCCTGCTGTGGCCCACGTCTGGGCTCCCTGCTGTGGCCCACGTCTGGGCTCCCTGCTGCGGCCCACGTCTGGGCTCCCTGCTGTGGCCCACGTCTGGGCTCCCTGCTGCGGCCCACGTCTGGGCTCCCTCCTGCGGCCCACGTCTGGGCTCCCTGCTGCGGCCCACGTCTGGGCTCCCTGCTGCGGCCCACGTCTGGGCTCCCTCCTGCGGCCCACGTCTGGGCTCCCTGCTGCGGCCCACGTCTGGGCTCCCTGCTGCGGCCCACGTCTGGGCTCCCTGCTGCGGCCCACGTCTGGGCTCCCTGCTGTGGCCCACGTCTGGGCTCCCTGCTGCGGCCCACGTCTGGGCTCCCTGCTGCGGCTCACGTCTGGGCTCCCTGCTGTGGCCCACGTCTGGGCTCCCTGCTGTGGCCCACGTCTGGGCTCCCTGCTGCGGCCCACGTCTGGGCTCCCTGCTGTGGCCCACGTCTGGGCTCCCTGCTGCGGCCCACGTCTGGGCTCCCTCCTGCGGCCCACGTCTGGGCTCCCTGCTGCGGCCCACGTCTGGGCTCCCTGCTGCGGCCCACGTCTGGGCTCCCTCCTGCGGCCCACGTCTGGGCTCCCTGCTGCGGCCCACGTCTGGGCTCCCTGCTGCGGCCCACGTCTGGGCTCCCTGCTGCGGCCCACGTCTGGGCTCCCTGCTGCGGCCCACGTCTGGGCTCCCTGCTGCGGCCCACGTCTGGGCTCCCTCCTGCGGCCCACGTCTGGGCTCCCTGCTGCGGCCCACGTCTGGGCTCTCCTGCGGCCCACGTCTGGGCTCTCTCCTACTGTGCTGTCTCCCCCTCCTTCCGTCGTCAGAAAATATTATTTGTTATTAATTCTTCCTCGTTTTTATGTAAATGTTCAATTTCCGTAATATTTAATTACATAGTAAATACAATCTTTCCGCATATCCTTCCGGAGATAAGAGCATTTTATTTTCTCAGATAAGAGTATTTTTTCCATACGTAAGAGTGTTTTCTTTACACAAATATGAGCATTTTCTATCTACAGATTAGGGTATTTTTCTTTTCACAGATATGACTTTTCTTTCTAGTGATAAGGTTATTTTCTTTCTTCACTGTGAACACACATCGCATCCCTCGTCTGAGACATTTTTATCTTGAGTTTATCGCTGTGTTGACTCCTCTCAAGCCGCCTCGCCAGCGAACCCGTTCACCAAATCCGGTAACAGAGCCGAATTTTTTTTTTAAGTTGGTCAAGACCGTCTGCTCTAAGATTACTCAACACAATGCCTGGTGATGTTGTTGAGAAACCCTAGCGAGGCACTTCGCCCCTTTCCTTTCATATGTCAAGTCTCTACGATCTGCCACTTCAAAAAGTAAAAATTATTTAACCGATCTTCATTAATGTGGTTCTTGTGTATCTTTCCGCGCGCGATACGAAAATAGGTATGTCTCCATTCTTATGGACTTTGTACGCTTATGTATTCTCAAATGGACTTCCTTGCAGCACAGGTAATGCTTCTTGGAGCACTACTTCAGTGCATGTTGTGACAGTACGTCAAACCTGGAGATGACGAGGGCTGAGGTAGAGATTCTACATTCTACGTTGTAGAGTTCATGAGTTAAAACTTCAGCGGAAGCTGCTTGCACCAATCAACTTTCCTCAAGCAAGTTTGAAATATAAACATGCAGATGCTTGGAGTAAGATTAGGTGCTGGTGGAACATATATCCAGGTATCTTGTTAGGAGACGGGGTTAAAAACTAAACAGGTTGTTGAGGGTAACCAGATACGGGTTGAGGTGTCTCTCTCTCTCTCTCTCTCTCTTTCCAAGGGCGCCAGCCTCCACTTCTCTGCGCCACCATCCACAGATGACCATATTACCTCACCACCCACCCACGCCGCCCACTAGCCACCCACGCCGCCCACTAACCACCCACGCCGCCCACTAACCACCCACCCCGCCCACTAACCACCAACGCCGCGCGCTAACCACCATCGTCGCCCGCTAACTACCTACGCCGCCCACTAACCACCCACGCCGCCCACTAACCACCCACTAACCACCCACGCTCAAGAGTGCTATAATCGTTAACGATATTGTTCAAACGAGAGCTGGAGGCTTGTTGCGTTCGCCTTTTAACGTTCGTATTTATATCAGCTCACTGACCTTATTAAAATAATTGTAGCAAATAATATTTGCCTCAAATATATAATATGTGACATATATATGTCAGTGATGACAGATGGCGGAAAATGACGTCAGTAGCCATGAAGGTGTCAGCGTTGATGCTGCCGTGTAAACTGTCTTTGTTATACTGAGAATAATATAATATTAATAAATCAAATAAACTAATAATACGATTATTAATATCTTCTATTTAATACACAAAATTAGGGAACGCGTTCTGGCAACAACAAGTCGGACATTTTGTAAATTAATGGTTAATAACACATATAATGTGTTCAATAAATTCCAAACACTCTTACACTGTAAACTAAATTGTACAGAAAAAAGCCCACTTCTAACTTGCAACAACATAATGTTCGAAGTAATATGAAAACAAAAAGAATACTTGTAAAAATCATGATAATTATGCGATAATAATGCAAATTATAATTTCACTAATTTTAATAATATTATTATGTTTCTTTTTACGCGTTTTATTAATACTAAAAATAATAATATAAAACCTTGGGTTAGCAAGAGGTTTGTTAAGAGGATGACTGTAACAGTGAACAATAAGTCAATGTTATAAGGAATTTTTAAGGTGTTGTCGAAATTATGAATATAGTACACCTATAAGAAGGTCAAGACACTGGATAATATAACACTAGAGACCTGTAGGCATCACGGTGGACACGCAAGCCTATCGCAGTAGGCGTCACGGTGTACACGCAAGTCTATCGCAGTAGGCGTCACGGTGTACACGCAAGCCTATCGCAGTAGGCGTCACGGTGTACACGCAAGCCTATCGCAGTAGGCGTCACGGTGTACACGCAAGCCTATCGCAGTAGGCGTCACGGTGTACACGCAAGCCTATCGCAGTAGGCATCACCGTGTACACGCAAGCCTATCGCAGTAGGCGTCACGGTGTACACGCAAGCCTATCGCAGTAGGCATCACCGTGTACACGCAAGCCTATCGCAGTAGGCGTCACGGTGTACACGCAAGCCTAACGCAGTAGGCGTCATCACGGTGGACACGCAAGCCTATCGCAGTAGGCATCATGGTGTACACGCAAGCCTATCGCAGTAGGCGTCACGGTGGACACGCAAGCCTATCGCAGTAGGCGTCATCACGGTGGACACGCAAGCCTATCGCAGTAGGCGTCACGGTGTACACGCAAGCCTATCGCAGTAGGCGTCACGGTGGACACGCAAGCCTATCGCAGTAGGCGTCATCACGGTGGACACGCAAGCCTATCGCAGTAGGCGTCACGGTGTACACGCAAGCCTATCGCAGTAGGCGTCACGGTGTACACGCAAGCCTATCGCAGTAGGCGTCACGGTGTACACGCAAGTCTATCGCAGTAGGCGTCACGGTGTACACGCAAGTCTATCCCAGTAGGCTAATTGTTGACCAATTTTTCCTTTGTTTTTATATTTCGTGTTCACATTAATCTCTAATAGTTCATTTCATCCACTTGCATTAATCGGTACAGCAATGAATGGCCTTGTTTCTTGTAAAACCGGCGTTCAATCCCCGATGTTCCAAGTATATTGGCACCATTGTTACATATCCCAGCTCTTTGTCCTCACATCTCATCCATGAGCTGTATTGTCATCTTGAATTAGCGCTTTCTCCCGAAAATGACCTTACTTTACTCTACGAGCTAAGTATTGAACATAGTTAAGCACCTCTGTGGGTAACCGCTGGTGTTTGGTCTTGCGCTGTCGTTGTGGGATACGGCCGGCCACGCTGCAAGTCAGTGCATCAATCACTCTACCTAAACAACAACACCATCTTTCCTAACATCGAATGCGGATTGTAAGAAGTCCCAGGAAAAAAAGACGTGAGATTAAAGCAAATGATTGTGAAAACCATTTCGACATGTAATGGCTGAGCTCTAATCATATACCTTTTATTTTTTTTTCTCCTCTATTTTCAGGAAGGCGAAGTGATGGTCCTATCAGCATATAATTGGCGCTAAATAAGCTCTTGAGTGTCTTGTAGTATTATTCCCGGCGTGAGTCTGGACGCGGACATTTTGTGGTGGGAAAGTGGAAGGTTGTGGGCGAGTATTTACGTCATAAATATAAATTAGTGTATTGAGCGAGGGGCCCTTGTGCTCGCCTTCTAATAAGGCCCGGAAGACTTCTCACACTTATCTGTTTAAAATGCCTCTTTAAGTCCCTCAAAATGAGACTATCAGTTTCTTTAGCTATCAGGAGCCCTTAATTATGTCATTATTTTTCTTCTTCTATTGAGCATTAGCCATATAATTACGACTTTTTTCTATTGCAATCGTCAATGGTCATACATCTTTTGTAAAAATGAAAAAAAATACTTATGTTGAAATCTATGACAAAAAAATATCACATATGATTCAGTTAACAGTCAATAAGCAATCGTAAAATTATGCAAAATTAGAATTATAGCAAATTTTTCAGAAACTAGTTTTTGTAAAATTGAAAAGATGTTAGGCCGGACCCGCCAGCATACACAACAGTACCGGGCAGGTGGGGAAGTTTACTGTGGATCAGTGTGAGTACCCGCGATATACCAGTGTCTGTGGTATCACCAGCCCACGAGGTCTACGGCTTGCAGACCATCTGCTGGTTGAGGTAGGTGAGAGGACGGTGCGCGCCGTGAACGTTGTTCAGGTGTGGAGGCCGGCCAGAGGAAGGCAGAGCCCGCCATGATGACTCCCGGTCTGGGAGTCCGGCTCGCGTCCACTCAGTTTTGTTTTAAAGAAAAGAGTTGGTAATAGCGGTTGTGTGGTGCAGTCTTCGCCTTGATGTACACTGTGTAGATAGAGGTACAATATAGTAATACTGGCTTAATCTTTTACTTTGATAATCTCGTGCTTTTATGTCGATTAAAAAAATACCAATGTGCACGTAATTGTTGAAGTTGGTAATGAATGAAAACTGGGATATTTCTGGCTTGTTTAAATACTTTTTTTTATATTATTGGTAGTTGGATGTATAATTGATAATGAATAAACTGTATACGTAAATAAAAGGAAATGTGGGACTTTGGGTAATTACTGCCAGTTGCATACTATAGGCTCCAATGTCTTGATTCCAACCAAGGCTATATATAACCAGCAGAACTAACTGCCTTTTTACGGGCTATTCATGCCCGTGCCACCTCTTGGGTGCCTTAATCTTTATCAGTCAATCAACTGCCTTTAATGTAGCAGACACTTGATGCAGCGCATGTCATAACTGGCACCAAATGGTCAAAACCCATCGTGCAGGTCAAAGTACTTTATATTTGTATTAAGAAACCTATATTTCATAAAGGGTACTTCATTGTTTTAAGAACGCTTTATTTCTTATATGAGCATGTATTTTTTTTTGTCTTCCATTTCTTATAATATTTTGTCTAAAATCTCTTTTTACCGCATCTTAGTCGAAATTTAGAAATTAAACTAGTTCAGAGGAAGTAAAGAATTTACAGCAGGTGGTTTATTATTATATACTATATACTTTATCCTATACAGGTTAACTGAACAGAACATTAATAGATTGTTCTTTGTTCTAACAACTGATTGTTGTTAGGGTTGTTATTTCAGACGTAGTCAAAGTAAACATCTTTCATAGCGCGTAGCCTATTTTTTTTTATTTTTATTTTAACGCTTGCTGCTGACCAGCAGAATTAAAGCTTTCAGGTTGTACAATTCTGCATTTACCTCCAGTAAAAGGAAAAAACATACATGCATTGTTGATGGTATCGTATTGTTACGCTAAGATTAGAGTTATATATGTCGAAGTGGAGAACTGTTCTAAGATGGTGAACGTGTCGTCTCGCCTGAGAACGCTGCTGTTTTTCATGAAAGATGTTAGCAATCTAGCCTAATGATTTTAATTTTTATATGAAGACTAACAAGTTTTTTGTATTATCCATTGTTTCCGGTATTTTAAACTGTTGCACCAAAACGCGCACTTTCCGGAAAAGTGTCTTATTCGAATACATGTATTACGTCGTACTGTTTACCACAAAGTACCCGAATTGATATAAAGTACCACAAAGCTACAAACTTTCCGGAAAGTTGGCCGGAACATACGACAACAAAGCTACAACAGTGATGCCAAACGAAACCATTCAACACCAAAAAAAGTGTTTTCCTACCACAAAATCCATAAAGTTTACAAGTTAATTATACAAATTCTCAATTTAGGGATGCTAAGAAAATAAGGAAAATTTAAGCATGTCTTGACCTTCTCGTTCTCCTTGACCTGCACGTCTTCCCTTCGCAACCCGTCCTTCTAATATCACGTCGCAATTTGACGAGTACTCTACCTAAGGCCAAAAACTGTCTTACTAGAAAATGGTAGCGGTTCGCGAAAGTGACATACTGTCCCGTTTTTTGTTTTGGGTCCTCTGGTAGGTTAGGATAAGGGCACTTTAGTACGACAGTTTCTTGACGTTGGGAACGCTGGCGAGAACGGGTGCTCTTCGCCCTTTTAAATCTCCATAAACCCAATATTAGGATTCCTGAAATATTCAATACAAATCACCACTAGAGAAAGTGTCTTGATATTATACAGACATTCCATCCCTGATTTTGTCATTAAATTAGTCGATCAAAAACTATAACACGCTACTGCGCAAGGTATGGTTTGAATTTTCTCACTTCTAACAGGGATGTGAATTATGTATATATTGCTAAAGGGTTTTGTAATCTTGAAAAGTATAGCGACATTTCTGGAGAAGATATTAACATTTGCAAGGGTATGGATATAGTTCATTACTTAATCAAACTTCTAATTGCCCAGATAGATTCATTCAATAGTTTAAAACCTCACAAAAAAAAGATGATTCAGTACACATACCAAAGCTGATAAATCTAATGCTGTTGAAAAAAAACAAAGTTCTCATGTGTTTGATATTATAGTGATTAATTGTAATTAACATTCTTAAGGATTATAGCATAAAATTTCTCTGACAATTATTTATTATTCACTATGGTGATGTGATTAGGGTTTATCTCGGCTTATTCTAAAAAGAAAACGTATATAAACTAACATAATTAGTCCTAAAATAAATTATACCAATTTTATTATGTAGTAAAACTTAAATTAACATTACCCTTGTTTATAAAGAAAAACTGCACATTCGTGCAATTTTGTGCACCACAGCACCTAGTGCACCAGGAGGTGCACTAGGTGTTGTGGTGCACCAGGAGGGTGTGGCTGGTGACCAGGGAACTGCTACACCCTAAAACCCTCCCCACCCATCACTTTGTTGTTGTGTTGTTGTTATAGATTCAGCTACTAGGAACAAGTTCCAAGTAGCACGGGCTATGGTGAGCCCGTAACTTACCTGGCACAGGAGCTGGGCAAGAAGCACGGGCTATGGTTGCCTCGTGGACAGGAGATGTCTCCCGTGTATCACTTGGTTCCCACTTGAACATATAGAGACAGCGATCAGAATGGTGGTGAGGGAGGGGGGGGGGCGAGGAGGGACAGTTTGTATATTTGGAAGTTTAAAGGTTGGACGGAAGAGGTAAGGCAGGTGTTATTTATAATCTAAATTAATAATATAAGAAAATCTGTCCAAGCTTTAATTTATGGTGGGAGGTTAACAGATTTTCTGAACAGCTGTTGTTATCATGAATCAAATTTACTACTTCATTAGAATACGATCGGGATATTTATTTCCCTATTAACAAGGATCCAATTGGCAAAGTTTTATACTTCACTTTAACAAAATGCTTAAAAACTTAATGCTAAAGAGCTTATAGGGAAATTTAAGATTTGTTCCCATCTTTACCCTGCATGTTTGGCTTTATCGAGACAAACGAATAACCAGCAAGGCCAGTCATAGTTTGGTAGGCTCTGTGCATGCAACTCTCTTAAGTGGCTTGTCCAAATTCTTTCCCCGCTAGTTACTTAGATTTCATCAAGTCGAACGCATAAAAACAACGTAGATTTGGCCAAAAAGGTAACTAATTTGAACATAAATTTAGATTTAATCCCGTGAGTTTTAACGTGACGGCCCTGTGCATGAAAGAACCTGTAGATGACAGTTTTCCTGTGAGATGAACTTCCCAAATATAATTTAGATGTGTCCACTGATTCCACTGTAAATTAATTAAGTTATGTATTAAGACTATTATTTTTGTTTTAATGGAAATATTTCATAGACTTTTGGTACTGCAATGGTTGATTGTTGCCGCTGAAGGCGGCTAGTTACTGCAATGGGTAATCTTTTATCCTATGTTTGATAATTTATATTTGGAGTTTCTTGAAACAAAGATTTCGATCAGGATTTTACCCACTAATACCATATGGTTAAATATGTCGGTATCGTGTTTATATCCAATAATCTTGATCTGTTTGAGTGTCTTGATCAAATCAATGGTATAGTCTCTTCACTGATATATGTTTTAAGTTTAATATTTACAGAAAATCTACCAATAGTGCTCATATATATATTTATATTCCAACGACCATATTAAAGTTAAATATTGGATGCTCTGTTCCATGTTTCTGAGAGACCTGCGAGTTTGTAATTCAGAATTCGTCGGTGAAGAAATGACCAATGTAAATGACACTGTGGCAAAGTTGCAATATCCAAAAGCAGTCATAGATTCTTTGGTGCGCCAGGCAAACGAACTTTTTATAATTTACAAACTTAAGGTCAACCTTGACTTAAAAAAAACTGTTTTACCCTATTTTTATCTGAAGGCCTTCCAAAACTTTCCCGAGCGTTAGGATCTTTAATGTTAATTTAGTTTCCCTAAAACAATAATACAGTAGAATACATTTTCATTAAAAAGTCTTCGCCACTTCAGCAGGATGTATGTATACGATTCCTTCCAAATACTGTTTTTAAATACGTCCGACAGGCGTACGACAAAATCGGCACGTCGATATATGACAAAGGCTGCATTAAGCGCGTGAGCCATGGATCACTAAGAACTCTTAAATGACCCAGCCAGGATTCGAACCCATGACGCCAAGGATCATCACAAATGTAAACGGTACTGTGGCCACCTTACCATTGATCGTTTATAAGGATTGGTTAGTCCTGGCTTGTGTCGTAGCACAGTTACAGCCCCGCTCCTGTGTCAGTTAAGTCCACTACGGGCTCACCATAGCCCGTGCTACTTGGAACTTTTCTTCCCAGTAGCTGAATCTTAACAACAACCTGGCTTCTGCTTATTAACTAAGCTCAGTGATTAACCAACCTCGACCACACTCAGGGTTCAATTTTTAGTGATTGCATAGTTAATGTAGCCTTTGTAGGCCCAGTGGGCCCGAGCATGCGCTAGAATTTACTTAAAAACTGTGCCGAAATTGTACCATATATATATAGTGTGTGTCAATTCACCTAGTTGTATTCACCTAGTTGTGCTTGCGGGGGTTGAGCTCTGCTCTTTCGGCCCGCCTCTCAACCGTCAATCAACTGTTTCTACTACTACTTTTTTTTCACACCACACTCACACACCCCCAGGAAGCAGCCCGTGACAGCTAACTAACTCCCAGGTACCTATTTACTGCTAGGTAACAGTTATTCAGGGTGAAAGAAACTCTGCCCATTGTTTCTCGCCGGCGCCCGGGATCGAACCCAGGACCACAGGATCACGCGTACAGTGTTCTGTCCGCTCAGCCACTTGCCCCCTAGAGACGTCCTCATTATCTGGTGAAGTACGGTGAGTTCTGGATCTGTATATCAGGAGGACAACACAAGTCGTTATTTTGTATATTTAATATGATTTTGTTTTCTTTCATATATATATATATATAATATATATATATATATTATGTATGCTGTGCTGGACAAAAAAAGCAAATACAGAAAGTTTGAATAATATCTGAGAATCTGTATCTAAATCTGAAGACAAAGGACAAGTTACAGAGCGAGTTAGAGATGACACCTTGACTCCAACCCAGCGACATTCAAGGCAGTGAAAATGGGACGAGGATCTATAGAGAATTAAGCCTCTTCCGGAGGCAGACAAATGTAAACAATATAGATTTTTAGACTAATGAACGCCAGACATGACTCGTGAAGCAAACATCAATAGGATTGTATCACCTTCGTGTGTGGAAGGGAAGGGAACTATCAGGGGAAAGCGCCAAGCCATTACAACTATATAGCACTGGGAAGGGGTAGGGATAAGGATTTGGGATGGGACGGGGGAAAGGAATCGTACCCAACCACTTGGACGGTCGGGGATTGAACGCCGACCTGCAAGAAGCGAGACCGTCACTCTACCGTCCGACCGGCAGACATTCGAGTACACTTCAAGAACCTGGACAAGAAAGGGTTCTGGGTAACGTGGACTCCCAGATAAAAAAAAATGCACAAAACGAAGCTCAAGAAATTTCCGAGATGTTTCACAGAGCTTGTCCGGGAACTAAGGACTAGAATACAACAACAAATAATGAGGGAGCTGGTGCTCACTAGGTAAGAATAGAGACGGGAAATGTGTGACGTAATCGTGACATGAGTAAACGAAGAAGAATTGTTTTGTATGAGCAAGAGCAGAAAGAGAAGACATTGACTGAAACTAATCTGATGAGCCATAGGGATCTAAGAAAATATTTTGTGGAAGAGTGTGTGTAGGAGGACTATAGTAGCAGGTTAGTCGAGGCTAACTCCTTATTTAGGCTCAAAAGTATGATAGACACCAGTAAAGTCGGGAGCTATTGCATTAGATGACTGACAGCTGAAGAGTCTGAGCCGAGGAGCTATCGCTCAGTCCTACAAGAAAAACTCTACGAACACAGACAACCCATCGCCTCGGCCAAAGCCACTGACGTCATTCCTTGCTCCAAATTCAGACGAAAATTATTTCATGGAGTCACCCGGCGGAACGGACAGCTTAAATACGCTCGTTTTTTATATGCTTACATACGTCTAATTTTGCATTTGTCCAGGGGAGGGGGGGGGGGAAGGAAGAGAGTGAGAGAGGTGGAAGGGAGGGAGGGAGGTGGAAGGGAGGGAGGGAGGGTAGGCGATGGGAGGGATGGGTAGAGGGAGGGAGGGCAGACAGGCAGGAAGCACATTAATAAGCAAGGAGTTACCTGAGCGGAAATGTGGAGACCCCAAGGAATAGATGCTTGCTTGCTTGTGAGGCTTCCGTTGCCCAGAGGAAGTGAGGAAACACCCCACACCACCTGGGGGTCTACGTGAGCCTCGTTGGGCCGTGTCACGAGGGCTGGCGGCGGCGGTCGACAGGTCCTTGGCATAGTCCTCGAGTCCCCGGGGCCCCTGTCCTTGAGTTCCCCGGGCAGAGTTCCCGAAGGCCGGGTCCTTAGTCTCCCGGGTCCGGATCCTGGAGTCCGGGTCGCTGCGGCCTCACCAGACAACGGGTGGGAACAATCATGCACGATCGTTGGGTAATTGAGTGGTTCGTCTTGATCAGGAAGACGTCAGTGCCATACATTACCCACGTGATGATTTGGACCAGGTTTACGACACTGGCTAGACGCTGCAATCACCGGCTGGGGGCGTTATGGCCGGATGGTGGTTGTTGTGGCCGGCTCGTGGTTGTTGTGGCCGACTGGTGGTTGTTATGACCTGATAGCGGTTGTTGAGGGCAGTTCGTGGTTGTTGTAGTAGACTGGTGGTAGTTGTGGCCTGATGATGGTTATTGAGGCCGGCAGGTGACTGCTGAAGCCATCTGGTGAGTGCTGAGGCACAACCTGTCCTCACACTTGGCTGTTGACTGCAGCGACCGTCCTCCCCAGACGCATTCATCAATTTTAACATATTGCGTATTAAAAGTTGGTTTGTTCTCATATATAAATTATTATTATTATACATAAAAATTCTATGAATAGTTAGGCGTAGGTTAGGTTAGGTGTTTAGGCTCTGTTGGCGATTATGTGTATTTGTAGTACGTGGGTGAAGCATTTACAGCGTTGTGGTTCGAACAAAATTTGTCAGTTAAGCACTTGTTCCCGAAGTGTTCGAACGTCATCAGTTGTGAGTCGTGTGTAAACCGTTTTTCATTCATAAATAGCGGGTTTGGCGGCTGGATTAACGAGCTTGGATCTTTGTATTCGAGAACGGGCTGTGAAGCAGACTGGCGAGAAGCCAGGGGTAACTGCTGAAAACAGCTGGTGCCTGCTGAAGCCGGATGTTTCTCAATCTTCCGTTGTTGCCCTCCTGTTCTGTTGGTTACGAATCATTGCAAATGTAGGGCGTGCAGTTCGTTCCTGCTTTTCTTGACAGCTCTTGCACCGTGAACTCGAACGTATACGCCAAATAATTGTAAATAATGATTACGGTAATACCGACTTGACGAGAGTATTAGTAAGACTCTCACCCGCACTATACTGGGAATACTCGGTCCCCAGACGAAGACATTGCCATGTGCTCTAAGAATACGTCTACCCAGACCTATAGAAGAATGAAAAACTGAAAACTTTACAATTAAAACACTTTTGTTTGTCCAAACATTTTCTATAACGACCCTCGTACAGCTTCCCTTATTATGAAAAAAAAACATATCGCCACCTCTGACGAGCCTAGAAGTGTGCTAATGTAGTTTGTGAATACAAATGCACCTCTAGGGTCAGATTCACGAAGCAGTTACGCAAGCACTTACGAACGTGTACATCTTTCTCAATATTTGACGGCTTTGGTACATTTATTAAACAGTTTACAAGCATGAAAACTTCCCAATCAACTGTTGTTATTGTTATAAACAGCCTTCTGGTGCTTCTGAGCTCATTAATTGTTTAATAATTGTAAACAATGCCGCCAAAGATTTAGAAAGATGTACAGGTTCTTAAGTGTTTGAGTAACTGGTTCGTGAATCTGGC
Organism: Procambarus virginalis; assembly: GCA_020271785.1. Classification (NCBI taxonomy): domain Eukaryota; kingdom Metazoa; phylum Arthropoda; class Malacostraca; order Decapoda; family Cambaridae; genus Procambarus; species Procambarus virginalis. Next base: position 8,901,203 of record WNGS01109635.1, on the reverse strand, counting down.
CTGTGGAGACTGGTCACTCCGGTACATTGGTCATACTACTGACACTCTTGAGTAGACGTCTCACACTTCATTTACTCAACACATCATTACCCATCGTGAATGGTCACAACATAGTTATAAACTCCACCATCATCATGCACCAGGGCTTCACCTGTCGTTGTTCGCCAGCTTGTCGTCCCGTGCATAAATACGCAGTTTGAATTTGACTGCTAAGATGTTTGATGAGGTTAACCCACATTGTCCGCAAGTCTCGGTGACTGCTGATAATATTAAATTAAATACATAATACATAAATTAATAATAGACCGCCTGGATGTAATAACCTTGTTTTAGCTTCACAGCGCCTCATAGCTGAGTGGACAGCGCTTCGGATTCGTAGTCCTGAGGTTCCGGGTTCGATTCCCCGGTTGAGGCGGAGACAAATGGGCAAAATGTTTCTTTCACCCTGATGCCCCTGTTACCTAGCAGTAAATAGGTACCTAGGAGTTAGACAGCTGCTACGGGCTGCTTCCTGGGGATGTGTGACAAAAAGGAGGCCTGGTCGAGACCGGGCCGCGGGGACGCTTAGCCCCGAAATCATCTCAAGATAGCTTTGGAGATAAATGTCTGGGTCAATCCAGGACCACATCTTGAAACATAAATATTTTTGACAGTTTAACTTAAGTACACTAAATAAACAGTTTTGGGTGAAGGGCAACTAAATAAAGATCTACTGAAATTGGGAGAGTCAAAATTTTATAAAGTCGGATGACAGACTTAAGAGTTGTGGCTGCAGGAATTGTTGGCCCTGAGGTCAGGTGTGTGGTGTGTGTGTGGGTGTGTGTGTGTGTGTGTGTGTGTGTGGGTGTGTGTGTTTGTGTGTGTGTGTGTTGTGTGTTGGACGAGCAGGGCAGCTGTTGTGGGTGGGAAGCCTTCGCTGTGGCGGTTGAGGAGACTTGTGGTGGTGTACGAGAGGACGGCTGTGGCCTCATTAACACCAAGTACTTCCGTTATTTCTGCTTATGCGCTAGCATGTATTGCATATTTATAGATTTATTTGGATGTGTTAGAACAGTAAAAACTAATAAAATGTGCATTATATTGACTGTTTTGACAAACAGTCTTCATTTAGTGACCAAAATTTTTAATTAAACACACACACACACACACTCACACAGTGTGTACATAGTGGCCTCGCGACTGAGTTGACAACGCTCGGGGGTCGTAGTCCTAAGGGCCGTTTCGATTCTCGGCCGAGGTAGAAACAAATGGGCAAATTTTCTTTCGCCCTAAGAAAGTTAGGCAAAGTTTCTTTCACCCTAAGAAAGTTAGGCAAAGTTTCTTTACCCTAAGAAAGTTAGGCAAAGTTTCTTTCACCCTAAGAAAGTTAGGCAAAGTTTCTTCCACCTAGCAGTAAATGGGTACCTGGGAGTTAGACAGCTGCTACGGGCTGCTTCCTGTGTGTGTGTGTGTGTGGTTGTGTGTGTGGTGTGTGTGTGTGTGTGTGTGTGGTGTGTGTGTGTGTGTGTGTGTGTGGGTGTGTGTGTCTACTCATCTAGTTGTACTTGCAAGGTCGAGCATGTGCTCTTAAGCCCTGTCTTTCGACCAATAGTTCAATACGGTTACTCGTCTCATTAATTTTCTCGGTCTATTTACATTTAAGTTGTGTATCGACTTGGCTTCGCTAACTTCCTCATCTAGTCCGTGCCACTTACTTATGACTCTTGGAGTAAAAAAAGTTTTCTCTGACATCCCCGACTCGTCTGTGTTTCCAATTCCAATTATCTCCTCTTACTTTTCATTATTTGAACATTGCTTCTATATCTAACTTTGTCAGTTCTACTTAGTACCTTGTACGTCGCTATCATGTCTGTCCTATTCCTTCTTTTCTCCAGTGTAGTGAAGCCTACTCCTGAGTCCTTCTTTATAGTTCAGCCCCCTTAGCTTCTTTATAGTTCAGCCCGTTAATTGTGTAACGCTAGTTACACAATTATTAATGTTATATATATTATATATATATATATATATATATATATATATATATATATATAATATATATATATATATTAACATTAATAATTGTGTAACTAGCGTCAAAATTTGTTATTTGCTAGCTAAACGATCTAGAGGGTTCAGTTCCTGAAAGGATTATGTGCCTCTGTATCCTTTACACCACCGCCCACGGGATGGGTATGGGGTGCATAATAAAGAAAGAAATTGACTTGATGAATCCTGACCTCCGTTTATCTAAAGAAAATTTAGACAGGTCTTGCTTGTTGCTCAAGATCTTCAGGAGTCAAAGTATATAAACTCTCTCTCTCTCTCTCTCTCTCTCTCTCCTCTCTCTCTCTCTCTCTCTCTCTCTCTCTCTCTCTCTCTCTCTCTCTCTCTCTCTCTCTCTCTTGTCTATTGAATTCTTTCAGGTTGGCCATGCGGGGTTTTTATTGAGTGAACCCATGCTGGGGATAGGCTACGACTTCCTTCTCTCTAGATGTTCCATTGTTATCGTAAGTTTTCCATGTGTGTGTGAGTGTGTAGCCTACTGTTTACATATTAACACACACACTTATAACACACATCCATAACACACGCACGCGCACACACACTCACGGGGCCAGGTAGCCTGGTGGATAGCGTGCAGGATTCGTAATTCTGTGGCGCGGGTTCGATTCCCGCACCCGGCAGAAACAAATGGGCAAAGTTTCTTTCATCCTGAATGCCCCTGTTACCTAGCAGCAATAGGTACCTGGGAGTTAGTCAGCTGTCACGGGCTGCTTCCTGGGGTGTGTGTATGTGGTGTGGGAAAGAAAAAAAAAAAAGTAGTTAGTAAACAGTTGATTGACAGTTGAGAGGCGGGCCGAAAGAGCAAAGCTCAACCCCCGTAAAATACAACTAAGTGAATACACACATACACACATTGTGATATTAGTCATTGCATTAATCTAAGAACGTTTGGAAGGCGAAGCTTGCTGGAGCGTTGCTCGAGCCTGCAAGTAGCTCTTGAGTGAAGTGCATGTAGGTGAGCACGGTGGAGGTGGACGGGTGCAGGAGGCAATAAGTCTGGCGGCGGGGGCTACCAACATCACCGTCACCTCATCTTTTCCATCGTTTTTCCGCCGCCGCCTCGGAATTTCACACTCGGACGCGTCATGATTTGTGGCCCGCCGCCGCCACCCATCTTTTACCCGCGCTGCGGGCAAGCCCAGTTGGCCACCAGGTCCCGCTGACACTGGCGGCCAGTATTTATACACAATACATGCCTTCATGGATGTATGGAGCTATACAACGTGAGAGCTTCCGATAAATCTGGAGCTACTGAACGTGAGAGCTTCCAAGAGATCTGGGGAACTCTTTCAAAAACACATATGTGTTTTTGGAAGAGTCGCCTGGATATTTCACCGCCTGTTTTCCTATTATAAACTATATCTTATATAGCTCGGGTGTGAACACGTGACCGGGGGGGGGGTGTGGGGTGAGGGTGGGGGGAGAAAGAGGTGTGAACATGGGGAGTGACTGTGGGGTGTGGGGTTAAGGGAGGGAAGGTACATGGTAGCAAGTATTAACGATAGTACTGGCGGTCACCTCCATCACCCGCCGCCCCTGTCATTTGGCCTCCTATATCCTAATGCTTCACGACCTCTCCTTCCCTCCCTCCAGCCCTTCCCTCCCTCCCTCTCAGCAACACAGGCTCTCATTCTCTGCTACACACTTTGCTAGCGTCAAGTGTCCCCCCCCCCCCTTCCTACCCTAATCAGATCGTTCTCATGCGGCTGGAACGTCAACCGTTTTCTAATTGAAAGTTGTATGGTTTCTCATTCTTTCCCATAGTCGGGGGAGGGAAGCCTGTCCCGCTAGGTCAGGTCAACTACTGATGATCTTCTTGATGAAACCCGCAACAGTTGCCTAAGTCTCGGGTACCTATTTACTGCTTGGCGAATATGGGTATAAGGTGAAAGGAAATGTTGCCCAGCCGTTTCCGTCCCGTTCTGGGATCGTTACCATTGGATTGGTTGGGTTAAGGTGAGTTAAGTAGTGTTTGGCTGGGTTGGGCTTGGGTGAGTTATGTGATGTTAAGGTGAGTTGGGTTAGGATGTGTGAGGTGTTGCTTGGGTGGTTTGGGTTAGGATTCTTAATCAGGACCACCTATAACCCTCCCTTCATCAGGACCACCTATAACCCTCCCTTCATCAGGACCACCTATAACCCTCCCTTCATCAGGACCACCTATACCCTCCCTTAATCAGGACCACCTATAACCCTCCCTTCATCAGGACCACCTATAACCCTCCCTTAATCAGTACCACCTATATTCCTCCCTTAATCAGTACCACCTAAGTCCTCCCTTAATCAGGACCACCTCTAACCCTCCTCTTCCTACAAAATAATCGTCAATTCTTCTCCTATTATCAAGCTCAAGATCAATTTAGACGAGGACTCAAAAATTCGATGACTTGTATAGAGACACACACACAAAACTTGAAGATGTACAGTAGTTCATTGGTGATAAATACCGCGTTGTGAAGCCAGAAAACATCCCAGCTGAATGCTCTTGGGAGGTCACGATTAATAGGGATCTCGAACGATAAAATCAGTGAATGAATATCGGAGTACAGGGCGTTGTTTCCAGCGTAGGTAGGACAGACGAGTGAGTGGGTGTTGATGCGGTTAAATTGGAGCTGTTTCGTAGTGGTTATTGGGTTTTAGACAGTTTCTTGGAGTCGCGTGGTCTTATGCACCTGTTTTGGTCACGGTGTAGTTACTGGTGCTGCTGTTACTGCAGGAGCGGCCGCAGGTGCACACAGCTACTGTATAACTGGGTTGGTTCGGCACCTCTTTTGTTCCGTCAGTATTTCTAACGCTTGCTGGGAGGATATGGGACAGCTGGGGACGTCTGATAATCTATTATGAGAACGGTGTTCTCTGGACCTATGGCACCTCTGTTCCTCACTGCTCTGTTCTGCATTTCCTTCCATTTTGTTCGCTCCACAATGGTATTTAACTGTGCGAATTTAGAACCTGACCCCTCCAGTATTTTCCGTAATATATTATGTGGTACCTCTCTCGTCTCCTTCATAGAGGGTACATTTTGAGAGCTTGAGACGATCACAATAATTTTGGTGCTTTATCGTGTCTATTATGTATACCGTATATGTTCTTTGTATTCCTTTTATTTCAGCAATCTCGCCTGCTGTGAAGGGAGAAGTGAGTACTGAGCAGCACTCAAGGCGGGACAGTACAAGTGATGAGTCTAGCCATGAGCACTGTGATGGGATCCCTGGATTTGAAGGGTTTTATAAACCACAATTTTCCTTCATTTGCTCATTAAAAGTTTGGTGGTCAGACACCATTACTCTCAGATCTTTTGTATGTTTTCCTACTATGAGGAGATCTGAGTGTCTCGCACCTTGTTTCCCTATAATTTGTTAATTTTTTCCATACCTAAGTAGCTGGAATTTATCACTGTTAAACATTATGTTATTTTCCGTTCCTCAGTCGAGGACTTTATTAATATCAGGTTGTCGTCTGCTTTCTCTAAGTTGGTCCTCTTTCTCATCGTTCACAAAAGAACATATTTCATACAGGATTTTGTGTGCTTTGGCAGTCATTTTCTCTATTGCTTGCGTGGGAGTATTCTTACTTAAATAGGTTACCCCAGTCATGTCTCCAAGTCCTGTCTTCTTTGTTTTGCAGTCAATCCTCTATTATTAAAATGGAATTTATTGAATAACTCATTTTGCTTGATAATTTGGTTGGACATATTACGAGTACTGATGTTAGCTTGTACTTGAATGAGCTTGTAATCTGCGTATATGGTAGCTGAGATTCTAATGTCCCTTAATTATTTCTTCATAGTTTGTAAAGACCAAATTTAGAGTAGTTTCATTCAAAGTGAATGAAACACATCCTGTTGTTTGTTGGTTGAAGAACAATTTGTGTCAGTATCTAAATAGTTCTCTGACCTGTGGTTGGTTATTTCCAGGTATAACATTGTTTCTTATTCTCCACCTAAGACTGTGCAGGTTGAAGTCTCGACGGAATATATATATCTGGCATTGGGAGATATTGTCTTCCTTGGAGATATGGAGGCTATTCCCTAATTTATTTATCTGCTCCGTGAATTCCTCAACCGTCGCATCTGGTGGTTTGTATATTAGAATAATAACCAAGTTTATATAGTATGTTTTTACTCCAAAACTCTCTTATCACCTCATTTGTAGAGTTTAAGAGCTCTGAGCACTCAAGGTCCTCTCTAATATACAAACCTACTCGTCCATGTGACCTACATACTCGCTCACGTCTGTATAAATGATATTCTGGTATCAGGAGCCACATTCACGAAAGCACTTACGCACCTGTACATACATCTTTTCTCAATCTTTGGCGGCTTTGTTTCCAATTATTAAACAGTTTACAAGCATGAAAACTTCCCAATCAACTATTGTTATTGTTATAAACAGCCTCCTGGTGCTTCGGAGCTTATTAACTGTTTAATAATTGGAAACAAAGCCGCCAAAGATTAAGAAAAGATGTACAGGTTCGTAAGTGCTTGCGTAAATGCTTTCGTAAATCTGGCCCCTGATCTAACTGTCCACTTATACCCCCCCCCCTATATGGGCTCCTGTGAGAGTGTCAACACAGCATTGTTCTCTGTGAGGAACCGTTTATGGACGGAACTTCGTTTCTCGCCTGTGTTTTTAGTCCTCTTTCATGTTAACAAAGATAAATGAAGTTACTCTGATGCATTTTGACTGGGAGGGTTTTTAGGAAGATCTGTTATAATGTATATAATGTTATAATCTGTTATAATGTTTGTTGATCTGTTATAATGCTGTTAATGGTGCTCCAGGTACTGGTGCTCCAGGTACTGGTGCTCCACGTACTGGGGGCTCCAGGTGCTGGGGCTCCAGGTACTGGTGCTCCAGGTACTGGGTGCTCCAGGTGCTGGGGGCTCCAGGTACTGGTGCTCCAGGTACTGGTGCTCCAGGTACTGGTGCTCCAGGTACTGGTGCTCCAGGTACTGGTGCTCCAGGTACTGGTGCTCCAGGTACTGGTGCTCCAGGTACTGGTGCTCCACGTACTGGTGCTCCAGGTACTGGTGCTCCAGGTACTGGTGCTCCAGGTACTGGTGCTCCAGGTGCTGGTGCTCCAGGTACTGGTGCTCCACGTACTGGTGCTCCAGGTACTGGTGCTCCAGGTACTGGTGCTCCAGGTACTGGTGCTCCAGGTACTGGTGCTCCAGGTACTGGTGCTCCAGGTACTGGTGCTCCAGGTACTGGTGCTCCAGGTGCTGGTGCTCCAGGTACTGGTGCTCCAGGTACTGGTGCTCCAGGTACTGGGGCTCCAGGTACTGGTGCTCCAGGTACTGGTGCTCCAGGTACTGGTGCTCCAGGTACTGGTGCTCCAGGTACTGGTGCTCCACGTACTGGGCTCCAGGTACTGGTGCTCCAGGTACTGGTGCTCCAGGTACTGGTGCTCCAGGTACTGGTGCTCCAGGTACCGGTGCTCCAGGTACTGGTGCTCCAGGTACTGGTGCTCCAGGTACTGGGGGCTCCAGGTACTGGTGCTCCAGGTACTGGTGCTCCAGGTACTGGTGCTCCAGGTACTGGTGCTCCACGTACTGGTGCTCCAGGTACTGGTGCTCCAGGTACTGGTGCTCCAGGTACTGGTGCTCCAGGTACTGGTGCTCCAGGTACCGGTGCTCCAGGTACTGGTGCTCCAGGTACTGGTGCTCCAGGTACTGGGGGCTCCAGGTACTGGTGCTCCAGGTACTAGTGCTCCAGGTACTGGTGCTCCAGGTACTGGTGCTCCAGGTACTGGGGGCTCCAGGTACTGGTGCTCCAGGTACTGGTGCTCCAGGTACTGGTGCTCCAGGTACTGGTGCCCCAGGTACTGGTGCTCCAGGTACTGGTGCTCCAGGTACTGGTGCTCCAGGTACTGGGGGCTCCAGGTACTGGTGCTCCAGGTACTGGTGCTCCAGGTACTGGTGCTCCAGGTACTGGTGCTCCAGGTACTGGTGCTCCAGGTACTGGTGCTCCAGGTACTGGGTGCTCCAGGTACTGGGGGCTCCAGGTACTGGTGCTCCAGGTACTGGTGCTCCAGGTACTGGTGCTCCAGGTACTGGTGCTCCAGGTACTGGTGCTCCAGGTGCTGGTGCTCCAGGTACTGGTGCTCCAGGTACTGGTGCTCCAGGTACTGGTGCTCCAGGTACTGGTGCTCCAGGTACTGGGGGCTCCAGGTACTGGTGCTCCAGGTACTGGGGGCTCCAGGTACTGGTGCTCCAGGTACTGGTGCTCCAGGTACTGGTGCTCCAGGTGCTGGTGCTCCAGGTACTGGGGCTCCAGGTGCTGGTGCTCCAGGTACTGGGGGCTCCAGGTACTGGTGCTCCAGGTACTGGTGCTCCAGGTACTGGTGCTCCAGGTACTGGTGCTCCAGGTACTGGGGCTCCAGGTACTGGTGCTCCAGGTACTGGTGCTCCAGGTACTGGTGCTCCAGGTACTTGCTCCAGGTACTGGTGCTCCAGGTACTGGTGCTCCAGGTGCTGGTGCTCCAGGTACTGGTGCTCCAGGTACTGGGGCTCCAGGTACTGGGGGCTCCAGGTACTGGTGCTCCAGGTACTGGTGCTCCAGGTACTGGTGCTCCAGGTGCTGGTGCTCCAGGTACTGGGGGCTCCAGGTACTAGTGCTCCAGGTACTGGTGCTCCAGGTACTGGTGCTCCAGGTACTGGGGCTCCAGGTACTGGGGCTCCAGGTACTGGTGCTCCAGGTACTGGTGCTCCAGGTACTGGTGCTCCAGGTGCTGGTGCTCCAGGTACTGGGGGCTCCAGGTACTGGTGCTCCAGTACTGGTGCTCCAGGTACTGGGGGCTCCAGGTACTGGGGGCTCCAGGTACTGGTGCTCCAGGTACTGTGCTCCAGGTGCTGGTGCTCCAGGTACTGGGGCTCCAGGTACTAGTGCTCCAGGTACTGGTGCTCCAGGTACTGGTGCTCCAGGTACTGGGGCTCCAGGTACTGGGGCTCCAGGTACTGGTGCTCCAGGTACTGGTGCTCCAGGTACTGGTGCTCCAGGTACTGGTGCTCCAGGTACTGGTGGCTCCAGGTACTGGTGCTCCAGGTACTGGTGCTCCAGGTACTGGTGGTCCAGGTACTGGTGCTCTAGGTACTGGTGCTCCAGGTACTGGTGCTCCAGGTACTGGTGAAGAATGTTGGCATGCAGGATGGTTCCTACAGTATTATACACATTAAACACTCGAGGGGTCGACTCGAACCTCCGGCCAAGATTAATGGTCATAATGAGTGCTGGGGTGCCAGGTGTTGCTTCCCACCTCCTTACCCACCCCCCCTTTCCCCCAGTTTCCCTCCTCCTTGCTTCCCTCTCTTCGCTTACCCCCCCCCCCCCCCCGCCCCACCTTCCATCCCCACGTCCCCCCCCCCCTGCTTTCTACCTTCTTCCCTCTCCCTGGATTACGAGTTAAGGACGTAGGTCATGCGCTACAGGACCCCATACAAGACCACGGGGGCGCTGTGGTGTCAGATCAAGTCGCTTCTCCTGTAATTAATTTTGTCAATAAAGATGTTAATAATAATAATCCTTTTCTCCCACCTCTCCCTCGACCTGAAGAACCACACTGTACTTACTATTAAACCAAATCTAATCTAACCGGAATATCGTATGCATTTTGTGTTATGTTATTGGTTGCAGTATTCGTCAAGCATTTACGGTACCTCTTACGAAACCTGTGCATCTTTTATGGATCTTGGCTGCTTTATATACATTTACTAAACAGTTTTTGAGCACCGAAGCACTACGAGGTTGTAAAGTTTCGAAGCTCATAAAGTGTTCATTAAATGCAAACGAAGCCGCCAGGATTAAGGAAAGATGTACAGGTTTCGTAAGTGGTTGTGTTGATGAATTCGGGTCCTGTCCGTTTTGTTTAGGTCTCAGCGGTATCTTGTATGTTGTGATCATATCACCCTTGTCCCCATGGAAAATTCTCCCCCCTCATCCTCAGGGGAAAGAAATGGAGGGGGACCGCCCCCCCCGAGAGGTGCTGGCCTCTTTAAAATTCCAAATTTTCTCCTTAAATGTGCGAAACCATCCTGGGGGACTGTTGACATCTTAAGAAATGGGGTCTACCTTGATGTCTGCGAACTTCCTTAGAGATGTTGATCATCTCGAGAGGTATTGATCCTCTTGAGATGTGTCGATCCTCTTGTAGGATGTGGAGCCTCCCACGAGACCTTTCCACGAGAAGAGTTGAACTCTTTTTTTTTCTGATTTCCGCCTCGTGGGAGGTGTGGCTGCTCTTCTTCGAGGCGGTTAAGTGTCCGGAAACAGCAACTCTCTTCTGCCAGATCTGTGTTTTCTCTCTGCTATATTTCTAATATATTTTGAGCAACAGAAACACTTTTTCAAGACATAGCGTAAGAGGAGTAGAAGCGAGGGGGAAAAATAGAGAAAACAAGGACTAGAAGAGAGTAGTGCATGTAGAGGAGCAGGACAGGTATAACTTAAATAAAGGAGAGAAGGAATGAGCGAGGTAAGGAGGAGGAGGAGTGTGAGAAGTGTGGGAAAGCTGGAGGTCTGGCACAAGACCGGATGGTGTGGCTGGCGGAGGAGCCACACTCTCACACTGGATAAATGACAGGAAGAACAACAACGCCAGAAACGCAATTTAATATGAGATTTTGCCCAGTGTTTTCTAAGAGCTTCTACGTGGTGGGAGTCTGAAACGACCGAGGAGGGAAAGAGAGAGAGAGAGTGCGTGCGTGCGTGCGTGCATATTTAATATTTGTATCTGCAGGATCGAGCTATATTAGCTCTTGGACCAATTATAATTAGAGCTAATTATAGTAGCTCTAATCATTATATTTTTCCTCTATTATGTCTACTACATATATTTCTCTCTAACACACACACACACACACACACCAACACATCCCCAGGAAGCAGCCCGTAGCAGTTGTCTAACTCCCAGGTATCTGTTTACTGTTAGGTGAACAGACGCATCACGGTGAAAGAAACGCTGCCCATTTGTTTCCGCCTCTGCCGGGGATCGAACCCGGACCCTTAGGACTACGATTCCGAGCACTGTTCACTCAGCCGTTAGGCCCCCCTGCGTGTGTGTACTCACCTAGTTGTGCTTGCAGGGGTTGAGCTTTGGCTCTTTGGTCCCGCCTCATAAATTATTAACTGTCAATCAACTGGTGTACAGGTTCCTGAGCCTACTGGGCTCTATCATATCTACATTTGAAACTGTGTATGGATCAGCCTCCACCACATCACTTCCTAGTGCATTCCATTTACTAACTACTCTGACACTGAAAAAATTCTTTATAATGTCTCTGTGGCTCATNCTCCTCACAAAGAATAATTCATGTCAAATAAAATATTAGGTTAACATTGTACAACACAGGTCTCGCCAAACTCCACCAGTTGGTCCCAGCGAGCACGACTGTAATCACTGGCCACTCAACAGTCACTCCTTCACAGTTTCTAAATTCTATTTATTTTCTCAAGAAATATATGTAAAGAGTTAATTTCCGTGTTGTGTTATACCCGTTGTTTACGTTCCTGCCTTACATAACCTCTGGAAGGTTTCGTTATAGTTGAAGTTGGGTACGAATATGACTCAAAGTATATTTCCATGAATTTTTTGTGTTCGCTTTCAGAAATATTACATATCACGTTTCGTAAATATTCAGAGTGGTGTGGAGCTCCTGTCACACTGATCCTAATGTATATAATTGTCGCGCTGGTAACATACAGGAGGCGGATCACTGTGTATGTGGAGTGTCAGGGATCATGTACACCTCTCCTTGTGTGCAGGGAAACACTCAATGGTAAAATGTTGAGAACATTGTGAGGTCCACGTGCCTGTGGTGCTTGTGTAGTTGTTGTGGTTGTGTAGTTGTGGTGCCTGTGTGGTTGTGGTGACTGTGTGGTTGTGGTGACTGTGTAGTTGTGGTGACTGTGTGGTTGTGTAGTTGTGGTGGTTGTGTAGTTGTGGTGCCTGTGTGGTTGTGTAGTTGTGGTACCTGTGGTGCTTGTGTAGTTTGTTGTGGTTGTGTAGTTGTGGTGCCTGTGGTGCTTGTGTAGTTGTGGTGGTTGTGTAGTTGTGGTGCTTGTGTAGCTGTGGTGGTTGTGTAGTTGTGGTGCCTGTGTGGTTGTGTAGTTGTGGTGGTTGTGTAGTTGTGGTGGTTGTGTAGTTGTGGTGACTGTGGTGCTTGTGTAGTTGTGGTGCCTGTGGTGCTTGTGTAGTTGTGGTGGTTGTGTAGTTGTGGTGCTTGTGTAGTTGTGGTGGTTGTGTAGTTGTGGTGGTGTGTAGTTGTGGTGCCTGTGGTGGTTGTGTAGTTGTGGTGGTTGTGTAGTTGTGGTGCCTGTGGTGCTTGTGTAGTTGTGGTGGTTGTGTAGTTGTGGTGCTTGTGTAGTTGTGGTGGTTGTGTAGTTGTGGTGCCTGTGGTGCTTGTGTAGTTGTGGTGGTTGTGTAGTAGTGTAGTTGTGGTGGTTGTGTAGTAGTGTAGTTGTGGTGGTTGTGTAGTTGTGTAGTTGTGGTGCCTGTGGTTGTGGTGACTGTGTAGTTGTGGTGCCTGTGTGGTTGTGGTGACTGTGTAGTTGTGGTGCCTGTGTGGTTGTGGTGACTGTGTAGTTGTATCTGAGAACTATACAAGGTCTCTCACCACTGTAACCGCCAGACTGTATTTTATTGAGTTCGAGGTGCGATGAGAGCTTACAGAGATTATGAGTTATTTCCTGTGAGTAAGATCACATGTGTCAACACCTCTCATAAGGCAGACTGCTTGTGTTGAAGTCCTGAGGCTCTTGAAGTCACAAGGGACATCCTCACTCCACTCATCAATCACATGACACTACATATTCTAACAGATTTAACTTTACTCCAAGCTAGTAGAAAGGTGATAATATTCTGGTAGAAAGCTAGCAGAAATTTAATAGAAAGCTAGAATAAAAACTACATCTGCCTACAACTATGATTTATATTCATTTTTCTTTCAGTTGATGAATGCATAGATACAGTGATCTGAGTGTTCAGAGATACAGTAATCTGAGTGTTCAGTTATACAGTGATCTGAGTGTTCAGAGTTACAGTGATCTGAGTGTTCAGAGATACAGTGATCTGAGTGTTCAGAGATACAGTGATCTGAGTGTTCAGAGATACAGTGACCAGATTATCTGCCAAATATACAACTATATGTTCTGTATGGCACCCAGCCGCGCATGCGTGGTCGGACTCGTTCATAACACAGCGACGTAAAAGTTTGCGTTCTCTGCGTCTCGAAAGATGAATGCTAAAAATAAAATGATTTTTTTTCTGCCATGTATTTATACCAGGAAGTAGTTACCCCACACCACTGTTAGGTCATAATAGGCGTGTTAACGAGGGGACGCTGGCAACACTGGGGAGGGCTGCCACTATACCAGTTTTTCCGCGAGCCGGATATATTGAAGAGTTTTATCATCAACTAACTGCTACTTACGTAAGATTAACGCAATGTACTTGTATATATATATATATATATATATATATATATATATATATATATATATATATATATATATATTTACATTCAGATTCTTTACTAGTTAAGGCGAAAGTTAAACAAATATATGTTACGTGTCAAAATACCCAGGATGAATACCTAGGATGAATACCCAGGATGACTACCCAAGATGAATTAAGGTTACACAATTCAACATATGAGGTGGATTAGGTGTCCAGATCGGGATCGTAACGCCATTTTCAATTCGTTGGCCATTGTGGAGGCTACCTGGGCATTGTGGGGGCTACCTGGGCATTGTGGGGACTACCTGGGCATTGTGGGGGCTACCTGGGCATTGGGGGCTACCTGGGCATTGTGGGGACTACCTAGGCATTGTGGGGGCTACCTGGGCATTGTGGGGGCTACCTGGGCATTGTGGAGGCTACCTGGGCATTGTGGGGGCTACCTGGGCATTGTGGGGGCTACCTGGGCATTGTGGAGGCTACCTGGCCATTGTGGGGGCTACCTGGCCATTGTGGGGGCTACCTGGCCATTGTGGGGGCTACCTGGCCATTGTGGAGGCTACCTGGCCATTGTGGAGGCTACCTGGGCATTGTGGAGGCTACCTGGGCATTGTGGAGGCTACCTGGGCATTGTGGAGGCTACCTGGGCATCGTGGAGGCTACCTGGGCATCGTGGAGGCTACCTGGGCATCGTGGAGGCTACCTGGGCATCGTGGAGGCTACCTGGGCATTGTGGAGGCTACCTGGGCATTGTGGAGGCTACCTGGGTATTGTGGAGGCTACCTGTGCATTGTGGGGGCTACCTGTGCATTGTGGGGGCTACCTGGGCATTGTGGAGGCTACCTGGGCATTGTGGAGGCTACCTGGGCATTGTGGAGGCTACCTGGGCATTGTGGAGGCTACCTGGGCATCGTGGAGGGTACCTGGGCATTGTGGAGGCTACCTGGGCATTATGGAGGCTACCTGGGCATTAAGGAGGCTACCTGGGCATTGTGGAGGCTACCTGGGCATTATGGAGGCTACCTGGGCATTGTGGAGGCTACCTGGGCATTGTGGAGGCTACCTGGGCATTGTGGAGGCTACCTGGGCATTGTGGAGGCTACCTGGGCATTGTGGAGGCTACCTGGGCATTGTTGAGGCTACCTGGGCATTGTGGGGACTTACGGGTATGTGTTTCAGCACGTTATGGAGACATTCTCTGTTAAGACGTCAAGGTTGGACACCAGCCCCCAGGGAATGTCTCAAGAGGTTATCTTGCTTTTTCTATTTCATTTGTTCTCCCCATCATAGTCTCCCAACCACTTGGGGTGGACGGTAGAGCGACGGTCTCGCTTCGTGCAGGTCGGCGTTCAATCCCCGACCATCCAAAGGAGTTGGGCACCATTCCTTTCTCCCGTCCCATCCTAAATCCTTATCCTGACCCCCTTTTCCAGTGTTATATAGTCATGGTGGCTTGACGCTTTCTCCTGGTTCCCTTCCCTTCCCCAAGGAANCTAACGTATGGGAGAGGGTACCTACTTATTAGATTCAGTGAGAATGTAAGTTCATGGATGCTGGTAGTTTTATCCAAGCTAATGGAAATTTACACAAGCTGCAGTCTGCATGTTGCATAGAGCTAAAATGAGAAACTGAATTTGTTTAAATGATTATTTTTGTGGTTTACCTTGTAACAAACAGTCCGAGTGCCTTCAGCAGTACAACACCACAGCTGTCTCTAACACCTTTCATTGTTAACTTTGATACCTAGGGTCTTTCTTAATGATGAGTCACATTAATGATTTTCATTTGTTAAAAAATTAAAAACTTGGTAAAATATTTATGTAAGTAGATTATTGTTGTGTAGTTGTACATAAACTGTGTGTGGTATATCTCAGTTTTGTTTGGTCATACATCTACAGGTATTGCAAATTGAACATTACATTCAAAAAATCATTTAGCTTCATTTCTATAGTCCATAGTATTATTAGTGTTTTCATACTTTGACACTTTACCATTGTATATAGGCATGTTCTTTCTGTAAGAGTGGTTAAATGTATATTTTAAATTATTTTTTATTTTTTTCCAGGAGTGTAGAGGTTCGTTCCCATTGTAAATGCACATACTGTCGAAGTGAATTTCAACAAGAAAGGTAAGGAAAGTCTTGGATGGGCATTTCTTTATATAAAACATTAAATACTGTAAGGCAAAAGGTGCTTTTTTTGCCGTTATGACGCCATAAAATTTTTCCATGGTGCTGTATCTGCAATTAAATATAAAATACAGTACAATATATATAAAATAATTATATGACCCTTACCTACATATCATTTAACAGCAACAGTTCTTTTGATTAAAAATCTGAAAATAACCAAAATAAAATACTTAAATATTGCATTTGTGCAAATTTGAAAATTACCATTAGTCCAAAAATTCAGTGCTTCTTTGTTCTCACAAGGGCTTCTCAAAGAGAACATTGTCTGGTGATGACTAGTATGGGTGTTGCATATTTCATTAAAGAATACTACAGAAAGTTGATACTACTGTAATTGAAAGAAAAACTTTGTCTTGCCTCCCTTCCATGCAATAGTCTTGCCTTGATAAGTAACAAAGAATACACTAATATTTAACATATTTCTTTACACATATACTGTAGTTGCACATATAAATTGTGTTACATAAAATACAAACATTGTTAGGCTTACATGGTGGGAAATAGGGTAACATAATACAGTATCTTTAATCTGAAAACATCAGATCTGTAATGGGCTTAACCTTCATTGTTTTAAGTTTTAATGCTGAGTTTGTTATATATCACAGATACAGCAATAAAGTACAATACTGTATAATTCAGTAGCATAATGCTGCTGTACTTGAAATACTAATTTTGTCTGGAATATTGTACAGTATAGGATTTTTATCCTGTATTTCATTATGCATCCCAGTACTGCACCTCATTCATTAAGATTTAAAGATGATAAAATAGCAAAAAAAAACTGATTGAATACTAGACATAGACCTAGACAGTAAAATGTATACCTATATTGCACGAAGCCAGTTCCTGGCACAGCTCAAAGGAAAGGTCTTAAAAACAAACACAACCTGAAGTCCACATGAACTTTAGAAGTTTGGTGGCATTGAGCTGGTGTAGTTATAAGTTAAATAGGAAAAGTAAGGAAACAAAGCTGCCAAAAATTTAAGAAAGTTCACTTTTGCAAATACAGTGGGAGACAGTTGGAGACATTGTACCCAAATGCAGCTTTTACATGTTACACACACGTGCACTGGTGTAGGTAACAAGTTTTCCACCAAATGCCCTCGTCAGTTAACAACTTCAGGTTGTTTTGCTTTGAAGCCTGTCATGGTCTAGTGGGCATTGCATGCATATGGGGTGTCCTGGGACAGAAGCTTGATTCCATGGACTGTTCTAAAGTTTTTCTTGAGTATATAATGCTATTATGATTTCATTAATAATTGTTAATGGTATCTAGGGAAAAAAGAACATCTTCATATTAGAAGTTTAATAAAAATACAGAGAATAAAAAATATATGTTCCTTTCAAATCAAAATGGTCCCTCCTCCCCTCCCCAGGAAAAAATTGTGTTTATTGGCTGTATGCATTTACAGTATGTTAAGAGGAAAAGTTTTTTTTTCTTAATACAGTATACATGTCATAAGAATAATTTTCCATCAGGGTACTTACAAGATGAGTTATGCCTATGGTGTCCCTTCTTCCCAGGACTCTTGTCCTATAACTTTCAGACACTACTGATGGTTTTGGCATCTACCACCACCTCACTTGCTCCAACTGTCTCCCACTGTATTTGCAAAAGTGAATTTTCTTAAGTTTTTGGCAGCTTTGTTTCCTTACTTGAATCTATGATCTCTTGTTCTTAAAGTTCTAAGTTTCAAGAATTCTTATTGTCAAATTTGTTGATTCTTGTTATTATTTTGTGCATAGTGATCATATCGTCTCTTTTTCTTTTATATTCTAGCTTTGGTATATTTAACCATCTCTAGCCTCTCATAGAAGTTGTCTTTGCACCTGCTCCAGTTGTTGTGCTTCTTGAGATATGGGCACCATACAACTGCTGCATATTCCAATTTTGGTCTCATCGAAATCGTGAATAGCCTCTTTAATATTTCGCTATCCTCATATGCAAAGGCAATTTTGAAGTTAGAGGGCATAACATAGGCGCCTCGCACAATGTTCATTATGTGGTTCTCAGATGAGTTCTCTATCCAGAACTGCCTCTAGATCTCTTTATCAGAGTTCTTTAAAGCCTTTTCACGAAATTTTTAAGTTGTTTGTGGCCTATTTTCTTCTGTTCCACGTTCCATAAGATTGCATTTATACACATTAAATTCAATCTCCCAAGTGTCCATGGAAAAAGGTCATATACAGTACAAACAAATTAAAAATGGGAAAGTTTATCTTGTAGATGATGTTACCAATCTAACAAGAATATTTAAAAATGCATTAGAAAAGTTAAAAGAATTTATGAAGTACTGTACATACAACAGGATAGGTAAATCCTTAAGATTCTTACAGATATACTTGATAAGACAAAGCTTATGAAGAAGACTGAGCTATTAAAAAATGACAGGTTGATAAATGTCAAAGAAAGTTGTGGCATTCTAAATACAGTAAGTACTACTTTGCCTCTGTATTTAGTAAAGGCGACTTGAAGAAATGTGCAGTATGTAGGTGGTAAAGAAGATGAGTTTGTTAGTGGAGACCAGGGAGGAAATTGCTGAATATACAAATTATAGTCCAATAGGTTGTCATGACAAGACTAAGTCTTTGCCAGGACATTAATGAATGTAAAAATGAGCTTAGCAAGCCATGGGTTTGCATGCTTGATAAATCATAATAGGACAGAGTATCAAAATTTTTGGAGGGTTGCTGATGTCAAGTCAGTTAAAAAAAAAAAGATAGTGTGTATTACTTGCATCAAACTGTCTGCTAATTGGCTTAGTTTGTTGTCAGGAAAATAGAATCAATAATCACAAACCTCATTAATTTTCATTAAAAAAAACAAAGAGTAATAAGAGTGTCACAATAAGGTCTTTACAATGGGATGTGCATGTTTAAAATCAAAAGAAAATCCTAGCATATTTCAAGCAGATGATAGTGGAAAGAATTCATTTTTTCCTTAACTTTAGCAAAACCATTGCTTCTGGCTCAAAAGACAACTTAGAAAGATAGTGGCACATGGTATTAGGGATTAACCTAAGTTTGAGTAGTGCATGATTTTTTAAAAGGAAACAGGATTATAATAAATGATCTTGTTTGAATGTGGGGCACTGTTGAAAGTGACCTTCCCGGGCTCTGTGCTGAAATCTGTTGTTTCTACATACAGTACCAGTATATAAATGATTTTGATATGATTCAGATGTGAATTGAACAGTAGCATTTGGAAATTTGGAGATAATGCAGAAACAAGGCAATAAATAATTTCAAAGTCATAATTCCAATAATTCAAATTAGATAGGCTTTTAAAATTTATAAATGTTTGCAGCTGCAGTTTAATGCTGACACATGTAGGGTTCTGAGCCTAGGAAATAATATAGCAGTTGGCAAAATATCGGCTGAATTATGTTGAAAATGTCAAATATATATGGAAAAAAGTTTTGACAGGTGTGATTAGTTAAGCCAAAAAATCATTGTATATACAGTATGTATAAAATAATGCTGAAAGGTTACCGGGATTCAGAAAGCATAAGCAATAAATCATTTAATGATGATGTTCAGAATTACCCTACCTTCGTTAGTCCATATTTAGGTTATAACAGGAATCGACCAAATTGGCAAAGAGGAATTCCTGAAACCAGCAATGTCAAGTACAAAAGGTCACAGATTCAAGCTAAGGAAACAAAGGTGTGAACAAATTTTAGTAAGTTTCTTTTGCAAACAGAGTGGTAGGCGGTTGGAACAAGTGAGGTGGTGGTGGAGGCCAAAACCGTCAGTAGTTTCAAAGCGTTATACAACAATGGGTGCTGGGAAGACGGGACACCACGAACATAGCTCTCATCCTGTAAGTACTCTTGTGTAATTATATACACAGAGCAGGAGGGACAGAGAAAGAGATAGGGCGGGCGAGAGAGGGAGGGAGGGAGGGCAGGCAAGAGAGAGAGAGAGGGAGGAGGAAGTACTTACCTAATTGTGCTTGCGGGGGTTGAGCTTTGGCTCTTTGGTCCCGCCTCTCAACTGTCAATCAACTGGTGTACAGATTCCTGAGCCTACTGGGCTCTTATCATATCTACATTTGAAACTGTGTATGGAGTCAGCCTCCACCACATCACTGCCTAAAGCATTCCATTTATTAACTACTGACACTGAAAAAATTCTTTCTAACATCTCTGTGGCTCATCTGGGTACTAAGTTTCCACCTGTGTCCCCTGTGAGGGTGTGAGGGTTGGCGAGAGAGAGAGAGGGAGGGAGGGAGGGCAAGAGAGAGAGAGGGGGAGGGCGGGAGAGAGAGAGAGGGGGTGGGCAGGTGAGAGAGAGGGAGGGCAAGCGGGTGAGAGAGAGAGGGAGGGCAAGCGGGCGAGGAAGGGGAGGATGGAGGGAGGGCGGATGAGAGAGAGAGAGAGAGAGGGAGAGAGGCTGAGAGTGAGAGAAAGAGGCTGAGAGAGAGATGAACCTCTATTAATGGAGTGAAACAAATAACAGAAGTGCCTAGGAATGCTAGGTACCTGTAATTGCAAAATGATGATGCTGGGAAGCTATGATCAATAAAGTAAGACCTTTCAAAGAAAAACAGAAGCTAATACTAAACCTTGAAGTGAAACGTCTAAATGGGAGTAGGAATGGAGAATATTTTTCTGCAAGGTGATAGGGATTAGGAAGTTTTTGAAATGGTAACCATAGACCTCAATTATAGACCTGTATCATTGACAAGTGTAATAGTCAAAATATTGGAAAAAATAATTAAAATTAAATGGTGGAACACCTGGAGAGAAACGATATATCAGACAGACAGTATGGTTTTCGATCTGGAAGATCCTGTGTATCGAATTTATTCAATTTCTATTATCGAGCCGCAGAGATTCTACAGGAAAGATATGGTTTGGTTGACCGCATCTATCTGGACCTAAAAAAGGCTTTCGACAGAGTTCCACATAAGAGGTTATTCTGAAAACTGAAACATATTGGAGGGGTGATAGGTAAGCCTCTAACATGGATGAAAAATTTTCCAACTGATAGAAAAATGAGGGCAGTAATCAGAGGCAATGTATCGGACTGGAGAAATGTCACAATTTTGAAATGTCTTCTCATGAAGTGGAGTACCACAGGGTTCAGTTCTTGCACCTGTGATATTCATTGTTTGCATAAATGATCTGCCAGATGGAATACAGAATTATGTGAACATGTTTGCTGATGATGATAAGATAATAGGAAGGATAAGAAACTTTGATGATTGTAATGCCCTTCAAAAAGACCTGGACAAAATAGGTACTGTATATGGAGCACCACTTGGCAAATGGAATTTAACGTGCATAAATGCCATGTTATAGAATGTGGAATATAACATATGTGTAGATCCCACACAACCTATAAATTATGTGGAAAATCTTTAAAGACTTCTGATAAAGAAAGAGATCTAGGGGTGGTTCTAGATAGAAAACTATCACCTGAGGATCACATAAAGAACATTGTGCGAGGAGCCTATGCTATGCTTTTTAACTTCAGAATTGCTTTTAAATTCATGGATGGCGAAATACTAAAGAAATTGTTCACGACTTTTGTTAGGCCAAAGCTAGAATATGCAGCGGTTGTATGGTGCACATATCTTAAGAAGCACATCAACAAACTGGAAAAGGTGCAAAGACATGCTATTAAGGGCTCCCAGAGCTGAAGGGCAAGAGCTACGAGGAGAGGTTAGAGGCATTAAATATGCCAAAACTAGAAGATAGAAGAAAAAGAGGCGATATGATCACTGTACAAGATAGTAACAGGAATCAATAAAATTGATAGTGAGGACTTCCCGAGACCTGGAACTTCAAGAACAAAAGGACGCTCAAGCAAAGGAAACAAAGGTGCCACAAAAACATTAGAAAATTTTCTTTTGCAAACTGAGTGGTGGACAGTTGGAACAAGTTAGGTGAACAGGTGGTGGAGGCCAAAACCATCAGTAGTTTCAAAGCGTTATATGACAGTGCTGGGAAGATGGGACACCACGAGCGTAGCTCTCATCCTGTAACTACACTTAGGTAATTATAAGAACAAACCAACAAAATTATTAGAGGAAAGGGAGGTAAAGGACAAAGGGAGATGGAGTGAAGAATTAAAGAAACTGTTCATAACTTTGTGAGGCCAAAATTGGAATATTCAACAGTTGTGTGGTGCACATATCTTGAGAAACATATCAATAACCTGGTAAAGGTCCAAAGACATGCTACGAAATGGCTTCCAGAACTGAGAAGCTAGCTACGAGGAGAGGCTAGAGGTTTTAACATTTTTGCATCACACTGACACTAAAATACATCATCCTATTGCTTTTCATAAATATCCACATACTGTACTGTATTCATTGCTGTTGCACACAATCTATTATAAATACTGTATTTTTTCATTTATTCACTAGAGAATTAAATGTCAAGCATTTTAACACCAAATTTATAGTTATACCCAATAAATAACTTAGAAAATGTAAAACAGTTGTAAACATATTTTGCATTGCTGCACAAGGAGCTAAAAATGTTTGCAGGCAAGAACACGTGGAGAAGCCACATCACCAAAGTGTTAAAAATGCCAAAGCTAGAAGGTAAAAGAAAGAGGCGAAATGATCACTACATACAAAATAATAACAGAATTAAGAATTAGAATTAACAAAGGAGTTAACAAAGAATTCAGAATTAACAAAGGAGTTTCCTTGAAACTTGCAACTTCAGGAATAAGGGGTTATAGATTCTAAGGTGCCAAAATAAAATTAAAAATCCTCTTTTGCAAACAGTAGATGATTGGAAGAAGTTGTGAGGTGGTGGTGGATGCCAAAACCATCAGTAGGTTAGGAGTATAATATGACATTATTGGAAAGACAAAACACAGTGAGCATAGCTCTCATCCTGTAGCTATACTTAGGTTCTGTACATGCCTGCACGTACATACGTGTGGGGGATTTCCAGAACTTAAGAACAGCTATGAGGAGAGGCTGGAGGCATGTTTAATGCCTCCAGCCTCTCATGGAGTTGGAAGATAGGAAGAAGAGAGGTGATGTGATCACTACATACTGAATAGTAATATGAATTGACAAAATTGGTAAGGAAGATTTTTTTTAAACCTACAACTTAAAGAGCAAGAGGCCATAGATTCACTTTAAGGAAACAAAGGTGTCAAAAAATATACAGAAGTTCTCTTATGAGCCGTTATAAAAGATTGAACAGTTTCAAGTGAGAAGGCAGTGGATTCCAAAACTATTGGTGTACAGTATCATGACAGATTGTTGGAAAGATAGGATACCACGAGTGTAGCTCTCATCCTGTAACTGCATTTGGGAAATTACATGCAGTTCTCTACAAAAGTATGTGCCCTACCTTGAGGCGGTGCATACTTGTGGCATAAAAGGAATGATAGTTGTGTGGGTGAAATATGAGACAGAAGTTTGTGCTGGGAACAAGATGTTGGGGTTTCCTAGTTTCCCGGAGGCATACAGCTGATGGGCTCATTTGGCCCCGGGCATTCATAGTGAGTGGTTGTGTTGCATATATCACTCTGGCACTTCGCTGTTTGATATCGCAGTTAACAGTGGTGTTGGTGGTATTAACTCCTTTGCATTCATATAGATTATTAAAACCCTGCTTACTTAATTTGCATAAAAACCTGGAGGTGATAATTAAAATCAACCTAGGATAACTGCATTATGCCTGTGATCATTGTATAAAGATTATCACACTTTAAGGGTTAAAAGCAAATAATATAAATATTAAGATATAACATAAATCTTGTAAATAGACTCAAATTTACATAATTTGTACAATAGCGTACACAGTTTTTCACTTGCATGCAATGTAAAATTTACCAAATAACTTAATTTCTAAACAAAATTTTAGATATAGATGAGGTATGAAATTTGAGAATTGTGTGTTACTGTATTCTTAGCATTTTTTGTCTGTATGGGGTGATTTTTCTTCTCTCTTGAGATAGCAGCACCTACTTGGGTTGAGCTCTGGCTTCTTGGTCCCGCCTCTCAAATGTCAATCAACTGGTGTACAGGTTCCTGAGCCAACTGGGCTCTATCATATCTACATTTGAAACTGTATGGAGTCAGCCTCCACCACATCACTGCCTAATGCATTCCATCTGTTAACTACTTTTACACTGAAAATGGTATTTCTAACGGCCCTGTGGCTCATTTAGGTATTCAGTTTCTACCTGTGTCCCCTTGTTCGCCTACCCCCACGTGTTAAACTGTTTATCCTTATCTACCTTGTCAATTCCTCTGAGAATATTGTAGGTAGTGATCATGTCTTCCCTTACTCTCATGTCTTCCAGAGTCATGAGGTGCATTTCTCGCAGCCTTTCCTCGTAACTCATGCCTCTTAGTTCTGGGACTAGCCTAGTGGCATACCTCTGAACTTTTTTCAGCTTCTTCTTATGCTTGACAAGGTGCGGGCTCCATGTTGGGGCCGCATACATGCTGTATGTGTGTGTGTGTGTGTGTGTGTGTGTGTAATTTTTTTTTTCTATTCATAAATTTTCTTTTCATTTCAGCAAAAGCAGCACTGTCACAATCTGCAAGAAATGTGAATCCATGGTTAAACAATATGGTAAGCCCTCAGCGTGTGAATACTGTAACGTTATAGCAGCCTTCATTGGTAACAAGTGCCAACGTTGCACCAATTCAGAACGCAAATATGGTCCACCTCTGTCATGTGACCAATGCAAGCAGAAATGTGCATTTGACAGAAAAGATATTGACAGGAAAAGGTGAGTGAAAGTTTGTTTGTATAGTACAACAAATAATGGTGTTCCTTGTGCATACATAGCTGCTATGCTAAGATTTCTTTTACTGCATTATCACATTTATCAAGGGCCTGTACATAATTCGTGTACACGTATAACTAATACTGGTGGAGGTTTTATATTTTTTTTTTTGTATGTGGTTAAAAAGCATTATTTTGGTTTCCCTGTTTTATGACTTTTCTGAACAGGTTGAACAGGTTTCTGAATACCCAAGCACCAAGTCAAAGGGTAGTGTTCAATTGTCTAACAAAAAAAATAACATCACATAGTGATTCAGATGACAGTGTACGATTACTTAATTTACACTGAGGGGAAAGTGTTGTTGTTGTTATTATTATTATTATTATTATTATTATTATTATTATTATTATTATTATTATTATTATTATTATTATAAGAGTCAAATGATATAGGAGCAAAATGTTTTCAAGGGTTTCCAACATACAGTATTATTTGATTCATGGCAAGCATGCATACTTTCTTTCTTTTTATGAAGTACAATATTTGAGTTTTACTGTCCAATTACAGCACTTAATTATTTTCAGAGTTTGATGCTTTCAAATCCTAAAGACTAATATTTTTATCACTTTGAAAACAACAAAACCATGGCACTGCATTACATACATCTGCAGTAGTAACTCGGCAGATTAAATGTCTGTCCTTATTCTAAAAAAATTTCCATCATTTCTAGTTGTGGTCTTTGCCATTAGAAAAAATATGAGTAGTTTTCTTACATTTTGTCATCACTTACTCATCCCATTAAATAGCTTCTCTCATTTTTCAACCATTTAGTGCAATTTCACACACTTCCTAAACATTTCTTGTATAGCCTATATCATATCCCAGTGTGTCAGTAAGGTTTATTTGTTCATAGTATCTTGCTCCATAATGATAACCATTTGATCTTGTGTACTTGTTTACCAATTCTCTGGCATTGAGCATTAAACTTGCCAACTTTGATTCTTAAACCCCTTGGTTCATTGTGAGTATGATTAGCCTTTCTGCTTTTGACATCATCTTGTACAGTCTAACATATGAGAAGACAGTCATCTAGGTGTAGTATGCTTATTACCTTTGTGCATGGAACTTTCAGCAAGTACATAGTTGATTAAACTCTTTTCTACAATTTGTTTAATCAGTACCATGTACAGTATATTTATGCCCACTACTGTATATCTTTACATTTAAATATATAATAATAATACACAATTTCCACTACATAGCTTAACTGTAATTGGCTGTACTAATTATGGCAAGAAAATTTGTAGCAGTGAGAGTAATTTGTATGTCATTCATACATCTAAAGACCCCCCCCCCCCCTTCATCCCTTCCCCAAGCACTCCCACATACCTCACTTCCTGCCCTCCCCTCTCTCATTCCCCCTTATCTCTCTGTCCACCCATCCCTTTTTTCTCAGAACAGAGAGAGACAGATAGTGGTACACACTTAGAAGAAATTAACTGAGAAGGCAGTGGTTGCCAAAACCATCAGTAATTTCAAAGCATCATAGAACAGAGTACTGTACTGGGAAGACAGGGACCCCATAAGCATAGCTCTCATCCTGCAAATATACTTGGGTATTTATACTTAGGTATAATGACACATGCGCGCGCGCACACACACACACACAGGAGAATAGGCCGATATGTAAAAGGGAAAGATCGATCTTTGAGGATCACCCTAAATGGTGCCAAACAGATGGAAGAAGTACTAAGGAATGCTAAAAATTACGTAATGATGAGGATGGGAAAGTGTGGTCGTTAAGACGAGATCTTTCAAAAGAAGATAGAGAGAAGCTGAAACTGAACCTCGCCGAGGCAAAACGTTTAAATGAGAGCAGGAATGAAGAAGATATAAATTCTTTTTTCTACAAAGTGATAGAAGTAGGCAGACCAGTGAAGTGGTACATAAAGGCAAACCAACAAAATCATTAGAGAAAGGGGGAGTGAAAAATAAGAAGAGGGGGAACAAGTTCCTGAAGATTGCATACACCAACATAGATGGAGTAAGGTCAAAGATACTGGAGTTAAGTGATATAATACGGCTGCAGACACCAGACATTGTTGCACTCACGGAGACAAAACTTGAAGATGTTATTTTAAATGAGGTCATATTCCCAAGGGGCTACTCAATTTGGAGACGGGACAGAAAAATCAGGAAAGGCGGTGGCGTTGCTGTGCTGGTGAAAGAACACCTAAAGGTGAACGAAATAATGACTGCCAATCCACAAGAAGTTGATATAATAGCACTAGAGATCTACCATGAGGATGATAAACTAATGATCATAAATGCATATAGTCCACTGCTAAGCAGCACATGGTCAAAAGAGGAGCTAGATAGTAAACGAGAAGGTCTTATAACAATCATGAGAGAGATCATAGCAAGAGCGGATAACGATAGTTCACGGCTGTTGATAGTCGGCGACTTCAACTTGAAATCCATAGACTGGGAGGCATATGAAGCTAAAACAGAAGATTTCTGGACCTGTAAATTTGTAGACCTCATCCTGGAAACATTCTTGTATCAACATGTTAAACAAGCTACGAGGATGAGGGAAGGGGACGTTCCCTCCATGCTAGATTTGATATTTACCAGGAAGGAGGAACAAATATTTGACATTCAGTACCTTCCTCCCTTGGGTAAAAGTGACCATGTCTTTTTGGGAATAAAGTATGCAATGCGATATAATCTGGAAGAAAATATGACAGTCATGCAATTGAAAAACCTGATTTTAGGAGAGGACATTATGGCAACCTTAGAAAATTTTTTAGTGAGTATAATTGGACAGACTTGTTGCTAGGCAAGGAAGTGAATGAGATGTATGTCAAGTTTTGTGAAGTATATGATAAAGGAACAAAAAAATTTATACCAAAACAGAGAAGCAGAACTAGGAAACAGGATTGGTTCAACAGAAAGTGCGAGAGGGCCAGAGACCAAAAGTCACAAAAATGGAATCAATACAGGAAGAGGCCAAACCCCCAAACATACCAGCGATACAAAGATGCGAGAAACAACTACACGGCAGTGAGGAGAGAGGCAGAAAGAAATTTTGAAAAAGGGATTGCAGACAAATGTAAAACAGAACCAGGTCTATTCTATAAATTCATAAACAACAAATTGCAGGTAAAGGATAATATTCAGAGGTTGAAAATGGGAAATAGATTCACGGAAAATGAAAAGGAAATGTGTGAAACATTAAACGAAAAGTTCCAAAGTGTGTTTGTACAAAATGAAATCTTCAGGGAACCAGATACAATAAGAATTCCAGAGAACAACATAGAGCACATAGAGGTGTCTAGAGACGAAGTGGAAAAAATGCTCAAGGAGCTAAATAAGAACAAAGCAGTTGGTCCAGATGGAGTTTCACCATGGGTTCTGAGAGAATGTGCACCTGAGCTCAGCATTCCTCTTCAACTGATTTTTCAGGCATCCCTGTTTACAGGAGTTGTAGCTGATGTGTGGAAAAAGGCTAACATAGTTCCAATCTACAAAAGTGGAAGCAGGGAAGACCCCCTTAACTATAGACCGGTATCATTGACAAGTGTAATAGTCAAAATATTGGAAAAAATAATTAAAACTAAATGGGTAGAACACCTGGAGAGAAATGATATAATATCAGACAGACAGTATGGTTTTCGATCTGGAAGATCCTGTGTATCGAATTTACTCAGTTTCTATGACCGAGCAACAGAGATATTACAGGAAAGAGATGGTTGGGTTGACTGCATCTATCTGGACCTAAAAAAGGCTTTCGACAGAGTTCCACATAAGAGGTTGTTCTGGAAACTGGAAAATATTGGAGGGGTGACAGGTAAGCTTCTAACATGGATGAAAAATTTTCTGACTGATAGAAAAATGAGGGCAGTGATCAGAGGCAATGTATCGGACTGGAGAAATGTCACAAGCGGAGTACCACAGGGTTCAGTTCTTGCACCAGTGATGTTTATTGTCTACATAAATGATCTACCAGTTGGTATACAGAATTATATGAACATGTTTGCTGATGATGCTAAGATAATAGGAAGGATAAGAAACTTAGATGATTGTCATGCCCTTCAAGATGACCTGGACAAAATAAGTACATGGAGCGCCACTTGGCAAATGGAATTTAATGTTAATAAATGCCATGTTATGGAATGTGGAATAGGAGAACATAGACCCCACACAACCTATATATTATGTGAGAAATCTTTAAAGAATTCTGATAAAGAAAGAGATCTAGGGGTGGTTCTAGATAGAAAACTATCACCTGAGGACCACATAAAGAATATTGTGCGAGGAGCCTATGCCACGCTTTCCAACTTCAGAATTGCGTTTAAATACATGGATGGCGATATACTAAAGAAATTGTTCACGACTTTTGTTAGGCCAAAGCTAGAATATGCAGCGGTTGTGTGGTGCCCATATCTTAAGAAGCACATCAACAAACTGGAAAAGGTGCAAAGACATGCTACTAAGTGGCTCCCAGAACTGAAGGGCAAGAGCTACGAGGAGAGGTTAGAGGCATTAAATATGCCAAAACTAGAAGACAGAAGAAAAAGAGGTGATATGATCACTACATACAAAATAGTAACAGGAATTGATAAAATCGATAGGGAAGATTTCCTGAGACCTGGAACTTTAAGAACAAGAGGTCATAGATATAAACTAGCTAAACACAGATGCCGAAGAAATATAAGAAAATTCACTTTCGCAAACAGAGTGGTAGACGGTTGGAACAAGTTAGGGGAGAAGGTGGTGGAGGCCAAGACCGTCAGTAGTTTCAAAGCGTTATATGACAAAGAGTGCTGGGAAGACGGGACACCACGAGCGTAGCTCTCATCCTGTAACTACACTTAGGTAATTACACACCTTGCATTGAAATTTGATAAGGTTTTGATTTTATTTGCAGGTAGATGGAAAAATATTATGTTGGCTATGTACACTCTCATACAAGCGAGCATTGGCAAAAACAAAAGTCACCGATCCTGCCAGACATTCTCATATAAAACTTGGGATGCGGTCTGGTCACCATGAGAAAAAAGACAAGTAAGTTAGCAATACTTGTAGTGTAATACTTCTCATAATTCTAAACAAACCTGCTTTTTGGATTTCATTCACATGATGATGTTTCCTGGGACAATATTGTCATGGTTCGATGAAGCACATTATTTGGTTCTAGTATAAATTTTTATTGTATCCGCTAAGTATTTTTTGTATTAAAGTTAGTGTAAGAGTCAAATACTGGGAATCAATTAAAAAGATTACAAAATTCAGATGGTATTATGGATGTTTGACTCCTTGAACTGCCTCCCTTATTAATTGTTCTGTCCTGGTCTCCTTTCTACTCCCAACTGCATTTATATATTTTGCATTAAACTCGAGTGACCACACCATTTGGTCACCATTTGGTCCGGGAGACATCTCCCGTCACGCAGGGTGCAGTCGCACCTCCACAGATCTCCAGTATCATCTCTCGATACTGTTAATGGCTCATAAGGGCCACCACTTACGGGCTATTCATGCCCGTGCCACCTCTTGGGTGGCTTAATCTTTATCAATCAATCAATCGGTGACCATTTGTGCACCCATTTCTGCTGCCTGGCCACAACCTCTTGTCAATAAGGAATTGCATAATGCTGCATTAGAAGCATTAGAAGTTTACATATTGGAGCACAAACCATATGTCACTGGATGTTCAGATTTTCATGGAAAATATTTTGATGTATGGTGACTGATTTGGCTCAAAATGTAACCAGAGGAACAGAATGTTGCAAAAAAAAATCATTACAGTTGTAGAGAATTATGTTCACTCAATCTTTCCAGCCAGTATTGAACGTTATTGATTGAAACGTTAGGTTCTGGGTTCATTCTGCTGCAAAAAACTACAAAAGTACTGCTGCCAAGAAAATTTTGCTTTATGAATTTTGTATACACAAAAGTGTGGCTTTTATTCATAAAAGTTATAAAACATATTAGCACATTTCTAGATGAAAATCAGATAAGATTAATTTGTAAAATATTGTAAAATAGTTATTCAGTATGTGGTTAAGTTTTTTAAAGACTTTAGACCAGCATACCTGTTGAGCAAATGTGAGGGCCTACTTCACCAGAAGTATTTTACTATTTCCAGTGCAGAGATTCCATTAGATTTCAGATAGAAAAGAAAACATAATTGTGTGTTTATGAGAGAGAAAAAAAAGCTATTATGTTTGACAGCAAAGATAGTCACTTGGGACATTTTACCTGGCCAGGCTCAGAACAGTCTTACATGAGCTGGAAATTCTAATCAGAAAAATAGTTTACATGTTTCTATAAAAACAGGTGCATTAAATGCATAAAGCAATGATTATTAGATGAGGATTTTTTTGTAATTTAGTACTGTATATTGCAATTTTATATTAATTGATTACATATGACCTTCAATATTTTATTTTTCAGCCGACCCAAAATGAGTGGTCACAACAAAAGACCCAACAGACCTGATGTTACCAAGATACCACAGGATGAACCTCCAGCAAAGGTATTACTGTACTCGCTTAGCCTTATGCTAGTTAACTGTAGTTTAGTATACTGTGAAATAAATACGTACATGGATATAAGCTCAACTAAATGTTTTCTAACTATAATTTTGTGGGAGATCAAAGGTAAGTGAAGCTAAATTATGATTAAGGACTGACTAGGTTGTAACTTGTATGTTTTGTCTTTACTTGTTGAAAATCTATTTTCTTTGTCATCAGTTTACTAGCATAGTTCTACTGCTTGTATTCTATACCAATTTAAAGACAATTAGTGAGTAAGGAACTTTGCTAATCCTTGAAAATTTGGCATTCTTCTTTGCTTGGTAAGTATATTTGTATTTGTACTATTTTGAGATAGGAAGTAGAGGAAATAAGCACAGCCGAATGAACTTTTTGATACTTGAGAAAATGTCACTTTGTTTACCCAGTTAGTTTGGAGGAAAAATTATAATCTGATATTGTAGTTTGACATTTCATTGAAAATTATAACTCATAATGGATTCCGATATATATTTCACCCTTTGTCAACACTACAAGTTTTTTCATGTTTCAGCTGGGATTATATGATACAGACAAAGACACTCAGAGTATGGAAATACATGACAATATTAAGGCTGTGTGGTAAGTGTCAGGTCATGAAAGATGATAAATAAATGCTAGAAAGAATGAACTTACGCAAATTCTATGCAGTTCAAGAAGATGGAAAATAGAAGCTAGATTCATTTTCTTGATTACTAAATTGAGGGGGTAGGGTAGGAATTTATAGTAATGGCTAGAATAGGGAACTGTAATTGCAATTTAGCCTTTCACGTCGACACTTATTGTTCGAGTTCATATTATGGCACTTGCTTTGAGCTCATCTGTATATGAAGTCTAACTTTGGGTAGTTATGTGAAATGTTAAATCTGCAGTCAAATACATGTGGTAGGTTACAGTAGAGGACAACCCCCTGAGCATGAATTTGTGCTGGCATACCTAATCACGTGCAATGGTCACGTTTATAATTGTGGCACTTTATACTCACGTTTTGTCAATGGGCTTCTTTTTTGTATGATGCACTAGATAGAAGCTGTTGTGCTTGTGGAAATTCTTTTGGCATCAAGATTAGTAGAGGTAGATATCACTGACGTTTAAAAATATGGTCTGATATCTTTGCATCTGACCAGATGTCTCCTGTTTTATGAACCTCTGGCATGTTTCTGTGCCAGCTACAGTAAGGTTTTCAACTGTCATTAAGAATTTTGAGGACCAGGGTTTGTTCTTGAATTTCGTAGGTGTGAAGTATTGATGATGGCAAAATTTATTATCATTGTTTGGTATATAACCAGCAAAACTAGCAAAGTGTAAGTAATAAGTGGTGTTAGAAGAGGTATCGAAGGATTAATTGGGTAATAATATATCAAACTGGACGAAGTCATTGTCACTCCCAACGAACAAGCCAGGTCAGCTTGATCGGTGAGTACTGCTTAGATTACTTAAAGTATTCATTTCAGCACTATTAGAATTCCAACTAATGATGCAGCTTGTGTGGACGTTAGCATGAAGATGGAGAAATTGCAAGAGGAAATTATTAAAAAAACAAGCAAAAGGGGTGGTAAGGAATGCTTCAGAAGAAATCTAATATATGAATGAATTTGCATATGTATTGATTTTAAATTGAAAAAGCACTAAATATAGCTGTATACAGCAAGCATAATTATGTTTGAGGAAAACGGAAAAATCTGAGAATAGTTTACCATTAAAATAGTATTAAAACACA
>WNGS01109635.1:8861718-8868477 GCA_020271785.1 Procambarus virginalis | reverse complement strand
ATTGGGTAAGTCTAGCATCATTATCGATTATCAAGATTTAGTGTATAATGGCAATTCATGACATGACTTCTTGGTGACATGACAGCTTGGTTTTTGTGTGCATTGAATTTTAATTCAGACACCGCTTGAATGCTAGTGGCTCTGGAAGTTTGGGCTGTAGCAGTCAACAACCAGATATTAGACTTGAGGTTAGAAGTATGTCTTGAGAGCAAAAAATGTTGACTTAAATGGTTGAAATAGATTTTGATGTACAGTACATATAGATCAAGCAAGCAAAAGTAGATACCTGTATACAGGCAGAGAGAATTTAGTTTACAGGTAAGGTACAGTATGTAGAATTTTAACCATATTTATTAGGAAGGTTTTGTTAGGAGTTATGCATTATGCAACAGCTTGGTTACCTTGACATCTCTGTTGCAGCATAGTTGAAGGAATATATCCAAAATGTTTTTAATGCTAAATAATAAAATGCAATATTATTGTCTACTGAAGACTAAAGCAGCACCTGTCAATTGGAATATTGTAGCTGTATGGCTTAGATAAGAAAACAAATTTAAAATGTTTATTTTTCCACTGAGTAACCAAATGGCAATATAATATTGACCAGGTCAGTGGTTAACATTCCAGTGTACAAATATTATCCATGCTCAGGGGGTTAATACATGAAGTGTTAGGATGGATATGGTTGAGAGTGAATGAACTAAGATTGAAAGGAGAAGAGGAGGAGACCGGCAGAAAGGAGAAACGCTTCAGGTTCCTCCAAGTATGACTTCCAACATAAGGTAAGAGCCGGAATGAGTGTGGGAGATCATGGATTTTTTCAGTTTATCATTGTTTGTTTAACTAAATTAAAACTTTTAAGTGACTTAAATTGTTTAGACATTTTACTGGTAACTCTTGATTATTCACAGATATAATGAGCACTTTTTGTGCGTGTATTATGTATTCATTTGAATACGATAAAAGAAAGTCATGGAATATTTCACAGCTTATTGTTACCACTTGCTGATGGAGTAGATATTATGGGGCATAATTTTTAAGGGAAAATTTGCCAAGTGTAGTTCATGTTGAGCAGTATATGTTCTCATTATTGTTCAATATGTACAGTATTCACATTGTTGTACAGCGTATGTTCACATTATTGTTCACTATATATATATTTACATTGTTGTGCAATATGTGTTCACTTTGTTGTACAATACTGTACATACTTTATATTTTGAAAAGTGTGTTCATATGAAATACAATATTGTATTTACATTATACAGTGTATATGTTCATATTGTTGTACAGTTTGTGTTTACATTGTTGTACAATGTGGATAGACAGATTTTTAAAAGTGAATAATTGAGGGTTGCGCATTTGTTGCTTTATTTAAATATAAAGCAGAAAGACACGTTTAATACAAGAAGCAACATAATCTCTAGTGTTGGATCATTGAGATTTTTATTTAACTGCTTTTAGTCAATTTTTTAATGTTTCCTTGACCGTTTATTTAGCAATGAAAAGAATGGAAGTCATTTTTCATTGTTAACAAATAACCTGAATAAATTAAGATTTTATTCATATGTAAAATAATGTCTAATTTGTCAAATAAAAGTTAACATTTTCTGAAATTTTATAGAGCCAGTGGAGGATTTGCAATCAAGTAAGGATGTTGCCATAGCTTATGAATATAATAAACTGGCAACAGTTTCTGTGAGTAAGGCATTTGTGGTACAATCAATAAAATACAAGTTAGCAGTAGTTGCACACAAGGCATACATCTTGGTTGGAATGGCCATTTTACATTAAATATTGCAATCTTACCTCCTTTCTTATTGGTCATTTTGACTTCATTCAGTTCAATGTTCCTTTTATTTACAGCCAGGTGGCCCTGAATAGAATCTTCTGCTTACGGTGTAGTTATTGCACAACTGTATGATTTACTGAGGTAGTGTACTCTGACTCCAGTCTAGGGAGTCGTGAGTTTATATCTGCGGCCAGGCAAGGTTGGTGGGCCAGAAATGTCTTCACATTGTGGGAGTTATTTCTCTCCTTTGTATCAAGGCCCAGTCTGCTCTCTTTGGCTATGGGGGTTGCTGTTTTAAGAAGACTGAGATGGATTTGGGAATTACTTTAGCTTTCCCACTGATTCAACAAATAGTGGGAGGTATATACTGTACAAACTGTACTGTAGTCTGTATCTTGGCTGTAACTGTTTGCTCTTCGTTTTTCATGATTATGCACTGAAGCTACTGTGCTGGGCGTGATGTATTAAATATTTGTTACTGTTAACGATTTTTTTCTTTTTTTATTCATGGAAATAGTGAGTGGTGGTTACTACTATTGTTAGTCAAGTGGTTTCATGATTTTAACCAGTCTGGAAGAGAGATCTTGGCCGGCTGCTTATGTGTTTTCATATTGACGAAAGGGTTGTTTATTCAGAATCTTTTCTAGTAGTTTTTAATTAATATGTCTCGACCTTTCATTTTTAAATGCTGTTAAGAAAGTAGCTGACTTTACATATTAAGTGTAGTGGATTAGGTAAATAGATCCTCATTCCACTTATAAATACTCTCAACTTACATGCAGGAAGTTAGTGACCCTTCTCTTCCACCTGATTTAAGAGTGCTGCATTATTTAACTTTGCTAAACTTTTGTTTGCTTGGCTTATGCCTCCAGTGACTCATTTCTTTCCCAATAAGTGTTCTGCTGTATATACTTCTTAGTAACATTCCATACATTCAAAATGTTGTTCTCTATTTTTCCCATCTTTTCTGTGAAATGACCCTCCATTTTGTACATCATTATCATACATCTCGGTTCTCTCTCCTGTTATGCATTCCGTAGGACCGTCTACTCAGTAGATTCTCCATTTGCCTTTTCAGTGATCTCCTTTTCTACACTTGTCCTTTTGTTGGCATCATTATTAACTTTGATTATGACTTTAACTTAAATTAGACTTAAAAAAATAGTTACTGTTAAATTCTTTATTGAGATTAGATTACAATGAATGAAGCCTTATGTTATCACCATAAACTAAAAAAAATGAAACTCTGCAAGTATACACAAAGGCAAAGTAGAAGTAAAGAAAACTAAACAGAACCAAAATCATAATAATGAAGATGAGGAATGGATAGAAATCAAATACTAGCTGGGTGTAGTGTGTTGGTATGAGCTGGTGAATGTAACATGATAAATGTTGCTATGGTGTGAATCCTGGTTTCTCTATAATTTACAGTATTGGAGTCAGAAGGCAAGGTTTTACTCATAGTGGATCTCGAATAAATAAAAAGATGATCTCTTACTTGGGTATCAGTTTAATTATCAATTAACATATTTAATATCTGCAGCTTTTTTAATACTGTACTGTATATACAATTCAATTTTATTTTATACATTAATTATAAATCTTTAATCTCCAGATTTCTGTTTATTGATGTACATTTAGTTCTTTGTCCCTATATTTTTTCTGACAAATATTTGTAATGTTACAGAGGGCAACTAATTAGTGTATTGGCAAGCTGTGTAGCTGCATTGTTCAATAGCAAATGCAGCCAATTAGAGAGTGCATGTCTATAAATTAAAAAACGTATTGTGTTGGCCATTATGATTTGTGCACAAGTGTACATGATGAATAATGTTATTGAACATTTGTTTTACTGGCCCCATGGATGAACACTGCATAGCCAGGGCAGGTCAACTTAATGCATTAAGGATCTTTTCAAACATCCCTGTTGGGTCATACTGATGCAAGGAAAACTTTGGAAAATGCGTAATTCAACCTGGAATGACCCCTAGAAAGTGTATTCATATACAGTTGAAGCCCTTCTGTGCTGCTAGTTTGCATCACAGGGATTGCCAAACAGTGCTCTCGCTGATTACTAGTTGGCCTCCACATTTTTCCCTAGACCACCACCATGTTGCAGCACCTGTACATTAATAGGATTCTCTGACTGAGCCAC
This sequence comes from Procambarus virginalis, assembly GCA_020271785.1. Taxonomy (NCBI): domain Eukaryota; kingdom Metazoa; phylum Arthropoda; class Malacostraca; order Decapoda; family Cambaridae; genus Procambarus; species Procambarus virginalis. The sequence goes on along the minus strand of WNGS01109635.1, from coordinate 8,864,530 downwards.
TTTTCATTCTCTTCCCCCCCCCCCCAATTCTTCCATGGTGTCACCTTGTCATGGCGAGGGGCTCATGTACACCTCCCTGGGACCAATGAGGGTTGCATTCATCCCCCCTCTCTTGCCCTTCTTTGTGTGTTGTACGTGCGAACGGGCACCAATGTAGGGTCCCGTGAGTCAACGGACTGCCCGCTGGAGGGGCTGCCCTAAGTGGATGGTTGGGTGTCCAGGTTAGGGCGAAAGGGAGAAGGGGGTCTTGGGTCACCAAGCTACTTCAGTGACCCTACCAACTATCCCTCTCTCATTCCCTTACACCTCTGTGGCGCGGGGTTGGGCCCCAAGCCCCCCTGTGGAGACCACCTCATCACCTGGAGCGGCTCCTTCTCTCATTGTGATAAATGTGCTTTTTACCCTCCCACAAACGCACTGGCACGATTCCTTCCAGTGCTAATACGTTCCATGCCTTGTTTGGTCCTGCTACATGAACTAAATACTTTGATTTCAACCATCTAGATTCTACACATCCTGGCGATTTCTTCCTCCATAAACACCTCGTTGATTCAGTGGATGCCTGTTACTTTTAACCCCAACTGTACTGGTACACATGCTTTGCTGCTGCTGCTCAGAAAACAGCTGCCTGCTTAGCTGTATTGTCTAGCATTTTGGATATCCCTGTTAGGATCTCCAAAAATGCCTGGTTATATGGTAGTATTGGCACTGTTATCCTCCTGTACCATGGAGAGACTGGTGTTAGGGACCCAAAAGACTGCCACGAGGATATTAAACATATCCTTGAAGCCTAAGGTCAGTCTGTCCTCGAGGTTGATATGCTCACTTGACCCCCTCGTGGTGGTCGTCGTCATCAGCCTCTTCTAGTTTTGAAGATCACTTTTGATAGGATTCTTCCACCTTTTAGAATTCTTGCTGGTGCCAGATGCTCCGTTCAGGAGTACATTCCCTCTCCTAGACTTTGTAATAAGTGCTGGAAATTTGGGCATGGTGCCCTCAAATGCACAAGTGCACTGTGTGTATGCCCCATGTGTGGGGACTCTGGTCACTAAGATGGAGTGCTCTTCTTCCCAGGCTCACTGCATCAATTGCAGTGACGCCCTCCATACCTTCTCCTGCGTGTGTATGCATTACAAATTTGAGGAAGCCATTCTCAATTTGAAACACCGCAACGGTCTCGCTTCATGCAGGTCGGCGTTCAATCCCCGACCGTCCAAGAAGTTGGGCACCATTCCCTCCCCCCATACCCCGTCCCATCATAAATCCTTATCCTGACCTCTTCCAAGTGCTATATAGTCGTAATGGTTTGACGTTTTCCCCTGATAGTTCACTCTCCCCCCCCCCCCCCAACTTTAGTCTGACCAGGCCCTCTGTGGTTCTACAGCAGCTGGCTCAGATGGCATTCATTAAGAGATGCTTTGCCGTCTCCCTCTATGAGCGTCTCGGTATTAACTAAATCTGTATAACCGTATCTGGGAGTCATAGTCAGTCCCTGAGGACTGGGTTGAGGCGGTGGTTCTTCCTATTCAGAAATCAGGGTCTCTAGGAACATCTCCTAAGGTCTTCTACCCTATTGCTCTCATGAGTATTTTGCAAACTCTTGAACATATGGTCAATGTCTGTCTGATGTGGTTCCTGGAACACTATCACTACCTCTTCCCTTGTCAATTTGGCTTTCACCAGTGCCACAGCACGACTGATGTCTTGGTGAACTGGGAGGTCTATATTTGTACTACTTTTGTTGTGAAGACCTCTGTTGTTGCTGTCCTTTTTGAACTGTAAAAGGCATACGACACCACCTGGAGATAACACATTCTGTCCCAACGCCGTTCTTTTGGCCTTCTTGGTAATCCCCCTCTCTTCCTACAAAGCTTTCTCTAGTCGTTCCTTTAGTGTGAGGCTTGGTACTGCTCTCTCTGCCTCTTCGGCAATATAAAGGTATACCCCAAGGTAGTGTTCTGAGCGCTACTTTTTTTTTTCCTTGTTGCCTTCAATGGTTTTCTTTCCTCCCTTCCCTCTGGCATCTTCTCAGTGCTCTATGTGGATGATCTTACCCTTTACTGTCGGGGTGATGACTCGCCTTTCCTTCAACGACGTCTTCAACTTGCGATTGATGCCGTGTCGTCTTGGTTCACCAATCATAGCTTCAAGTTCTCTGCAACTAAGACTTGTGCTATGCCTTTTACTCGGAAGCAGGTGGTTCTTCATCCCTATTTGTGCCTTCATAGTCATCCCCTCGTGTACAAAGATTCCACTAAACTTTTGGGGTTAATCTTTGACACTTGTTTGTCTTGGTAACCCCATATCTCTTACCTCTGAGTTAAATGCTCTAAGGCCCTTAACCTACTTGAGGTTTTGTCCTATACTTCTTGGGGGAGCAGATTGGCACATGCTCCTCTCTCTACATTCCTCTCTCGTACTGTCTAAACTTGATTATGGTTGCCCTGCTTCCCTTCTAGTCGTCTGCTTCTCCTCCTACTCTTCACCGTCTTGATGCTCTGAACCATACTGGGTTACACCTCAGCTCTGGTGCCTTTCGTTTGACTCCTACCCTCAGCCTGTATGTTGAAACTGGCATCCTGTCTCTCCAGGACCACTGTAATAGCTACTGTCTTTGCTACCTTGCACAGTCCTTACAACACCCTCACTCTCGGCTGTGTTTTGCTTTGACTTTTGCCCCTCCTTTAGTCCCTGTTCCCCTTCACCGCCTCCCTCTTTCTGTACGGTTGTCTCGCCTACAAAACTCTTTCAGTTAGTGTTACCAATATTTCTCCTGTGTTGTTCCGTCCTTGCCCCTGTGGAGGGTTCCTCT
>WNGS01109635.1:8844218-8859218 GCA_020271785.1 Procambarus virginalis | reverse complement strand
TATAATATATATATATAATATAATATATATATATAATATATATATATATATATATATGTGTGTGTGTGTATATATGTATGTATACAAACTACTGTACATACATATATTCACACATACATAAACACACATCCCTCCCTCCCTCCCCTTTGGTGGGACCAAAGAGCCAAAGCTCAACCCCCCCCCCCTCCCCCCTGCAAGCACAACTAGGGTAAGCACATAAACATACATATTGACAGTACATATGCTGTATATAGTATATCATTATATTAATGAAAAAAATTTTGAATAGTAATAAAGTTTGTGTGCTTGAAGTGGGGGGATATAGGTTTGAAAGTAGATTAACAGAGATTGAGCCATTGCTGCAGTCTTAATTATCGCTTGATTTATGAAGCTTCTGAAATTTAAAGATTTAGGGAAATGGTAACTAGCATAGATAAAGGAATACTGTTCGTACTGTATATAGAAAACACCGACCTTAGATATTGTAGTACACTACTCCCACTTCAAACTAAAGTTAACAAATGATAATATCATTTGATGTTATCAAATGATCAGATCATAGAAGTACAGTATATATTTTGCTAACTGAATTTTTACAACTGTAACTTAATTTTCAACCAAGGCACTTTAAGATGTTCATATTATTGATTATTTTGTAAGAGATACTATCAGTTATCCATACCAATTTTTGTTGCATAGCTTGTGGAGTAAAATATTTAAATTTTATCAGTGTTGTACCTTTATGTATAAAATTCATAGAATGTTAAAATCTTCATACAATTAACAGTAATACAGTTCTAAGAAAAGTATACCTTTTTAAACTAAAACGTCACTTAATGTTGTTTCTCATTACATCAGTGTTGATCTGTTATCAAATTTAAGAATATTTATCAAGTAATTAAATAAAGCAATATAGTACTCTTATGGTAATATAGACAAATACGTTGTATGCTTAAATAATGAGTGGATATTTTTTAAATTTTCTGCAGGTATCTAGGAATTCTGGCCCTGTTCGTGACATTGATCCTGGGACTGCAGATCAACTTGTTCTCATCACTCAGCTACGAGAACAGATTGCTCGACTTGAAAAGCAGCTTTCTGGAAAAGATGCGCAACTCTTAGCAAAGGATAAACAGGCAAGTAGCATGAATTGGCTTTCAAGAATTAGCACATTTTTACTTTGCTAATTTGTTTTTTATATTATATACTGTACAGTGATCTGGATATTTATATCTGTTCTTGTGGGACATGTGCTGAGGCTATTTGACTGTGTGTGCGTGAGAATTTACGAGCTCATAACTCCATGCTATGATTAAACCTTTTTGCATGACAACAATGGTTTGTTAACTGGCTCTTTTTATACATGGTTTCATTCCAGTTGATCTTTGGGGGAGTTGGATGAAAACAACCAAGCTCTGGTGTCAAACTGTTTTACAGATCAGTGTGGAGGATCTGGTTGTGGCACGGTTGTCTGAATATAATGTGATATCATTAAGCATTTGAAAAACCTAGCCCAGTTGGGTATTTCATACATTTATTACTTGGAACATTAGAGTTCAGAAAGTGGGTATTATATACTGTGCATACAGTGATCTGTTGCTTGAAAAATCAAGTGGTTACAAAGCTTTTCTTTGCTAGGAGACAATTTTAAAGTTATTCTATATTGGTGCCATTTTGCATTTTTATTTGTACAGAAGGTGCGTGCACATGCATATTCTGAAATCAAAATCACATTTTTTTCTGGGAGGGCTTCCTCAATAGCTCCCCAATGCTAAGTGGTGATAGTCATGCATTAGTGAAATGTACAAGGCTCAAGGATTAAGCTTGCCCTACCACAGCCTTTGTCCATCTTGTACCCCAGACCATTCCTCCTGCAAATTTGGGTAAGGCTAGCCCCAAGCATCTAGTCTCCAACTTTGGACATACACATTATCTCTTATACATGTTTCATTGAATATGATTAAATATTCTGTATTGATTATTGTTTTGTTTAGGGCTTCTATCCCTCTGACTACTGTTCTAGCATCTTGGTTTAATTGGAAGAGGAGTTCTCCAAATTCTCTTATAGGTATAGATTGACAGTAATATGAAGCATAAGTATTTACATTTTTACATTTTTTATGATTTAGCTGTATGTAATCATTGGAATGTGCATGAACCCTCTAGTGGGTAACCTGGGAACATTTTCCAGTAGCCAGTAATTTGTCACAACTGTGAGCGATGAACTTTAATACAATACTGTACATATTATAGTATAGGTATTTAATTAATAATTTGATTATATTTGAAAGGCAAGGACAGGTAGTACTCCAAATATTTATAAAAATTATTAGAATTTTAATTGTAGAAAAATTTCTGTGAAGATGTTTTAAGCTTAGTTCAGTATCAGTATAGCCATGATAATGCTTTTGTGCACAAACAAAAATAGCAAAAATATTATATGTTGATGCCACGGTTTTATTCATTGCAGATGACTGAATTAAAAGCAACTCAGTTTACGGTTCTGCAAGAACTTCGTCAAAAGATGAAAAACTTCAACCGTGACTATGATAGTAAAGTTGATCTCCTCCAGAAAAAAATTCGGGAACAGAACCGTGAAATTGCCGTTTTAAGCAAAGGTAAAAAGAAAGGGGACAGGGGTGCTGTGCTGTCGGCAACGGATGGAGGCTCCTCTGGAACAGACAGCCCTTCGGTTGGGTAGTAACATTTATAATAAAAAGGGCACTTCCATGATCATATTTCCTCAGGTGGTAAAGCTTATAAGGTTTTTGTGTTTTGGCTGGTCTCTCTGGATTACATAAATAATCTATATAGGGTATATTTTTTGAGGAAAGAAAATTGATGTAATTAGATGTTAACAGATGCATGTTCATGCATATGGATGGTGCACGTGCATGTAAGCATTCATTCATTATTATATGCATGTGCACAATTGTATTCATTCATGTACTCATACTCAGAAATGCATACTGTGAATGCATTTATTGACAACAGTATTCTCTGGCAGTGTAGCAACATTGTTGAGGCATGACATGCATGCATGTACTTGTGTTTGACGACACAAGCATACACACTCACATGCACATACTCATAAATTTATTATAAATTTAGAATTGTAACCATATGTCCTTCTAATTAAGACTTGTCTATTTAATTACTAAATGTAAAAAAAAAATAGTTTTGATAGTTCATTCCATAAGTAGTCATATTTTTAATATGGTGCTTTTTTTAATTATTTGCATATTAAAATTATTTTAAAATTGTTTTAGTAATTTATCTCCATCAGTATTATTATTGTAGTATGGTATATTTTTTTAACGAAAATGGAAAGTGCAGCAAATACATTTGTTAGTTTGAGGTTATGGAAGTGCCTGGAGTGTTGAAATTGTTTAGCTGTGTGTGTGTGTGTGTGTGTTCTCTTGCAGCTAGATGCATTTCTTGTAAAAGTATGAGGTATTTGGAGAATACATATATTTTTAAGCATATTTTTAAAAGTATTACCCCTCGGAAGTCTGCCCTTGTGGTAAGGGGGCTCACGTATGACTCGATGGGATCAGTGGGGGGTTACCTTGGCCCCATTCCCTGTCCCTCTGGGTATTGTGTGTGTGAAGGAGACCAATGTAGAGTATATAATTCACATTATAGGGCATCTGATGCCCTATAATGTAAATTATATATTTAAAATGAGGCTGAGTGTAGTAAGAGGACCTGAGCTAGTTTGTTATACTTTATTGTCGTAGAAAAAAAAAAGATTTTTTATTTGTAAATATTTGTACTGTAAATTAAAAGGCACCAGTCAAAAATAAAAATCTTATACTGTAAATGCATTATAAGCATGGTTTTACATTAATGGCTAAATTGTTCACACTACATTTTCAGGGTTCTGAAAATTTAGAAATGAATTTTTATCATGTCATTTATATGAAGCTGGAAAAATATAATTACTGTTTAACAGGCCAACTTAACGTGTATGTGGATAATGCAGAGATACACAAAGAGGCCACTGTGTATGTGTACGGTTTGGATGAACTTGCGTAGCTGCTTTCATTCCCCAAAAGCATTTTGTAGTGCAGTTTTCTTAGGGTTTTTGTTGATGCAATCATTTTGACTAGGGAAGTCATGCTATTGCAACACTTTTATGACAAAGGTGGCTAAAATATGTTATAATTAAGTCTACTTAACTTTCAAATTGAAATAAGAACATTTATCACTCGTTTCATCATTTAGTCCATTTCATTTATTTATTTATTTATTTATTTATTTATTTGTTCAGGTTTATCATTGGACTAAAGGAAGAATTGGGACTTTGGAAAATAAAATTTATTAACTGTGACACTACAATATATTCAGCCCTTGCAATTAAATGTGGGGATAAATGGCAAAGTTATTGTTTTACCAGCATTATTGTTACACAAGTTTTATGACCATTGTTAATGGTGTTTAGTTTATATATATATATATATATACATATATATATATATATATATATATATATATATATATATATTATATATATATATATATATATATATATATATATATATATATATATATATAATATGGAAAATTCACAGAGAAATGGAAAGAAAGATGAACGTTTTGGCCGATCTGGGCCTTTGTCAACACCAGACTGAAAGAACTCACAAAGGAAGAGTGGAGGCAGACACTAGATCCTGACCACCATCTCCTGGGGAAAGAATTAACCAGAAAAAGGTATAGATTAGCTTTGAGTGGTCAGAAAGATTTAAGCGGTAAGAATAAAAGATTAAAGAAAAGGCATCTTCATCCTTCATGCCTTTTTCCCTTTGAATCTCTCTTACCTTGAAGGTTGGCCTCATGCATGTTCGTCCTCATTTTATTGAGCTGTGTTCATATGTTAAGATCTAAATGGGCATCTGAGAAATTCTTTGGGATTATCCACATGATGATTTGTTCATTACATAAGTGAAGCAGTTGCCATTTGCTGCCCCCCCCCCCCAAATAATACTCGAAATTATCACAGTATGCATGTACGGGAGACAGTAGAATACATGAAGACATGTAGGAGTATTAATATACTGTAGTATTAATTCAGTTGATAGATTGGAGTTGGAGTAAGTATAGTGGAGCAGCATGTGATGCAGTGCAAGTGCAGCCAAAGAAGAGAATCATTACTGTAGATAGGGTAGCTTCCTCTTCCCGTTCCACCCCTGCTTTGCCAATGGTATTGTTTGACTTATCAAGGTGAATGGCTCTGTTAAAAGGAAACACTGGAAAAAGATAATTAATGGGTACATAACCTTGGAAGTAAGGGTCTGTTTTAATGAACTCATGAGACCTGTGGTTTGATACTGTTAGCATTTATTTCAAGTAAAGGTCAATAAAGAGTTTTTCATCTGAGAATGCCCTTAGGGATAGATGCTAAAAGGTGCTTCATGAAGCTTTACTAAAATAACCCCTTGATTCTGACAGTGTAGAAGCAGTTTACAAAGTGGATATGAATGCTTAAATTTTAACCATCAAATTTAGTACTTCATTTCTTTACTACTATTATGTTATTTAATTCTTATAACATTTTCTTGTATGTACCATATGGTTTTACATTTGTTTGTTTTTGTATTCAAAGACATGTACATATTCTGTGTATTTCATTCATAATTGCTAAAATTCCTCCCAAGTTCTATTCATCTTTAAATCTTTACATAACTCATTTTATTTATATGTGTATATATTTATGGTGTGCTTTCATTGGTCTTTCATATTGAGAGATGTGATCTGATGCTTTTTGTGGTGGGCAATATTCTTTTCTGATATTATTTAAGTACTCGTTTTCTAATTTTTAGAACTTCGTCATCAAATTTATCAATAAATGAGAAGTGCTGTGATAACAATTAAATTCACTTATTACACTAAGTGCATTGGCTCTTGTATGGTGCCAGACCATACAATAAAAGTCAATGGCCTGGTAAAAGCTCTTCATAATGTTTATGTAGTAAGTCATTTAACCATCCTATAGGCAACAAGATCTTTCTGTGTATTCTTTCTTGCCAGATATTATTTTTGGAAGCATTTACTTTATATTTTTGAAAATTGATATGGCTTCCATAAAGCAGTTGTGCTTAGAAAATCAGGTTTGCATATACAGTACTGTACTGTACTGAAGTATATGAAAATGCACTTATAAAGAAGCACTTTATTTATACTGTAGGTGGTGTCACACATTGTGATATTAATTTTACAAAAAATATGTATATTAAAGTAATCTTAGAATTTCAAGACCTTTGCACTTATTATAGTTCATCAATTGATGTTATAGTTTATTAATTTTATAAATAAAGTTTTCATGTTGATAATCTATAGCAAAATAATATATTAAACAATATAATAGAGCTGTGCAGAATGGGTAATGACAATTTGAAATAATTGTTGGATTCAAATTACTTGACAGAACCAGATTTATAGTTCTCTAACATAGTTTGTCAAATGTTCTTTAAGAAGGCCTACAGTTATTTGGTGGTGATGGTATATACATGCAGGAAGAAAATTAAGTTGAATAATTTATGCTAGAAAATGTAGTAGAGAGTTCTAAAGGCGTGTAGGCCAAGCTATTTCTTAAAAAATATAAGACACCAGGTTTGAAGAGAGCTGAATAATGCATTATTGTACAGTATATATATATATATATATATATATATATATATATATATATATATATAATATACTGTATATACACACACACTGTACTATAGTTGACCTTGCAGCAGAAAAACAAAGAATCCCCATACTATACATTATTGTACAGTATTAATCTTTGTAATTGGTATGATCAGTAGGCAAAGGAAATTTTGGTAGCTAAAATTGTAAATGCTATGGAAAGTTTAGTGTTTGGTCTTATGAGCTAGATTAGGTGAAAGTTGATGAATCCTAGGAAATTGTATACCAGGGATGATGGTTTTAATTAAAAAATTATTTGACCATTATAAATTATTTGGTTGATTAAAAATTTGCATTGATGTTTAAAAAAAATCAAAGTTGTAAATATTGCACAAGTACGGTGATGAGACTTGAGTGAAAGTAGATAGTGTATTTCTGTGAGTGAAGCTACTTGGTAATGTATATTTAATTCATGTATACATAATCTGTCCATAATATAATGAGAAGTGTATGTACTTTGTAAACATGCAATACTTAATAAAAAGATAAAAGTAAATAAATAGTATTATTAAATTTAAGCATTATATCATTTGGATATAAGGTAATTAAGATTTTATAGGATGTCGAAAGTGGCATTGCTGCTTTCAGTACTGCACCCCCTCATCGCTGCCTGCTGGTAGGTGGAGGTGGCTCCTTCCTACTATAGCGGTGCATAAGCAAATTGGCCTCCCACGTGCTTGGGTCTCCATGCACCACAAACATTCCTTTGTTCCTGCATCTAGTTGCTGAGCACATTTACAAACATACTGTTGTTAGCAATAAAAATCCCAAGCAAGGAATAGAACTATAGACTTTCAAAGCTTAGTCTGAAACATTCTTTTGCAGAAGGAGATCCAGCTTAGGAAAAAACGTAGACGGAAAAAATAATGGAAGTGCTTAAGCAGACACGACTATCTCAACAAAGAAAGAATAATTTAAACATTGAAGAAGAAGAGACAGCAATTATATCAGAAGAAATGCAAATAGACTAAAATGCTATACATGACAAAGAAAAATTCAAAATATTCATGTGTGAAATCAAAAACCTGTCGGTATTGGACCTATTACAAAACCAATGTTCATATATATATATATATATATATATATATATATATATATATATATATGCACTCAAGTTTTTAAAGGAGGTTGGTGAGGAACTCATTGGGAAAACTAGAGACCCACGAGCAGCCAGTTTCCTTTTCCAGCGCCTCAGTGTCGCAGTGCAGAGGGGAAATGCGTGCTGTATCCTGGGTACGCACCCAACCTCCGAGGAGCTGGACGAGGTCTTCGAACGCTGATTGTTTAATTGTTATATATTTGTGTGTGTGTGTGTGTGTTCTCTGTAAACTGTAGCATTGCAATAAAATAAAACAAAACATACAAAAAAATAATGGGGGTGATAGGAGAAGAAAAGAATTAAGTATTCAGTGAGAATCCACAAGATCTTCTCTGAATGCTCTTTGTTTTCTTCTTCGAGGATGTGGGTCCCTGCAATTGCACCAGAGGTGGTACCCCTAATATATATATATATATATATATATATATATATATATATATATATATATATATATATATATATATATAATATATATAATATATATATATATATTATTAAAATATAGCCTAAGTATCACCTTATTCGTCTTAGATATTACAGAGCACGCTCTATATCATACTATATACTATATTTCTTTACGATATCACTCTATAGAGTATGATACTATACATTGCGATGATTTCAGGGCTTAGCGTCTCCTCCATATCCACACTTTTTACAGGTATTAAGATCCTAAAACTATGTTTGCTTTAGTAACTTCTAAGTGGCGTATCTCGAGAGTTTAGCAAACAGGGCTAATTGTTCACTTTGACCGATTGTATTTAAATATTTACTGTAAAGAGCATACTATATTAAAGTATGTAAAGTTTTTAATTCGACACAATACAAATTTACATGTATGTGGTGAAGAGTGTGCTTGATTAGCTATTAACGCATATATAAAGTGTTGTCCACACTATATTCACCTGGTTGTGCTTGCGGGAGTTGAGCTCTGGCTCTTTCGGCCCGCCTCTCAACTGTCAAGCAATCTGTTTTTTGTGTTTTTCTTCACATAAACCCCCCCCCCAGGAAGCAGCCCGTAACAGCTGTCTAACTCCCAAGTACCTATTTACTGCTAGGTGAACAGGTGCAGCAGGGTGAAAGAAACTCTGCCCATTTGTTTCTACCATCGCCGGGATCGATCCCCGGTCCCTAGGATACGAATTCCGAACGCTGTTCACTCAGCCACCAGGCCCCCTTCAGAATGTGTTTTTGTGTGTGAGTATGGAAAGTATGTTCTTTCCTTACGTCACTGTCAGCAGACAGTTCACCACTGGAATGGTAGAGGATGGGGGAGGGGTGTCTCAGGCCACATCTTAAACATAGTCCTTCAATAAACCTGTCCTCTCAGTTTATGACCTGCCATTCACTCAGCCCACCACTCAACTCTCACTTCCTTCCCCCTGTCCCTCCCAACCACCTACCCCCCCCCCTCTCTCTCACACACAAAATGTAAATTACGAAGCACTGAAAAACTGCTAAAAACCATGGAAAACAAATTGCCGATTTCAGATATATGTGGTGTTGCAACCCGTTCTCGCACTTTCTTACAGTCAATATTGACTTATTAAATACGCGCATATGTGACATACTAAACATACTAGTTTACCTTGAAAAGCTTCATAGAAAACACCGACCTTACCTAACCTTCTTAGTATGTTAAGATAAGCATCTTATTGCTTCGTAATTACAATTATTACTTAACCTATACTTATAATGGGTTAAATAATAATTGTAATTACGAAGCAATAAGATGCTTATCTTAACATACTAAGAAGGTTAGGTAAGGTCGGTGTTTTCTATGAAGCTTTTCAATGTAAACTAGTATGTTTAGTATGTCACATATGCACGTATTTAATAAGTCAATATTGACTATACGAAATTGCGAGAACGGGTTGGGTACTGGCGCTGACCTCAAATGACCTCTCGTGTGTCATCTTAGAAAGTTGGGTCAAACGCTCCAAGCGTCTGACCTTCTCTGGACAGAAAAACATACAATCTGTTTTATAGATACAGATTGGCATAACACTGTCAGTAAACACCAGCGTTAGTCCTGAGATGAGGAATCCTACTTAACCAGCTTATAATTGTATGCTAGGTTGGCAGAAAGCAGAAAGGAAAGTGAAGGGTGAGCCAGTTATTGACAGAAGCCTTAGAACAAAAAAACTAGGCTCAACTAATCTACAGAATTAAGAAACATTTCAGTGTATGAAGGGTCGTATTATAATGGATAAAGAAACACTACAAACGAGAGGAAGCACGTGATAGTTGTGTATGATATCTCAGGAGAAATGAAATCATTCAGTCCGCACAATCACATAGGTTAGTATATATAGGTGAGCACAGTCACACATGAAGCATGGGAACTACCTCATGTCAAGCGCATTAAGGAAATTGAGATATGAATCCTGAATTTACATCCCATCGTTAGAAAGAACCAGAGGAGATATAATCATAACATACAAGACACATGAGTCACTGCTAAAATAGACAGTGACAAACAATTTAACATGAGAGCTCCCATGAACTGGTAATTTAATTGAGCCAGACTGAGCTAAAAAAAATTTGCTATGTAAGGAAATTGAACAAGTGGAATGCATCAGAAACGGTGTGTTCTTCCTACACATCATTGTTTTCACTGCTTCCAAGGTGTCGACGCGCTTCCTTCACCCCTCCTTCAGTGATGGAGCCCATCCTTAGACTAAATCCTTTACCATGAGAAACCCCCCCTCCCTCCTCAAACCACCTGGATACTTATCTAGATATTGTGGACTAAAAGTATATTACGGTTCCAATAATAGTCTACATGTTATTTTATTTATTTTATTTATTTATTTATTATATACAAGAAGGTACATTGGGGGGGTTAAGAGAGTACATAGAAATGATGTTGATTTTATATTCTTGTAAAGCCACTAGCACGCATAGCGCGTCGGGCAAAACTGGCAATTAATGTAAACTGACAATTGAACCTTTGTCTTAAAAGGACAAAGTTATTACTTTATTCTCATGTAATAACTTTACTGTATTATATAGCGTTGTTTAAAATATAAAAGTTATATCGTGAAAACGTTTTCTTTGAAGCATTTGTTTTTCTGTAAAAGGAATTCTATATTTCACATAATCATCAATAATGCACCGTATTAATGTAAACAAACGTAATGAAACCTAACCAAACCAAACCTTAGCCTAACCTAACCATGGATGGAGAGTAGTTAATAGCTCTAATTATGTAGTCATTCTCAATCCATTCTCGTTTGCTGATTTCCACCCTGAGGACAGGTTGATGACACTTCGTTCACCACTCCGGTGGGGTTGACAGTGAAACGCTGGAGTCGTAGGCCAGCAACTCAGTGCTGCTCAGGGTGGAGAGGCGTGAGCTAGGCAAGGTGAGTGTAGTCTGTAAGTGTGGGCGTCTCACGCTGCCTGCATTAATCATACACAATTGCTACCCGGGTTGGGTACGTGGCAAAATGTTGTACTTGTCTGGTTGTGACGAGCTCTGCCTCTTGATGGAGATGGGGGGGGGGAACTTGTAATATCCTTTCGTGATAGTTGGAGGAAAGTGCAAGCAGACCCTGGCCATCCACCCCCCAACTATCACATCTCCTTCCACTCTCACTACCACCTCCTCCAATACCTCAACCCCAACTACCAGTACTCACAATACCACCACCTCCCCTGTCTAACTTTCCCCATCTCCACTTCCAGCACTCAACGATCACCCTTCCCTCCCCCCACTAACTAACCCCCCACCAACTAACCCCATACTAATACCAACAACTAAACTCATTCCGTTCCAACATCAAAGTTAAGTTTGAAGACGTAGCCCCAAACTGGCACTTGTCATGGGGCTGTAATACATGTTGTGGTATAATCAGTGTAAACCTACCACTATACTCTGTTCCAGGGCTGTCTTATTTATTTCAAACATACATTCTAGCTACCCATCCGGATAGGATGGGTTAAGGTCCGGCCCACAGGGAAAGTACTCCCACAAATTTACTTGCTTAGGTATGATAGACCCCTCCACAATGGACACAAGGAATATCTAGTTGGAAACGTTATGGTTTATTAATCGCGGAACAATTTCCCATGACAAAAGCACTGGCACTGCTTGTTGACAATTATTTTATGCTCTGACTCCTCCAGGGACAGGGATAAAGGCTCACAAACGAATCACTAGGCAGGCCCAAAACCTCTGAAGGAAGTACAGTTGGAATATCCCGTAACCCCACAGACATAAGAAAATTCTCTCTATACTCCCACAAACACAACAATAGTGTAGCAAGCTTAGAGTTGCATACAGTAAGAATAGTTGTTAAAGTCAGCATCTCCGTGGCGCAGTGGTAAGACCCTCGCCTGGCGTTTTGCGATCGCTTTGACTCCCAAGAGTCAACAAAATATGACCACTAGCCCCTCCAGTTACCAGATGAATCTGCAATTCCATGGTGCCTCAGATTAGCCAAAATTATCATACAATAACAGTTTACTCCGACTCATTTAACCGCCACCAATTTCTTACATTGTCACTCCCTATATAATGTACACTTCTGGCTGTTTATTAATTCACTAATTTAAACATTATCTTTTCTTAAAACTAGCCAGAAGCTTATGTGGTAATAATCACTTATACATGATTATTGAGGTTCAACTGCCTCCAGACTTAATGTATTCACTTTATCTGTTTGCAACATCATCATGTTTCACTATTCCAGAACCTAGTCATAACAGTGCTCTCAACCTCCCATGGGGCAGCATTTCAACTTTGTTCCAGGTAGCGAATCTTTAACAACAACAGCATTTCAAAGTAAATGGTCATTTAATACATTTTGTTAAATTATAAAATATGCTGAGGTATTTCCATAATAGTATGTGACTGACATTTGTTCTTCAGTAATTAATGCTCATAGTTTATATTGTGAAGGAAATTATAACACCTTAGACTGGTTCACTGGATGATCTCTGGGATGGAAACAGTGGGATCCAAAACCTGTGCCAGCATTAAGATTATGACATCATAATAGCCTCACACACTTGTGCATACCATACATGAAACACATTTTATCTCTTATTTATGTTAGGTTAAGCCAGGATAGGTTAGCTTTGGTAGGCTAGGTTAGCTTCGATTGGACTAGGTTAGATTCGATTCAGTTTGGTTAGGTTTCATAAAAAACCTATGACATGGACGTCAAAATTTTCTCAGGTTTTAGACCGTACTCAAAAGAGTTCAGTGGCTGGGGACAAGTTAGCTTGCAAATGCCTGTTTCATTTAATCTCTCTCCCACTTCCAGCGATGTTTACCCTCCAACAAAATAGATAATGTATTACAAAATGCAGAGCTTTATATGGTCTTGATAAATACTACATGTGAGAGGGTATATATATCCATCATGCAAGGGCGCACAGATTACGCGGGGGAAAAGTTGTGAAGACGGTTGGTGTCCTATTTTGTGCATTTTAGTGAATTTAAAATTACTTCCCAAAGCGCTTACAAGAAGCCGCCACACTTACATGCTGCAATTACACAAATTCAAGGTCCAGTTAGAAACATATTTGATCTAATGTTTGTGTTTTATCTCTGCACAGTTCATAAGACAACAATATGGTGAGTTTATAAGTTTAACAGTATGTTGTACCGAGGCCCCAGCGAAAGTGACGCACTTCTGTTCTTTGTTAATAGTCCGGTGTTCTCTAATTTCTACACTTCTAACGTCAGGCAGGTGTCCTAGTCCCTGCTACTAACCAGGTGTCCTAGCCCCTATATACAGGCAGGAGTCCTCCAGCCCCTGCTACTAGCCAGGTGTCCTCTAGCGGCTGGCCCCTGATACTTGACAAAGTTCATATATTCCTCTGGGAGTTATGTTGTTCAGGGACAGACGCAGGAAAACATTATCCCACCCTCTTACGTATCGCGGGCAACAAAGGCGTAGGAACATTATACGTTTTATGCATGTTTCTGCAACTAACACCAGGATATGGAAAAGTGCATCCGCTTGGGAATTCATTTTACCGGAAGACTTAGTCATTTATTAATCAATGTTACGCCACGTTATGAGTACTTGAGGAATTTATGTAATTTAAAATTTTCAAGCTGGAGCTCAAGATTCACATATAAAGTTTATTGTGCTTTCCCTTAATATTCGCTTGGATATATAACAGCACATCCGCTTGTGGATTAATATTAAGGGCAAACTACAAATGAGGAGAGGCAGCAGAGCATACAGGTAATTACGCCTCCACCACCATGTGATACTGTAATTTCACAGCTAATTCAAGTCTGAAGCAGTAGAGAAATGGTAGAGGTAATGCAGGGCTGAGTTATTACGTTCACTAGGCTACGAACAAACACACACACACACACACACACACCACACACACACACACACACACACACACACACACACACACACACACACCACACACACACACACACAGGGTTGATAAAGACAGGCTGTTTAACACAAGGGGCACACGCACTAGGGGACACAGGTGGAAACTGAGTGCCCAAATGAGCCACAGAGATATTAGAAAGAACTTTTTAGTGTCAGAGTGGTTGACAAATGGAATGCATTAGGAAGCGATGTGGTGGAGGCTGACTCCATACACAGTTTCAAGTGTAGATATGATAGAGCCCATTAGGCTCAGGAAACTGTACACCTGTTGATTGACGGTTGAGAGGCGGGACCAAAGAGCCAGAGCTCAACCCCCGCAAGCACAACTAGGTGAGTACAACTAGGTGAGTACACACACAAAGGTATTTGGGCACTCAGTTTCCACCTGTGTCCCCTAGTGCGTGCGCCCCTTGTGTTAAATAGCCTGTCTTTATCTACCCTGTCGATTCCCTTCAGAAATCTTGAATGTGGTGATCATAGCCCCCCTAACTCTTCTGTCTTCCAACGAAGTGAGGTTTAATTCCCGTAGTCTCTCCTCGTAGCTCATACCTCTCAGCTCGGGTACTAGTCTGGTGGCAAACCTTTGTACCTTTTCCAGTTTAGTCTTATGCTTGACTAGATATGGACTCCATGCTGGAGCCGCATACTCCAGGATTGGTCTGACATATGTGGTATATAATGTTCTGAATGATTTCTTACACAAGTTTCTAAAGGTCGTTCTTATGTTAGCCAACTTGACATATGCTGCTGATGTTATCCTCTTGATATGAGCTTCAGGGGACAGGTCTGGCGTGATATCAACCCCCAGGTCTCTCTCTCTCTCTCTCTCTCTCT
>WNGS01109635.1:8786160-8796325 GCA_020271785.1 Procambarus virginalis | reverse complement strand
ATGAGGACAAGGGGCCGGGATATGAGGACAAGGGGCCGGGATATGAGGACAAGGGGGCCGGGATATGAGGACAAGGGGCGGGATATGGGACAAGGGGCCGGGATATGAGGATAGAGAGTTGGAACATGGGGGGACAAAATAGCGGTGCCCATTATATATGATATGGTCCATTGGGAAACAATGCCGAACCTGCAAGAAGTGAGATTGTCAATACTGACCAGTCCAAGTGATTAGGCTGCGTGTGTGTATTTACTATTGTGTCTACAGAATCTAGCTATTAGCCCTTGGACCCCGCCTTTCTAACCAATTTATTGTTCCTCTATTTGTCTACTACATATTTCTCTAACACACGCGCGCTCATCCCCAGAAGCAGTCAGTAGCAGCTGTCTAACTCCAGGTACCTACTACTGCTAGGTGAACAGTAGCTCAGGTGAACTCTGCCCATTGTTTCTGCCTCGGCCGTGGATCAAACTCGGGCCTTAGGACTACGACCCAGAGCGCTGTCAACTCAACCGCGAGGTGCTTGATGGTGTATTCACCAATTGTGCCAGCGGGGGTGAGTTCTGGCTCTTTCGGCCCGCAATCAACGATTTTTTTTCCCACACGCACACCCCAGGAAGCAGCCCGTGTCAGCTGTCTAACTCCCAGGTATCTATTTAGTACTAGGTAACCATCGGGTGAAAGAAACTCTGCCTATTTGTTTCCGCCATCGCCGGGGATCGATCTCCGATCCCTAGGATAAGAGTCCCGAGCACTCTCCACTCAGCCCGGGGGCCTGTAGAGTGTGTGTGTGTGCGTGTGTAAAACAGCCGCCAATATTTATTTGGGGGAGTCAGATGTAAATGAAGAACTGAATCGAAAGTTTCAACTTTGAGAACAACATTCCGTCATAAATAAAATCTATCCAACTCTGTACAGCCTCTCAAGGCTCATAAAATAACAATACGTTAAAGAAAACCAAATACCGTCACCTCACGATCGGTTCGTGTGAGGCGCGGGGCGTGAAATTTATGACATGTTATCATTTAAAAACATTCAGTAATGCATGTGGTTAAGACCGTATGCAGTAAATTACATTCAGAATAATTTGTAATAATTTAACAAGATGAGATACAGATACTGTAGCTCATGAATACTTGGCTTAACTGAAGTAAATCTGTCGCCGAGAGCAACAAGAATTGTCAGAATGTGCGTGTAATTGTTATTAATTTTTCAAATATATATTACTAGGCCATTGACCCCGTTGTTACGATGTTATTGACCCCAGTTGTTACGACGCCATTGACCCCCGTTTAGACGCCATTGACCCCAGTTGTTACGACGCCATTGACCCCGTTGTACGACGCCACTGACCCCGTTGTTACGACGTCATTGACTCCCGTTGAATCAGCCCGTTCTCTCCATTTGCCAGCAACATGTGATGAACCCAAGTAACTCGCCTGACGTATCGAGGCCGATGTATAGAAAACGGCAATTTACGGTGCTTTAGTTTTACTAATACGTCACATTTATAACGGATGGGTCACTTCCGTAAATAAAAAAAGGCGACGTATTAGATGAGAGGACGCGTTGCGTACCGGTTCCAGTACCTTGCCCGAGGCCTATAATCCCAACGCAACAAGTAATTTTGATCTTTCAACCCAATTTCCTGAAACTCTGAGGGACAGTTTGCTTCCCCTGTTGGACAACAGGTGCTGTCAAGGGTAAACCCTTCACCCCCCCCCCCCGCCCTCAACACTTCCCCGTTGACTTCAAAATGTAAACTTTGGAATCTGAATGAAAAGTTACGATGCTTAATATGTTAAGATACAAATATTAAGTAGTGATCTGCGAGTGTGTTCAACGAGGAGAGGACGTGTTTGTGTGTGGGGTTCTGGGGCCTGACGGCTGAGTGGACAGCGCTCGGGATCGTAGTCCTGAGTTTTGCGGGTTCAATCCCCGGCGGAGGCGGAAACAAATGGACAGTTTTCACCCCTGATGCACTGTTCACCTAGCAGTATATAGGTACCTGGGAGTTAGATAGCTGCTACGGGCTGTCCTGGGGATGCGTAAGAAAAAAAAGGAGGCCTAGTCGAGGACCGGGCCGCGGGGACGCTAAGCCCCGAAATCATCTCAAGATAACCACCCGCCAGTGGGACGGCCTCCTCGACCACTTGCACTACTGACCTCCAGCTCCTGGGCTCCACCTTCCCACATGCTGTAAGTGGAGTAGTAATTTAGAGTTTGAGGTGCACCCAGCGATGCCACAGAGTGCGGGAGTTGCACTCTCCTAGTGAAGGTACCGGCCTGCCCGGACCTCCACCTCTGGTGATGTTAGAGGATTGTTCTGAAGGGACACGCGAAGGCCTAATTGAGGACGGTGGAGGATTTCCTATATAACACGAAGAGCAGTAACAGCAGGAGCGGCAGCAACAGAAGCAGCAGGAGCGGCAGCAACGAACAGCAGGAGCGGCAGCAACAGAAGCAGCAGGAGCGGCAGCAACAGAAGCAGCAGGAGCGGCAGCAACAGAAGCAGCAGGAGCGCCAGCAACAGAAGCAGCAGGAGCGCCAGCAACAGAAGCAGCAGGAGCGCCAGCAACAGAAGCAGCAGGAGCGCCAGCAACAGAAGCAGCAGGAGCGGCAGCAACAGAAGCAGCAGGAGCGGCAGCAACAGAAGCAGCAGGAGCGCCAGCAACAGAAGCAGCAGGAGCGCCAGCAACAGAAGCAGCAGGAGCGCCAGCAACAGAAGCAGCAGGAGCGGCAGCAACAGAAGCAGCAGGAGCGGCAGCAACAGAAGCAGCAGGAGCGGCAGCAACAGAAGCAGCAGGAGCGCCAGCAACAGAAGCAGCAGGAGCGCCAGCAACAGAAGCAGCAGGAGCGGCAGCAACAGAAGCAGCAGGAGCGGCAGCAACAGAAGCAGCAGGAGCGGCAGCAACAGAAGCAGCAGGAGCGGCAACAACAGAAGCAGCAGGAGCGGCAGCAACAGAAGCAGCAGGAGCGGCAGCAACAGAAGCAGCAGGAGCGGCAGCAACAGAAGCAGCAGGAGCGGCAGCAACAGAAGCAGCAGGAGCGGCAGCAACAGAAGCAGCAGGAGCGCCAGCAACAGAAGCAGCAGGAGCGCCAGCAACAGAAGCAGCAGGAGCGCCAGCAACAGAAGCAGCAGGAGCGCCAGCAACAGAAGCAGCAGGAGCGCCAGCAACAGAAGCAGCAGGAGCGCCAGCAACAGAAGCAGCAGGAGCGCCAGCAACAGAAGCAGCAGGAGCGCCAGCAACAGAAGCAGCAGGAGCGGCAGCAACAGAAGCAGCAGGAGCGGCAGCAACAGCAACAAACGCTGCTGTGCGCAATTCTTTACTTCCGGTGAACTAGGAGCAGTACTGGGGGAGTGGTAGAGAGGGGGAGGGGTGGTATTCTCAGCTCACGCCGGGGCTACCGGCGGAGGGCTGAGGCTTGGGGAGGGGTTGGCCAGGGGGGAGGGTTAGTGAAGAGGGGGAAGGCAAGGGGGGGGGGGTGAGAATATTCAGACATGAAGAACTACTATCTCACTGTTGTTTAAGATTTAGCTACTGGGAATAAAAAGTTCCAAGTAGCACGGGCTATGGTGAGCCCGTAGTGGACTTACCTGGCACAGGAGCGGTGCTGTGCACTAACTACTATCTCACTACCCGGGAATATTACTATACCTCGCCCAGGCAACGTGTTGGAGTGGATGATTAGCCCTCGTGTCGAAAATGGCCACCCCCCCCCCCCCCAACACTAAGCTGGGTCTAGTCCATTGACCAATTACATTGTACTTATAAATGTGCCAAAATAGTTATATATACGGTTGTCTCGTGTAACAATACGACATACAGTTACAAATGTGAGACACAGTAACAACGTATACAGCTTCAAATACATCCTCGTATTGAAATCTAAACATATAATACATAAGTTGTATGATATTACAGAGTTTTAACGTAATGTAGAAACTGAGGAGCTAGCCAGGATGATCTACTTTGCATAAACAGATTATGCAACGGGAGGACAATTTAGGCCGAATTTAAATTGCTTGTCAACAAAACAATTCTTTGAGAGAGTAAGTCCTTCAAGATGTCTAACATGCAGGTAAGGGCCCCGCCCTTCTGGCACGGCTGGCCACCTGTGTTGTTCAGTCTTGCAGACCTGTTGTGTCACGTCACTCAGTCTTAAGGTGCATTTCTTACAGTGGTGATAAGTCTGGCAGAGACGCGGGGGGGGGGGGTGTCTGGAGTCAGAGCTGTGCTGCTGTTACCCGCATGAGTAGCTATCAAGGCACAATTACATCATTCGTTCCTGACTTATTTCAAATTCAAATTCAAATGTTTATTTAGGTAAAGTACATACATACAAGAGGTGATACAGATATTGATGAATTTATAGATAGAGCTAGTACATACAATGCAATTTCAATTACAATACAATTTCTCCAAGTGTGAGTGTGAAGATGAGGCCAGGCAGCATATCGCAGTGAGTACGAGGCTGACCACTCAGTACACGGCTTGAGCATTTGCTCCACACACGCCGCTGACCCCAGCAAGGTCAAAGTCCTGCAGGTGCTATAGTTCACACAACCCGTCCTCCTCATAGCACGTCCTCATAACACGTCCTCATAGCACGTCCTCATAGCACATTTGGACGTATACTTACCTCAGGCCAGCAACCAATGTACACAAAATGTCAGCGGCTCGCGGAATTGACTTAATACCCCGTTTTCTGTTCGTGGGTCCTCGGGTGGGTTAGGTTCGGGCACTATAGTAGAACAGTTTAGTGACGCTGGGAACGGTCAGGAGGACGGAGTGACTTCACAACCGCACAAAATAAGGCGGTGCACTTTCGACCGGGAATCAACATGGGGCCGCCTTTTCCCATCAATAAGACGCACAATGAATGACGATAACGTAACGTAACACTCTGGCATGCGTCTGTGGTGGTCGAGGACGACGGTGCGATCCCACCGTCCTGCTCCACAAATGTTAAAGGCTTATTATGACGAAGATCTTTTCCTGAATATTACATAAGAATCTAAATGTATGCTTGTTTTAAGTCAAGATGGGAATGAAACGAGTCCTGTGAGTTAGAAACAAGTACAGCACTCACCCGCACGCCGGGACACCAGCTCCATCCCTACACCCAACAACAACACAGGTGGCGTTGCAATGTGAATAATGAAGGAACAACTCGAAGGCTGTCAAGAGTATCCGTCTTGAAGTGTTAGTGTGATGGATCAACTCGCCACTCTCACAGTCTCCAACACACTAATAAATGCATGAACACATGTTCTCATTGCATGAAGATGTGAGCCGCTGGCCAGCGCTCTTGCGATCTCCAGCAGCAGCAGCAGCAGCAGCAGTAGCAGCAGCTAGCTGTCTGTCTGTCTGTCTGACTGGCTGTCTGTCTGTCTGTCTGGCTGGCTGGCTGGTTGGCTGGCTGGCTGGCTGGCTGGCTGTCTGGCTGGCTGGCTGTCTGTCTGTCTATCTGGCTGGTTGGTTGGTTGGTTGGTTGGCTGGCTGGCTGGCTGAATACACAGACAGGTAGGTACGCAGGTGAATGTGTTCTGGATGTGAGCCTTCACTCCTCAGACCTCTACATAGATGACAACATACACAGCACTAAGGACAATATCACCATGGCTGCTGAAGGATGCTGCTGAGGTGCTTAGAATCATTCACTAACTGAAGACTGAATCAGGACTCCTTCAAGGCAGTCTACACAACATATGTTAGACCAGTTCTGGAATATGCATCACCAGCATGGAATCCGCACCTTGTGAGGCATAAAGCCAAAATTGAGAAAGTACAAAAGTTTGCCACAAGACTGGTGCCAGAGCTGAGAGGGTTGAACTACGAGCATAGGCTAATGGAACTAAATCTCAGCCCTAGAGGATAGAAGGAAGAGAGAGGATATGATCACAACCTACACGATAGTTACTTTACCCTCTAAAAGTGAAGAGGTTATCTTTGTCCATATAAAGTGGACAAGGATAACCTCTTCACATTTAAATAAAGGACAAGAGGATACAGGTGGAAGCTGGGAAGGCAAGTGAGTGGGAGGAACGTAAGCCAGTACACGTACCCTGTACGGGTGGTCGACAAGTGGAATGTGCTCAAAGAACAAGTTGTGGAAGCCACCTCCATTCACAACTTCATGATCAGATTTGACAAAGGATTTGAACGTCAGAATTGTTCAGCTGTAACTCAACGAGTACAACAGGGCCAGCAGGCGGGGCATGAAGAGCTACACCTCACTCCCCCCGTACACACCGTTAGTACTGTTAGGTAAGTACTGTTAGGTATAAGTATCAACCACCAACACCACCACTACCACAACCACCAGCCACCACCATTACAACCGCCACCACCACCCTTCACCACACCCAGTGGATTATAACAAGACTTGTATACCCACACGTTCGTGCTTCGTGTGGTACACGAAGCACGAACGACACTACACTACCGAACTACACTACACTGTGTAGAACCCAGTGTTGACACACTGTAGTGTAGTTGACACATAGTGTATCGACACACTGTATATAGTGTGTCATACTATATATATATATATATATATATATATATATATATATATATATATATATATATATATATATATATATATATATATATATATATATATATATATATATATTATATATATATATATATATATATATATATTTATATATATATATATGGCATGAATGATAATCAAACACCGATCTCATTAAATGCCATCTACCACATTTGAAAAATTAATATAAAGATCACAATTTTCAAATGTGGTAGACGGCGTATATATAAACAATAAAGTGAAATGTTTGTCCAAAGTTGGAGGCCAGACGCTCGGGGCTAGCCTCACTCAAACTTGCAGGTGGAATGGTCTGGGGTACAGGACTGAAACCTGTTTTAACCGAAATAATAACTACCATTTCCTCCTGAGTGAGATTCGAACTGTGGACAAAAGGAATACAGGCCGTGTACAATAACCACTCCACCGCCACAATGTACTCAAACATAACTGGGAGCGCTGACGGGTGGTTACCCGCACCCACCGTACACCACCACAAAGTAATGTCACACAACTAATAATGTATATAATAATACCTGTGAGGGATATTTGAGTGGGAAGTGGGAGAGGGCGGCACAAAGCCCCGTGTGTGTGTGGTATTTACCCGAGGCCCAGCGCTGACCAGAGCGGGGATGACGGCCTTTGTTGCCGCAAATATCAGTTTATGGGAGGTTTGAGGTCAGGTCGCCCTGTGTCTAACTTAACAACCCAGCTAACCTATCATATCCTGACTTAGCGTGATCTAACTTAGATCTTGCTTCACTGTACAGTAATGAAGCTTTAACAACTCCATACGTTTGGAGTGTGTCGTCATCTTGGAGAGGCGACTTGTCCTGGCGCCTCCAACACACACAGTGCACAGTGAAGGGAAACTGCCTACCTGTAACGACACGAGAAAGAGACCTGGGAGTGGACGTAACATCAAACCTAACTCCAGAGGCACACATAAATAGGGTAAAGACAGCAGCGTACTCTACACTGGCAAAACTTAAGACATCATTCAGAAACCTAAGTAAGGAGGCATTTAGGGCGCTTTACACTGCCTACGTGAGGCCAGTCTTAGAGTATGCCGCGCCATCATGGAGTCCCCACCTGAAGAAACACATAAAGAAACTGGAAAAGGTTCACAAATTTGCGACGAGGCTCGTCCCAGAGTTACCAGGGTCAGGGTATGAAGAGCGCCTGAAGGAATTGGTTTTGGCAAGGGGTTGTGGTGAGTGTTGCAGGGGTTGGTAAGGGGTTGTGGTGAGTGTTGCAGGGGTTATCGACCATTAATCTTGGGGGTTGTTGTTGATGTTGCAAGCATGCTTTGTTTCCCGCAATTTTCTCTGGTAATCTGATGGTCTCCCAGAGCCGTTGGTGGCTTGTTCCCTGGGAGCGTCCTCACCCGCGTCTGGTGAGCCGTCTGCCAGCTTGTCTCGTTAGTCGTCTTCAAGTCATTTTTGTAAGGAGTTCTGTGAACCGTCGTGTGAGCCTGAGTTATCTCGCAAATTATAATGGCTCTTTGATATTTGAGCTGCGTTAGTGGTTCTAAGATCTATCGAGTGAATCGTTAGTTTCCTGTGAGTTTCTAAGTCTTGTGAGCGTCAGGAGCTCCGTGAGTAACCGTGTAAGAAATGATGTGTGGTAGCCTGAGAGTGCTTGCGAATGCTAGGCTCATATCGATACCTTTTCTAGTACACAGTTTGGCATTAGATAAAGTATACGTCAAAATGCGACGTTCTATGAGGCGGACTGGATGGGGTATCAAAGTACCCATACAAGAATGGGTGGTGGGGTGGAAGGGGTGGTGGTGGTGGGAGGGGGGGCTGTGGTGGTGGTGGGAGGGGGGGTTGTGGTGGTGGGGGGAGGGGGGGTGTGGTGGTGGTGGGAGGGGGGGGGGTTGGGTGTGGTGGAGGTGGAGTGAATTGATTCAGATACAATCAGTGTTATCAGTCAAATGAAAGAGCAGCAAAATAAAATTCATGTTGTATGGTAAATTCTCGTGTGTTATCAAGGGGGGGGGGGTCGGTGACGTCCGTGTTGGACGTCACTAGGCAGGTTGCCGAGTCCAGATAACTAGGTGTTTATATATATACATAACGGGTAAATTGGTTATCTTATTTGCAATAATTGTTATCATAATGTCTAGGACTATCGCTGAGCATCCAAGAAACCACCAGCGATAATCCGCGAGTCAAAGACAACACCTCCCGACCTCCACAGAGCCCCCCTCGAGCCCCCCGAGCCCCCCGAGCCCCAGAGCCCCCCATCGAGCCCCCAGAGCCCCCCCCGAGCCCCAGAGCCCCCCGAGCCCCCGAGCCCCCCCGAGCCCAGCCCCCCCATCCGAGCCCCAGAGCCCCCCGAGCCCCCAGAGCCCCCCGAGCCTCAGAGCCCTCAGAGCCCCCAAGAAACACTTCACAATTCCCCAAAAACCTTCCTCCCAAAGACACACACATTCCTAACCATAAGAACAAGTGAAAAAAAATCATCACAAAATGTTTATTAATCAGGTGTATGATATACGCGAGGAAATACCTACCGCGCGCAGGCCCTGGAATATAGTTTACAACGGTTGTAATATTTTAAGCGCTGCACAGGAGAGTAAGGGCCAAGGTATACTGGCACGATGCTCATATTAAATGTGTAAGACCTCGCTGAATATGAGTATGATGAGGAGAAATTGCATATCGCGACTGTTGAGTATACCCCTCTATGTATATAAGCAATTTGCATGCGGATATCGCAGCAGTTGTCTACGAGGAGGAAAAATTGTTTACAGGGAACTGGAGCGTTAGTGAATAAATAATTCAGTTCGGGATGAAGTTTCAAGATACTCGCCGCGCGATTAGACGCGCTTTACACACGCACGCATGCACACACACACACACACACACACACACACCACCCCACACACACACACCACACACAAACACACACACACACACAAACACACACACACGCACACACACACAATGCCAGGTGGCTAACATAAGAACGGCCTTTAGAAACTTGTGTAAGGAATCTTTCAGAACATTATATACCACATATGTCAGACCAATCCTGGAGTATGCGGCTCCAGCATGGAGTCCCTATCTAGTCAAGCATAAGACTAAACTGGAAAGGTTCAAAGGTTTGCCACCAGACTAGTACCCGAGCTGAGAGGTATGAGCTACGAGGAGCGACTGCAGGATTAAACCTCACTTCGTTGGAAGACAGAAGAGTTAGGGGGGACATGATCACCACATTCAAGATCTCAGGGGAATCGACAGGGTTGATAAAGACAGGCTGTTTAACACAAGGGGCACACGCACTAGGGGACACAGGTGGAAACTGAGTGCCCAAATGAGCCACAGAGATATTAGAAGAACTTTTTAGTGTCAGAGTGGTTGACAAATGGAATGCATTAGGAAGCGATGTGGTGGAGGCTGACTCCATACACAGTTTCAAGTGTAGATATGATAGAGCCCATTAGGCTCAGGAAACTGTACACCTGTTGATTGACGGTGAGAGGCGGGACCAAAGAGCCAGAGCTCAACCCCCGCAAGCACAACTAGGTGAGTACAACTAGGTGAGTACACACACACACACCACATCAAAAACACACACAAACCATCACACACAC
>WNGS01109635.1:8750561-8771384 GCA_020271785.1 Procambarus virginalis | reverse complement strand
TAACTGTGTGATGGATAGCTCAAGGTGTGTGTGTGTGTGTGTGTGTGTGTGTGTGTGGTGTGTGTGTGTGTGTGTGTGTGTGTGTGTGTGTGTGTGGTGTGTGTGTGTGTGTGTGTGCAGGCAGGAGGCTTGACGAGTTCGTAGTAGAGACTCTTTCATGGGACGGAGATCCAGCGAGGCTCCGTCAGGAGGCGGCAGAGGTGGCGGCCTCATACACATCGGGTGGGTGATAGTGAAAGCTCCTCCTCCTCCTCCAACATCTCCCATGTTGACGCCCCTCTGCACTCGAGGCAAGTCCAACCATTACAATAATTTCTTTATTATTTTTGGTTATCAGCAAAATTGCGTATTTTTGGGTTGTGGAGAGAAGTGGTCACTGGCCGGTCACGTGACGCCGGTGTTGACCACCTCGGGGCTGTCTTAGTGACTGTGGCTGGGACGGCAGGACAGTGTCCTCTGGCCCTGTGGGACGGTGGACGGAAGCCTGTGTCTCAGTGGGACAAGAGAGTACGAACGCGCGCCCACACCACCCACACAACACAAACACCAACACACACACACACACACACACACAAGCATATATTTGTGTACATACAAACTTGCGAATAAACAAAACATATACACAAGTTTGTATATACATTTTGCTGCATACACAAACTTCGCAAAGGCATGCTGATAAGTGTGACCACGGAGTGAGAGCCTTATGGTGAGATCCGTCTGAGCATACTGAACTGGCGAGACTGGAGTCCAAATTATGACGCCACGTGAGAACACCTTCACTTTCCTAACAGTGACATCACTCACACCGGCGTAGTCAAAGTGACCACCAGTGATGCCACAAGGCGCTCCCTAAACAAATACGCCGTAAGGTTGCATGGATTGCAAGAAGCTTATGGTTCCAACAACACAGAAGGCAAAACAAAGGTGGAAGAGGAAGGTAATTACGGTTACAAGAGCTAAGTCAATATGACTATACAGCACATGGAAGGGATATGGCAGGATAGAAGCTAGTAAGGCAAAGGTGTGAAGGAATGGTGCCCAACCACCAGGACGGTCGGGTAGAACACCGGCCCTGCAAGAAGCAACACCGTCGCTCTATCGACCAGTCCAAGTGGTTGGGCAACGTATATTACTATTCTGACCTGCTTAGCTCAAGCTCTCGGGGGAATTTACTGTAAGTATCTTAGAACTGGCCGCTTGCAGCCTAGCCACTAAGGAAACCTAAACTCACACCCCCAACACGGAGTAGGCTTCGTAATACACACACACACCCACTCACATCTTGCCTTTGCTTAAACAGGGACAAAAATGCAACACAATATATATTGCAAACCACCCCCCTCCCCCCCCCCACTGATGACCCCTCATTTATATATTTGTCTTATCACCACCACACCTCCCCCCCCCCCCCATCATCACCCCCAATCCCTGACGATATTACAATGAACCTGAGCATATTAACAATGGCATGTGGAGGCTCACCTATCCCCACACCCCCATTATCCTCCTCCTACCCCGCCCCCACTCTCACCTATCCCCCCCTCCCCACACTCGTCCCCAAACAAATTCTTATTTATTTTCGTTGTTCCTAGATTGTAAATGTTATTTTCTGATTGCTTATGTATCCAAAGTATAGAAAATAATTCCCCCCCCCCCCCTCAGACTTTGCGTTGACTGTTACTGTTGTCTAAAGACAGTTTAGGGAAGAGGTCTTGACCCTGAAGGAAGGTCCCTGAAACAATGTGTCACGCCGCTAGATAAGGAGTCGTCAGCCTTCAGGGGCCTTCGAGACCTCTTCCTAAACTGTCTTAAGACAAAGTCTGAGGGTTGAAAATAGCCATTTACTAAACATGACATGTCCCTGTGTGACTAACCTGGCAGCTGGGGTCTTCACAGTCACGGCTGTTGACACAGTGTAGACCTGCCTGTAGTCTGGGGCAGCTGGGCCCAGGTGCCACGGAACATTAATGAGTACAACCACTATAGAACTCAGGTCAAATATGCAGTGCTGGTGCGGTGCGGTGTGGTGCGGTGCAGTGCATAGTGCAGTGCGCGGTTGCCAGTGCGGTGCGGTGCGTGCATGGTGCCAGTGCGGGGAGTGCCAGTGCGGTGGTGCGGTGCAGTGCATAGTGCCAGTGCGGCGAGTTGCCAGTGCGGTGCGGCGCGTGCGGTGCGTGAGCCAGTGCGGGGAGGTGCCAGTGCGGTGCGTGGTGCGGTGCGGTGCAGTGCGGTGCGGCGCGGTGCGATGCGATCCGGTGCAATGCGGTGCGGTGCGGCGCGGTGCGGCGCGGTGCAGGGCGGTGCGGGCAAGACTTCTAGGCGGGAACAAGTAAATCAAACAAGCCGTGCGATACGTGTGGCAACACATCACAGCTCTCCAACTTAATTTTCAATCCCGTGCAAGAGGGACAGACGCGGCCCCGGCACGGAAGGTCGACAGTCCCACGACACTCCCCTGTGTCTGCCGCCCCTCTGCGTGCCACACCTGCCCCACTCTACACCTGCAACACCCCGGATTTAGTCACGTACATGTAATAATTTGTCGATTCTGTTCACTATGGAATATAGCGTGACCTCGCTATTACGAACTCCTCTGGAAAAAAGGCAGCTCGCTCACGTAAATGGTGGCGGATGTAATTCCTATAATTTGGGAGAAATAGATTCTCTGATTGTAGAGGTTGGGAGGGTTAGTGTAGGAAGGGCGTGCAAGGGCGGGCACAACCGGGCGTGGGTAGGCGGGGACGCACGATGTGGGCAGGGAGGGGTGGCGGAGGGGTGGTAGTGGGTTGACAGGGGTTTACAGAGGGAGCCAGGGGGCGGGAAGGGGAGGACAGGCAGTGGTCAGGGGCAGGCCAGGGGCGGGCCAGCAGTAGCCAGGGCGGGGCAGGGGAGGGCAGGCAGTAGCCAGGGGCGGGGCAGGGGAGGGCAGGCAGTAGCCAGGGGCGGGGCAGGGGAGGGCAGGCAGTAGCCAGGGGCGGGGCAGGGGGGGCAGGCAGTAGCCAGGGGCGGGGCAGGGGAGGGCAGGCAGTAGCCAGGGGCGGGGCAGGGGAGGGCAGGCAGTAGCCAGGGGCGGGGCAGGCGAGGGCAGGCAGTAGCCAGGGGCGGGGCAGGGGAGGGCAGGCAGTAGCCAGGGGCGGGGCAGGGGCGGGCAGGCAGTAGCCAGGGGCGGGGCAGGGGCGGGCAGGCAGTAGCCAGGGGCGGGTCAGGGGCGGGGCAGGGTGGCTGACCACAGCCTCGCCCGTCACCCCTACACAGTGTTGAGACAAGTATATGCTAACACGTATACGACCAGTTGTGTCATGCAGAGTGGTACCATCAGTGTAACGCTAACTTCCACACTACAGACAGCCCCAAACACATCTGGTGCTCACACTAGAAACACAAAACTAGACCATTATTCCCTGGGTGTGGTGTTGCTGTACACACACCTGGCCAGCGGCTTGCTGGTGGCTGCCCGCAGAATAAACTATTCAATTCAAAATTGGCAAAAGGCTGACCACGGGGAAGTGACTTCGGGATAAATTTGTGTTTGTTTGAAATAAACTTTGAAAAACTGAGTATATCCTCATATCCCAGCTCCTAGTATGTCCTAAATCATGCAGTATACCCGGAGTGGATTCTGCGAGTTTTATCTTCTACTCCCAAGGCCCAGCGAGGGGCCATATGTTTGACTTGTGATAACTTGGTCCAATAAGCTGTTGCTTGCAGCGGCCCGCACGGCCTCACAGCCTCGGCAACCAGTCTGGTCCGGCACCTCTTGCAAGAGCAACCACTTTGGTTCAGACATTATTTCTTGAAAGCTTGCTGGGAGGGCACTGAACAACTGCGATGGACCGTGTCCTCCTAATCTGTCTTCATATCCTAACACATAATGGTGTGTCCTCCTATGACAGCATCTATGCCAGGTCTTAGCCTGTCATATCTCAGCTCCTGGCCCCCCCTCATACTGCTGCCAAGTGCTGTAAGTCGCACAGGCTTAACACTTCCTGGTAGCAACGACCCGACCTTGAAGGTGTAGAGGGAAGAAACTTGAGAATCAAGGAAATTGGAGAAGGTCTCTTGGCCCATACGTGGCGGCTCTTATTTTATTTCCTCCCAAACTCATGATGCCCTACAGTAGGAACCCCACTTTATTTTGTAATTGATAAATCATTTATCTGACGGCCTCCTACTTTAAAAACTTGAGGAATGATGATTAATAAGGGCGGATATACATTAGATTCTAAAGATGCCATAATTAGATACACACGAAATAATAGATTAAAATTATATACAATTATTATAAAGTAAACAAGTAGGTACACACTTTTCTTAAAAAGTTAGCAGGTAAAATTTACAAATGTAATTTATATAAATATATTATATTTATATGAAATTGATTGTATAAAGAGATGTGTTCTTTATGTGATCAGCAAGATGCAACCCAAACTAGCCGTGAACAAGTAATCCCTACTCGGTAACCACTGACGGTTGAGAGACGGGGCCAAAGAGCCAAAGCTCAACCCCCGCAAGCACAACTAAGTAAGTACTAGTCGGTTAGACCCCCCCCCCTCCGTCGTCGGCGCCGCAGCTCACCTCAGTGTTGACGCTCCAGAGTCCAGAGTTCGACACCATTAACGGCACATTATTTCAAGAGTTAAACCGCGTTGTTAATGGCAATCAAAATTGGTGTGGGAACCGATCCTCGGGACAGACAGACAGACAAACTGACGGCCGTCTCGCCGGTACATCACTTTAAACGCCGTCCATCAGTAATGTTGGCACGGAATCCACACACACACACAACTGCCATTCACGCCAACCTCTCCTCTGGTAATTTACAACATATAAGTTACCAGAGCAAGGCGCGTAAGTTACGTAAGGTAACTTACCTTACCAAGTTACGTTGGTATCTTGGCGTTGGTTACATAAGGCGTTGTAAGACGTTGGTTACGTGTCTAGCGAGCGAGGGACGTCGTTCAATGTGCTCAATGACCGGGAGACACGGCTGAAGTGTCCACCATACTGATGACATGTGAGGCCTCTCTTGTCCTCTTGGTCACCTCGGCAGTCTTGGCCTGCGTGTCCTTACTGGAGGCCGTGTGTCCTTACTGGAGGCCGTGTGTCCTTACTGGAGGACCTGTGTCCTCACTGGAGGCCCTGTGTCCTTACTGGAGGACCCGTGTCCTCACTGGAGGCCTTGTGTCCTTACTGGAGGACCCGTGTCCTCACTGGAGGCCGTGTGTACTCACTGGAGGACCCGTGTCCTCACTGGAGGCCGTGTGTCCTTACTGGAGGCCGTGTGTCCTTACTGGAGGCCGTGTGTCCTCACTGGAGGCCGTGTGTCCTTACTGGAGGCCGTGTGTCCTCACTGGAGGCCGTGTGTCCTCACTGGAGGACCCGTGTCCTCACTGGAGGCCGTGTGTCCTCAATGTCGTGTCGTACACAATTAATGAAACGTATCACGGTGAATGGCTTGGCTAAGATCTAGGGCGAGCACTCACAGCTCTCAGGGACACCTTACAACTACAGAGAAAAAAGGGGGAAACTGAGGAGGCGAATTTCCCCCGAAAAACGGTTGAGGGGAATGTTGACGGAACCCCTTATTTGACGTGCAGGTGGACGCGGGGCGGTACCGGACGGGAGAGCACCTTGCGACAGGAAGGAGGGAAGCCCCAGGTAACCCCTCCTCCCCCCCCCTCTCCCCTACCGGGTAATGTTGCATAAATGTTGAATTTATTACAAATCACCCACAGACCGTGAGCGCGAGCGCCCACACCAGCGGCTCCACCTTCATTATACAGTCATTATTAAACACTTTGTAATAGTTGAATCATCATGTCGTTAGCGCCAGCTCGTTTAACATGTCCCCTGATAACCGTCGACGAAGCCAGGCGTGGATAATGCCTTCATCAGAACGGTCGGTGCTTCTGAGAACCCGTCCACCGCTTGCTCTTCCCGCCTGGCCTGGTCTGTCTCTGTCTGTCTGTCTGTCTGTCTGTCTGTCTGTCTGTCTGTCTGTCTGTCTGTCTGTCTGTCTGTCTGTCTGTCTGTCCGTCCGTCCGTCCGTCCGTCCGTCCGTCCGTCCCTGCCCTCCTCTCTCTCTCTCTCTCTCTCTCTCTCTCTCTCTCTCTCTCTCTCTCTCTCTCTCTCTCTCTCTCTCCCTGTAACACCTTAAATGTTTTTATTTAATATTTTACATAAAATAAGAGTCAAGTCAGCTCATGACTCCCGCTCTGAAAGGGAAAAGTGAGTACCGAGCAGTACTCAAGACGGGACAGTACCAGAGACTTAATTAGTATTAACATTACTGTGGGATCCTTGACTTGAACGTTCTCATAATCCATCCTATCATTTGCCTGGCCGCCGCTATATTTGCGCGGTTATGTTCAATAAAAATCAGGTCGTCTGATATCGTAATTCACAGATCTTTTACATGCTGTTTTCTCTCTATGGGCAGGTTTGATTGTGTCCTGTACCCTGTGTTTCGTTTAATTCCTCGTTTCCACAATACCTAAGTACCTGGAACTTATCACTGTTAAACATCATATTATTTTCCGTTGCCTAATCGAAGACTATTAATGTCGTCTTCTAGTTTTTCAGTGTCTTCTACAGAGGAAATTTTCATACTGATTTTGGTACCATCTGCAAAGGATGACACGAAGCTGTGACGAGTATTTTTGTCTATATCCGAAAATGAGAAATATCAGTGCCAGGACTGTGTGCTGGAGTACCCAGCTTTTCACTGCACTTAGACTTGATTTTATTTGATTAACTGTTACTGTTCGTATTCTGTTTGGCAGAAATTTGAAACTCCAACGCCCTGCTGTAGTTGTTATTCCTCTTATCTCTTTATGGACTACCACTCTATGGTCACACTTAACAAATGCCTTTACAAAGTCTGTGTATACAACATCTGCCTTTTTTTTCTTCTAATACTTCCGTGATTTTGTGACAGTAGCTGAGTAGCGGCGAGAGACGGGATCTTCCCGCTCTAAATCTATGTTGACCTGGGTTGTGGCTCTCATTGTTCTCTATAAAACTGGATCTCTGACTCCTGATCACCCTTCCAAATACTGTTATTATGTGTAATGTTAGTGCCACTGGTCTAGAGTTTTTTTGCCAATGCTTTACTACCTCCCTTGTGCAGTGGAGCTATATCTGCTGCTTTAAGTGCTTCTGGAACCTCCTCAGTATCCAAGCTTTTTCTCCACACTATACTCAGCGCTCGTGATACTCGGCTGAGCTCATGGGCATGTTGTCAATTTATCTTTCAAAGTCTTCTGTGCTCGTGTTAATATCAGTGTATTGTGTCAGGTTAGGTTAGGGGTAGCAGGTACTATCTAAGCAGGAGGATAATGACATGTGAGACTTGTGTGTATGAACTGTAAGTATAGGTCCCATGCTGGTGGAGGTTTTTGGTTTTGATTTCACATATGTGAACAAATATTTTGGATTTTTTTTCTTTATCTCTTGTATAGATTTGTGTTTCAATTTCATTTCCTCAGGCTGGTATGAGGACTTCAGTGTCTGCTCTGTTTCTACGGCCTCCCTGTTTAGATTTCTTTAGCTTTGTGGTGAGAGTCGTGTCTGCTTAAGTATTTCCCAGATTGTTTCCTTCTTTTGCAGAGTCGTCTGCGTTCTCTTCTTCTCTGCAACTGTCACACACCAGCAGCACCACAGCCGTCACACACCAGCACCACCCCCACACACCAACACCACAGCCGTCACACACCAGCACAGCCGTCACATACCAGCACCACCACAGCCATCACACACCAGCACCACCACAGCCATCACACACCAGCAGCACCACCACAGCCGTCACACACCAGCACAGCCGTCACACACCAGCACCACCACAGCCGTCACACACCAGCACCACCACAGCCGTCACACACCAGCACCACCACAGCCGTCACACACCAGCACCACCACAGCCGTCACACACCAGCACCACCCCACACACCAACACCACAGCCGTCACACACCAGCACCACCCCACAGCCGTCAACACCAGCAGCACCAGCACAGCCGTCACACACCAGCACAGCCGTCACACTACCACCACCACAGCCGTCACACACCAGCACAGCCGTCACACACCACCACAGCCGTCACACACCACCACAGCCGTCACACCAGCACCACCACAGCCGTCACACCAGCACCACCACAGCCGTCACACACCAGCACAGCCGCCACACACCACCACAGTCGTCACACACCACCACAGCCGCCACACCAGCACCACCACAGCCGTCACACCAGCACCACCACAGCCGTCACACCAGCACCAGCACAGCCGTCACACACCACCACAGTCGTCACACACCACCACAGCCGTCACACCAGCACCACCACAGCCGTCACACACCAGCACAGCCGTCACACACCACCACAGCTGTGTATATGGCCAAGCCTGCGTTAGAATGAGTGAGATTATCTTTTAGTGCTTCCTGTGTTGCACTCTGCTGTTGCATGTCCACCAATAATTACCTCAGGGAAACCTCTGGTGCTTCTGTCCCGGAGGAAGAGGCAAGGAAGGGTTAAGGCGAAGGGGGGGGGGGGGGTACTTGGGGGGAGAGAGAGGGAAAGGGGGTGAGAAGGAACAGAGGGAGGAGAGAGGGAGGGAAGAGAAGAGACAGAAGAAGAGGATTAAATGAGGGACACACTAAGAAGAGTGAGTAGGTCGGTGGGTCATTCTGGACTGCGGCATCCTACATCTATCCTCACTGCTATATACAGTATATATCTATCGAGCCAATTGGTAAAGCTAGCTGTATCATTTTCCTCGATGGCTTTAGTCGGCAACCATTTCAACTCTGTGAACCCTTTGCCAGAACTAGTGGGTCCCCATGCTGTTCCTGAGTCTGAACTCTGGCTTAAGAATCCCTCTACATAGGAGAGGGAGTGCCAAGGATCCCTCTACATGGGGGAGGGAGTGCCAAGGATCCCTCTACATGGGGGAGGGAGTGCAAGGATCCCTCTACATGGGGGAGGGGGTGCCAAGAATCCCTCTACATGGGGGAGGGGGTGTCAAGGATCCCTCTACATAGGGGAGGGGGTGTCAAGGATCTCTCTACATGTGGAGGGGGCCAAAGATCCCCAACTCTTGACGATGAGATGAACATGACACTGCCCCACCATACGAGAATGACCGAGAATATTCCTACGGGCAATGTTCGCCGGGGGGGGGGGGACGAGGAGTCCGTCCCTCCCCCAGCTGGGCCGGAAAGTCAGTACTCAATAAAACACCGCTCAAATCTACCCACGGTTCCTCCCCTGATTAGTTTCCAATCAGCCTGTAGCCGAACATAATCTACATCTTCCTCTCCATTCATCCTCTTACAATTAGCGACATGAATCGCAGGTGGAAGCAGAGCTTGTATAGCACGAGGAGAAGACGGTGATTGTCGGCCACACAGTTCCTGTTCTAGCCAGGTATCAGGCTCGTACCCGGCCGCCTCCTCTTGGCCACCATGCTGGGCAGGGGGTGTAGTGGGGAAGGGGTGGTGGGCAGGGATGGTAGTAGTGGTGGTGGTGGTGGCAGTGCCGTCCTCCCCACCATCAGCACAACCCTCAACACTACCACAACACCCCCCCCCCCCTCCAGGGCAGTTAACAAATGGAAAGCATAGGCAGTGAGTGGTGGAGGCAGACTCCATACACAGTTTCAAATATAGACATGATAGAGCCCAGTAGGTCAGGAACCTGTACACCAGTTGATTGACAGTTGAGAGGNCTCTTTCCCTTCCACCACGCTCTAGAGACATCCACTTATGTAAGTATATATATGTCCTGCCCGACCTCTGTGTCCTGCGCCTCCATGCTTGGTATCACCACTCCGCCTGCGGATATTATTTTGGGCTTATAACTTTTCAAAACTTAGAGGCGTCCCCACAGACTGCAACCTGTCCGAGGATGTGACTGTTTGTATAGTACACAGCCACACTAACCTGTCACATTCATTACTACTATGACCATCGCAGACACCACCACCACAACCACCACCACAGACAACACGAACTCGAAAACCATCGATCCCAGATCTACAACCACACAACCAGATGAAAAGCTACCCAGTCAAGCAGAGGTCGATGACCACTCAGCCAGAGTCTGGCCGATAACTACCCAATCAAAGAGAGGTCAACCACCAAAGAATACAATCAGGTTGACGACAACCAACTCATTCTTAAGAAGCCTTAAATTACCAAAGACGGAGGTAGTTCCCCTGGGGGAAAATGTAGAAGAAAAAGATCAATGGAACAATCTCTTGCAATAGTTGAGAGGTGGAGAGAGGGCGGCCCAGTGAGTATTGTACTTAGCAAGGCCCTCACTTCCTCAATTGCTGCTCTCGGCTACTTGCCTTGTACCGGGAACTGCCCAAACTCACCCTCGGACCCCACCCACACCCTCTCCCCGCCCACACACCTGACCCCGGGCCCCACCCACACCCTCTCCCCGCCCACACACCTGACCCCGGCCCCACCCACACCCTATCCCCGCCCACACACCTGACCCCGGGCCCCACCCACACCCTCTCCCCCCCACACACCTGACCCCGGGCCCCACCCACACCCTCTCCCCGCCCACACACCTGACCCCGGGCCCACCCACACCCACACCCTCTCCCCGCCCACACACCTGACCCCGGGCCCCACCCACACCCTCTCCCCGCCCACACACCTGACCCCGGCCCCACCCACACCCTATCCCCGCCCACACACCTGATCCCGGGCCCCACCCACACCCTATCCCCGCCCACACACCTGATCCCGGCCCCACCCACACCCTATCCCCGCCCACACACCTGATCCCGGGCCCCACCCACACCCTATCCCCGCCCACACACCTGACCCGGGCCCCACCCACACCCTCTCCCCGCCCACACACCTGACCCCGGGCCCCACCCACACCCTCTCCCCGCCCACACACCTGACCTTGGCCCCACCCGCGCCCGTTGCTCCAACCGCAAGGTCCAGCGACGCCCATTTCCCGCTCCACCTACGCCCATCTAAAGGACCACTCCACCCACGCCCACCCTCACCTCCACCCCAACCCACACCTCCCCGAACCCCGCCCACACCTGCCACGTAAGACAGTGGGTGTACTTCCTCCTGCTGCTGGACTTGTCGGTGTACTGTTGGTAAGTGTTGCCGACGTTAGTTTACCTTACCTATCCATCCAACCTATAGAAAACGTGGATATTTGAGAGCCGCTACTTATCATAGTACCACTTATTTTGTACGTTTGGGGGGCCATAGCGGACAAAGTGAGGCGTTGATGATGTGTTGCTATCAATGTCTGGTGTTGGTTGTGATTTTCTTCTGCAACTTGAAGTGTTCTTGCTGTTGTTGTTGATGATTCCGGCCGTCCTTGGCGTGGTGTGTAGGGAGCCTGGTGTTGGTGGTGGTGTTGGTGGTGGTGTTGTTGGTGGTGTTGGTGTTGGTGGTGGTGTTGGTGGTGGTGTTGGTGGTGGTGTTGGTGGTGGTGTTGGTGGTGTTGGTGGTGTTGGTGGTGTTGGTGGTGGTGTTGTTGGTGGTGGTGGTGCTGGTGGTGGTGTTGCGCCGCGAGGTGTTGCATGACCAGAAGGCAACACCAGGGTTGCCAGCAGCAGCGACTTACATAACTCCAGGAACGTTGGTCTCTCAGGCGGGGAGTTGCCTGCACCACCTTCCTCGCTACACCTTGTCCAGCCACGTACGGGCAGCAGACAGCCACGTACGGGCAGCAGACAGCCACGTACGGGCAGCAGACAGCCACGTATAAGCAGCAGACAGCCACGTACGGGCAGCAGACAGTCACGTGAGGGCAGCAGAGAGTTACGTGAGGGCAGCAGACAGCCAAGTGAGGGCAGCAGAGAGCCACGTGTGGGCAGCAGCCACGTACGAACAGCAGACAGCCAAGTACAAGCAGTTGCAGGAGAGCAGCAAGCAGCAACAGACAGCTGAGTCACTGAGGCTAAGTATTTCACTAGTGCTTCCCACCATCTCACGCCGGCCGCGCAATTTCCGTAGCCCAAGCTTGTTGTCTGCCCTGGCAACCTCTCCTGGTGGTCAAAACTGGCGAACAACCCGGTCTGAGACTCCACTAACAATCCAGGGGCCAGATTCACGAAGCAGTTACGCAAGCATTTACGAACCTGGGGCCAGATTCACTAAAGCACTTACGCAAGCACTTACGAACGTATACATCTTTCCTCAATCTTTGACGGCTATGGTTACATTTATTTAACAGATTACAAGCATGAAAACTTCCCATTCAACTGTTGTTATTGTTATAAACAGCCTCTTGGTACTTCGGAACTCATTAACTGTTTAATAATTGGAAACAAAGTCGCCAAAGATTGAGAAAAGATGTACAGGTTCGAAGTGTTTGCGTAAGTGCTTTCGTGAATCTTACCGCTGTATATCTTTTCTCAATCTTTGGCGGCTTTGTTCACAATTAATAAACAGTTAATGAGCTCCGAAGCACCAGGAGGCTGTTTATAACAATAACAACAGTTGATTGGGAAGTTTTCATGCTTGTAAACTGTTTAATAAATGTAAACAAAGCCGTCAAAGATTGAGGAAAGATGTAACACGTTCGTAAGTACTTGCGTAACTGCTTCGTGAATCTGGCCCTAGGTACTCACCTCAACTGCCGCTGACTCACCACCTACCCAATCGCTTCTCCCGAGTCACTCAGAGCAGAATACTCTCAAGACTCGAGTGACGCACGAAGAGACTGGCAAAAATCACTTAATTTATTTCTCACCACCACAACCACCATCACAGACACCACCACCACAACCGACCCACCTTACAGACAACACGAACTCGAAAACCATCGATCCCAGATCTACACCACCACCCAACCAGATGAAAAGCTACCCAGTCAAGCAGAGGTCGATGACCACTCAGCCAGAGTCTGGCCGATAACTACCCAATCAAAGAGAGGTCAGCCACCAAAGAATACAATCAGGTTGACGACAACCAACTCATTCTTAAGAAGCCTTAAATTACTACAAGACGGAGGTAGTTCCCCTGGGGGGAAAATGTAGAAGAAGAAAAGAGTCAATGGAGAGCAATCTCTTGCAATAGTTGAGAGGGGTGGAGGAGAGGGCGCGGCCCAGTGAGTATTGCACTTAGCAAGGCCCTCACTTCCTCAATTGCTGCTCTCGGCTACTTGCCTTGTACCGGGAACTGCCCAAACTCGCCCTCGGACCCCACCCACACCTCCTCCCCGCCCACTCACACCTGACCCCGGGCCCCACCCACACCCTTCCCCGCCCACACACCTGACCCCGCGCCCACCCCCCACACCTCCTCAACCCCCCGCCACACAACAAACCGACCCGGCACCCACACCCACACCCCTATCCCCGCCCACACACCTGATCCCGGGCCCCACCAACACCCTATCCCCGCCCACACACCTGACCCCCGGGCCCCACCAACACCCTAATCCCCGCCCACACACCCTGCATCCCGGGCCCCACCAACACCCTAGTCCCCGCCACACACCTGACCCTCAGGCCCCACCCACACCCTATCCCCGCCCACACACCTGCCCCGCCGGCCCCACCCACACCCTACCCCCCCACACTACCCTGACCTTGGCCCCACCCGCGCCCGTTGCTCCAACCGCAAGGTCCAGCGACGCCCATTTCCCGCTCCACCTACGCCCATCTAAAGGACCACTCCCACCCACGCCCACCCGTCACCTCCACCAACCCACACCTCCCTGAACCCCGCCCACACCTGCCACGTAAGACAGTGGGTGTACTTCCTCTGCTGCTGGACTTGTCGGTGTACTGTGGTAAGTGTTGCCGACGTTAGTTACCTTACCTAACCCTCCAACCTATAGAAAACGGGGATATATTGAGAGCCGCTACTGATCATAGTACCATATCTCTTATCTTTTATGTACGTTGTGGGAGGGCCATAGCGTACAAAGTGAGGCGTTGATGATGTGTTGCTTCAATGTCTGGTGTTGGTTGTGATTTTCTTCTGCAACTTGAAGTGTTCTTGCTGTCGTTGTTGATGATGTTCCGGCCGTCCTTGGGCGTGGTGTGTGTAGTGGAGCCGTGGTGTTGGATGGTGGTGTGGGGTGGTGTTGTTGGTAGGGTGGTGGTGTTGGTTGGTGGTGTTGTGTGGTAGGTTGGTGTTGGTGTGGCGTTGTGGTGTGGTGTTTGGTGGTGTTGGTGGTGGTGTTGTGTGGTGTTGGTGTTGGTTGGGTGGTGGTTGTTGTGGTGGTTGGTGCTGGTGGTGTGTGTTGCGCCGCGAGGGTGTTGCAATGACCAAAGGGCAACACCAGGGTTTGCCGCAGCACGACTTACATAACTCCAGGACGTTGGTCTCTCAGGCGGGGAGTTGCCTGCACCACCTTCCTCGCTACACCTTGTCCAGCCACGTACGGGCAGCAGACAGCCACGTACGGGCAGCAGACAGCCACGTACGGGCAGCAGACAGCCACGTATAAGCAGCAGAAAGCCACGTACGGGCAGCAGTCACGTGAGGGCAGCAGAGAGTTACGTGAGGGCAGCAGACAGCCAGTGAGGGCAGCAGAGTAGCCACGTGTGGGCAGCAGCCACGTACGAACAGCAGACAGCCAAGTACAAGCAGTTGCAGGAGAGCAGCAAGCAGCAACAGACAGCTGAGTCACTGAGGCTAAGTATTTCACTAGTGCTTCCCACCATCTCACGCCGGCCGCGCAATTTCCGTAGCCCATAGCTTGTTGTCTGCCCTGGCAACCTCTCCTGGTGGTCAAAACTGGCGAACAACCCGGTCTGAGGACTCCACTAACAATCCAGGGGCCAGATTCACGAAGCAGTTACGCACAGCATTTAACAGCAACCTGGGGCCAGATTCACTAAAGCACTTACGCAAGCACTTACGAACGTATACAATCTTTCCTCAATCTTTGACGGCTATGGTTACATTTATTTAACAGATTACAAGCATGAAAACTTCCCATTCCACTGTTGTTATTGTTATAAACAGCCTCTTTGGTACTTCGGAACTCATTAACTGTTTAATAATGGAAACAAAGTCGCCAAAGATTGAGAAAAGATGTACAGGTTCGAAGTGTTTGCGTAAGTGCTTTCGTGAAATCTTACCGGCATGTATATCTTTTTCCTCAATCTTTGGCGGCTTTGTTCACAATTAATAAAC
This sequence comes from Procambarus virginalis, assembly GCA_020271785.1. Taxonomy (NCBI): domain Eukaryota; kingdom Metazoa; phylum Arthropoda; class Malacostraca; order Decapoda; family Cambaridae; genus Procambarus; species Procambarus virginalis. Next base: position 8,756,247 of record WNGS01109635.1, on the reverse strand, counting down.
AGTTAATGTGAGCTCCGAAGCACCAGGAGGCTGTTTATAACATAACAACATCGTTGATTGGGAAGTTTTCATGCTTGTAAACTGTTTAATAAATGTAAACAAAGCCGTCAAAGATTGAGGAAAGATGTAACACGTTCGTAAGTACTTGCGTACTGCCTTCGTGAATCTGCCCTAGGTACTCTCACCTTAACTGCTGGACTGAGGTCACCACCACCTCACCCAAGGCATCTTACTTCTCCCGAGTCACTCAGAGCAGAATACTCTCAAGACTCGAGTGACGCACGAAGAGACTGGCAAAAATCACTTAATTTATTTCCCAACGCTCTAAACATGTGTTTTGGTGGCGGAATATCCAACCCCACACCACAGAAGCATGTGTTGTTGTTGCTGTTGTTGTTGCTTGAAGCCCCATGAACTGTCCTTGTTAAACACAGTGCTCAAGAGACACGTAAAGGCCCGGACCTCGTGCACAATACTTGGTTTGTGTATTGTGCATTTACACAGAAAACGTTCTTAAAAGTAAACAAATAAATACAACGTTATAAAAAAACATTTGCATGGACACAGGCTTCCCATCTGTCAATCCACTTGGTTTAGTTGGTAGAGCAACAGCCTCGCTTCATACAGACCGGCGTTCAATCCCCCGATGATCAAAATTGGTTGGGAAATCGTTCATTTCAACTCCGTTCCCGCTATCCCAAGCTCCTATCCTGTCCTCATTCCATCCCTTCCATGTACTCCAAGCTCTTTGACAATTTCCGTTCCGTTGTTCCCCCCTCCCTCTCTCAGACGCCAGCAGTCGACCCCAGATCACAGTATGGGGGGCGTCGAAGTCCCCCCCAGATCACAGTATGGGGGCGTCGAAGTCCCCCAGATCACAGTAGGGGGCCGTCGAAGTCCCCCGATCACAGTATGGGGGGCGTCGAAGTCCCCCCAGATCACAGTATGGGGGCGTCGAAGTCCCCCCAGATCACAGTATGGGGGCGTCGAGGTCCCCCAGATCACATGTAATGGGGGCGTCCGAATGCGTCCCCCAGATCACAGTATGGGGGCGTGCGAGTCGAAGTCCCCCCAGATCACAGTATGGGGGCGTCGAAGTCCCCTAGATGACAGTATGGGGGCGTCGAAGTCCCCTAGATGACAGTATGGGGGCGTCGAAGTCCCCTAGATCACAGTATGGGGGCGTCGAAGTCCCCCAGATCACAGTATGGGGGGGCGGCGAAGTCCCCCAGATCACAGTATGGGGGCGTCGAAGTCCCCTATCATACAGTATTGGGGCGTCGAAGTCCCTCAGATGACAGTATGGGGGCGTCGAAGTCCCTCAGATCACAGTATGGGGGCGTCGATAGTCCCTCAGATCACAGTATGGGGGGCGTCGAAGTCCCCCCCAGATCACAGTATGGGGGGCGTCGAAGTCCCCCAGATCACAGTATGGGGGCGTCGAAGTCCCTCAGATCCTGCTCTTCTTGCTGGTAGTGACCATCCTCTACTGGGCCGTCCTCACCCTACAGTTCCCTGGCATCACAATTCCCTTCCTGCCCTTGCCCCCTGCCCTCACATTCTGCCCGCTACCCCACATTCCTGCCCGCTACCCTCACTTCCTGCCCGCTTCCCTCACTTCCTGCCCCTACCCTCACTTCCTGCACGCTAACCTTCCTCCTTCCTGCCCGCTACCCTCACTTCCTGCCCCTGCCCTCACTTCCTGCCCCCTGCCCTCACTTCCTGCCCCCTGCCCTCACTTCCTGCCCGCTACCCTCACTTCCTGCCCCCTGCCCTCATTTCCTGCCCCCTGCCCTCACTTCCTGCCGCTACCCTCACTTCCCTTCCTGCCCCCCCTGCCCTCATTTCCTGCACCCTGCCCTCACTTCCTGCCTGCCCTGCACTCACTTCCTGCCCCCTGTCCTCACTTTCTGCCCTCACTTCTGCCCCCTGCCTCCACTTTCCTGCCCCCCTGCCGTCACTTCCTGCCCCCTTCGCCCTCACTTCCTGCCCCTTGCCCTCACTGCCTGCCCGCTACCCTCATTTCCTGCACCCTGCCCTCACTTCCTGCCCACTGCCCTCACTTCCTGTCCCCTGCCCTCACATCCGTACCCTGCCCCCCTGCCCGTCATTTCCTGCCTGCCCGCTACCCTCATTTCCTGCCCCCTGCCCTCACTTCCTGCCCCCTGCCCTCACTTCCTGCCCCCATGCTCCCTCACTTCCTGTCCCCTGCCCTCACATCCTGCCCCCCTGCCCTCCATTTCCTTACGTCCCGCATACCCCCTCATTTCCTGCCCCCTGGCCCTCACTGCCCCTGCCCGAAGCAAGAACGGCAAGGAGGACCAATCATTTCAATCTGCACCAAAGTCTTAAAGACGTTACCCCATTTTCTTTCATGTGTATATTTGTTTACCTATAGCTATCATGAGGAGTGGTGCCAGGAATATGCCCTTGGCTGGCGTCAGGCTGCGAGCACCGCGTCCAACAGCCTGGTTGACAGCCAGCAACCAGAGGCCTGGTCAGAGACCGGGCCGCGGGGAACGTAACCCCGGAAACACCTCAAGGGTAAGGTCAGGGTTGCAACATCAGTAAGCTATTAATCTACTTACTGCAATTCGGATCTGATTTTATTATGATTGACTAGTTATTTTTTGGCACTGTTAGCCAGAAAGGTGTAAATTCCACACCATATTATACTCGTTAATGACACGGATCTCACCATAAGGCTCTCACTCCGTGGGTCACACTTATCAGCATGCCTTTGCGAAGTTTGTGTATGCAGCAAAATGTATATACAAACTTGTGTATATGTTTTGTTTATTCGCAAGTTTGTATGTACACAAATATATGCTTGTGTGTGTGGTGTGTGTGTGCGCGCGTCGTTCGTACTCTCCTGTCCCACTGAGACACAGGCTTCCGTCCATCCGTCCCACAGGGCCAGAGGACACTGTCTACTTGCCGTCCCAGCCACATCCCATGTTGACGCCCCTCTGCACTCGAGGCAAGTCCAACCATTACAATAATTTCTTTATTATTTTTGGTTATCAGCAAAATTGCGTATTTGTGGGTTGTGGAGAGGAAGTGGTCACCTGCCGGTCACGGTGACGCCGGGTGTTGACCACCTCGGGGGCTGTCTTAGAGTGGCTGTGGCTGGGACGGCAGGACAGTGTCCTCTGGCCCTGTGGGACGGATGGACGGAAGCCTGTGTCTCAGTGGGACAGGAGAGTACGAACGCCGCACACACACAGCACACACACAAGCATATATTTGTGTACATACAAACTTGCGAATAAACAAAACATATACACAAGTTTGTATATCATTTTGCTGCATACAAACTCGACAAAAGGCATGCTGATAAGTGTGACCACGGAGTGAGAGCCTTATGGTGAGATCCGTGTCATTAACGAGTATAATATGGTGTGGAATTTACACCTTTCTGGCTAACAGTGCCAAAAAATAACAAGTCAATCGAATAAAATCAGATCCGAATGCAGTAAAAAGCTGTGTTGCCAACCTTGACCTTACCTTGAGGTGCTTTGGGGGTTTAGCGTCCCCTCGGGCGCCCGGTTCGTCCGACCTTCGAGCCTCTCCTGGTTGCTGGACTGATCAACCAGGCTGTTGGAACGCGGCTGCCTCTAGCCTGACGCAGCCAAGGGCATTATTCCTGGCACCCTACTCCTCAGCGATGAGCTACTCTAGGGAGACAAATATATACACATGATAAGAAAATGGGTAACGTCTCTTAAGACTTTGGTGGCAGATTGAAATGATTGGTCTCCTTGCTAGCCGTTCTTGCTTCTGGGCAGGCAGTGGTGAGGGCAGGGGGCAGGAAATGAGGGTAGCGGGCAGGAAATGAGGGCAGGGGGGCAGGATGTGAGGGCAGGGGACAGGAAGTGAGGGCAGGGGGCAGGGAAGTGAGGGCAGGGGGCAGGAAGTGAGGGCAGGGGGCAGGAAATGAGGGTAGCGGGCAGGAAAATGAGGGCAGGGGGGCAGGATGTGAGGGCAGGGGACAGGAAGTGAGGGCAGGGGGCAGGAAGTGAGGGCAGGGTGCAGGAAATGAGGGCAGGGGGCAGGAAGTGAGGGCAAGGGGCAGGAAGTGAGGGCAGGGGGCAGGAAGTGACGGCAGGGGGCGGTCAGGAAGTGAGGGCAGGGGGGCAGAAAGTGAGGACAGGCGGGCAGGAAGTGAGGGCAGGGTGCAGGAAATGAGGGCAGTGTGCGGAACATGAGGGCAGGGGGGCAGGGAAGTGAGGGTAGCGGGCAGGAGATTGAGGGCAGGGGCAGAAAGTGAGGGCAGGGGGCAGGAAGTGAGGGTAGCGGGCAGGGAAGTGAGGGCAAGGGGCAGGAAGTGAGGGCAGGGGAGCAGGAAGTGAGGGCAGGGGCAGGAAGTGAGGGTAGCGGGCACAGGAAGTGAGGGTAGCGGGCAGGAAGTGAGGGTAGCGGGCAGAGTGAGGGTATCGGGCAGGATGTGAGGGCAGGGGACAGGAAGTGAGGGCAGGGGGCAGGAAGGGAATTGTGATGCCATGGGAACTGTAGGGTGGAGGAGCGGCCCAGTAGAGGATGGTCTACTACCAGCAAGAAGAGCAGATCTGTGGGACTTCGACGCCCCCATACTGTGATCTGGGGGACTTCGACGCCCCATACTGTGATCTGGGGGACTTCGACGCCCCCATACTGTGGTCTGGGGACTTCGACGCCCCCATACTGTGATCTGAGGGACTTCGACGCCCCCATACTGTCATCTAGGGGACTTCGACGCCCCCATACTGTGATCTGTGGGACTTCGACGCCCCCATACTGTGATCTGTGGGACTTCGACGCCCCCATACTGTGATCTGGGGGGACTTCGACGCCCCCATTACTGTGGATCTGGGGGGACTTCGGCGCCCCCATACTGTGATCTGGGGGACTTTCGACGCCCCCATACTGTGATCTGGGGGACTTACTGACGCCCCCATACTGTGATCTGTGGGACTTCGACGCCCCCATACTGTGGTCTGGGGGAACTTCGACGCCCCCATATTACTGTGATCTGGGGGACTTCGACGCCCCCCATTACTGTGATCTGGGGGGACTTCGACGCCCCCATACTGTGATCTGGGGGGACTTCGACGCCCCCATACTGTGATCTGGGGGGACTTCGACGCCCCCATACTGTGATCTGGGGGGACTTCGACGCCCCCATACTGTGATCTGGGGGGGACTTCGACGCCCCCATACTGTGATCTGGGGTCGACTGCTGGCGTCTGAGAGAGGAGGGGGGGACAACGGAACGGAAATTGTCAAAGAGCTTGGAGTACATGGAAGAGGGATGTGACAGGATAGGAGCTTGGATAGCGGAACGGAGTTGAAATGAACGATTCCCAACCAATTTGATCATCGGGGGATTGAACGCCGGTCATGCTAGAAGCGAGGCTGTTGCTCTACCAACTAAACCAAGTGGATTGACAGATGGGAAGCCTGTGTCCATGCAAATGTTTTTTATAACGTTGTATTTATTTGTTTACTTTTAAGAACGTTTTCTGTGTAAATGCACAATACACAAACAAGTATTGTGCACGAGGTCCGGGCCTTTACGTGTCTCTTGAGCACCTGTGTTTAACAAGGACAGTTCATGGGGTGTCAAGCAACAACAACAGCACAACAACAATGCTTCTGTGGTGTGGGGTTGGATATTCCGCACAAAAACACATGTTTAGAGCGTTGG
>WNGS01109635.1:8703557-8730991 GCA_020271785.1 Procambarus virginalis | reverse complement strand
AGACTTGGATAACATCCCACCTTAAGAGTCCCTTGATCAACCGAGCTATGGTTCATGCGTCCAGAGGGGTTGCCCGGCAGTGTGGTGGACAGAGGCATCATCAGCCAGGAGGCCTGGTCACTCACCATACTGCAGGGGCGGTACACCTCAATCTCAGTAACCACCTCACCGTAAACTGAAGGGAAGGAATCTGGAAATAATTTGAGGTCATTACCCAAGGGTTTGAGCGTGGGCTCTCTCAGTGTGGCTCTCAGTGTGGGCTTCTCAGTGTGGGGGTCTCAGTGTGGGCTCTCAGTGTGGGCCCCCACTGTGGGCCCTCACTGTGGGCTCTCAGTGTGGGCTCTCAGTGTGGGCTCTCTCAGTGTGGACTCTCTCAGCGTAGAGTGTTCTGCTGGAACACGCTTCCTGTCAATAATCGAGAAAGAGTGAGTATCTGCAACTGCTTAATGGCCGGAACTGACATGGCTTTTGTCGCATGCACCTCCTCCTCCACCCCCACCACCACCCCACCCCAACCCACACCCCAACCCCCTCCCCCTTCTCCACAATTTACTTTCATCCCCAACTGGAACTTTGTTATTATTGTGTTTCAGCTATTGTCCCAGTCGCCAGTTGTTCCTCAAGAGCTGCCTGGTTTCCCAAGAGGACGCCAGGGGTTGTCCAAGAGGACTCCAGGTGTTGTCCCAAGAGGCGCCAGGGGTTGTCCCAAGAGGCTCCCGCCCAGGTGTTGTCCAAGAGGCTCCAGGGTGTGAAGGCTATGTTGTCCCAAGAGGCTCCAGGTGATGTCCCAAGAGGACGCCAGGGGGTTGTCCCAAGAGGCTCCAGGTGTTTGTCCCAAAGAGGCTCCAGGGTTGTTACCCAAGAGGACTCCAGGTGTGTCCCCCAAGAGGGCTCCAGGTGTTGTCCCAAGAGGCTCTCAGGTGTTGTCCCAAGAGCGCTCCCAGGTGTTGTCCCAAGAGGCTCCAGTGTTGTCCCAAGAGGCTCCAGGCGTTGTCCCAAGAGGCTCCTAGGGGGTACCACAGCTGCGACTCACACTGTTTGATACTCGTTTCAAACATTCTGCAAGTGGTCTACTGTGACATAACTCAGGGATCCATTACTGCAGGGTTCGTGGAGCTGACTAGCACCTTGGTCTGTAGCGAGGGCTCCACGTACATCACAGCAGGCTCCAATTGTAGGTGGAGCCTCGTGCTGCTTGGTATAGAAGTGTTCAAGGTCCGGACGGTCGTCCATACGCGGGATAATGCACGAGAAGGAGAATTAACCCGGACAAAAAATCATATTTGGTGGAAAATAAGTTGTCGCCGTTAGAGGATCATTACAATACATGCACTCACGTTAATGCTGCGTATTACGGGGTGATATAGTGTGTGGGGGGGGGAGGGGGGAGAGGATGGGTGGGGGTGGAAAGGAGAGGGTGAGGGGGGGGGGGACGGGTCGGGGTCCCATGTAGGCGAAGGTAGTGCTGAGGATGTGTTAATCATCCACCTTCCCCCCACCACCCACCACCACTTCTTCCCCACCACCACCACTTCTTCTTACCAATCACCATCAACCTTCCCCCAACCACCCACCACTTTCCTTCCCCACAGTAAAGCATCGCAAAAAAAACTCTAAGCCAGTGGCACTAACATCACACATAACAACAGTGGTTTGAAAGGGTAATGAGGAGTCAGAGGTCCAGTTTTATAGAGAACAATGAGTGCCACAAAACCCAGTCCAACATAGATTTAGAGCGGAAGATCCCGTCCCTCTCGCAGCTATGACAAAATCACGGAAGTATTAGAAGGAAAACAAAAAGCAAATGTTGTGTACATGGACTTTGTAAAGGCATTTGTTAAGTGTGACCATAGAGTGGATGTCCATATTATGAGATGGACACCACCTCCTTCCGTCCACACACCTACACATACTCCATTACAAGTCATTCCGGAGAGATCCCTTATGGACGGTACACCGTCCAGTCATTCCAGAGAGATCCCTTATGGACGGTATAGCGTCCAGTCATTCCGGAGAGATCTCTTATGGACGGTACACCGTCCAGTCATTCCGGAGAGATCTCTTATGGACGGTACACCGTCCAGTCATTCCGGAGAGATCCCTTATGGACGGTACACCGTCCAGTCATTCCAGAGAGATCCCTTATGGACGGTACAGCGCCCCAGTCATTTCCCGAGACCCCCCCACAAATGTCACTGTGAGTCTTTTGTTGTTTTGTCTGCGGGAAGGAACTAACTATTCAGAGCCCAATAAAGTAATGGGTAAATAAGGGTTGGTGCTGAAATCACGGCCGCTCAGATGGCAAATCGTTAGCTGGGGGATTGAGGACATTTGCTGTTGTGAATCGTTGCTTGTGGAGATGGGATGGAGGGAGGGGGTGGAGATGGGTGGGGGAGGAGGTGTGGGTGGATATGGTGAGGGAGGATGGGGTGGAGTATGGTGAGGGAGGGATGGGGTGGAATATGGTGAGGAGGATGGGTGGAGTATGGGAAGGGAGGATGGGGTGGAGTATGGTGGGAGGAAGCAGACTCTAGTCAGCAGACACGGCAAGTAGGAAAATGTGTAGCCTTTTAAAACCAGCGGGTGGGTAGTATTTTGGGTGGTCAAAGAGTTGTGGAAGTCACCCTCACCCACAAACATAAAGGCCAGAATCGACAAAAAACTCCGAGCATCAGAATTCTCAATTTATAAGACAACAGACACAATAGGACTAGCGGGCGGGGCATCAAGAGTTAGTGCTCTCTTCCCTATAGACACCGATGTTGTGTGTGGTATAATACACTGCGCGAGCCACCAGGGGACCATAGGGGATTGGTAAGGCTGCAGTGGGTTGGTTGGCATTAGTGAAGTGCTTCACCTTCACCTCATCCTCGGCTATATATCTGGCAGCAAAAACACCTCGTGACCCACGGGCTTCACCATAGCCCGTGCTTTCTGGAACTTGTTCCGAGTGGCTGAATCTTTAACAACAACAACAACAACCTTGTGACACGCGAGACAATCTCCCGTCACGCAGGGTGCAGGTCGCACCCTCCACCAGATCTCCAGCTATCCATCCTATGGCTCAAAAGGGCCACCACTACGGGCTATTCATGCCCGTGCCATCTTTGGGCGCCCTTAATCTTCATCAATCACCTTGTAACCATTCAAACTCTGCCTTTGATAATGGCAACACAAGCTAAACGAAAACCATCTCTTAGCGCCAGGACAAATCAAACGGTCAAACGAACTTCAAGAGAGTTGAACATTTTTCAACTTCCTAAATGACCGAAAAAACATAAGAAAAATAGAGGAAGATCGCGCTGAATCCTCGATCTCATCCCCTCGTGACACATCCAGTAATATGTGTCCCAAGACAAGGACTGCTATCAGAGACACATGGAGATATGATAGTATCTCAGATATCTTAGTAGCTCAGTTCTATTATGGCAGTGTCTGGGATGCTCCCAGACGCAGGTTCGAATCCTGGTCACTGCCCTTGTGGATTTGTTCATATGATAGTACTTATAGTAACCACCTTGGTGGAAAGTACAAATACAGCTGTCACGTGAACTGCTTACACAATCTCAGGTGTGAGATGTAGTCGTATATATATCTGTTAAGTATCTCCCAGCCACTTGGTCCGTTTGGGGGGGTGGCTGTGATATGCCGGCCAAACTCCTGTAATTTGTCGCTTAAAGAGTAAAAACAGGTTCTGGGGAGGCGTTTTTGTGGTGGTGGTGGAGGCTGTGATCACGGGGGGGGGGGGAGCTGCCCGCCGACCCCTACCACGACACTGGGGACTGAGCCCCGCCCCGCTGGTAAAGGTCTGCAAATATTAGTACTCGCCACCATCCCCTCTTTCCATTACCCCCCTCCCCCTACCAGTACCACCCTACCCCCTACCAGTAACCCCTACCAGTACCCCCTACCCTCAACCAGTACCCACCCTACCCCCTACCATTACCCCCCCTTCCCCCTCACAGTCCCCACCCTACCCCCTACCATTACCCACCCTACCCCCTCCAATACCACTACCACCCTCCCAGTACCCCCCTACCAGTACCCCCCCCTACCACCAGTACACGTACCCCCACCCTACCAGTACCCCCCCCACCCTACCCCCTGACCAGTACCCCCCTACCCCCTACCAGGACCCCCCTACCCCCTACCAGGACCCCCTACCCCCTACCCCAGATACCACCACACTTGTCCAGGAAGTTTATTTGCGGCTTAAGTGGATGCTGATTCACGGTATTTTGGCCCAAAATGGTGCTACTTTGCGGCCATGTGTACTAATTCTTTGGTGCGCACCGTACTCTTGGTAAAGTCATAGTAGCAGTGTACTGCATGGTACAAGGAAGGATGTTACCTCCAAGCGCGCGCGCGCGTGACTTGGTACTTTTTTTACTTTCCTCAGAAAACTAGCAGTCAATAGTACGATTGTACATAATCACACAAATGGTATGTGAAATATGTGTGCATGTGGGACAATATTATGGACTGACACTCACTATAGAGCTTAGTCATATTTGAGCAGGATGAAAGGTGTAATGGATGTCTTCCCCACCCCCCCCTTAGACTAGAATACCCACGCACCTATAGAGAAAACTGTGCGAGTATCCGGTGGTACCAAAAAGTCTGATTGGACTCAGGCGGCCAAGATTCACGAAGCAGTTTACGCAAGCACTTACGCACTGTACATCTTTTCTTCAATTCTTCTGCGGCTTTGTTTTAGCACATTAGTTAACAAGTTACTTGAGCTCCGAAGCACCAGGAGGCTGTTTATAAACAATCAACAACAGTTGATTTGGCAAGTTTTCTAGGTTGTACACTCGTTTAATAAATGAAACCAAAGCCGGCAAAGTGATTGAGGTATGGAAAGATGTTCACGTTGTCGCAAGTGCTTGCGTAACTGCTTCGTGAATCTGGCCCAGGGTGGTCAAGTTCTATCAACCCGTTCCTCTCTTAAAAAAACGTCACTTTTGGCCCGTATGCAGGCGATATGGCCACATTTGCGACGTAATTTGACAATGAAATCGAAACTCACAAAAATGACGTTCGTCCTGTTTGTACGTATTGGAGTCGTCCAGCGTACGCAGGGTCAGAAGGAGTTAGGAAAGAAGGACCACTTTAAATTAACGTTTTCAGTAACGTTTTGAAATCTTATTGGAATTTCCTGCCCCTAACCGGTAGTCTAGACAGGACCCTTAAACTTACTGTTGTTGAAAGAAACAAATCCCAACTTCTATTTTCAGATTCTCGTTCATTTTCAAACTTACGTCCAAATTCGGCCATACGAAAGACGAGCAACAAATGCGAACGTTTCTTTTTTTAAGAGGACCAGGTATAGGGCTAAGTAGGAGGCCAGACCAAGATGTGCCGCCCAGGACAAGAAGCAGGAAGGCCGGGGGAAATGAAGAGAGCGTGTAGCAAGCAGAGAGACATCCACATCTTGAAGAAGGTCCAAATTCCAGCACCAGCACTGGTGACAGTGACCTGTAACGCCATGTAGACCACAGCCACTTAGGGCCTCGCTACAGCCAAGAGGAACTGAAAGTAAACTGGTATACTGTACGAAGCATGGCGTGGCTGAGCAGTTTACACAATTACCTACTCCATATATACTTTCTCATTAAAAATATAAGATATTTATATATATATATATATATATATATATATATATATATATATATATATATATATTATATATATAATATATATATATAAATATGCATCAATATGACGAACAGTAAGATTATATAATTCTAACGAAAATATTCTCGGATTTTCCTTATGTGTTTCTGTTCTTACTGGTGACGTTGTAAATGAAAATCAATTCTCCACATTCACGTTGTTTTTCTGTCTAGACTAGAAATAAAAATGAATTTTATATTAATATATATATTGGGTGTACACCTCTGTGCAATTGCAGGGACCCACATCCTCGAAGAAGAATAACAAAGAGCATTACGAGAAGATCTTGTGGATTCTCACTGAATACTTTATTCTTTGCATTCTCCTACCACCACCGTTTATTTTTTTGTATGGTTTTGTTTATTTTATTGCAATGAGCTACAGTCACAGAGAACACACACACACACACAAATATATAACAATTAAATCAATCAGCGTTCGAAGACCTCGTCCAGCTCTTCGGAGGGTGGGTGCGTACCCAGGATCTTACAGCAGCAATTTCCCCTCTGCACCGTGCGACACTGTGGCGCTGGAATAGGAAACTGGCTGCTCGTGGGTCTCTAGTTTTCCAATGAGTTCCTCACCAACCTCCTTTAAAAACTTGAGTGCACATTTACCCCATATATATATAATATATAATATATATATATATATATATATATATATATATATATATATTATATGTATCATATATAACTCAAGACGCCAGACACCCACCAGCCGACACGACACGCACGATGATGATTAAGATGATGAAGATGATGATGATAATGAAGATGATGATGATGATGCAACGGCTCAACTGGCGATTGTTTTAGTAAAATACATAAGACCAGGAGAGGAGGAGCATCTGATATTAGCAACAACAACACACAGTAGTGGCAACAGCTGTAGCAACATCACAACAGCTGCAGCAATAAAAGAAAACGAGAAACACAAAGGAGGAAATATATTAGAGGAAGTCAGAGAAATAACACTGCGAGAGAAGAAGACAAAACTGGAACACAATCAAGTAATTACAGTTTGCTGTGGAGTGTAATAGTTCAGTCTTACTGTACGTTAATAGTGACTGATAATGCCCGTCACTCACCACAGGTGGGGGGGGGGGGCAGGGGGGACGGACGGGCTCCCGGCGGACGGACGGGCTCCTGGCGGACGGACGGGCTCCCGGCGGACGGACGGGCTCCCGGCGGACGGACGGGCTCCCGGCGGACGGACGGGCTCCCGGCGGACGGACGGGCTCCCGGCGGACGGACGGGCTCCCGGCGGACGGACGGGCTCCCGGCGGACGGACGGGCTCCCGGCGGACGGACGGGCTCCCGGCGGACGGTCGGGCTCCGGGCGGACGGACGGGCTCCCGGCGGACGGACGGGCTCCCGGCGGACGGACGGGCTCCCGGCGGACGGACGGGCTCCCGGCGGACGGACGGGCTCCCGGCAGACGGACGGGCTCCCGGCGGACGGACGGGCTCCCGGCGGACGGATGGGAGCCGGGAGACGGGACAGGCTCCCGGCAGACGGGACAGGCTCCCGGCAGACGGGACAGGCTCCCGGCAGACGGGACAGGCTCCCGGCAGACGGGACAGGCTCCCGGCAGACGGGACAGGCTCCCGGCAGACGGGACAGGCTCCCGGCAGACGGGACAGGCTCCCGGCAGACGGGACAGGCTCCCGGCAGACGGGACAGGCTCCCGGCAGACGGGACGGGCTCCCGGCAGACGGACGGGCTCCCGGCAGACGGGACAGGCTCCCGGCAGACGGGACGGGCTCCCGGCAGACGGGACGGGCTCCCGGCAGACGGGACGGGCTCCCGCAGACGGGACGGGCTCCCAGCAGACGGGACGGGCTCCCGGCAGACGGGACGGGCTCCCGGCGGACGGACGGTGGTAGAGGCGATCCTCCTCCAGATATGTGTAAATAATCTTCCCGAGGGATGGGAAGGGAAATTATGAGGAGAAAGCACTAAGCCAGTACGACGATATATCACTTAGAAAGCCTGAGGTCAAGGAGCTGAGGTCAACGAGCTGAGGTCAAGGAGCTGTCAAATGAGTTAGAGAAACGGTGCCCAACCACTTATAGTATCGGGGATCGAACGCCAACCTGCAAGAAGCGAGACCGTCGCTCTACCGACCAATCACAGTGGTGGGTGGACTCTCATACTTACCGATACAAAAATTATGAGGCGGATTCATACGGAGGAATAGCGTCAAACTACAAGTTGATCTGGAGACACTGAAAGAACGGTCCAATAAATGGCTGCTAGAGTTTAACGCAATCAAGTACAAAGTAATGAGACTAAGAGCTGGGAACAGGAGACCGGACACAAGGCACCAAATGGGAGATGAAATCCTTCAAGAATCAGGAAGGTAAAAAATCTGAAGTATATATTTATTCGGAATCTGTCTCCCGAAGCTCCACATCAACCGAATATCAACATAAGAACTGCAAAAGAAAATCTGAAAAGGAATGACTCCGGACGCTGTATAATACTGAACAATCTGACCGAACCTGGAACACTTGAAGAAAGTTCAGAAACCCTCCAGACAAGTTCTGGAACTCCTGAGGTACGAGTTACGAGAAAGACTAGAGGAACTAGCCTCACGTCACTGGAAGACAGGATAGGGAAGACATGATTACAACATATCAAATTCTCATGAGAAATTGATTGGGAAACAAAGACAAGTGAAATCTGAGCAACCTTAAGTAAACGATGGACCTTGATGGGCGCCTGCGGTGATTGGTTGTGGCAGTAATGGCGCCTGACCTCCTTGGGGGGGGGGGGGCGAAGGAGGCAGTACCCATCATCCTACCGCCTTAACAATATTCCCCCCACCCCTTTTCTTGTCCCTACTGCCCCCTCCACCGTCCCCTACTGCCCCCCCACCGTCCCTACTGCCCCCTCCACCGTCCCCTACTGCCCCCCTCCACCGTCCCCTACTGCCCCCCTCCACCGTCCCCTACTGCCCCCTACACCGTCCCCTACTGCCCCCTCCACCGTCCCTACTGCCCCCCTCCACCGTCCCCTACTGCCCCCCTCCACCGTCCCCTACTGCCCCCTCCACCGTCCCCTACTGCCCCCCTCCACCGTCCCCTACTGCCCCCTCCACCGTCCCCTACTGCCCCCTCCACCGTCCCCTACTGCCCCCCTCCACCGTCCCCTACTGCCCCCCTCCCACCGTCCCCTACTGCCCCCCTCCACCGTCCCCTACTGCCCCCCTCCACCGTCCCCTACTGCCCCCCCTCCACCGTCCCCTACTGCCCCTCCACCGTCCCCTACTGCCCCTCCACCGTCCCCTACTGCCCCCTCCACCGTCCCCTACTGCCCCCCTCCACCGTCCCCTACTGCCCCCTCCACCGTCCCCTACTGCCCCCCTCCACCGTCCCCTACTGCCCCCTCCACCGTCCCCTACTGCCCCCTCCACCGTCCCCTACTGCCCCCTCCACCGTCCCCTACTGCCCCCTCCACCGTCCCCTACTGCCCCCCTCCACCGTCCCCTACTGCCCCCTCCACCGTCCCTACTGCCCCCCTCCACCGTCCCCTACTGCCCCCTCCACCGTCCCCTACTGCCCTCCTCCACCGTCCCCTACTGCCCCCTCCACCGTCCCCTACTGCCCCCTCCACCGTCCCAGTCACGGCCGCCACAACAGTGACTCCCGAGACAAGACAAACGCCGGGCTGACCCCCACACACCACAAACAAACTCTTCCAATCTGCCACGTTTGGGCTGGGAAAAGGTGTCAACTGGGCCGGATCGTTGACGGCGGGGCGGCAGGGGGGGGGGCGGATGGCGAGGGGGCGGCGAGGGGGCAGCAGGGAGGGGGGGTGGCGAAGGGGCAGGGGAGGGGTGTGGCAGGGGGGGGGGTGGTTGTGTGAGTGGGGGGGGGGGAGGGAACTAGCTGCCAAGTCACCGTCCACCAATCATAACCAGACTCATTAGGACGTCACAGGGATTCTCTCAGAGCGTCACAATAATTCCTTCAGATCGCTACACCAATTTCCCATCAGAACGGCTCACCATTTACGGTGAATCAGAACGTCACTCACGTCCTATCAGAGCGTCGCTCCAATTGTCTTCAGAAGGACGTCACACACCAGCCAGCCCCACCCCCCTCCCAGACAACAACACCAGCCCTCCAAAAACGTACACAAACGTTCCTCTGAGTTACGAAAATGTCCTCAGATGTAGACCAATCCGCTCACACCAAGATCTTAGAGCCAAACAGGTTCCGTACGATCTCCAGTTGAGGTTTGGTTGGGTTGAGGACTATTAACCTCTGGAGGGGTATTAAGGCTTACTGACCAACCCAGCAAGTATACTACTGAACATAAGTCCTCTGCACTATGGTAAACTCTTCAGTGTACGTACACCCAGAAGCAGTGTACATTATAGTCTGGATGTGTCACCTGCACCGCCAGGTACTGGTCACCTGCACCACCAGGTACTGGACACCTGCACCACCAGGTACTGAACACCTGCACCGCCAGGTACTGAACACCTGCACCGCCAGGTACTGAACACCTGCACCGCCAGGTACTGAACACCTGCACCACCAGGTACTGAACACCTGCACCACCAGGTACTGAACACCAGCACCACCAGGTACTGAACACCTGCACCACCAGGTACTGAACACCTGCACCGCCAGGTACTGAACACCAGCACCACCAGGTACTGAACACCTGCACCACCAGGTACTGAACACCTGCACCGCCAGGTACTGAACACCAGCACCACCAGGTACTGAACACCTGCACCACCAGGTACTGAACACCTGCACCGCCAGGTACTGAACACCTGCACCACCAGGAACTGAACACCTGCATCACCAAGTACTAGACACCTGCCAGTTAGTCATTATCAGTCCTTACCTGTTCTTCACTGCTTCAGTAAGACTGTCCACTTGGCTTTACTTCAATATTACTCTCAGGAATGTTTGTGTATTACCATGCCATAGTTCTTATGATGTTCACTTCATGGCTCGGTATTTTAATTGTGCTTCCGGTATGTATTATTAAACATTGTTCTATTATCAAACTTTGTTTATTGACTAATACATTGTAAAGTTGTATAAAGTGCTCGCGTGACACTGAAGCTTCAGTGCCAGCCATGTCTGGTTCACTACCCATTATCCATGACATTTATACCAATCAAGAATAGAACTGGTGCCAAGTGTGAGCCTTTCGGCACCCCAAGCGTCGCGTCCTGCCACCCTCCCCCCCCTCCCCCCGCGCCAGTTATAACAACTACCTGTTGAGACAAACAAATAAGGAGCGGCAATGCAATTGGATCGAACTCTTGTCCCTGGACTCCCCAAACACACGCACAACCACCCGAAACACGACCAGCTAAAAGTAGTGTTAAAAACTCCCCCTCAGAAGACGCTCCCCCGCGTCTTCTGACCGCCACACACCAATCACCGGGATGATCTTGGCAGAAAGATTATTGATCGTGATTGGACAGACAGGTAATAACTGAAGAGACGATATATAAATCTATATTTTTCCACCACTCCAGTAACATGAACGAACACTTCTGCAATTCCCTTAAAAAGGGTTGAGAAAGTCGATCTATCTCACCTGGTTCTGTTTTTGTTGTCCCCTGAAGCGCTATCGAAAGTTCTTTTGTACTAGGCAGAACAAAACTGTAGATACGATAAAGCCCAGTAGGCTCAGGAACCTGTACATCAGTTGACTGACAGTTGAAAGGCAGGACCAAAGAGCCGAAGCTCAACTCTGGCATGCACAATTAGCCAAGCAGATCCACGCGCACACACACACACACACACACACACACACACACACACACACACACACACACACACACACACACACACACACACACACACACACACACACACACACACACACACACACGCACTCACGCACGCACACAGCAGACTGCGTGGGACAGACAGCGCCGGCCCGTCAACGTGGTGGCCACCATGCTGGGCCAAATTTCTCTTGATGGCGCTCTGTGTATCCGGTTATCTTGCCTTGTTCCTACCCTCGTCTCTTGCTCTTACCTGGCCCTCTACCCCTAGCTCCTTCCTCCCTGCACCACACCTACCTCAGGTACCTGCCACCACGGCCTGCCACCACGGCCTGCCACCACGGCCTGCCACCACGGCCTGCCACCACGGCCTGCCACCACGGCCTGCCACCACTGCCTGCCACCACGGCCTGCCACTATTACGGCTACTCCCACTGAACAATCCCTGCCCCCCAACAATAAACACTCGTTGTTTTGCAAGTGATGCAACTCTTGTTGATGTAGCTCTTGTTGCAATTGCTACTGTAGATAACTGTCGTTGATGATGAGGACGGTGATAAAGTACGGTGTTGACGCAGTTATTAGTGAAGCCCCAGTGAACCCCCCCCCCCCGCCCCCTCTAGTCCTTCACACACTTCTTCACTTTCACCTCATAAAGTTCCTCCCTGCTCCCCCCCCTCTCTCTCTCTCTCTCTCTCTCTCTCTCTCTCTCTCTCTCTCTCTCTCTCTCTCTCTCTCTACGTCCTCTTATACGTGGATTATACCTGGTTGATGGGGTTCTGGGAATTGTTCTACTCCTCGAGTCCGGCCCGAGGCCCAGACTTGACTTGTGGGAGCTTGGTCCAACAGGCTGTTGCTTGGAGCGGCCCGCAGGCCCACATATCCACCACAGCCCGGTTGGTCCGGCACTCCTTGGAGAAAACTATCTAGAATTTTTTTGAAGATTTCCAATTTTGTTCCTGCAATATTTCTAATGTTTTCTGGGAGGATGTTGAACAATCGTGGACCTTCTGATGTTTATACAGTGTTCTCTGATTGTGGCACCCCTGCTCTTCACTGGTTCAGTTCTGCATTTTCTTCCATATCGTTCACTCCAGTATGTTGTTATTTTACTGTGTAGATTTGGGACCTGACCCTCCAGTATCTTCCACTTGTATACATAATTTAGCACCTTTCTTGTCTCCTCTGTTGTGAGTACATTTTGAGAGCTGTGAGACGATCCCAATAGTTTAGGTGCTGCATCGTGTCTATGTATGCCGTATATGTTCTCTGTATTGCCTGTATTTCAGTAACCTCTAATGCCCTGAACGGGTAGGTGAGTATCGAACAGTACCCAAGGCAGTACTCCCATGCTATGAGTAATGTACTCTAGCGATGGGCTGACGTCTCCGGCAGGCGAGGTGGTGCTGCACACTGCCGGGCCTGTGAGGGGTGGTGCTGCACACTGCCGGGCCTGTGAGGGGTGGTGCTGCACACTGCCGGGCCTGTGAGGGGTGGTGCTGCACACTGCCGGGCCTGTGAGGGGTGGTGCTGCACACTGCCGGGCCTGTGAGGGGTGGTGCTGCACACTGCCGGGCCTGTGAGGGGTATTGCTTCCCTCTTATCTCTGATAATCCCGCCCGAGCATCCTGGTGTCCCTGGCCTCTAGTGAGCTCCGATTACACCAACTGTCCCCGTGGGAGTGTTGGCTCCTCTCCTGATCACCCTCCATCACCCCTACCTGCCTTAACAACAAGTGACGATCGGGTATCTCTCCCCATCCCTCCCAGTTCCAGCCTCTCGCATCTCTTATAAAAGTAATTTAAACAGGTGTTCCCTACAGGTTGTATCATGTTGTCTATGATGAAAACAAGTGAGGATCGGATACCATCGGCTGCCTCACTCGTGGCTCTTATAAAATATTTGATTAATTCGCAAACTTTTGCGAATTAATGTGATGTGAATGAGAATGTGAAAGTGATGTGGTCCCGTGATGTGAAGTGGGACAGGATGGGGGGGGGAATGGGGCACGAACCTCGGGTTTCCAGTTGTTGTTGTTGTTGTTTTAGATTTAGCTACTCAGAACGAAATGTCCGCGTAGCACGGGCTATGGTGAGCCCGTAATTGAGTTCGGTTGTTCGCGATAACTTTGTTACTCTGATATTTGGGTCAAAGTTTTAAATGGAGGTGGGGTTTCCTCCTTTTTCCCTGTTTCTTTTTCACTTCTGTTTTAGTCGTGTTTTAATAATATTATCTTGGTGGCGGATGTAGATGCAGAATGTTCACTAGTGAGTCCCATTCTTTAACGGCTTTTCTAATCATTGTAGTCGCTGTGGAATGTGCATCTAATGCAGCTGCTGCCGTTGGATTAATGTTGAGTTTGATGCGCAGGGCTTCAGTAGCTTCACATTCAAGTAAGTAGTGCAAGCGTGGCGCCTCTGCTTCTGTTCCAGATATGACTCTTGAACTATTGGGTTTATTACCTCCCAGCAGCACTTGTAACCAAGTCTGAGTCTGTGTATGGCTACTGCAATGTCTCTGGATATCTTTTGGCCAGGCTTGAAAGAATAGTACCCAGTGGCTTGTTTGTACCATATCGCAGTGGATCTTCCTTCCGCTACTTTGGCTCTGTGGCGACTTTTGATAGTTGGGAGTGTTTTCTTCTTGATTTGCTCCTTAATCTGCGAAAAACTTGGAGGTATTTGAACCTGTACAACAGGTAGAGCAGTGACAGTTTTTGCTAGTGAGTCTTCCTTTTCATTACCATCTATGTCAATGTGACTTTGTATACAATTTAGGGTGATTGACAGCCCTAGATTATGGGCCTCTTTTCTTATATGTTGGATTTCTGTGAGGAGTTGTATATTATCTCTGTGCTGACTGGATATGGAAACAAATGGAAACCACCTCAATACCTACAACGACTCACATCTTCACAGATGGATCAGTTGGTCAAGAAAGAGATTCTGCTGGGGCAGCAGTTTACACTAACAACCATGAAGCTTACTGGAGCATGAATAGTAGGTGTTCAACATTGCAGACAGAATTATATGCCCTGAAGGAGGCCATAAACTATACAATTGAGAATAATTTACATGATGTCATCATTCATACCAACTCTAAATCGGGTTTCCTAAACTGCTCCTTTGATATACGCCGATGGGCGTTGTGAGGTCCCACGCCCGCTTCGCCCGCCCACGCCCGCCGACGCCCGCCGACGCCCGTCGACGCCCGCCCACGTCCGCCCACGCCCGCTACGCCCGCCCACGTCCGCCCACGCCCGCTACGCCCGCCCACGCCAGGTGAGACAGTCTCGGAGCGGCCTTGTACGCATCCAGCGCTTCCGTTGCCACGGAACTTATGTCAATAACTCCCACCGCAAGTATAAGGGCGGTGGTGGGGTTTCTGTCTGTCTTTCTGTCCATTTTCTCCTGTTCTTTGTTTCCCTGTATGCCAGTCTGTTTAACTCAAGGTGGACGGGTGAGCAGGTCAGTAGTTGAACCACACGCGAGGGCCGGGGCGACTGGTTGGAATGTGCTGCCAGTCTTATTAAATAGCTGCCACATTGGTTGATATTTGTAGTGAGCGGTTGGTTGACTGACTGACTGATGTAGGATGAATCTTCCTACCTGTGCCACACTGTCTTACCTAGACTACTGTGTCTCACCTACACTACCGTGTCTCACCTACACTACTGTCTCTCACCTACACTACTGTGTCTCACCTACACTACTGTCTCTCACCTACACTACTGTGTCTCACCTACACTACCGTGTCTCACCTAGACTACTGTGTCTCACCTACACTACTGTGTCTCACCTACACTACTGTGTCTCACCTACACTACTGTGTCTCACCTACACTACTGTGTCTCACCTACACTACTGTCTCTCACCTACACTACTGTGTCTCACCTACACTACTGTCTCTCACCTACACTACCGTGTCTCACCTAGACTACTGTGTCTCACCTACACTACTGTGTCTCACCTACACTACTGTGTCTCATCTACACTACTGTGTCTCACCTAGACTACTGTGTCTCACCTACACTACTGTGTCTCACCTACACTACTGTGTCTCACCTACACTACTGTGTCTCACCTACACTACTGTGTCTCACCTACACTACTGTGTCTCACCTACACTACTGTGTCTCACCTACACTACTGTGCCACAACTGGACGAACAGAGGTCCTGTCAGCTGTCAATTAGCGGTCCTTAAAGTAAAATAAAGGTCCGGTAAGCTGTCAGCGTAGTCAATTAACGAGTGACGCGCTAACGAGCAACTCGTCGTTAGTGTAATGGTGGCTGTCTGTTGCAGGGCTCGGGCCCCCGGGGTGTTGCAGGGCTCGGGCCCCCGGGGTGTTGCAGGGCTCGGGCCCCCGGGGTGTTGCAGGGCTCGGGCCCCCGGGGTGTTGCAGGGCTCGGGCCCCCGGGGTGTTGCAGGGCTCGGGCCCCCGGGGGTGTTGCAGGGCTCGGGTCGGGCCCCCGGGGTGTTGCAGGGCTCGGGCCCCCGGGGTGTTGCAGGGCTCGGGCCCCCGGGGTGTTGCAGGGCTCGGGCCCCCGGGGTGTTGCAGGGCTCGGGTCGGGCCCCGGGGTGTTGCAGGGCTCGGGTCGGGCCCCCGGGGTGTTGCAGGGCTCGGGTCGGGCCCCGGGGGTGTTGCAGGGCTCGGGTCGGGCCCCCGGGGTGTTGCAGGGCTCGGGTCGGGCCCCGGGGGTGTTGCAGGGCTCGGGCCCCCGGGGTGTTGCAGGGCTCGGGTCGGGCCCCGGGGGTGTTGCAGGGCTCGGGCCCCCGGGGTGTTGCAGGGCTCGGGCCCCCGGGGTGTTGCAGGGCTCGGGTCGGGCCCCGGGGGTGTTGCAGGGCTCGGGCCCCCGGGGTGTTGCAGGGCTCGGGTCGGGCCCCGGGGGTGTTGCAGGGCTCGGGTCGGGCCCCGGGGGTGTTGCAGGGCTCGGGTCGGGCCCCCGGGGTGTTGCAGGGCTCGGGTCGGGCCCCGGGGGTGTTGCAGGGCTCGGGTCGGGCCCCCGGGGTGTTGCAGGGCTCGGGTCGGGCCCCCGGGGTGTTGCAGGGCTCGGGCCCCCGGGGTGTTGCAGGGCTCGGGTCGGGCCCCCGGGGTGTTGCAGGGCTCGGGTCGAGCCCCCGGGGTGTTACAGGGCTCGGGTCGGGCCCCCGGGGTGTTGCAGGGCTCGGGTCGGGCCCCGGGGGTGTTGCAGGGCTCGGGTCGGGCCCCCGGGGTGTTGCAGGGCTCGGGTCGGGCCCCCGGGGTGTTGCAGGGCTCGGGCCCCCGGGGGTGTTGCAGGGCTCGGGTCGGGCCCCCGGGGTGTTGCAGGGCTCGGGTCGGGCCTCCGGGGTGTTGCAGGGCTCGGGTCGGGCCCCCGGGGTGTTGCAGGGCTCGGGTCGAGCCCCCGGGGTGTTACAGGGCTCGGGTCGGGCCCCGGGGTGTTACAGGGCTCGGGTCGGGCCCCCGGGGTGTTACAGGGCTCGGGTCGAGCCCCCGGGGTGTTACAGGGCTCGGGGGCTCGACCGAGCCCACCATAGTCCGCGCCCATGTGTACTCACCTATTTGTACTCACCTGTTTGTGCTTGCGGGGGTTGAGCTTTGGCTCTCTGGTCCCGCCTCTCAACTGTCAATCAACTGGTGTACAGATTCCTGAGCCTACTGGGCTCTATCATATCTACATTTAAAACTGTGTATGGAGTCAGCCTCCACCACATCACTGCCTAATGCATTCCATCCGTTAACTACTCTGACACTGAAAAAGTTCCTTCTAACGTCTCTGTGGCTCATGTGGGTACTCAGTTTCCACCTGTGTCCCCTTGTTCGCGTCCCCCCAGTGTTGAATAGTTTATCCTTGTTTACCCGGTCGATTCCTCTGAGGATTTTGTAGGTTGTGATCATGTCTCCCCTTACTCTTCTGTCTTCCAGTGTCGTAAGGTGCATTTCCCGCAGCCTTTCCTCGTAACTCATGCCTCTTAGTTCTGGGACTAGTCTAGTGGCATACCTTTGGACTTTTTCCAGCTTCGTCTTGTGCTTGACAAGGTACGGGCTCCATGCTGGGGCCGCATACTCCAGGATTGGTCTTACATGTGTGTGTGTGTGTGTGTGGGGGGGGGGTGAAAAAAAGCAGTAGTTAGTAACATTTGATTGATTCACGGTTGAGAGGCGGGACCAAAGAGCCAAAGCACAACCCCCGCAAGCCACAACTAGGCAAGTACAGGTATGTATCCAACACATTTTCACGCAACCATCCCCTATCCCAAGCTGACCCGTCCCATCCCGGGCAGCGGCGACCCGTCCCATCCCGGGCGCGGCGACCCGTCCCATCCCGGGCAGCGCGACCCGTCCCATCCCGGCAGCGGCGACCTGTCCCATCCCGGGCAGCGGCGACCTGTCCCATCCCGGGCAGCGGCGACCCGTTCCCATACCGGGCAGCGGCGACCCGTCCCATCCCGGGCAGCGGCGACCCGTCCCATCCCGGGCAGCGGCGACCCGTCCCATCCCGGGCCGCGGCGACCCGTCCCATCCCGGGCAGCGGCGACCCGTCCATCCCGGGCCGCGGCGCCCGTCACCCTGGTCATGAGAGCGGCGGAGTGTGCTGAGGGCGCGCCCATGCGAGCGGGACGCTCCCTCACAATAAGAGCCCAGCATGCGTCTGGACGCCTCATCCTTCACTGTGACCGCCCACCCATGATTCATACGCCCCGCGTATGTGTACCCCTGGGATAATAGACTCATTACCGCCCCGCTGTACCTCACCCAGCCACCGCAGATATGTGCGCCGCCACACATACACACACACACACCACACACACACACACACCACACACACACACACACACACACACACCCACACACTCACTCACTCACTCACTCTCTCTCTCTCTCTCTCTCTCTCTCTCTCTCTCGTCTCTCTCTCTCTCTCTCACATACACACTGCTTCTGCTCCTCTTGCTACCGATACTACTTAACTACAGTCACCTGCTTAGTACGAAGTTACAGTCCCGCTCCTGTGCCAGTAAGTCCACTACGGGCTCACCATAGTCCGTGCTACTTGAAACTGTTTGCTCCCAGTAGCTGAATCTATAACAACAACATTGCTTAGTACAGTCACTGTAATTCTACAGCCACTGTGCCTTAGGTGGACCTTGACACCTGAAGGAGGCACAGTCACTGCCTGCTACAGTGCAGGAGTCTTCACCTCACACCTCACCTCTCAGGTAGTGTCCAGCATTAACACAAAATATCTTCCGAATTTGGTATTTATCATAAAGAATGAAGGAATTCCGAGAGTTAGCAGCTACAGCCAGAATTCAAACAAGCACGTACGCCTCCCCCCTCCTCCCCTACGGAACCGTACATCTCTCCTCAATCATGCCGGCTTGACTTACATTTAATAAACCGTTTAAGAGCTCCGAAACTTTACAACCCAAGGTATTAGTGTTATAAACAAGCTGGTAGGGTAAATGGTTGTTGAGACCCGGCGCGGTAATGGGCGCTCAGTCGTAGGTTTAATATTCGTGGTGTTACAAGGGCATAAGTCTCGCCATGAAGCAGGCACGACGAGGGTTGACGTGGTTCACCTCGTGTACTGCCTCGCTAGCTCCCACTCGTAAATCCACTGCGTGAAGGGAGAGCACTCGCCTCAGTGTGCTTGCAGGGTCGAGTAATAGCTCCCTGGCCCCGCCTCTCCAGCGTATCTTCAATTAGTGCAATTACTCGTATTTCTGTCGCCTAGACAATCGCTTGTTGTAGACTATTGTACTTGTTAGCTTCCTCCTGTGTCCTCTGGTCCTGCCTCATCTGTGTCTCTAGCTTCCTCTTGTGTCCTCTGGTCCTGCCTCATCTGTGTCTCTAGCTTCCTCCTGTGTCCTCTGGTCCTGCCTCATCTGTGTCTCTAGCTTCCTCTTGTGTCCTCTGGTCCTGCCTCATCTGTGTCTCTAGCTTCCTCTTGTGTCCTCTGGTCCTGCCTCATCTGTGTCTCTAGCTTCCTCTTGTGTCCTCTGGTCCTGCCTCATCTGTGTCTCTAGCTTCCTCTTGTGTCCTCTGGTCCTGCCTCACCTGTGTCCTCTGGTCCTGCCTCACCTGTGTCCACGCTCCAAGTATCAACGCCCTATGGACAAGGATGCTGTGAACTAGTTGGTAAACTAAGCTTCGTAATTCTAATATTCTAATACCCTTCAAAGGTATTCTAAAACCTTTCAAATAATACAGACTGCTGTACAGCTGTTTAGTCCAGCCCCAACTGTAATGATTGTATAAGCTCTTGTGAATGTAAAATGTCCAATTCTGACAACATCTGCAGGTAGACAACACCACAACATTAGCAGGGCGACAAAGGACCTAAATTGAATCTGGCAGGTGTCGTCCCTTGAAAAGAAAAGAAAACGGGGAGAAAAAAAACAAAAATGACAGAACAAAAACGGAAGTGATCGAGAGAGCGTAATCGGTGGCGGGACCCCGATATAAAGGCCGCCTGTCATCACCTTCCCGGTCGGTGACTTACGGGGTGACCGCGGTAATTACCTGATTTATGGGACCTCTTGCCTCCTGTTCATTAGCATCTCCTCTTGTCCTGATTGGCTACATACGTGGAGGGAGAGGGGGGGGGAGGCGTCCTGATGGGAAGGTGGCCCCCACGACACCTGTAATTATGCTCAGGTGATGTGCGGCCCCCACACGCTCCAGTCATGCTGTGGCTGACAGTGGTGGTGTTGCTGTGGCTGACAGTGGTGGTGTTGCTGTGGCTGACAGTGGTGGTGTGGCTGACAGTGGTGGTGTGGCTGTGGCTGACAGTGGTGGTGTGGCTGTGGCTGAGTGGTGGTGTGGCTGTGGCTGACAGTGGTGGTGTGGCTGTGGCTGACAGTGGTGGTGTGGCTGTGGCTGACAGTGGTGGTGTGGCTGTGGCTGACAGTGGTGGTGTGGCTGTGGCTGACAGTGGTGGTGTGGCTGTGGCTGACAGTGGTGGTGTGGCTGTGGCTGACAGTGGTGGTGTGGCTGTGGCTGACAGTGGTGGTGTGGCTGTGGCTGACAGTGGTGGTGTGGCTGTGGCTGACAGTGGTGGTGTGGCTGTGGCTGACAGTGGTGGTGTTGCTGTGGCTGACAGTGGTGGTGTTGCTGTGGCTGACAGTGGTGGTGTGGCTGAAAGTGGTGGTGTTGCTGTGGCTGACAGTGGTGGTGTGGCTGACAGTGGTGGTGTTGCTGTGGCTGACAGTGGTGGTGTTGCTGTGGCTGACAGTGGTGGTGTTGCTGTGGCTGACAGTGGTGGTGTTGCTGTGGCTGACAGTGGTGGTGTTGCTGTGGCTGACAGTGGTGGTGTTGCTGTGGCTGAAAGTGGTGGTGTTGCTGTGGCTGACAGTGGTGGTGTTGCTGTGGCTGACAGTGGTGGTGTTGCTGTGGCTGACAGTGGTGGTGTGGCTGACAGTGGTGGTGTTGCTGTGGCTGACAGTGGTGGTGTTGCTGTGGCTGACAGTGGTGGTGTTGCTGTGGCTGAGTGGTGCTGTGGCTGACAGTGGTGCTGTGGCTGTGGCTGACAGTCAAGGCAGCCACAAACGTCAAGGCAGCCACAAAGGTCAAGGCAGCCACAAACGTCAAGGCAGCCACAAACGTCAAGGCAGCCACAAAGGTCAAGGCAGCCACAAAGGTAAAGGCAGCCACAAACGTCAAGGCAGCCACAAACGTCAAGGCAGCCACAAACGTCAAGGCAGCCACAAACGTTGAGGCAGCCACAAAGGTCAAGGCAGCCACAAAGGTCAAGGCAGCCACAAAGGTCAAGACAGCCACAAAGGTCAAGGCAGCCACAAAGGTCAAGGCAGCCACAAACGTCAAGGCATCCACAAACGTCAAGGCAGCCACAAACGTCAAGGCAGCCACAAACGTCGAGGCAGCCACAAACGTCTAGGCAGCCACAAACGTCGAGGCAGCCACAAACGTCGAGGCAGCCACAAACGTTAAGGCAGCCACAAACGTTAAGGCAGCCACAAACGTCGAGGCAGCCACAAACGTTGAGGCAGCCACAAACGTCGAGGCAGCCACAAACGTTGAGGCAGCCACAAACGTTAAGGCAGCCACAAACGTCGGGGCAGCCACAAACGTTGAGGCAGCCACAAACGTCGAGGCAGCCACAAACGTCGAGGCAGCCACAAACGTCGAGGCAGCCACAAACGTCAAGGCAGCCACAAACGTTCAGGCAGCCACAAACGTCAAGACAGCCACAAACATCAAGACAGCCACAAACATCAAGACAGCCACAAACATCAAGACAGCCACAAACGTCGAGGCAGCCACAAACGTTCAGGCAGCCACAAACGTCGAGGCAGCCACAAACATCAAGACAGCCACAAACATCAAGACAGCCACAAACGTTCAGGCAGCCACAAACATCAAGACAGCCACAAACGTCAAGACAGCCACAAACATCAAGACAGCCACAAACGTTCAGGCAGCCACAAACGTCAAGACAGCCACAAACATCAAGACAGCCACAAACGTTCAGGCAGCCACAAACATCAAGACAGCCACAAACGTCAAGACAGCCACAAACATCAAGACAGCCACAAACATCAAGACAGCCACAAACATCAAGACAGCCACAAACATCAAGACAGCCACAAACGTCAAGACAGCCACAAACGTCAAGACAGCCATACGCTAAACACTGACGTCTTCAAGACCTTGTTAGTCATCTTGCTGACCAACACGTCGCAGGAGGGTGGAAATACAAGGCAAGCAGAGCAGCAACTGAAAACGTTTTTTAGGCATGAGAGATAAAACGTTTGTGAGGCACGCAAGATAAAACGTTGGCCGTTAAGCCCCGTGGATTACATCAGCTGGCGTGAAGGCCACACGTGTCTCTCAGTTCTTGACAACCGCTTGGCTGAGGCAACAATAATATTAATCCAATTACAAACGTTAGGAACTTTGATCTCATCAACATAGCCTTTAACAAACGTTTTATCAAGACACACACGTTTGTAGCCCAGCGAACGTTTGTTCAGGGACAGAAAGTGGAGTACCCACAACCCTCAGCTTAGGGCTAAACGATGTTGTTGTTTAAGATTCGCTACTTGGAACAAAAAGTTCCAAGCAGCACGGGCTATGGTGAGCCCGTAGGACATAGGACTAAACGATGCGACGGTTACAGACGTCAGCTGAATAATAAACATTATCCTTGTGTTCCGAGACGACACACTAAGCTCGGTGGACATTAAGATAAGTTAAGTATACCATTGGGAAGGTAGGCAGTGAGGGAGGCAGCAGAGCACTGCCATCGTGGCGACGGGGAAGGAGGGAGGGAGAGATCCTAGGATGGATGGATGGAGGGAGGGAGGGAGGGAGGGAGGGAGAGATCCTAGGATGGAGGGAAGGAGGGAGAGATCCTAGGATGGAGGGAGGAGGGAGGGAGAGATCCTAGGATGGAGGGAGGGAGGGAGAGAGAGATCCTAGGATGGAGGAAGGGAGGGAGGGAGAGATCCTAGGATGGAGGAAGGGAGGGAGGGAGAGAGAGATCCTAGGATGGAGGGAGGGAGGGAGGGAGAGATCCTAGGATGGAGGGAGGGAGGGAGAGATCCTAGGATGGAGGGAGGGAGGGAGGGAGAGAGAGATCCTAGGATGGAGGGAGGGAGGGAGAGAGAGATCCTAGGATGGAGGGAGGGAGGGAGAGATCCTAGGATGGAGGGAGGGAGGGAGGGAGAGATCCTAGGATGAAGGGAGGGAGGGAGGGAGAGATCCTAGGATGGAGGGAGGGAGGGAGAGATCCTAGGATGGAGGGAGGGAGGGAGAGATCCTAGCATGGAGGGAGGGAGGGAGGGAGAGATCCTAGGATGAAGGGAGGGAGGGAGGGAGGGAGAGATCCTAGGATGGATGGAGGGAGAGATCATAGGATGGAGGGAGGGAGAGATCATAGGATGGAGGGAGGGAGGGAGGGAGGGAGAGAAGACAAGAGAAGCAGGCGGGTGGTCGGCGGCCTTGGCAGCAGGTGGTGGGAATCGAACAAGGCCAGCATCAAACACTTCCCGCCCCCCCTCAACATTACCTTAAAAAGATCAATAGTGATGCCCAAGATCAATACTAAACCCCACCTTCCCCTCCCACCTCCCACCTTCCCCTTCCCCTCCCACCTCCCACCTTCCCCTCCCCCACCTCCCACCAATCACTACACCAGTCTCTGAAGACGTGAAATCACCACCCCAGTCATCTTCCAATCACCCCACCATCTACATATTTCCACACACATAACATCAACACATAATATTGGATGTACGTGAACTAGCTGACGTTTTGGCGGCTGGGGAGTCCATGCTTTAATGGGGTCATCTGAAGTTCAAGTTAGTATAGACCTTTAAGTATGTTGAACATTTTATTTAATGGGGGGTTAACTTAGGTGATTTGTTGTTCTTCTATGATCAAGGTTGGTAGCGTGCTGTGTCGCTGATTGATGGCTGATGTTGGAGAGTAATACAGGCTGCCTGATTTGACTGATTGACTGACTGACTGACTGGCTAACTGACTGGCTGATAGTGAATCTATCTAGTTGACCGAGTGGCTAACTAGCAGGACGGCCTGTGGATTAGTTGAGTGTAAGAATTAGTTTAGAACCAACTATGAATGACATGCGCCTTATAGAGCGTCGATCTTATTCTTTCAGGCCAAGATGATATTTATTGCTAAGATATGTTTTTTTTAGGTAAGATCCGATGTCTTAGAGTAAGATGCGATATCTTTGAGTAAGATGCGACATCTTTGGGTAGGATACGAAGAATCCCGATAACAGATCATTCAACAAAAAAGGCTTGTCTAGGATAACACCAGTAGATTATCTACCAGTAGTTACTGACGCATTATCTACGTATAAAAAAGCTCAGGATTTTGTAGATCGAGATAAGACTTGATACAAAGCATAGATAAGTGGCAGAGTGAGTGCCTTCCCTGCACGCTGAAAGTGGTTCCCGAAATCATGACGCCAATGGCTTGATCTCTGACGAAGTCTGATCAGCTAGACTTTGTTGGTCGTGAATCGTAATTTCCCTCAGACGCCACAGCCCATGTAAGCACAGCCTAGTTGGCCAAGCCACAGCCAGTGCATTAAGACCGGGCCCTCAGAACCACCTCAAGATAACCTCAAGGAAATCTCAAGGTGATCTGAGAAGAAGAACTGCCTTGTTCAATATCACTACAACCAATGTTCACGCCCGGTCCCCGACACCAGGGGACGTGGGAGTGCACTGCTCCACGGCCACGGATAGAGACCTTGAGGACCAACTCCGTGTGTGTGTGTGTGTGTGTGTGTGTGTGTGTGTGTGTGTGTGTGTGTGTGTGTGTGTCCATCAGCCTGTCCCTCGCTCCTCTCTCTCTACACACTAATTTGCTTTTGGGCTCAAGGGTAATTAGGGTAATTAGGGCCACCACAATAGCGTACTAACACCGCCAAGTGGACGTACTTCCGAACTAATGTAAAAATCACAGTGTATCTACACCGAGATATGGGTGACGCCTCTCTGTATATATATTATATATATATCCCTATGCACACATTACACTCTCCAAGTGTTGGCAGCGGGTGGCAGGGTGTCACCACCACACACCACACACACTATTTCCTCCTCAAACTCACCCCATTTTCCTTCCGGCTCAACCGGAAATTCGTGTAGAAACCGAAAACCGTCCAGTTTGTCTCTTAAACACATACAATCAATGGCTATTTTGCAAAATGCTCTTATCACTCCAATCTTACGGGGAGCATTACATCGTTAACTGAACTCCGGGTTTCGGGGATTTTTTTTATGGTACTCCATAAGTTTCTTCTGATTTTTGAGAGGGAAAAGTCGCTCCAGTGTATGACTACACCCCGAGAGCCACACTGTAGCCATACGCACCCCGAGGGCCACACTGTAGCCATACACACCCCGGGGGCCACACTGTAGGCCAGGGGAGCCCCCCCCCACCCACCCCATTCACGTTTGAGCGAACTGCTGACCTGGAGAACGTCAGTATAGCCAGGGCTTTGAAGGCTAGAATCCACTCCATGAACATATAACTTGTTGGAACCGCTTAAAAACTGCTTAATTCTGTATTCCCTTCAATGTAGGTGAAAGAGATATGTTAACGTTTCTGTGTACTGTACATGGGATTCATGGGGAGGGGTGGGGGGGGGGACGGCCTATTCACCACAACGCCAGCAGCCCTTATCCAGGCGGCTCGGAGCTACGAGAGTGTAAGGGATGGATAGTGGGAGTGGTGGGAGGTGGGAGCCAGGGGGGAGGATTGGATGAACTCCCACGCGGAGGTGTAGAGGATTGGATGAACTCCCACGGAGGTGTAGAGGATTGGATGAACTCCCAAGCGGAGGTGTAGAGGAATGGATGAAACTCCCACGCGGAGGTGTAGAGGATTGGATGAACTCCCACGCGGAGGTGTAGAGGATTGGATGACTCCCACGCGGAGGTGTAGAGGATTGGATGAATCCCACGCGGAGGTGTAGAGGATTGGATGAACTCCCACGCGGAGGTGTAGAGGATTGGATGAACTCCCACGCGGAGGTGTAGAGGATTGGATGAAACTCCCAAGCGGAGGGTAGAGGATGGATGAACTCCCACGCGGAGGTTAGGAGGATTGGATGAACTCCCAAGCGGAGGTGTAGAGGATTGGATGAACTCCCACGCGGAGGTGTAGAGGATTGGATGAACTCCCACGCGGAGGTGTAGAGGATGGATGAACTCCCACGCGGAGGTGGTAGAGGATTGGATGAACTCCCACGCGGAGGTGTAGAGGATTGGATGAACTCCCACGCGGAGGTGTAGAGGATTGGATGAACTCCCACGAGGAGGTGTAGAGGATTGGATGAACTCCCACGCGGAGTTGTGTAGAGGATTGGATGGAACTCCCAACGCGGAGGTGTAGAGGATTGGATGAACTCCAAGCGGAGGTTGTAGAGGATGGATGAACTCCCACGAGGAGGTGTGTAGAGGATTGGATGAACTCCCACGCGGAGTGTAGAGGATTGGATGAACTCCCACGGCGGAGGTGTAGAGGATTGGATGAACTCCCAGAGGAGGTGTAGAGGATTGGATAGATTGGATATACAGACAATATTACCTAGGATTAGATGAGGGGGGCTGGCGGGCTCTAGGTACCACCAAGTACCCGCAACACCTGGGGGAGTAGCGTGGGGGGGGGGGGGGGGTGACGCTCCCCGCTGCCCCACCAGCCCCCTCCCCCCCCTTCCACACCCAGCACCTCCCACCTGGTCCACGTGGACCGCCCCGAGCCACACTGGCCACACCTTCACCGCGAAATCATCAGTTACACCCAGCAGTGTTTTGTGTACATGGGAAGTGTTCAATATTGTGGAAAATATGAGGAGGAGGGGTAGGAGATGGAGGAGGAGGAAGGAGGGGAGCAGAGCAGGAGGAG
Organism: Procambarus virginalis; assembly: GCA_020271785.1. Classification (NCBI taxonomy): domain Eukaryota; kingdom Metazoa; phylum Arthropoda; class Malacostraca; order Decapoda; family Cambaridae; genus Procambarus; species Procambarus virginalis. Next base: position 8,704,157 of record WNGS01109635.1, on the reverse strand, counting down.
GAGGAGGATGCAGAGAAGAGGAGGAAAGAAGGGCCGGGAAGGGGCCAGCGTCCTCAGACAGCAATAGAGCTGAGCTGGCCCCGTCCCAGCGCCCAAAACGTAACGTTAGTGATTATAAGCGTTATTTTGACGTTCGAGCAAGGCAACTATGAGCGTCTGTTTACTTATATAGGATGCCACTTGAGCACCTGCGAGGCTGACACACACATTAGCAATGGGTTAGCAGCCCCGGGAAGGTCGCCTTCAGCGTGCTGTACACACTCTATCACACCCTCATTCTGGAGTCCCTGGCACCAGGGGAAGGGGGTTGGCACAGGGGCAGGGGGTTGGCACAGGGGCTGGCACAGGGGCTGGGGGTTGGCACAGGGGCTGGCACAGGGGGCTGGGGGTTGGCACAGGGGCTGGCACGGGGCTGGGGGTGGCACAGGGGCTGGCACAGGGGCAGGGGCTGGCACTGGAGCGGGGGGCATGAGTTAGGGGAAGGTGTGATTGAGGGAGTTGCAAAGGCACATTAGTATGAATAATTGGCAGTGGAGATGCATGAACATATACATAGTGAACACATACATGTATGACGGGAGTGATGACGATGGGGGGGGG
>WNGS01109635.1:8641589-8661820 GCA_020271785.1 Procambarus virginalis | reverse complement strand
CTAACCAGTGCCTAAATATGCACAATATGGTAATATATAAAAGGCATTACCCCTGGAAATTATTAACTATACTATGCCCTCTGTGTATACAGAATATATTTCTACATACTGTACTGGCTGTGCCACTCAATTATCTCAGGCATTGTTTTTAATTATAGCATTAAGCTGATTGCGAGTACTGCAACTTTGCTTCGGCTAGCTGCCACTAGGCACGGTTAATGTCCTATGACTTATTCCCTTAGTTGCATCTTTGCAGTACTGGCATTCTACTCAGACTTGTTACATGCCTTCTCTTATATTGTGGTACAGCAGTTGCGCTACTTACCATATGTCAAGTGCTCACTTGTGTGCAAGTTTGGGGTTGCAGACTTTACATGTACTAGGCACTAGCATATCGTTACCCTGGAAACTAGTAACTATTCTATGCCCTCTGTGTATACAGAATATTTTTATACTTACTGTACTGGCTGTGCCACTCAATTATCTCTGGCATTGTTTTAATTATAGCTTTAGCTGATTGCGAGTACTGCAACATTGCTTCGGCTAGCTGGCACTAGACACGGTTAATGTCCTATGATTATTTCCTTTAGTGCATCTTTGCAGTACTGGCATGCTACTCAGCCATGTTACACGCCTACTTGGATATTGTGGTACAGCAATTGCTCTGTAAACATTAGTTAATAAATTAAGGTCCCCCCACTCCTGGTTTGTTTTCTCCCGATCAGAATATTAATTTATATTTGAGAAAGGGCTCAACGGGCTCACCATAGCCCATGCTACTTGGAACTTTTTGTTCGAAGTAGCGAATCTTAAACAACAACAATTTGAGAAAGGTTCTGTTTTGAACGAACAGAATGTTATATTTATGAGTGCATCTTTGGGGGTGACCGCTGGACAGAATAGACGTGATCGGAGGACGGGTTGTTCAAATACAAATAATCGCCAACAGATCCTGACGAATTGGAACCTGACCTAACCTAACCTATATATAGCATTTTATGTATAATATTAATTTATACATGACAATAAACCAATTTTTAATACAGAGTATGTTAAAATGGATGAATGCGTCAGGGGAGGATGGCCGCCGCTTTAAAGAGCCTTATATGAGGACGGGTTGCATAAGATAATGAGAAGTGGACTTGGTTGACAGATGCGGGTGTACACGATGGTGTTTGTGTCGGTGGTGTTTATGACATATGGTGGTCGTGTAGTGGAGTACCAATTGCTGGACATGGACGCTCAGATCCCCCTCTACTGTATCTCGACTACTCTATATGTCATGTCCACTTGTCAGGTAATGTCTCCTCCTTGATCTTCACCTCTCGCTATGAAATATAACAATTACCCAGAAAGGATATTTTGTCATATTTCCTTAACTGACATGAATGATTTATATTTGCGAAATGTTTTCCAGTTGATTAGAATAAACATTCTGCACAATAAGGATAATGCACAGGAAAAAATTATACAGATGAGTTATAGTATGATGAAGCATCTGAACCCAGTTTGTACTGCGTTGTCCAGTGCGCCATGAAGGCCAGCATGGCGGGTGTGGCCACCTTTGGAATCCAAGCCTCTAGTGACGTGGGCGGGCTGGTGAAGTGTGCCCTCGCTCACAGTAACTGCACGACAACCACACTTCTCATCGCCAATAACTCCGCCCACACAGTCTGGACAGCTCGGGTAAGTCTACCTTATCAGAGACAACGATGATCCTTGTTTTTCCCAGAGAGCAACGATAGTTGATATCCAGTGATACAACTAATATTTGTCACGTATTCCGGAAACGGTGGTGTTAAATACGTTAAATTTGCCTTTATACCATGAAACTATTTTCTTCTTCTCTTCCCTTTGCAAATTTCTCATCACAATAACTAGTTTTATTTGGTATATTATTCTGGATAACAGTACATGGTATTAAACTTATTTCAGGTTTTGGAAATGTACATATTTTAATTTAAACTTGTCCTCAGGGTATATACCTTCGTGGTAATCACTTAAAAACACTACGTAAGTAGTGCTTTTATATACTTTCTATAATTGGTTAGGATAGATACGGTTTGGTTATTAGGTTACGTTAACCAAGTGTACCGCATACTGAAAGGTGAAATTCTAGTTTTCTTGGGTAACCCCTAGAAATTTACATTAAAGAAAACCTTAACGCTTATACAAGAAAACGAGTCCAACATTTTAAAGCCTTGATGCATATTAAAATACAGCTATAACCTGAGCATAATCTAGGACAAAGGTTCACTTGCCAGTTTACCGACAGAACATTATTGAAACCTTAATAAGCCTTCAGAGGATCATAAATATCTAAATCAATGAGGTCAGGATCCCACCACTCTGAACGCTGTTTGGATACAAGATAAACCAACCTCATTGTCGAAAGGTTCTGTATTCGGCGCAAAGTAGCGTGAACGATACGTAGTGATGTTTCGTTCAGTGTTCGTTGGAATTTTGCTGAAATACAGGAAATAGAATGGCTAAACCAAACTTCAATCAAACGTTATCTAGCCTAATCTTAATGTAATCTAACCAACCCCATCCTGTCTTCACCTAGCCTCTCTTTCAGCTCCCAGACGAGACAGCCAGCAATACAACCACCCCGCATCAACCACCATTTTAGTAACTCCAGCAATAACCACCACCATTGGAATGTCTGCTTCTACCACAGTCATCACCAGTCCAGCTGCTGCTGTGAATACATCAACCACACTCCTTGCTATTACCACCACAGCCTCGGGTACAACCGCTCTTTCAACAACGACCGCTGCTCCCACATCCACTGCAGGTGAGGCTACGATCGGATAAAAAATTATTATAATTTAATGAGTGTTAATACTGTTATTATCTGTTTAAGTTGATTTATTATCTATATAAGCATATCTGCATAGGTGTATTTGTTTATGTACTGTTGTTAAGGTGCTTTTTATTTTCATATATTTGACTAGAGAACAAAAGTTAAAACGGAATTAGATCAGACTGATCGCCATTATAGACGACAGTTTAATAAAAAATACTTCACAGGCTTCAGCATAATGAAATTACAGTTTACATCTGCGCCCTAGTGAAATACGTAGTACGTATAGGGCTAAATAAAATGTTACAATATAGGTTTTGTAAATATTAAATCATGTTAAAGAAATAAAATCTATACTGCACAATATATATTTTACAAGGGGCCCCTTGTAACAATATAATAAAATATTAACCAACAACGCATTTTGTGCCCTGCTCTTTTTAGGCAAACTTTCCTGTCCTGTCTAAATCACGAAAAAAATAAACGTATAAAGTTATTTATCAAAGGGCACTTTTATACAAAAACCTGACTATGCGCCATGTCAGTTTTCAAAACGCTATGCGTTTTATAGTGGTTTGACGAGATTGTACCTATCTAATGTACCACGTGTACCAATACTTGTACAAACCTTTATGTTTTGTAATTAAATATATAAATGACAATGTGTGGCGAGCTTAGGTGCTGGTATCAGTGTGTCAACACACCGAAGGAGTCTCGTCTCATTTTGTCTGGTTTTGTCGACATTTTCACAAGTTGCCTTGACAACAGTTTGTTATGACTTTTCCAGTTACAAAGAGGCAAGTATGTTGAATTATTATATGTCATGCTTCTGCTATCGTGATTGTGTTAAATGACGAGTTTCGGAATAGTTCTTGCACAAAGATAACATCGATTTTTATTGAGTACAATGGAAATAACGCATATATGTATGTTCAACGAGACCAGGATAAATGTTTCAGCGGAAGTAGTTTTTATTTTTTTGTTAGTCAAATCTAGCGTTAACATATTGAGGCAAATACTTGGAACGAACCTATACAAGAAACGACATTGTTGATGATAAAGCTTATGTCTGCTTGCTGCCTCACACGTTTGACAACTATATTTATGGACATTTGCTATATTTTTTGCCAAGAGATTTGGCGATCACGTAAAAGAAAATTGTAAAGTAATGCCTTGCTAAAGAATATTATCATTATCAAGGCAAAAAATGCGAGACCTTGGAACTTTAACACACTTTGCTGATAACCCTTAGATATTCAGTCAAACATCAGCATTGATACACAGAGAGGCCAATTCCCACCACTTGAGACACTAACACGTCCTTAACCATACCACTTTGCCACGAGGTGCATTCATGGTCAAAGTACATTCACCACTGGATCACGGACATTTATAACACCTATTCCTGCCACTGGGCCACTGATAGAGGGACCACACTAGTCACAAAACAGCAGCGAGCGAATCCAACAATTTGGAGGGTAACCTGACCGGGAACATTCATCACTCTTGTCGTTCCCCGACATTTTGTGACCACAGGTACAAGCCCTACATGACACCTCTGATTTATTTTGTTATTTGTGCCAGATATGAAGTAAAACTAATCGTATCCTACAGCAGATTAATTTGTTTACTCTAGTATTTGTGTGTGAATGCGTGCTTCTGCTATTTTGTCGCGCCTTTCAACCTTGTGTTAATTGCGTTCCTGCTTTTTCTTACGGCCTGTGAGTGAAGTGTGCCAACTATGTATATATATTTTAGTTTGTGTTGAGAGGGAAATGTGTGCGCTTAGGGGCACCCACCTCTCCCCGTACTCTTTGGATGGAGGGAATGGACGCCTCTGAAGCTATATCAAATCCTACAACCCCCGAAGTGGCTTACCGGGAGGGGGGAAGGAGATTTCGGGCTGCCTATATCCCGTGCTACATTGATATTTCGTTCCGAGTAGCTAAATCTAAAACAACAATAACCCGAAGTGGCAAGGGAAGGAAGGAAACCAAAATATATATTAACGAAATTATGTTTATATTCTGAATTGGCATATGAATACAATAAACATATGCACATGTTTATTCTTTTTTCTTTTAGCATATACTGTATTCGTAATTTTAAAAATATGATTAATATTTCAACGAATATCTGAAAAGTTTAGCATGACCTTTAAGCACTTTAATCTGCATTTTAAATATATAAAATCATTTAGATACTTGTATATTCATTAAAAACACTTCAAAATCGAGGAAATTTAAAGGAGTAGTTATTTTAGTACAATAATGTAAACATGATTCTATCCCCTGCACAGGCGGCACCTGTCATCAAGTTAATGAGGCTTGTACCACAGTGGGCGCCACCTTCATTCACCCTACTGACTGTGCCAAGTGAGTGACTGGGTGTTAGTGAGGGATTCAAATTCAAGTATGTTTATTGGGACAAGAAATACATCTCAAAGGGATAGAGTAGCTTAGGCTATTTCTACCCCCCTATTGAGGGATGATATACGTTCAAGTGAACATACAGAGAATGATAAAATTAACCCTAGGAATTATAAACTTCCCATATAAAGAGAAATTAATATAATTTACATTTTCTAGAAAGGTGGAGTGAAGGGGTAGCATGATTGAAGAATCACAGGAATGAAAGTTTAATAGAAGACGTATTATTAAGGTGTTAAATTTTCAGTACTAAATGGAACAAGAAACAATGGATACAAGTTGGATAAATTTTGATTTGGGAAAGACCTGGATAAATTCTAGGTTGGAAATAGTTGATTTATGGAAAAATTACCGGGTACATAATAAACGTGGGATAGCTTCAAGGGAAGGTTAGACAAGTATGTCACCGGACGCTTCTTCTATATTGCAACTGGACATTTGAGAATGGCTGCTATAACATATAACATATTTAAATGGTTTAGACGCACACAAACTCGCTGCAAGATTTCATAAAAAATATATGTACATATGTCGCGCAACAGTTCATGCCAAATAGTTTTAGCAAGTATGGTGGTTTCTTTTGACAATTATTTGTACACGTGTCTAGCCAAGTGTTGTCGGCAGGTACTTGGAGTGCTCGGTTACAAACGTACTGCTGGCGAGGGACTGTGGTGCTGGCACCCACTGGAAGCAGTCGCAGGGCATCTGTGGCTTCATCACTACGCCAGAAGAACAATGCACATGTTAATAGTTGAATTAGATAACTCAACACCCCAGTATCTGTCAATACCCCATCACCCTACCAACGTTCCATTAGGATTTTGAGCTTGGGTAATAATAAAAGCCATCAGATATTAGGTGGGCGATTTTGAAATTCCAAAATCTGCCGAGAAAACGTTCAATGTATAAATGTATTGGAATTTGACAAACGGGATACTGGGATTCACATCTAAAAGCGTTTCCCATAAGTCATCTAGCCAAGGGATATACACCGAGTTACTTTAGTCTTTAACTATGTTTATGACTAAGGTATTATTGCTGGCGAGTCAGCAAAGCATAGTGGTGGTCTTAATAATCCTCCCGCGGTTGATAGACCTGTAGTCCAGCACTAAACTAAACATCTAACTAATCTATATCTATGAGAGAATGTTCGAGGTTGGGGGCAAGATAGCTACGGTTAACCTCACGTAACTTTCCATGGTGAGTTGCAATTGTATGGCAAGTGTCAGTAGTTGGGGGTCGACCCCCATGCCTGTCTTCAAGTAGGATTGGTTCCTGTCGCGATAACCAACGAGTCCTATGAAGTATGAAATGTGGGTTTGAGTGTCCATAGATTGTTTTCCAACTAAATTCTCTGCAGATATCAACATTGGTAACCGATTCAACATCGAAAGCGTTGATTCAACGTTACTCTAGCATGTTTTGGCCACTGGGAGAGAGAATTGAAGACATTTATGGCAGGTGGCTGCAGGAAATGAATCCCTCAATGGCGAACATTCCAATTGTAAACTATGTGAACAAGAGCTGGGACATACTCTCCAACACTTATATCTGCGATTGCCCCTGTTAACAATGATTTCAAACCAAATGGTATGAGGAACTTTGAGCTGTGTAACTACATCATGCACTCACGAACACGAAGATATTCTTGTGCTCTACCAAGAGTTTGGTAGGGCAGGCTAATAGATTAGACTCACAGTTCATGTTCACTGCAGATTCCATGTATGACTAAGCATCTTGTGAGATGGGATATTAGATCAGCTCATAGCTAGTTTGATCTACAGTGTAATCCTTTGAATAGAATTGGTTAACAGCACATTACCGTGTATACCTAAGAATATTAATTAAAAAATTAGATAGTGTATACTACTATAGATTGGGTTGCTTAAGTATTGCATTTGTGATGATTAAAGTGGGTTGCATATATATACTGTACTAGTGCACTGTATAGTGTTCCTAATGTTACTTGTTCATTGTACTCATTGATGTATGGGGAAACAGACGCGACAATGGCGGGCGTTATGCCGCCTAGTGGCCGGCGTTCAGGATGGTGTCCAGCTAGGCATTGTCGTCTTTGGTTCCTTAAATTATGGGTTGTAATGATTTAATTGTCACGTTTACTGTATTTGAATGTTTAGCACTTTGTTAATAATATACATTTATATATCTGTACTATTCACTTGTCATGTACAGGTGGTATTAAGTATGGGTTCAGAGTTAGGGTTGTGAAATGTATTGGTGGTAGCCTCGCTGTGGAAGGTACCCCGTCCTGATGCTTGCTGCTGGAATCGCAGTGCAACTCTCAAGGAGGGAGGAATGTGTATTTCGGCTAATTATCAGTTAAGTAGTCTAATTGATTTTGATTTTTTGCATATCATATGTGTATATTACCTGACAACTGTGACTATTCTGCGTATGATTATATTATGGAGTGTAAAAGCTCCCTGGGATCAGCTCTGATCAAACTTTAAAATTGTTTTTAATTTTTTTTTCCACCGGGGACGTAATAATAAAGTACTAGATATAATTATTGTGTCGGTTTTGCATAATCTGAACGCATGTGTTTTTAAGTTATTGAAATAATTTTATTTCTTGTTTGGCCAAAGTAAACTGGTTAGTGTCCCTAAAGTGTGTTTACTTTACCCTCTGGATAGTACAGTAGTAAGGAGGGCCAATTTAAAATAGGGAAGGGCTAAGGGACACATGGCAGTAACGAGCACTACTAGTTTGTCTTAACTTGTATACACTGGAGCACCGTCAAATTTGTTTATTAAGCACCCTCGACAGGTTAAGGGAAGACCCAGAGAAACTCTAGGTCAAACACTATTGGTTAGGCAAAAAGTTAGGTAGTGGCTAGGAAAAACAAATTACGGAGTGGCAAAGTGATAAGGGACTGCTGTGACAGCCTATTGTGGACACCTGATTCCTTTCTTGGGCACAGCAGTGCTTTATAGTCGAATACGTACATGGATACAATGTTTACTTTGTAACGCTCCTTTCCTTATAAAGGGTTAACATGGATTGATATATTGATTACAGAATACGCATATCTTGGTGTGTGATTAATACCGATATTTAGGTCTTGAGGCCAGACACTGGATCAAGTCTGGTTATTCTGCGTTTACTTTGCGCTGCACGAGACCAAAACAATTGTTTACATTGTTTCAACACGTTAATGTTTATTAACTCATTCTGCCTCTTTGTTGTCGCGTTCCTTGACTCAAGCTGCGCTTGTATCTGGAGGACTCTTACTGTCGTAATGAGGATATTAAATTAACATAATCAGCTTTATAATTATCTGACTATATACTTTTTTATCAAGAGCATTAAAAGTTGGAAGAACTTTGCGGTTGCCTTTGGTCAGTGAGCACGAGTGTGTAAGTACAGTACTCTGAACTAGTTCAAACATTACCTTGTGTGTGAATATAGATTGATACTAATAATATCCATACCTTTGACTTGTAAATATTTTTTAAGAAAAGAATTTGCCAACCTGATATCCATCCATGTTAAACTTTTACCAGTGTTTAACCAACTCCCACTATCTATAAATGGCATCCAACTACTAACAAATGAGAGAAGATACTTACCCTGGACCGGAACAGAGCCATTGTTGTCTTCTGCTAACGGCCGTAATCGTGGCTCAAGCGTCCGTTAAGGATATTAAGACAGTGTGTGTGTGTGTGTGTGTCATGACTCCCCGTGGTGCTGCTGGTCAAGCTCTCTTGGCCGCCCAAACCTATCTGGCCAGTCTCCTACCCCCCCACACTCACGCTCTCGTTCATGTGAGAACTAATAGTTATTGAATTGGAAGCTGGGTTGTTTAATTCGAATCATTACAGAATCTGAACTGAATATATTGATTTTTTAATATATATATATAATGTGTTAGATTTAATCTCCACTCTTTAATTCACCAATGAGGCCTAATGATGTAGTTCAGTTACTCAAGCCTAGTGATGACGTGGCGCTGGGTGACGTCACAGATGACATGTCAGCCCGCCAGTCACGTTATAATAATATTGTAATTCATATTTTAATAAGAGGAATAATCTTTATAATAATTTAAGGAGTAAATAATTCGTGGGTAGTCTTATAAGCTTAACAGAGGACAATCCTTATTCATAGTTGTAATTATTAAAAATATTTATTATGTACTTAATTATAAGTGGGAAATATTTCCCACACATTTAGGCGTGCACCCACATATGTACACTCAGATATACATGAAAAGGTTCCCAGATTTACCAAATATGATGTACTGCCAGAAATCTTTCAAAGTTTGCTTAATGTCTATAGTTCCTGCACGTGAATTAACCTTCCATGGTAGCCGCCATTGGATGGGTGTGAGGACCATGATTAGTAACTGGTTCCCTATTGATGTAAATTGCTCTGTATAGAGACTATTATGGCCCTCTTGTGATATAAAAAGACTATAGACATCTATTTTAAATTGTGTAACTAGCTTCACAAGATTGGTTAGCTAAATGAACTTGGGGGGGGGTTCAATTCCAGAGCCCATTATATGCTCTTGTAACTTATTCCATTACTGCAAACGGGATGGGTATAGGGTGCATAATAAATGAACAAAATAAAATATATAAAATCCTGGTCTGAGAGACACAGGGCTTGTGATGCGAGTTTTTATTAAAAGAAGTAACTTAACGCAGACGAAATAGAGACTCAGAAGACATGAGCAGAATGTTTAAGACTTAAGAAATCGCCAAGGTAGTTTTGGGCAGATAATTTTAATAGTAGGGACGAACTATCAGGAGAAAGCGCCAAGCCACCACGACTATATAACACTTGGAAGGGATCAGAATAAGTGTTTGGGATGGGACGGGGGAGATGGGGGGGGGATGGAATGGTGCCCAACCACTTGGACGGTCGCTACACGAATGAAACACAAGAATCTAAAAAAATGTAATTTTTATTATTACTTCCAGGACTACAAGTCGAGACACATTACAGGGGCAAGTTAGCTATTTACAAACCTTAAAGCAATATTCCACTGCAGCAGCGACATTTTGCACTACATACTGACCTACCACGCAGATTATATTCGGTAACGCCAACGCTTCACTTCTGCAGACACTGTACATCAAGAGATTCGTAAACTGCTCAGCCACGTGAGGTAACAGCACCAGCCGCCAAGGCAATTCTCACTTAGTTAAGTGGCGACAATTATTTGGCGAATGCTGAGGGAATGGATATTTGTTTATAAGACAAAGCAGTTTGTCTCTTCCTTGAAGACAACATCCAGTGGTTGGTGGTGGAAATGTGCCAAGACATACCAGATGCTCCCTCATCATGTGTTAACACTCAAGGAGCTCCTCATCATGTGCCAACACATACGAAATGTTCCTCATTATGTGTTAACACTCATGGAGCTCCTCATCATGTGCCAACACATACGAAATGTTCCTCATTATGTGTTAACACTCAAGGAGCTCCTCATCATGTGCCAACACATACGAAATGTTCCTCATCATGTGCCAACACACAAGGAGCTCCCCATCATGTGCCAACACACAAGGAGCTCCCCATCATGTGCCAACACACAAGGAGCTCCCCATCATGTGCCAACACACAAGGAGCTCCCCGTCATGTGCCAACACACAAGGAGCTCCCCATCCCGCTGTGTGGCTGAGACGTGGTCAAGATGGAGACAGTTCTGCTAGACCCGCTTAATGTAGTGCTCGTGACGGTGCTGCCCTACAGCCTATAGGAACGATCAAACGTATATAATAAAATATGTAAATGGTCATGGACTGTTAGCGGATCTCAGGTAAGAACATTTACACGTTTCATTATGAGATTGCAAAAAATGTCTTGAACATTTTTTTTTCTGATTTATACTAAGTTAACAATTTTCTACTCCAAAATGATCTAGGAATAGACATTTTGACGTAGAACTTGACATTTTCTAAACACTGAATCTCGGTTGATATTAGAAAAGCTGCCCATTATCCACCAGTGGGAGGATATTCATGCACAAACAACAGGTATTTGAGCAGAGTGGTAGGAGCATTCATGGACAAAACCTGAGAGTTCACATTATAGTGAAGGTTGTACTGCACAGTGCACAAGTGCCACAACACCACACTGGACACACTTGAGGTCTCACAGTGCCACAACACCATACTGGACACTTGAGGCCCCAACACTACTCTGGACAGATTTAGAAGCATAATGTCTCGCTACCAAATTGGGCAAAGTTGTATGTCCCTACACATGCAGGGACATGCATACAGTGTCCCAGAACAACACCGGAAGCACCCCCCTTTAGGTCTCACACACTTCTGGAGATGCATATTCACCTAACTTATCACTTATTAAACATGTCTTTTAAACTTTAAAGCATCATAAATTCCAAAATAATAACTTCAACCCCATATCCGTAACAAATGCATCCAGTATTTCCTTAGCAGTGATTTAAAAAAAATATATAAACATCATCTTTTCACACACATTTAAAATACTTCAACACATGCCTTAGAAACATGTCACAAGAATTTAACCGTGTAACATTGCCTGCTGCTTGTGGCTTGAAATCCTCACTATTATACCACTGATGAATTTGACCAATACCTGAATATATGATATTCAGACTAACGACGTACTGCTCGGACAGTGTCAATATTTTCCGAGGCACCATAATGCATCTTATTTATACCCAAACGCAATTTTACAGGAAACTTGTCACCTCCTGCGTTAGCAGGATATCAGTTACCCATCATTTCGTTGCCAAGTTGCGCTCAATACTTAGTACAGGTAAAGACTTTTTTCTTATATAAAAAAGCAAACATATACTTTATCTTAAGACTTCTTATAAAAAAAAGGGTCGAACAAATATTTTACATCCAGAGTATTACAAGGTGATAAGCGCCTCCTCGACTTAAAGCCCTCCTCAGACTACATATAAACAAGTAGAACATGGAAGCTTTGGGACAAAACAGTGGGGTGAGTGCACGTGTGTGTGTGTGTTTACAGTGCACTCACAACTTGACGGACTTGTACAAACATACTACATAGCCACAAGGCGATAAATTATTTTCATGTACACAATACATTTTTGAGCCTATTGGTATGTCACTAAACCGTGGTTACCAACATGTTAAATGAGCTGTGTCTTAAAGCGGATGTGAGGAACGGTGTCTGGCGGACACACACGGAGTGTCGCCCCTTCGGTACACTTCACCCCCTCCCCGGCCACATCAGGTGCCTCCCCAGGCGCACACATACAGTGCTTTCCCTGGTGCACACAAGCTGCTTCTCCCACGCACACAGTGTCACCCCCAAGCACATAAGGTGCCCCCCCTCCTCCCCCAGGTTCACATAGAGTGCCTCACTAGATACACTCATGGTGCCTCCCCAAGCACACATTCAGTGCCTCTCCAGGCACAAATAGTGCTTCCCATGGCACACACATACGGTGCTTCTCCAGGCACACGCAACACAGTGCTGCCCAAAGCACACACATATGATGCCTTTCCCGACACACACAGTGGAACTGTTGTACTTTAAATTCTACATGGATATGTATCTATCATTATATCACCACAAAGATACAGAGGTATCTGCACTTTAAGGATACAAAATACATGTCAAGACATGTATAATAACACATAAAAAGTAATATTTCAATCACTTGTTAAAAGTCAATGTATTTTTTTCATAACATCACAATAAATAAAGTGAAAGGCAATATTATTATTGATGCTTTAAATTCTCCAGAGATACATAAATGCTCATCGCACAAGGTGAGTGATGGATCAGGGCAGCGTTGCATAGTCCGCGAGCGGGAGCGTTGCCTGGCAGCCTAGTACGGCCGCCATACTGATGGATCGTTGGGCGAGGGTCCACCGGCACGTGTGCCATTGCTCATGTAGCGGTCGTGGGCGTGGGCGGCGTGAAGGGTGTCGTCAGGCGTCATGTGAGTGGCCATCATACTTTGATGTGGGCCGGGCGTGGTTGCCCCAGCGCTGGACATGTCGCGGTAGCCATCATGGCGGGTGTAGTCCCGCTGACCGCCAGTGTTAGAGGACGTGTTGGCACCGGTGTACTGATCGGTGGCAGCTGCTTGGCGGGGATCAAGCAACGAGAGCTGACCCTGCTGGGGATAGAGATGTGGGTAGAGAAGCGACACACTAGGAGAGAGGTACCCCTGCGCCGTTGTGGTTGCCGTGTAGTACCCGCCACCAAGGTACCCGGAGTAGCTACCAGCGCTGCCGCCCACCGAGCCTGCCACCGCCGCTGCCGCCGCCGCTATTACTCCGCTCCCCGCGCCGCCCGTGGAAGACGACGCGCCCGATAGGTGGCCGCCTATACTGGAAGAGGACGCGGCGGCATTGGAAGACGTGGCGGGCGGCGTGTAGGGGGTGCAAGTGAGATCCTGGCGAGGGTCGGTGGTGGTGGTCTGTGCAGAATGGCGAGGGTCCGGCGAGGAGTACCGCGCCAGCATGTAGTCGTGGCGAGGCGGCGAGTGCGGCGCCTGGAGAGAACCCAGACCCTCGTAGTCGCCGCCGGAGCTGGGAGAGTTCTCCATCACACCTGCAACACACCACACCGTCACTGCACCACCACACTACACACACTTAGTATTTACAAAAATTTAAAGCAGACTAAGAATCAACGGGTCATATCTTATTACTACCTGTGTTTATTGTCACCACAACTGACGTAACCATAAAACAAGATGGAGTTAAAGATTAGTAATTAGAATCACTGAACCAACGCTTGGAGGTTCTAGTCCTGCAAGTATTACAACCCTTGATAGAGTGTTACCCAGTCTATTACAGGCAGACTGGGTAACGCAGGTCCCACGGGGGAAAAGATGTATGGATTCCAGGCCGGAATACGAAGCACCGGCCTGGAATCCATACATAGTGGAACACAAACCTAAACTTGACAAAGCACAGATGTTTGCAAGAACACTAACAGTATTGTCAGAATTAATCAGAGAACTAAGCTATGAAAGCAGGTTAAAGGACCTAAATCTCACAATATTAGGGGGAGAAAAAGTACAGAAGGGATACGATCGCAACATACAAGATATCAAGGATAATATACCTGGTGGACAAAGACCGCCTCTTGAAATAGAGAGAAAGTAGGATAGAGGACATAAAAGTTGGAGGACAGCTAGATGTAAAGAAGTACTCGTACCAAGTACGGCTGATCACCAAGTGCAATGTACTGAAAAAGAAATTGTGAAAGGCATCCATCCACAACTTCATGACCACGAAGAAATCGAACTTCAGGATCTTTAGAAAAACGCAATAGGTACACCAAGGAAAGTAGACGGCTCATAAAAAAGAGCGGTGACGGAATGATACCTCACTCCCTCTTAGCCTCTTAGGCACTGTAGGTAAGGACTGACAGGTAGGCAGCGGTGAATGGGTAGAAAGATAATGGGTGTGTGGGGAAATAGGCGAGGGAGGGTGTTTGGGGAAATGGGTTGGTGTGGGGATATTATTTTAGGGGATGGTGGGGGACGATGGGTATGTTGGGGAAATGTGATTAATGTGCATATGTAGGGTAATGGGGAAGGGGTGGGTGGGGTTATGGGGAGGGGAGGGGATGGGAGGGGATGGGGGGGGGGGGAGGGGAGGGGATGGGGTGGGGGAGGGGAGGGGATGGGGGATGGGGTTATGAGGGAGGGGAGGGGGGGGTGTGGGATTATGGGCGAGGGGAGGGCGAATATGGTGTAACGTCTTTGACAAGGCCTCTTAGAAACCAGTATGCAACAGGAGACAATCCGTCACCGCACACAAACAAAAATAATCACTGACAACAAAGAAACAAAAACACATACACTATCCAAACACAGTAAGAACAAAAAAAACGAGGAACGAAAAACTGAAAAGCTAACAAGTCACTGCAGGAACAGGGGCTAAAGGTAGTCGTGCTTGAGAAACAGGAGAGAGAGAGAGGAAAAAAGAGAGTCGGTGATTGTGAAGTTAAAAAGTCTAAGGCCACTGTTGGACGCCGTCAGAGGAGCGATACACAGTACCACCCGGTGTGAGGGTCAGCCTCCACCTGTACAGTTGAGGGCGGACATCCAACACTTCCACCTAAAATATTAATCGTTGAAAAAAAAGGATCCCGAGAAAGATGATAACCAAACCTATTTCTCAAGCATACTATAGTACACACACACACACACACACACACACACACACACACACACACACACACACACACACACATATATATATATATATATATATATATATATATATATATATATATATATATATATATATATATATGTACTAAATTAAACCTAGCATTGCGTATGTTAGTCACAAGATGACTTATTTAGGCCCAGGACAGTATTCCAACAGAAAGCGAGACAGTGTCGCTAAAGGAAGGATATAGCTTACAAAATCACAGCATAATGAACAAATAAAACATAAAAGTTGAGCAGAGGTGTAACCAAAATACTAGACGAGCGAGATGCGTACCGCAAGAGACACCAAAACTGACACAATTACCCCACGACGCAGTTTGAACAAAATATAGACTACAGGATAAGACGTGAACCCATTAGGAGAGAGAGAGCGGAAGGTGGAGGAGGAGGAGGTGGTGTGGTATACCTGAGGAGAGGTGCGAGGAGCTGGAGTCGAGCGGGTTGATCTGCTGGGTGATGTCGGTGGCGTAGCCTAGGGCTTGTGCGGAGGAGAACCCGCTCTGTAGCGTCGAGGAGTTGCCTCCGGCCAGACTACCTGCAGGTGAACACACTCATCAGTACCCGCTCACCAACCATCAATAGGGGGGGGTTTGACAATCATTCAGACCCGGGTCAACAAGCTTCAAGACTGACAACAATCAATAGTGGGTCAAAAATCATTAATACTGGGCATACAATAACCGGAACCGGATCAACAGGCATAAATACTGGGTCAAAGATCACCAGTACTGGGTGAACAATCAATACCGGGTCAACCATTAATCCTGGGGTCACAAAATCCTTAATACTAGCTTACCACTCATGAATACTGGGTCAATAACAATCAATAATAGGTCAACAACCATAAATACTGGGTCAAAATCCTCAATCTTGCGTCAATACATCAATACTGGGTCAATAACAATCAATAATAGGTCAACAATCATAAATACTGGGTCAAAATCCTCAATCATGCGTCAACACATCAATACTGGATCAATAATACCAACACTGGGTCAACAATCACGAATAATGCGTCCGCAAGTCAATACTGGGAGAACAATCATCACTACCCCCCCCCCCCTGTACTGGCACCGGGTCAACAATCATCAATACTGGCACTTTGTTAAAGGGTTAATAATGAGGGAGGTGTGAGGTGCAGACGAGAGGAATTATTTATATTGCAATATATATTGTTTATATTGCAAGAGGTGAAGCGCTGTTGACTTTGCAATCATCCTTTGCGTTGAGTGTTGCGTCCCAGTAGTTGATGATGAGTGTTGCGTCCCAGTAGTTGATGGTGAGTGTTGCGTCCCAGTAGTTGATGGTGAGTGTTGCGTCCCGGTAGTTGATGGTGAGTGTTGCGTCCCGGTAGTTGATGGTGAGTGTTGCGTCCCGGTAGTTGATGGCGAGTGTTGCGTCCCGGTAGTTGATGATGAGTGTTGCGTCCCGTAGTTGATGGCGAGTGTTGCGTCCCGGTAGTTGATGATGAGTGTTGCGTCCCGGTAGTTGATGATGAGTGTTGCGTCCCGGTAGTTGATGGTGAGTGTTGCGTCCCGGTAGTTGATGGTGAGTGTTGCGTCCCAGTAGTTGATGGTGAGTGTTGCGTCCCAGTAGTTGATGGTGAGTGTTGCGTCCCGGTAGTTGATGGTGAGTGTTGCGTCCCAGTAGTTGATGGTGAGTGTTGCGTCCCAGTAGTTGATGGTGAGTGTTGCGTCCCAGTAGTTGATGATGAGTGTTGCGTCCCGGTAGTTGATGATGAGTGTTGCGTCCCAGTAGTTGATGGTGAGTGTTGCGTCCCAGTAGTTGATGGTGAGTGTTGCGTCCCGGTAGTTGATGATGAGTGTTGCGTCCCAGTAGTTGATGGTGAGTGTTGCGTCCCAGTAGTTGATGGTGAGTGTTGCGTCCCGGTAGTTGATGGTGAGTGTTGCGTCCCAGTAGTTGATGGTGAGTGTTGCGTCCCAGTAGTTGATGATGAGTGTTGCGTCCCAGTAGTTGATGATGAGTGTTGCGTCCCAGTAGTTGATGATGAGTGTTGCGTCCCAGTAGTTGATGGTGAGTGTTGCGTCCCAGTAGTTGATGATGAGTGTTGCGTCCCAGTAGTTGATGGTGAGTGTTGCGTCCCAGTAGTTGATGATGAGTGTTGCGTCCCAGTAGTTGATGATGAGTGTTGCGTCCCGGTAGTTGATGATGAGTGTTGCGTCCCAGTAGTTGATGATGAGTGTTGCGTCCCAGTAGTTGATGGTGAGTGTTGCGTCCCAGTAGTTGATGATGAGTGTTGCGTCCCAGTAGTTGATGGTGAGTGTTGCGTCCCAGTAGTTGATGATGAGTGTTGCGTCCCAGTAGTTGATGATGAGTGTTGCGTCCCGGTAGTTGATGGTGAGTGTTGCGTCCCAGTAGTTGATGGTGAGTGTTGCGTCCCAGTAGTTGATGATGAGTGTTGCGTCCCGGTAGTTGATGATGAGTGTTGCGTCCCAGTAGTTGATGGTGAGTGTTGCGTCCCAGTAGTTGATGGTGAGTGTTGCGTCCCGGTAGTTGATGGTGAGTGTTGCGTCCCAGTAGTTGATGGTGAGTGTTGCGTCCCAGTAGTTGATGATGAGTGTTGCGTCCCGGTAGTTGATGATGAGTGTTGCGTCCCAGTAGTTGATGATGAGTGTTGCGTCCCAGTAGTTGATGGTGAGTGTTGCGTCCCAGTAGTTGATGATGAGTGTTGCGTCCCGGTAGTTGATGATGAGTGTTGCGTCCCAGTAGTTGATGATGAGTGTTGCGTCCCAGTAGTTGATGGTGAGTGTTGCGTCCCGGTAGTTGATGGTGAGTGTTGCGTCCCAGTAGTTGATGGTGAGTGTTGCGTCCCAGTAGTTGATGGTGAGTGTTGCGTCCCAGTAGTTGATGATGAATGTAGTGCGCCAGGTGGTGGTGGTACAGTGTACTCGGTCACTGTGACTGTTGTGCTAATTCTGCTGCGGAGAGCTTGGGGACGTGAACTAACAGTGTCCCCGCTAGTGGGGACGTGAACTAACAGTGTCCCCGCTAGTGGGGACGTGAACTAACAGTGTCCCCGCTAGTGGGGACGTGAACTAACAGTGTCCCCGCTAGTGGGGACGTGAACTAACAGTGTCCCCGCTAGTGAGGACGTGAACTAACAGTGTCCCCGCTAGTGGGGACGTGAACTAACAGTGTCCCCGCTAGTGTGGACGTGAACTAACAGTGTCCCCGCTAGTGGGGACGTGAACTAACAGTGTCCCCGCTAGTGGGGACCTGAACTAACAGTGTCCCCGCTAGTGGGGACGTGAACTAACAGTGTCCCCGCTAGTGGGGACCTGAACTAGCAGTGTCCCCGCTAGTGAGGACGTGAACTAGCAGTGTCCCCGCTAGTGGGGACGTGAACTAACAGTGTCCCCGCTAGTGGGGACGTGAACTAACAGTGTCCCCGCTAGTGGGGACGTGAACTAACAGTGTCCCCGCTAGTGAGGACGTGAACTAACAGTGTCCCCGCTAGTGGGGACGTGAACTAACAGTGTCCCCGCTAGTCGGGACGTGAACTAACAGTGTCCCCGCTAGTGGGGACGTGAACTAACAGTGTCCCCGCTAGTGAGGACGTGAACTAACAGTGTCCCCGCTAGTGGGGACGTGAACTAACAGTGTCCCCGCTAGTGAGGACGTGAACTAACAGTGTCCCCGCTAGTGAGGACGTGAACTAACAGTGTCCCCGCTAGTGGGGACCTGAACTAACAGTGTCCCCGCTAGTGGGGACCTGAACTAACAGTGTCCCCGCTAGTGTGGACGTGAACTAACAGTGTCCCCGCTAGTGAGGACGTGAACTAACAGTGTCCCCGCTAGTGGGGACCTGAACTAACAGTGTCCCCGCTAGTGGGGACGTGAACTAGCAGTGTCCCCGCTAGTGTGGACGTGAACTAACAGTGTCCCCGCTAGTGGGGACGTGAACTAACAGTGTCCCCGCTAGTGTGGACGTGAACTAGCAGTGTCCCCGCTAGTGAGGACCTGAACTAATAGTGCCCCCGCTAGTGGGGACACGAACAGTGACATACGCTAGTGGACACTAACCTGGGATATAAGAGGAGTAGTGGGAAGTACCGTAGCTGGACCAGTGGCTGTCTGCCGCGCCCAGGCCCATCGACGAGGCAGCATCTGAAACCAACCAACACACACTTAACACACATTAAAGCGGGAACAACCAACGTTGTTATAGACGAGAGGCATAAATTTTAAGATTAAAATAGTTTCCGGCTCAACCTGAGCGACCCAGTAAGCGCCAGACTGCAGACTGAGGGAAGGGGGGTGGGGGGGTTGTACAGGAATTCTGCAAACAGATTAGACTGACTACTATAGAGGCAACTGCTTGTAACCGGGTCCTCAACCCTCTACTCCTTCAGTCAGGTTCCATTCCTTAAATTCTTCCTTTCTTCCTTCTTGAAAAAAAAAATGATTGACAGTTGAGAGGCGGGCAGAAAGAGCCAGAGCTCAACCACCCCCAAGCAGAACTAGGTGAATACACACACACACATACACACGCACACACACACACACGCACACGCACACGCACACGCACACACGCGCACGCACGCACACACACACACACAAGGTGGAAAGGCTAAAGGAGCTGAACCTCACATCCCTGGAAACAGAAGAGTAAGGGGAGACATGATAACCACCTACAAAATTCTCAGGGGAATTGACAGGGCGGACAAAGAGAAACTCTTCACCACGGGTGGGACACGAACAAGGGGACACAGGTGGAAACTTAGTACCCAGATGAGCCACAGAGACGTTAGAAAGAAGTTTTTCAGTGTCAGAGTAGTTAATA
>WNGS01109635.1:8582526-8641489 GCA_020271785.1 Procambarus virginalis | reverse complement strand
ACACACACATATATGTAACAGATATGTAAGAGTACAAACAGGTCAAAGAGTTAACAGCTCCAACTTGCAGTCTCAAATACTAAATAAAAATAGTAAATACACAAACTTGGGTCTTCATAGCCGAGCGCTCGGGGGAAGGGGGGGGGGGCGGTCGAATTCCAAGGGCCGGGTTCGATCTCCGGTCGAGGCAGAAACAAATAGGCCCAGTTTCTTTCAACCTGATGCATCCTGTTCACTTGCGTAGAAATATGATCCTTAGCTTTACAGCAATAGTCTACATGTAAACTGGCAAATGAACCTTTGACGTAAACAGAAATTATTCTCAAGTTACAACTTTAATGTAACATAAATCGTTGTTTAAAATTTAAAGTGTATGTTGAAAACGTTTTCTTTGAAGGATTTAGTTTTTGTAAACGGAATTTGTGGGCACACTGAAACAGTTTTCGAATTCCATATGTCACATTATCGTCAATAATATACATTGTAGTAACGCAACCAACCGTAATGACACCTAACCATGGATAGAGAGCAGATAATAGCACAAATTATGCAGTCGTTCCCAATGTATTCCCTCGAGAGGATCTCTCTCTGAGGACAGGTTTCTAACCCTCCGTTCCCATTCTCCTTTTCCCAATGTCGCCCCGGTGATGGGGCGGGGGAGAAGATGGGATAGGTGTTGGTGGTGGGAATGGGATGAGGATAGGTCGAGGGAGCCTGAATGGGAGGGGAGTGGAAGAGGCAGAAGGGGGCGGCGGGTGGGTGACGGTGGAAGGGGCAGGTTAGAGCAACAGTTAGCGCGGCCTCGACAACTTACCTGTGGACGCGTCCTTAATTAATTACCCGACTGCTGTTCCGACAGCATAAACGAGCGGGTTATGAGCCGGCCGCGGGGGCATGAGGACGCTAACCCCCGGGTGCGTGTAAGAGCGAGAGTTCCCCGGGAGCGAGGGCTGCACCTCGCCCCTGTTGACCGCGCTCACCCGTCCCCGGCTCGACCCCACCCGCTAATTTGTCATGTCAAAAGATTACCAGGATGGAAATGAATGGTGTTTACAACAGTCCAGGACGAGTGAGCCATATATATATATATATGATGGGGGGACACCTGGCTTCCGCTCTACACCATGATGAGCATCACGCACACGCATGCACGCAAGCGCTGCATGCAGATGCACGCACGCACACTCACACTCGACCAAAGAGCCAGAGCTCAACCCCTGCATGCACAACTAGGTGAGTACAAACACACATACTAGTAATAACTCACCTAGTAATACTCACTAGGTGAGTACACTCACTCATTAGTTTTTTTTCCGCACAGTACAGGAACAGACGACTGGTGACTCCTGTTAGCAGGCTGAGAGCTTTCCCTTCCCATAGGTCATGGTAAGCCTTCCCTCACTATCTTCCCTAGAACACGACCCGCCAGTAGGTTAACAACCAGGTATCCAACTAATGCCGGGTGAACAGAGGCGAAGAGTTAAGGATTGACGCCTAGTCAATCCTCCCTGGCCAGGACTCGAACCTGAGAAATCGCTCACGAGGCGCAGGGCGAGTGTGCTACCACTGCGCCCCATCCCCCCTTCTCTTTCTCCCTTTTCTCCTCCCCCCTCGCTCTCTCTCTCATTTTCTCCCACATGATAGATACACAGAACAACTTATGGAAAGTGACCTAAGAGTAGAAGATGAGGAAAGGTTGACAGTGAAGACCACTAGTACACGGGGGTGTGTGGGGTAGACTCCGCAGTCTCACGTGAATTCTTCACATGTCACAAAGGTTTCTTTTGGCCTAAGTGTAGTGGGAAAAGGGAATGACCTCAAAGAACAGGTTGTGCAAACGAACTCCGTTCATAATATCAGTAGTATATATGATAGATCGGAAGCTATTGCATTATACAACCGGCGACTAATAGATGAAGCTCGATCAGTGCACAGTGATCCAACTGAACACCCCGATGAAACAAATGACTACACATCAACTGTGCAAATTCAGCAGTAATCAGTCCAATTTAAAAAGTTTGCTTTCTCATCTCTCAAGGAACAGTTTACTGGCTTTATTGACGGTAGACTGGTCCAGGACATTCTTGGTGGGCAGGTCAGGGTGGGGAAGGTAGTGGTGGGCAGGTCAGGGTGGGGAAGGTAGTGGTGGGCAGGTCAGATATATAATGAAATTATATACTCATTTCGACCATTTCATTATCTATAACTTTACGGTCGTATATGATCACACACATTTCAGGGTGCCGTGCGTGCGCATGCACAAGTATATAGTACATACCCTGGAGAGCGCACACGCACACGCACACACACGCACACGCACACACACACACACACACACACACACACACACACCACACACACACACACACACACACACGTCCTCGCAAATTCGTATAGTCAATATTGACTTTATTAAATACGTGCATAGGTGACATACTAAATATAATAGTTTACCTTGAAAAGCTTCATAGAAAACACAGACCTTACCTAACCTTGTTAGTATGTTAAGATAAGCGTCTTATAGCTTCGTAATTACAATTGTTACTTAACCTATTATAGGTATAGGTTAAGTAATAATTGTAATTACGAAGCAATAAGATGCTTATCTTAACATACTAACAAGGTTAGGTAAGGTCGGTGTTTTCTATGAAGCTTTTCAAGGTAAACTATTATGTTTAGTATATCACCTATGCACGTATTTAATAAGTCAATACTGACTATACGAATTTGCGAGGACGGGTTGCATACACACAAGACGAAGCTGGAAAAAGTTCAGAGGTATGCCACTAGACTAGTCCCGGAGCTAAGAGGCATGAGTTACGGGGAAAGGCTGCAAGAGATACACCTTACGACACTGGAAGATAGAAGAGTAAGGGGAGACATGATCACTACCTACAAAATCCTCAGGGGTATTGACAGGGTAGACAAGGATAAACTATTCAACACTGGCGGGACGCGAACAAGGGGACACAGGTGGAAACGTAGTACCCACATGAGCCACAGGGACGTTAGAAAGAACTTTTTCAGTGTCAGAGTAGTTAACAAATGGAATGCATTAGGCAGTGATGTGGTGAAGGCTGACTCCATACACAGTTTTAAATGTAGATATGATAGAGCCCAGTAGGTTCAGGAATCTGTACACCAGTTGACTGACAGTTGAGAGGCGGGACCAAAGAGCCAGAGCTCAACCCCGCAAGCACAACTAGGTGAGTACACACCCAGGGGAGGATAAGCAGACACTACAATAATGGACGCGCACCGTCCCTCCCCATCAATCACACACCCATTCCCGCTATTTAACCTTTCCCTACTCCTTCACCCTCCCCCCCCACTAAGTTGAACCCCCCCCCCCTCCACTATATTCTTGCTCTTGCGGTACTCCTCTTCCTCCCTTATATTCCCCCCTTCTGCCCTCTCAACCCACCCCCTCCTCTCTCCATCCCTCCCTTTCTCTCTCTCTCTCTCCAAATAACTTACCGTTAATGATTCAGGTATTTGTAATCACCTTAATTGCCATTCCTGCGTCTTAAGTGGCTCTAAATGATGTTTAATATTCAAAAAACACCCACTCCCATCCCTCCCCCCACTTCCCTCTCCCCCCTGGTAATGAGGAAGGGCCCAAGTGAATCATTTACCTCACCCCAAATCCACTGCTGCATCCTGCCCACTGAAGCCACCTGACCACTGATACTAACTGCCCCACCCAACAGCAGCAGCAGCAGCAGCAGCAGCAGCAGCAGCAGCAGCAGCAAACAGCAGCAAACAGCAGCAAACAGCAGCAGCAGCAGCAAGCAGCAGCAGCAGCCAACAGCAGCAGCAGCAGCAAGCAGCAGCAGCACCAACAGCAGCAGCAGCAGCAGCAGCAAGCAGCAGCAGCACCAACAGCAGCAGCAGCAGCAGCAGCAGCAGCAGCAAGCAGCAAGCAGCAGCAGCAGCAGAAAGCAGCAGCAGCACCAACAGCAGCAGCAGCAGCAGCAGCAGCAGCAGCAAGCAGCAGCAAACGGCAACAGCAGAAAGCAGCAGCAGCAGCAAACGGCAACAGCAGCAGCAGCAGCAGCAGCAGCAGCAGCAAACAGCAGCAGCAGGAGACCTGGTCTTGTGGTCACCCGTACTCCACTAGCGTCCAATTTCCACTCATCAATTTCACCTCATATTTGCATGCATAAAGAGACCAATACTGTATGTTACCCGCGTCCGCGGTGTGTGTGTGTGTCAGGTGCCTGGCGGTCCCGCTGGCGGCCAGTCGGAGCACCTGTACACTAATTACTCCCAGGTGGGGGATGTGGGGGGGCGCCGCTCCTACACCCACCACAACACTGACGTCACAATCACACCCCACCATCACAGACACTGCGATGACCACCACAATACTCACCACCATCACCACCACAAGTACCACCATCACCACCACCCTACCCTCCCACAAACCTCTCTTCACGCAGGCCCTATTTACCACGTGTGTAGATAATTACGTTATTCTGGTTAATAACGCCCACCTCCCACAGAATAACAACACGATCCTAACTTGCAGAGCTTCAGCAAGGTGACACTAGATACATACCTTACGAATCCTCACCGAAGGGGTCACTTAGGACCAACATGGTCAGGGCACAAAGTGAGATGCCTCAAGTTTCAATACTCTCTAACCACATTTAAGTATATAAATTAGATGAGGTACCCGGCGGAACCTGGGTCCACCTGGCGTCATTCCGCTAAAAACAAACGCAAGAAAATTTATGATAAATAACGACACAAATGGTGACATAAAAGACATGTCAACACATCCCCCATTGTCTCTGTGTTTCCCCTCTATCTCTTTGTGCCTGATTGATACCTGGTTGATGGGGTTCTGGGAGTTCTTCTACTCCCCAAGCCCGGCCCGAGGCCAGGCTTGACTTGTGAGAGTTTGGTCCACCAGGCTGTTGCTTGGAGCGGCCTGCAGGCCCACATACCTACCACAGCCCGGTTGGTCCGGCACTCCTTGGAGGAAACAATCTAGTTTCCTCTTGAAGATTTTCACGGTTGTTCCGGCAATATTTCTTATGCTTGCTGGGAGGACGTTGAACAACCGCAGATCTCTGATGTTTATACAGTGTTCTCTGATTGTGCCTATGGCACCTCTGCTCTTCATTGGTTCTATTCTGCATTTTCTTCCTTATCGTTCACTCCAGTATGTTGTTATTTTACTGTGTAGATTTGGGACCTGGCCCTCCAGTATTTTCCATATATTTGGCATCTCTCTCGTCTTCTTTCTAATGAGTACATTTGGAGAGCTTTGAGACGATCCCAATAATTTAGGTGCTTTATCGCGTCTATGCGTGCCGTATATGTTCTCTGTATTCCCTCTATTTCAGCAATCTTTCCTGCTCTGAAGTGGAAAGTGAGTACTGAGCAGTACTCAAGACGGGACAACACAAGTGACTTGAAGAATACAACCATTGTGATGGGATCCCTGGATTTGAAAGTTCTCGTAATCCATCCTATCATTTTTCTGGCTACCGCAATATTTGCTTGGTTATGCTCCCTAAACGTTAGGTCGTCGGACATCATTATTCCCAAATCCTTGACATGCTGTTTTCCTACAATGGGCAGATTCGATTTTGTACCCTGTATTATGTTTCAGATCCTCATTTTTGCCGTACCTGAGTACCTGGAATTTATCACTATTAAACATCATGTTATTTTCTGCTGCCCAATCGAAAACTTTGTTGATATCTGCTTGTGTCTCCGTGTCTATCTCTGTGTCTCTGTCACTCACGTTGTGTGTCTGTCAGTGCCACTGTTTCAGTATCTCTGTCTGTCTCTCTCTCTCTCTCTCTCTCTCTCTCTCTCTCTCTCCTCTCTCTCTCTCTCTCTCAAGGGGTGCTGCATGGAAGAGTGGGATGGAGAGAAGATGGATGTTCTAGCCACGAGGCGTGAACACAGTGGGAGGGAAGGAGTATGGAAGTAAAGAGGTCACGGCGTGGTTGCTCAGAGCTGAGGGACGCTCAGGGTCGGCTTGTCAGTGATGTTGTGTATATTTGGATTTTAAAGACTAAGTATTATGATTTGATATATTTTAGATTTTTGGTGTGTTAGCGCATAGTGGTTTATGATATGGTAGGAGAAAATCAGATTCGAGCTAGAATGATATAGCTAGATTTATCGTGGGGGTGGGGGGTGGGGGTAGCTTTGGTACCATGTCATGTGGCACTCTTTTTCATTGATGCAAACTCTGACCAACTCATGTTGGGCACATATCCAACAGCAATTCCTGTTAAAAAAAATGGGTAAGGCCAATCCCAAGCATCTGGCTTTAAACCTAATTTATAGGTATTGAAGAAGATTTATATGTATAATTTGAATGCATGTATTATGGGTCAACAGTGAATCTATGATAGATGAAAGGACTCGCTTTCAGTGTGTTGGTTATTAGTCGCTAGAGACAGCAGGTAAATTATGGAAAAATGGACAGATCTCGATTTCAAAAGTTTAAGAAGTCCCAGGGGTCAGGATTCGTGTTCATTTACGAAATCTATACATCTTTCCATATTCGTGGCGGCTAAATTCATATTTATTAAATAGTTACTATCTCGGAAGCGCTTATAAGTTGTTTATGGGTCAAGAACGATCCCGCAGAGTTACGAAGTCGCAAATTGTTATATAAATACTGTCTAAGCCGTCATGATTGAGGGAAGATGTGCAGGTTGCCAACGTTGACACGTAAATGCTGGTGAATCCTGGCACTGGTCCTTCATGTGAAATATTACTAGTAACCTTGCATTAGTTTTAACCTACACCTATACTTTTAAGCCACTCCCCCACAAGCTCTGAGGACCGTCCCACTCCCTCCGGTCCCTAGCAGCCCCTCCCTGTGCTAGGAAGCGGGCTACTTCAAGCTGGGGTTATCTGGCCAGGCAGCTAGCTACTAGCAAGGGGGCAGTAATCCGTATGCACTCATTGTAACGCCCTGACAGTGGCGTGCTCCGCGGGGCGAGGTAAACACGTCAGATGCTCGACAAGTCAATTATTTCCTGGCGGGGTTCACTGGCAGCCAGATTCAGTTGTTACTGTCTTGGTTATTATGTTGTGAGTGGAAGTTGGTTGTTTGGAGGGGGGGGATGTGGGTGGACTGTGGGGTGGGGGAAAGGGCTCTGGGAGAGGGTAGGTCACGGAGGGGGAGGGGGTAAGCTGTGGAGAGGGCTATCTGAGAGGAGCAGGTGGGCTTAGTGGAGAGGAAGACGACTTAGGGGTGAAGAGGATTTACCGGTAGCAGGTTTTGAGAGTTTTTCTACACCCGCAGCCGAACCCACGACTAAGTATTTCTGGTGATGACTTAACAGGTTAGGCCGTTGCTGGTAGAGACCAGCAGGACCACACTGCCATCAAAATGTCTGTCTGATCAGACATTTTGATTCAGCAGAGCATTTGTACATTTGCTGGAAGAATGTTGTAATGTGGGACTTTTCTAACCAGAAAAGTCCAGTAACTTCTTACTTTATTGTACAAATTACGGACTTCAAATGATCCTCACAGTGTATGTTATGTGACATCTCCCTCGTCTTCTTTCCAAAGAGTCCACCCAAGTACACTGTCACCATGAACACACACACACTAGGGCAGGTGTCCGCCCCTACAGAACACGGGGTATGGATGAATCGTACACAAGACAGACGAAAAACTTTTTCTGATTGTCAAAAACGTATATATATATATATCTCTCTCTAGGTTGTGATGTATTAGCTTAGGCTGAGATAGGCTCAGTTGGGTTAGATTGGTGTAAAAAAATAGGGAATCGTGTTGTATATGACGTATTAAGAGGAGACGGTGTTAGCGGCGGCGCCGGCGTCCAGCGGCGGGTAATGGCGACTTAAGGTCGGGCGCCAGATGGCAGTGATGGTTGCTATCCACCCCCTCCCCTCCCCTCCCCCAACTCCCCTCACATCATAATTGCATCTAGCTCGCCTGGGAAGACTCCCAAGTCATTACCACTTTCATTACCTCATGGGGAAAACGCCAGACACTCTCGCCTCCTCTACGATACACAGCGAAATGCCTACATTTTTATTTCCGACGCCACAACAGGCAATTAACTCGACCCAGATCATAATGGCCAGTCGTCCGGAGGGGGAAGTGTTGTCAGGCAGCTGTGACTGTGGCTCCCGGTGCAGGTGTGATCACACGCAAATGTGTTCAGGTGTGTGTGTGTGTGTGTGTGTGTGTGTGTGTGTGTGTGTGTAGTGTAGTGTAGGTGTGTGTGGTGTGTGTGTGTGTGTGTGTGTGTGTGTGTGTGTGTGTAGTGTAGTGTAGTGTAGTGTAGTGTAGTGTGTGTGTGTGTGTGTGGTGTGTGTGTGTGTGTGTGTGTGTGTGTGTGTAGTGTGTGTAGTGTGTGTAGTGTAGTGTAGTGTGTGTGTGTGTGTGTGTGTGTGTGTGTGTGTGTGTGTGTGTGTGTGTGTGTGTGTGTGTGTGCAGAAGCGAGCTATTAGCTCTTGGACCCCGCTTTTCTACCTAATCTATTTTTCCTGTAGTATATCTACTACATATATTTATCAAACACACACACACTCATCCCCAGGAAGCAGCCTGTGACAGCTGTCTAACTCCCAGGTACCTATTTACTGCTAGGTAACAGGAGCATCAGGGTGAAAGAAACTCTGCCCATTTGTTTCTGCCATCACCGGCAGAAGGTGATGGCTATCACACACACACCAGGGGAGCCGGTCGGCCGAGCGGACAGCACGCTGGACTTGTGATCCTGTGGTCCTGGGTTCGATCCCAGGCGCCGGCGAGAAACAATGGGCAGAGTTTCTTTCACCCTATGCCCCTGTTACCTAGCAGTAAAATAGGTACCTGGGTGTTAGTCAGCTGTCACGGGCTGCTTCCTGGGGGTGGAGGCCTGGTCGAGGACCGGGCCGCGGGGACACTAAAAGCCCCGAAATTATCTCAAGATAACCTCAAGATAACCGGGGATCGAACCTGGACCCCAAGATTACGAGTTCAGAGCGCTGTCCACTCAGCTATCAGGTCCCATGTGTGTACTCGCCTATTTGAGCTTGCGGGGGTTGAGCTTTGGCTCTTTGGTCCCGCCTCTCAACTGTCAATCAACTGGTGTACAGATTCCTGAGCCTATTGGGCTCTGTCATATCTACATTTGAAAGTCAGCCTCCACCACATCACTGCCTAATGCATTCCATCTGTTAACTACTCTGACACTAAAATAGTTCTTTCTAACGTCCCTGTGGCTCGTGTGGGTACTCAGTTTCCACCTGTGTTGCCTAGTTCGCTTACCACCAGTGTTGAATAGTTTATTCTTGTCTACCCGGTCGATTCCCTAGAGGATTTTGTAAGTAGTGATCATGTCTCCTCTTACTCTTCTGCCTTCCAGTGTCGTAAGGTGCCTTTCCCACAGCCGCAGTGTGGGTGTGTGTTTACTCAATAACAATTATTAATCTGTATGTGCTAGCAGGGGGGAGCTTCAGCTGCTGGTCCCAGCCTTTGTCTCAGGTCATCTATATCAATGGCTCCCGGCCCCCTCACGGTTATTTTCATACTGCTGAAACTGCGCACGGAATTAGCCTCGACTACCTCACCACCCTGGTGTCTGAGTGGAATGGTGCCCAACCACTTGGAACAGTCAGTGATTGATCACTGACCTGCAAGCGAGACCGTTGCTATACCGTCCCATTCCAAGTAGTTGGGCAGAAACTAATTCAAACGTTTGCTTAAAAATCTCATATTGCTCTGGTAGCTTCGTCTTGTTTAAAACACTGAAGAGAATGCAAGATGCAACATGGCAGGAAATGTGCGCCGCTTGGGAGGGGGGGGGCTGTGTGGTCCAGTGAGGGGGGGGGGCTGTATGGTCCAGTTAAGACCAGTGGCGCCATCTGTGGTCCGCGGACGTCATATCGTTACTACCGCCTCGTTTACCGTCCCCAACACTACACAACTGCCATTAACGAAAATGACTCGAGAACTAATGAATGTAAATAAACATAACATTTAAAGAATGAGTTGGGGGGATTGTTGTAGTAGTAATACTGTTGTTATTGTTAGTAGTAGTAGTGGTGGTTACTATGGTGGTCAGAGACTGGTGGGTGGTGCTCGTAGTGGGAGTTGATAGTGGTGGTTATATTAGGGGGGGGGGGAGGTAGAGGGGTGGAGATAGTAGGGGGCGACAACAGCCACGGCGGAACAAGCACATCAACATACTACTCTCAACCACCCCTTCCTTATATTCACCTTTGCTCAAATTTAGTGAATAACTGATGCCCTCGAAAACACGCCCACTCGACCCATATATAAAGACACTCATCCGTTAATGGTCACACACACACACACACACACACACACACACATACACACACACACACACACACACACACACACACACACACACACACACACACACACACACACACACACACACACACACACACACAACGCGACTCGTCCCAGAGCTACGAGGGATGGGGTATGAGGAGCGCCTGGGGGAACTATGCCTTACGACACTAGAAAGAAGAAGGGAGAGGGGGGACATGATAGGAACGTATAAAATACTCAGAGGGATTGACAGAGTGGACATAGACGAAATGTTCACACGGAATAGTAACAGAACGAGGGGACATGGATGGAAGTTAGAAACTCAGATGAGTCACAGAGATGTTAGGAAGTTTCCTTTTAGCGTGAGAGTAGTGGGAAAATGGAATGCACTTAAGGAACAGGTTGTGGAAGCCAATACTATTCATAATTTTAAAACCAGGTATGATAGGGAAATGGGATAGGAGTCATTGCTGTAAACAACTGATGCTCGAAAGGCGGGATCCAAGAGTCAATGCTCGATCCTGCAGACACATATAGGTGAGTACATATAGGTGAGTACACACACACACACACACACACATATTGGTGGCCTGGTGGATAGCGCGCAGGACTCGTAATTCTGTGGCGCGGGTTCGATTCCCGCACCAGACAAACAAATGGGCAAAGTTTCTTTCACCCTGAATTCCCCTGTTACCTAGCAGTTAATTTTACTCGAATTTTGAATTTTACGTTACTTGAATTCTACGACCAGGCAACAAAAATAAGGCAAGAAAGAGAAGGGTGGGCAGACTGCATATTTTTGGATTGTCAGAAAGCCTTTGATACAGTACCACACAAGAGGCTAGTGAAAAAGCTGGTGATGCAGGCCGGTTTGAAAGGGAAGGTACTCCATTGGATAAAGGAGTACCTAAGCAACAGGAGACAACGAGTCAGTGTGAGGGGTGAGGTCTCTGATTGGCGAGACGTTACAAGTGGAGTCCCGCAGGGGTCAGTCCTTGGACCTATACTGTTTCTTATATATGTAAATGATCTCCCAGAGGGTATAGATTCGTTTCTCTCAATGTTTGCCGACGATGCAAAAATTATGAGGAGGATTGAAACAGAGGATGATAGTAGGAGGCTACAAGATGACCTAGATAGACTGAGTGAATGGTCCAACAAATGGCTGTTGAAGTTCAACCCGAGTAAATGCAAAGTAATGAAACTAGGCAGTGGAAACAGGAGGCCAGACACAGGATACAGAATAGGAGATAAAGTACTTAATGAAACAGACAGAGAGAAAGATCTAGGAGTTGATATCACACCAAACCTGTCTCCTGAAGCCCACATAAAGAGAATAACGTCTGCGGCATATGCGAGGCTGGCTAACATCAGAACGGCGTTCAGGAACCTGTGTAAGGAATCATTCAGAATCTTGTACACCACATATGTAAGACCAATCCTGGAGTATGCGGCCCCAGCATGGAGCCTGTACCTTGTCAAGCACAAGACGAAGCTGGAAAAAGTCCAAAGGTATGCCACTAGAGTAGTCCCAGAACTAAGAGGCATGAGTTACGAGGAAAGGCTGTGGGAAATGCACCTTATGACCCTGGAGGACAGAGGAGTAAGGGGAGACATGATCACAACCTACAAATCCTCAGGGGAATCGACCGGGTAAACAAGGATAAACTATTCAACACTGGTGGTACACGAACAAGGGGACACAGGTAGAAACTGAGTACCCACATGAGCCACAGGGACATTAGAAGGAACTTTTTCAGTGTCAGAGTAGTTAACGGATGGAATGCATTAGGCAGTGATGTGGTGGAGGCTGACTCCATACACAGTTTCAAATGTAGATATGATAGAGCCCAGTAGGCTCAGGAACCTGAACACCAACACCAATTGATTGACAGTTGAGAGGCGGGACCAAAGAGCCAAAGCTCAACCCCCGCAAGCACAAATAGGTGAGTACACACACACACACACACAGTTGTGCGTGAAGAGTTGTGACAGATGAGGATTGTAGGATCCTCCAAGAGGACCTGAACAGGTTGCAGAGATGGTCAGAGAAATGGCTACTGGAGTTCAACACGAGCAAATGTAAAGTTATTGAAATGGGATTAGGAGATAGGAGACCAAAGGGACAGTACACAATGAAGGGAAACTGCCTGCCTGTGACGACGCGAGAAAGAAACCTGGGGGTGGACGTAACACCTACTCTAACTCCTGAAGCACATATAAAAAGGATATCGACTGCAGCGTACTCAACACTGGCGAAAGTTAAGACATCATTCAGAAACCTAAGTGAGGAGGCATTTAGGGCGCTTTACACTGCCTACGTGAGCCCAGTCTTAAGAGTATGCCTCACCATCATGGAGCCCCCACCTGAAGAAACACATAAGGAAACTGGAAAAGGTTCAGAAGTATACAACGAGGCTCGTCCCAGGGTTACGAAGGATTGGGTATAAAGAGCGCCTGAAGGAAGGGGGATATGATAGGAACGTATAAAATACTAAGGGAAATTGATAGAGTGGAAATAGATGAAATGTTCACATGGAATAGTAACAGAACGAGGAGACATGGGTGGAAGCTGGAAACTCAGATGACTCACAGAGATGTTAGGAAGTATTTGTTTAGCGTGAGAGTAATGGAATAGTGGAAAAATGGAATGCACTTAAAGAACAGGTTGTGGAAGCAAACTCTATTCATAATTTTAAAACTAGATATGATAGGGAAATGGGACCGGAATCATTGCTGTAAATAACCGATGACTCGAAAGGCGGGATCCAAGAGTCAATGCTCGATCCTGCAGGCACAAATAGATGAGTACACACGCGCGCACGGGCGAACACAACACCACCTTCAGCACATCGTGTAGAACGATAACTCCGGTTACTCTCAACGAGACTGACACCCTCTGGATGGGAGTACAGGTGTAAGCATGTATGGAAATGATCACCCCGACACTACGGGCGACCATTTCTCCTCGCGCCGCATGGAAACTGAGCCCCGAACAAATTCCACATGGACGGCTGCTGGCCACACCCGCTACAGCAGCAGCAAGCTACTGGTGGCGGGAAAGTGCGCAGCGAACACTGGAAGCAGAGGAACTCTTCTTTGTCGCACTATACAAAGACCAGCTAAGGGTCAATTTTGTAGGAACAGTTGCGTCAAAAGGCAGAAGTAGAGTGCGTTGTAGGGGGTGGGATAGAGGGGTAGAGTGGGAGGGAGCAGGTGGAGTGAGGGTAGGAGAGCGTGTGGAAGGGGGGAGGGTGGGGTGGGTGGAGGCATACCTTGTGTGGCAGGGCCTGAGTGAGGAACTTTGAAGGCTATACTGGGAGGTATTGAGTCGCTCTTCCGTCTCAGTTCGAGTTCTCGGAGATGGTCGCTGAAGCGGGTGTCGAGGAACGGCCGCTGTCCCAATGCGAAGGCTCGGAACTGGTGCTGGCCTGGGGAGCAGAGGGAGAATGTACGCCGGTCAGTGATACCACTACCACCTCCACCACCACTACTACCACCTCTACTACCACTACTACCACCTCTACTACCACTACTACCACCTCCACCACCACTACTACCACCACTACCACCACTACCACCTCTACTACCACCACTACCACCTCCACCACCACTACCACCTCCACCACCACTACTACCACCACTACCACTCTACTACCACCACTACCACCTCCACCACCACTACCACCTCCACCACCACTACTACCACCTCTACTACCACTACTACCACCTCTACTACCACTACTACCACCTCCACCACCACTACTACCACCTCCACCACCACTACCACCACTCCCACCACTACTACCACCTCTACTACCACCACTACCACCTCCACC
Organism: Procambarus virginalis; assembly: GCA_020271785.1. Classification (NCBI taxonomy): domain Eukaryota; kingdom Metazoa; phylum Arthropoda; class Malacostraca; order Decapoda; family Cambaridae; genus Procambarus; species Procambarus virginalis. Next base: position 8,627,351 of record WNGS01109635.1, on the reverse strand, counting down.
ACCACTACTACCACCACTACTACCACTACTACCACCTCCACCACCACTACTACCACCTCTACTACCACTACTACCACCTCCACCACCACTACTACCACCTCTACTACCACCACTACCACCTCCACCACCACTACTACCTCCACCACCACTACTACCACCTCTACTACCACTACTACCACCTCCACCACCACTACTACCTCCACCACCACTACTACCACCTCTACTACCACCACTACCACCACTACCACCTCTACTACCACTACCACCTCCACCACCACTACTACCACCTCTACTACCACCACTACCACCTCTACCACCACTACTACCACCACTACCACCACTACTACCACCACCACTACCACCACCACTACCACCACCACTACTATCACCTCTACTACCACCACTACTACCACCACTACCACCTCTACTACCACCTCCACCACCACTACTACCACCTCTACTACCACCACTACCACCTCTACTACCACCTCTACCACCACTACTACCACCACTACCACCACTACTACCACCACCACTACCACCACCCTACCACCTCCACCACCACTACTACCACCTCTACTACCACCACTACTACCACCACTACCACCTCTACTACCACCACTACCACCTCCACCACCACTACTACCACCTCTACTACCACCACTACCACCACTACTACCACCTCTACTACCACCTCTACCACCACTACTACCACCTCTACTACCACCACTACCACCTCCACCACCACTACTACCACCTCTACTACCACCACTACCACCACTACTACCACCTCTACTACCACCACTACCACCTCCACCACCACTACTACCACCTCTACTACCACCACTACCACCTCCACCACCACTACTACCACCTCTACTACCACCTCCACCACCACCACCTCTACTACCACCACTACCACCTCCACCACCACTACTACCACCACTACCACCACCACCACTACCACCTCCACCACCACTACTACCACTTCACTACCACCACCACCACCACCACCTCTACTACCACCACTACCACCTCCACTACTACCACCACTACCACCACTACTACCACCTCTACTACCACCTCCACCACCACTACTACCACCTCTACTACCACCTCCACCACCACCACCTCTACTACCACCACTACCACTCCACCACCACCACCTCTACTACCACCACTACCACCACTACTACCACCTCTACTTCCACCTCCACCACCACTACTACCACCTCTACTACCACCTCCACCACCTCTACTACCACCTCCACCACCACCACCTCTACTACCACCACTACCACCTCCACCACCACCACTACTACCACCTCTACTGCCACCACTACCACCTCCACCACCACTACTACCACCTCCACTACCATCACCTCCACTACCACCACTACTACTACCACCACTACCTCTANGGGGGGCGGTGTGCAGGACAAACGTATAAATTGTGACCCTAGCTCTACATATTTACGGGCTATTCATGCCTGTGCCACCTCTTGGGTGGAATAATCTTATCAATCAATCAATCTATCAATCTCCACATATGTCAGTTGTTTAAATCAAAAACTGTACTGTGGTCGGTCTCGAGGCCATTGTTGATGTGACAATGTGCATTGAATTTTGTAACTAGCTCATTAAGACTGTAACTTGCAGCTTACAATTGAATTAGTTGTGGGGTCAGTCCCTGAGCCCATTATGTGGTATTATTTATCCTGAGATTTATTTGATTTGAGGATTTATTGCCAAACAAATATAGAAAGTTTGTCAATGCTGAGGTGAGTTTTGTGGGCAGTTAGCCAAAGACGGACTTTATTTAGCTCAGTATTTACTGTGACATTTAGAGCAAGGGGTCAGAACTGGAGTAAATGAAGGTTGTGTCGTCAGCAAATAGAATTGGTTTGAGATGTTGGGAGGCGTTTGGAAGGTCATTAATGTAGATGAGAAAGAGGAGAGGGCCAAGTATGCTGCCCTGAGGAACACCAATGTTAATGGGTAGGGTGGGAGAAATTGAATTATTCACAGAAACATACGGGAGCCTGTCAGTAAGGTAAGACTTAAGGTATTGCAGGGAGTGACCTCTGACTCCATAAGGATGTAATTTAAGGAGAAGGTTTTGGTGATGGACAGTGTCACTGTCAACTAAACTAAACTAACTCTGCTTTGCATTACTCCATTGGTGATGTTAATTGTTTCATCACAGCAAATACATTCTTGCAAAACATATCAATATCTGTATCACCCCTTGTATGTATGTACTGTACCTAAATAAACGTTTGAATTTAAATATGAATATTTTGTAACAGAACATAAATTTCTCATATATGCTCTTTTATTATACCATAAAATACATTGCTCATTCCTTACTTCTTTTGAACTGAGAGGATTGTTGACCAGACCACACACTAGAAGGTGAGGAGACGACGACGTTTCGGTTTCGGTCGAGAATGGTCCTGGACCATTCTCAAGTCGATTGTGATGAGGGATGTTTGTTGTTATAGATTCAGCTACTCGGAACAAGTTCCAAGTAGCACGGGCTATGGTGAGCCCGTAACTTACCTGGCACAGGAGCTGAGCAAGAAGCACGGGCTATGGTTAGCCTCGTGGACAGATGTCTCCCGTGTGATGAGGGAGTAGAGACAGGCAATAAATAGGCAAGAGAAGGAGCAAAGTAAGGTGTAGTAGAGGGGATAGTAATAATAATAAGAGCTGCAGAAGGCCTATTGGCCCATACAAGGCAGCTCCTATTATAACCACCGAATGAGAAGGAGATAGGAATAACTGAGAGGATTATCGCATTAAGTCCCCGCCTCTCATTAGTCTAATTGCCGGTTCTTCGAAATCTTATCCCCAATACTCGATAAGCTCAATTTCATCTTCATTGTTTCAATATTAGCATTTATTGGACATACTAACACAATTCACATAGCTTCATTTTGTAGTACTTTCTCCAATTTCTATGGTCTACATTTACCAAAACAAGAAATGACACACGCAGCATTATCGATAAGGGATCTCACAGTATTTACCTGAGGGCCATTAGTGACCAAACCACACACCATAAGATGAGGAGACGACGACGTTTCGGTCCGTCCTAGACCATTATCAAGTTGATTGTGATAATGGTCCAGGACGGACCGAAACGTCGTCGTCTCCTCATCTCTTGGTGGGTTGTTTGGTCATCAATTTTAGTTAGTTTAGTTCATTTATTATGCACCCCATACCCATCTTGTGGGCGGTAGTGGAAAGGGTTACGGAGCCACATAATGGGTTCAGGGACTGAACTCCACAATTCATTTAGCTAAGCAAGTTACAATCTTGATGAGCTAATTACAAAATTCAGTATAAGTCGTCACATCATAAATGGGTTCGAGATCGACCACAAGTACAGTTTCTAAATTAAGCAACTGACATATGTGGAGAGCTAGTGTCATAATTGATATGTTTGTCCTGCACACCGCCCCCCATCCAGTGGGAAGCGGTGGATAGGTTACAATCACTCAGTTACTACCTCGGGGCAAATTTAAAAAAAAATTACTACCTACAGTTAGCAAACTGGGAATATTTGGCTAAAATTTCTGGTAGCAGATCATTTTGAATGAAATATTTACACATTGTTGGAACATTGGTTATAGAATTGTCTCTGAATTCACGTATCTTTTCGCACTCCATCACATAGTGACGGAGGGTGTGCGAATAATTTTGTTGACACAGTTTACATTTGGTCAGGTCTACATCAGTAGATAATGAGAATTCCCAGAGATACTTGTAACCGAGTCTAAGCCGAGCAGTAGTAACATCTAGAAGTCTGCTGATTTTATTGGATGATCCATAGATGTGTGGCTCCTCTTGCATGATAGTATGATGATAGATGGAATTACTGGTGTCAATTTCACTTTGCCTCAGATCTACAAGATTTTGTTGAAGTTTTCGGTGTACCGCTGCTCTCAGGTTGCTCATTGACTTTCCAAAGTTACACTCAACGTCTTTAAAGGCAGATTCTTTGGCTAACTCATCAGCTCTATCATGCATTCGGAGGCCAACATGAGATGGAGACCACATGAAATGGACTGTTACCATCATTAATAATTTTGTTGTATTTGTGTCTAGCTTCGGACACGAGCTTGGTACAGTTATGTCTTAAAGAGTTGAGAGCATTAAGGATGATAAAGAGTCACTTACAGTTAATGCATCAAGTTTGGAGACTTGTACACATTTCAAGGGGCATGGGGTTTAATATTAAAAGTTGTTCTAGTGCAATCAATATTTATTGACGTTTTATATGTAAAAAGGGCTGCAACTCGTCCAAGTTTCAGCATCGCAGCCTAAATAGAAAGGGAGAAAAATAATACGAATTTTAGGCGATTTTTCAACATCTTTCAACGTATAACTACAAACACAAGTATCAACCGAAATAATTTCTATGACACCCAGCTATCACATTAGCATATAATAAAGGTTTTGTTGCCCGATTTTTATCCCAAATGTATTTAGTGCAATAATACAAAGTTTCCCTAAAAATTATGCAACAAAATGATGTTTATAAATATTTATAAAATTAATAAATCAACTTAGGAAAACAGTATGGCATCAGTTTTTAGAGGCATAAACTCTACATATAATGTACAAGTTTCATGTAAATTGAATAAAAAATGAAAGAGTAGATATAACGTTTATGTTACTTGAAAATAAATAAGTAAAAAAATGAAGTCTAAGGTTCTGCCATCTGTGGCTGAGGTTCATCAACCAATTTCCTCCAAAATTGGCACCCTTACAGATAGGCTTACGTGCAGTCAGGTGTATAAGTTTTATGCAAATCGTCCGATAAACAAATAAGAAAAAAAAATGAAAAAAAATTAACTTTTTTTGGATAAAACTAATTATTATTTTTTTATTATATGCTATTGTGATAGTTGAGTCATAGACATCATTTTAGTTGACACATGTGTTTGATGTTAATTTTTGACCATTTTGGAAAAATTTTGACATATAATTCAATTTTTTTCTCCCTTCCTATTTATGCTACGATGCTGAGACTTTGACCAGATGAAACCCTTTTTATATACAACTAGTCAAAACAGTTTGATTAAAATCGAACTAGTTTTCATTTATTGCATATTTTGGGCATATTTGGACCCCATGCCTCCTTCAGGTGCAAGGAGCAAGGCAAATAGTTGGGTGTGAAGGGTAGAGTCCCAGTTGTTTATACGGCCATCATATCTTCAGCCACGTTGTGACTCATCGTCTGCATCACTCTAGTGACCTCGACGGGGACAGGAAGCCGGTGGCTTGTAAAAGGTTCCCCATTTGTCCCGATGATTTTCTCTTGCTGGATTTTAAAATTCAACAGAGTTTTGACCTTTACGGTTTCTGAGGGTAGGCGGTTGCATGGGTTTATAACCCTGTGGCACAGGGACTCCCACTCCCTTTTCACAACATGTCAAGGCTTTTTACAAGTTGTAATCTCTTCCGACATTGACCCATGGGTCAATGAATGGGACCTGAACCCAACAGTCTGGTCAACTCAGTTTCCATATTGTTGTTATAGATTCAGCTACTGGGAAGAAAAAGTTCCAAGTAGCACGGGCTATGGTGAGCCCGTAGTCGACTTACCTGGCACAGGAGTGGGGCTGTAACAAGCAGCTTAAAATATTCTCATGGGTATATCCATGTGCCTAAATATTTATAGATTTTAACTTTCTAGATTTTTTGCAGTTTACCTGAGGGCCACTAATGCTAGGGGCTTTGACGAGGACAGGAAGCCGGCGGTTTGTCAAAGGTCCCCCCATTTGGCCTGATGATCTTCTCCAGCTGTACTTTAAAACCCAGCAGAGTTTAGCGTTTACGGCTTCGGCGGGTAGGCGATCCCACGGGTTAATAACCCAATGGGTGAAAAAGCATCTGTTTACTGTTCAATGTTGTGGCTTGCTGAGCTTGAATCCGTTGCTCCTCGTTCGTGTTACATCTGACCTTTTGAAGAAATTGTCCGGATCAACATCTTTCAAATTGTTCATTATTTTAAAGGTTTCGATGAGATCCCCCGCAGTTTGCAGTGTTGTTAGCCCTGTGGGTCCTTTTGTTTTGTTTTATGATAACCAAGAAGGCTCAGAGACACTTCAAGATGTTACACGGCCAAAGATCATATTTACTCCAAGCGTCTACCAACTACGGGCTAACCTTGCACAAGAACACATACGTGATAACATCCATCTGATCACAAATGTCATATCATTAATGCAAACACTCAAACGTCAAGGCCGTCGGGTACTTATCAACTGGGTGCCAAGTCATGTGGGAATAATAAGAAATGACATTGCAGACGAAGCTGCAAAATTTGCAACTAAGATAAGAAATGTAGACATTTACATACCACAGAGTCTATCACAGATTAAGAAAGTAATTAGAAACAGAGTAATGCAAAAGATGTACAGTGACCACAACACAGCAGTTGCAACATCAGGATCTGCGGGTTGGTACAAGAATTCAACCAACAACAAACCACTTTGATGAAAGGGAACAGTAGAACAACAGAAGCACACTTACATCGAATCAGGCTTGGATACCCATGTGCATGGGAAATAGGCTTACAGGTTCCTGAAGATGAGAGGAAATGTCAGCACTGTGGAGAAATGCCCGACAGACCACTGGAACATTATCTAACACAGTGCACAGTTACAAACCCATTAAGATTTCAACTTAGATTGAACAGAGCAATTGTTAAACACATGGGACAAAATCTTACTGAAGCGACCATACGATTCATATATACTCATACTCCACCCAAGTAAAACAGAAACAAGCAATACTTAGTGGGCCAGCCAGAGGCTTAGGGCCCGCGCAGGAATATCCCTGCAAAAAAAAAAAAAAAATACTGGTTACTTACTCATTCATGCCCGTGCCACATCTTGTGGTGGCTTAATCTTCATAAAAAAAATCAATCGAAGAGCATTTGTTCGCTGTAGCGCCCAGCACAGGTTCACAACTTACAGGAGCGCTCCCGACGCACGTTCGTCTGCTACAGCAGTTAGGACAGAACTGCCGGATGATTGATTGATGAAGATTAAGCCACCCAAGAGGTGGCATGGGCATGAATAAACCGTAAGTGGTAACTGCCGGACGCTATCCTATTCATTAGTATATTAAACAGCGTGGACTTAACACTCCTCCTTTAGGCGTACCAAACTCAAAAGATCTTACACCTTGATACTACATTTGAGCTCATGAAGATTATCCCCTATCCAGTGCAATAATCTCCCTTTACCGCCCAGGCCAGCTATAGTTTATATAAGGGCGCTGAAGTTCGGCGCCAGCAACCCTAGGGCCGACCCTACTCAGAACCTTTTTTTTCAGTATTAAACTGTATATTAATTGTGCCATATTAATAATTTTTTTTTAGATATATACAAGAGTTGTTACATTCTTTGTTACGAAACCATGTGTAATTGGGTTTAAGATTTGCATTAAAAACGCTGTACGTACTTGTCTATAAATTCGTTCCCAGCTGAGCACACATGCAAACTCTATAATTCATAATAACATTTGTTTTTGTCTATTTAATGGTATCCATCTAACTAATGTAAAGGTGATGTCGCCAATTAGCATCTATATATTAGCCGGCAATTACATGATAAAATATGGACGCCTGTAAATAAATGTGCATGGGCTGACTGTAGACCGAGATTAAACGTAGACAAAAAGTTTTTTTTTTTAAGTTACCGGTGACGCATGGGGCGGGAAAAATGGCCAAGTCAAATAACATCCTCATTTGCAAATTAATTCACATTATATAATCCCATAATTTAAATTCTATGAATCTCTGAAGTATATTCATTGTTATTAATTCACAACCAAGTTTCCCGCAATAGATTATTGTGGAATAATAGCATTTATAAAATCTGAATAGATTTAAATTTGACTTCAGCGTCGAGTGATTGACGGACTAGAAAAACAGTGTCACCAAGGCGTCCACATCTTTCTCATTCCCTGGCTTCATTACTGCAAATAGCAAGACAAGTTCTCTGCGATGGAGGACCAGGCTCTGGACGTGGAGGTGGGGGCCCTGGAGGAGGACGTCAGCTTCTTCACGGACATAGACGAGTTACAGTCCCACGGGATCAACGCTGCTGACATCAAGAAGTTGAAAACTGCAGGAATTTGCACTGTCCGCGGGGTCCAGATGACCACCCGACGCAAGATGTGCACCATCAAGGGATTATCTGAAGCTAAAGTAGATAAGATAAAGGAGGTAGGGGTAATAATAATGAATAATATGTGATGTATGTGGAGATCCAGCGCCACAAGCTATCACAATCTTCTATTTTCTCTAATTGTGTATTTCATTTCATTGAAATGCAACATTACAACAATCTATATGTCTTGACTATTAAATGTAACTTAGGTTTGGTACGACATGGTATTGTATGGTTTTGTCGTTTAAATTTCATAATTATGTTCTTTACAAGCCTACATTTAACACAATTCTTGTGTATAACCAAGCCTCTGGTGGTTGGAAATATTTTGACTCGCAAAACTAGTAGTGTTTAAAGGGTTACGTGACACGATGATGATTGACAACTTACCTGACTCACGTTTATTGGTGGCATATTTATGACAACTTATCTGACTCACGTTTATTGGTGGTATATTTACTATAACGGTTTATCATTGAGTGTGTTGAAGAGAATCGGTGTTTATCATGGACGTGAGAAATGACTTTGAGCAGCACGACGCAGTGATGCTATAATTAGGCTAAGATATGTCATTTGGCAGGGCTGTAGTGATGATTAAGGAAGTGTCAGGTTAGGTTATGCCATATTGTTGTTTAAGGATATTTAATTAATACTCTATGGTTATGCCAAATTCGAAGGAACTTGACACAGAAGGAAGGAACTAGTTAACTTGGAATTATTAACCCTCCCGCGCAGCTTGTCTCAGCTTAGCTTACTTGATATATCTTTATATTCACTGTATAGGTTATAGTGTAACTATATAGGTTAAAGTGTGTGTACATTTCAATATTAATGCTGACAAATTTGAAACTTCTTATAATTATTATACGTGATATACCAGTTTTATTCACTACACATGCACAAAGAAATCACATTATTGTGATGTATCTCTATATATATTGCAATGTTAATAATAAACAGTTATATCATCAAGTAACAGTTATATATAATTCCTTTAGGTAGCAGCCAAGCTGAGTGGTGGAGACGGGTTCGTGACAGCTCTAGTGGTGTGTGAACGCCGTCGACACATCTTTCGGGTGAGCACCGGGTCGGCGGAACTTGACTCCCTGCTGGGGGGCGGCATAGAGAGTATGGCCATCACCGAGGTCTTCGGGGAGTTCCGCACCGGCAAGACCCAACTTTCACACACACTTTGTGTCACTGCGCAGATTCCCAACGAAGCCGGAACTTACACTGGAGGCAAGGTACTGACCCACGTTCTCTTCTTTTTCGGGATACGTGCAGTTTGCATGAAGAGTTTTCCTCTCGATGACTGCACGAGTGGTGATGTTGAAAGATGCGGCACCCACAGTGGCGCATCAATGTTCATAATTTGGCAGAGATTGGAAGTTATCAATGTATTCTATTTGTGTGAGGATAATGAGAAAAATATACATATGAGTAGAAATGGACTCGGGATGGCAAAGATGAGTTGTGCTAATGGTTGTATCAAAGTGTTGCTGTTTTTTTGGAAAAAAAATGTGAGGTTTAGTCAAGAGACTGAGTTTGTGAGTCGAAGTATGTTTGGGAGTTAGTCGCAATTCAGATAGGTTAGGATAGATTTCGGTAGTAGACTACATTTAGTAACATGGTGTTAATGTGTATAAGGTTAGATTCGGGTAGGTTAGTTTAAGATGGGTTATGATGTCGTATTTCGAATTTTACGTATGGGATGTGATTACATCGGTCTTCTTTGACCTGCCAGTAGTACACCGTGTTGAATATTCGTGGGAGAATGTGGTTTGTGTGTTTTTTTTCAGTCAAAAGTGCCAGGTCGCTGGGAGGTTTGTACAGCTGGAGGCTTCTTACTCTTGGTGCCGGTGGTTGGAGGTTTGTGGCTATTTGAAAATCCTGAAGATTTTTCTACCAGCTGAATTTTTAACAGAAGTAATAACTTGTTTTGAAGAGTAACTGATCCTATGGGTGAAAATGCAGCTGCTTTGGCCTATACATTGTGGCTCAGTTATTGAGCTTGAAGATATCAACCCTTATCTGAGTTATATTGGAGCTTTAAAAGAAGTGATCTGGACTAATATCTTCTAATTTGTTTAGTAGTTTAAAGGTCTTGATGAGATCAGCCATGCCGTGTGTGATTTGTAGTATTGTTAGCCCTGAGGTCCTCAACCGTTCTGGTATTAGAGTTGACTTTGTTCTGGAATGACGTTGTTCTGACAAGATACCAAATAAATGAGAAAAGCAATTCAAGCCATAGCAATTGTTACACTTCTAATGACATTTAATTAATATTTTAAAAAGACAAGATAGAAAAACATTTAACTTATAACTGTATAACGAGGCATAGCAATATGATTATGAAGCTTTATTTGAAGGTAAATTAAAAACATGTTGACCAAACCACACACTAGAAAGTGAAGAGACGACGACGTTTCGGTCCGTCCTGGACCATTCTCAAGTCAATCGTGATAATGGTCCAGGACGGACCGAAACGTCGTCGTCTCTTCACTTTCTAGTGTGTGGTTTGGTCAACATTTTTCAGTCACGTTATTGTGACTCCTCATCTGCATTAAAAACCTATTTCTTACAAATAGAGTGGTGGCACATAAATTGACAGAAAATCAATAAAATACAAAAACTATATGGAAAGTTGAGACTTGCATAGACAAAAATAACAAAAATTTTGATTAGTCTCTGAATTGTACAGACTCAGGGGCTATCGGGGATCACATTCACTTTGGTCATTGGCTCGTATCAGTGTGGTTTCATCAACAATTGTCAATAAGCCATTATTTTTGTACAGTAATCTTGTAATAACATTAAGTATTCAGCTAGAAGTACTGCTTTCCTTGTTGACATGTTTTATTCTGCCCTGTAGAATACACCATCATGCTCATCGCTCATTCTTAATGTTATATATTTTTACATATTAACAAACTTAAGAGATTACAAAGTATAGATCAAGAGCCTGCTAATGAATGGTTCATCTAATATTCCTATCTCGCAAGGTGGTTAGTCATACATGGAATGTTAATATTATTATGATCACATCCTTTGTGGGCTGGAGTTACTCTGGTTTTCTTTAAAATGTCACGAAAGGCTTAAAGTTGTAATGACTTATTGCAGAGAAATGCTATTGCTGGTGCTGATATACCTGAAACTATTTTTTGTATGTATTAGGGTTGGTATTTCTGAGTGATTGTCTACTTTTACTTTAGGTGAGCGTATTATAAAGAGAACATCTAAGGAATTGGTTCTATATAGTCACATTGGGTTAGTATTTTTTCTTGAGAATTACTCTTATCTTACCTTTTGACATGTGAAGAAGACTAGACTTTGATGAAAATAAACACGATGAAGTTCTTATTCCTATCCTTCTGTGTATTTTATTAATTACTGCCTATCTTATCTAAAGACTGTATCTCTCTCGTGTTAGGTGATCTTCATTGATACGGAAAACACTTTTCGACCCGACCGTCTACGTGCTATCGCTGATCGCTTCAACCTGGAGCAAGAAGCCGTATTGGATAACGTGCTGTATACTCGAGCGTTCACATCTGAGCATCAGTTTGACATTCTTGACCACGTGGCTGCACAGTTCCACGAAGAGCCAGGCATATTCAAATTGCTGATCGTAGACTCAATTATGGCATTGTTCAGAGTGGATTTCAGTGGACGGGGTGAGCTAGCTGATAGGCAACAAAGGCTTGCACAGTACCTGTCCCGGCTCCAAAAAATTAGTGAGGAATACAACGTCTCAGTTTTTATTACAAATCAAATGACTGCTGACCCAGGTGCCACAATGTCTTTCCAAGCTGATCCTAAGAAACCCATCGGTGGCCACATCTTGGCTCACGCCTCCACTACCCGCGTGTCGTTACGTAAAGGACGGGGAGAAACGCGCATCGCCAAAATTTATGACAGTCCAGAGCTACCCGAAAACGAAGCCACCTTTGCTATCACTGCAGGAGGAATTGCAGATGCAAAGGAATGAAAGAGAGCATGCAGATCAGTGGAGTTGGAGGACAACAAATTAAATTGTACATGTATAAATTTCCAAGTGGGAAAGCAACAAATATGGCAATTGTACTGTGTAAGATTTATTTACAGATGATTTTTTGTTTCAATTTAATTTTCAATTTAAACATACTTTAATCTTTTTATGGAATAATTCATTTATTGAAATCAAATAAATATATTTGGAAGTTTAAATAGTTTTTTATACAATCGTGTTCACATATGTAATCGGCTTTCGCAACATCATTATTTTGTCTGCATTAAATCCTTTATTATATTGTATCCTTTATTATTTTGTTCTCTTTATTTTTATTGTAAGAAGAAATGTTTAGACTATTAAAATATTAAGCAAAATATTATTAAATTATTCAAATATAAACATAAAATATTAGGTTATTAAAATATAAACATTAAATATTAGATTATTAAAATATTATTAAAAAATTATTAAAATATTAAAGATTATTAAAATAACGAGCATGTACTGATGAAAATCATAAATAATGCATTAGAAATTAGGCAGTGCCTTAATTTTTATGAAACGGCCGAATGCAATGTGTAGCTTGAGCATACCCCTGCTTTCTTGTCATCTTTTTATTGGTGCATTCAGCTCCAAAGACTAATTAGCCTATGAGATGATATTAGATGAAATTATAGCTAGCTCTTCATCAGTACTCACTAATCTATCTGTAAAATAGAATGCGTCTGAAGTAAGACAGATGCATGGGGCTAGCCTCACACATGAAACATGGGGCGGGGTATGTGTCATAGTCTAAACGGACTCGCCCAAAGTGTCATGCGTTTAAGCAATGTCGTGTATCGATAGCGCCCCCTCCAAGCAAATTTCATGAAATTTGGAATAAAATCTTAGTTGTTTTCCATACAAGTTTAGTGCTTACTCTCGCCGATCACCCTCTGGGCATTTTCATGGTTTACTCGAAAATGATGACTGAAGTCATTCTGAGACAGAAAGAGGGAGTAGGGGGAAAGGTGGAGAGCGTAGACAGGGAAAAATATGAGAGGAGGGATGTTGGGATGGGGGGGGGGGGGTGAAGAGAAATGAGAAGGGAGGGGAAGAGAGAGAGACCCGGGTGCAGCTGGGTACGTCATCTAGCCCTCATAGATAATTAAGTAGCAGTACACTATTGTGTACCTATAAGCTTGTTAATAATAATAAAACTACAAAACAATTTAAACCTGCAAATCTAAATTGCCATAGTGAAAACGGTACAGATGATTAAATTAATATTCAGCATTTTTCCAGATTACAAGAGTATTAAAAGAAATTGCAGGCTGTGTATTTAAGGATTTTTAATACTACTGTGTTAAGAAGTTTCAAAACATTATTTATTGTACTTTTTGTTATTGTATGGCAATAATGGGATCGCTAGATCGTAATTTTATTTATTTAATTGTTTTATTGACATTGTTATATTCTTAGGAACTCATTATGTTGTAGTTAAGGTTCTTAGTTAATTTATTATGGACCCCATATCCACCCAATGAGAGGTAGGAGAAAGGTTACAAAATAACATATAAAGGGCTCGGAAACCGAACCAAAATCATATATGGCAAAGGTATTCCTTACAACAAAAGTAGCAATTGAATTAGTATGGTGAGAGGGAGCGGTTCGACCAGTCCACCTGCAGGTATCTCCTGATATGACAGCGTCAAGGCCACACCGCCCAGTGGCAAGCCATTAATGAGACAAGCACCCGGATTCTCCTAGCTACCACTTTGCATCTTGCTCATCAACACACACACACACACACACTAGGATGTAAGTTTATTAGTTTCATTATCATTCATCCCGTCCTCAAATCCCTTCCATGTGATATATAGTCATACTGGTTTAGCGCTTTCGTCTGATGTAACTTTAACTTTTCCAGAATCATTTATAAGGAAACATTACGGAAATAATGTACACAAGGGGGGTAATGTTGTTATAGATAAATGGTACATTCATTGAGTTTTTTCTTGTGAGTTGGTTGTAACATTCATGTGAAATGCATGTGCAGTACCACATAGTAGCAAATAGGTAGCAAGTTGAGGACAAAAACTAATGAAAGGACAGGTGGTGTTATTCAAATTCCTTCAGCATGAGTGAGTGATATAAATCAACCTATCATATTTACAAACTTGAAGACCATCGTCTTATGAGTGGCCTCGACAAGGACAGGAAGCCAGTGGCTTGTCAAAAGTCTCCCATTTGTCCTGAAATATTTTATCCAGATGGATTTTGAATTGCAGCAATGTTTTGGCACTTACGGTTGGTGGATCCGTGGGTTTATAATGTTATAGGTGAAAAAGCATCTCCTGTTCGGCATTGTAGCTTGTTAAGCCTAAAGCATTTGCTCCTTGTCTGTGTTACACCTGATCTCTAAAAGAAGTTTTCTGGGTCAATATCCTCCAAATTGTTCAATATTTTAAAAGTTTCGATGATGTCTGGTTTGTAGTGTCGTTAACCGTGTGGTCCTCAACCATTCCTGGTATGTGAGCGTCGACTTTGTTCTGGGATGATTTTTGTCGCACGGTGTTGAACTTTCTCCAAAGCAGATATATATATTTTGAAGATTAGGTTTAATCTTCAAAATGAAATACTTGGAAAAGACCACCATTTCAGTCTTGTCCAGCGACCGAACCCGGGTCTCTCGACCAATGAGTCGAAGGCGTAGACCACTGTGCCTATAATAATGTAAAATTCCCGTTTGCCAACAGCTTTGTGTACAGAATGCATAGTTGACATGCAAATCAAGGGTTCCAGCTGCGACAAGCTGGTTTTAGGCCATTTTTGTGAAACGAGGAAAAAATGACAAAGTTCAGACAAATAATGTTAATATAATAATAATGTAAAAATGTGAAATAAAATGTAAATGTAATTAGTGGTTCTCAAAGGCAAATGTATAAGCAACCCTTAACTCATTAAGACAGTTATGAGAGTAACGTTTAGCTCATCAAGGCAATTGGAAGAGTGATTCTTAATTAATTAGCCCATCAAGACAATTACAAGATTTAACCTTAGCTCATAAAGACAATATTCCTGAGGGCCAATCTCTCTTTAAGGGCTTCGACGGGGACAGGAAGCCGGCGGCTTATCAAAGGTCTCCCTATTAGTCACGAAGATCTTCTCTATCTGTATTTTGAGTTAAAGTAATGTCTTGCCATTTATGGCTTCGGCAGGTATGTGAGTCCATGGGTTTATGGAATCTTTGGGTCCATGGGCGAAAAATCATATAGTGTTTTCTAGCCTACATTGTTGCTTATTGAACTTGGAGTAATATCCTACAACTTGTTCAGTATTTTAGTCCTGTGACCCTCAACTGTTCCTGGTATTAGAGTTGACTTTGTTCTGGAATGATTTTTGTCGCTCTCAGATGAACTTTCTCATAAGCAGGATATGTCCTTTTGAGAGCGAGTTCTCCATACTTGGATAGTGGGTACAGCAGCCCAAATGGAGGCACACCAGGGACTTCCTTGTACAGTTGAATAGCTACTTTCTTTTTCTTGTAGTCAAAAGTTCGTTTAACTATTTCTAAGGTTTGATTTTTTTTTGTACGGCAGCTTCCACTTGTGAAACTTTCAATGACTGGTAGATCAGAACAAATGAGGGGGACATTTGACAAGCTGCCGGCTTCCTGTCATCGTCGAGGCCACTAGTGTGTTAATGGGAATTTACCTGAATTTGCCAGTATCTAAATTCTCAGGTAAATTCAGGAATTAACTTCTGAATTTACAAACTTCTAAAACCTCTTCTTTGTGTTTATAGTCATACTGACTTAGCCCCTTCTACTGATAATTACAGTCCCTTGCCTTGTTAAGAGTTACCCTTATCCTGGTAAGAAAAAGTGTCGGAGTAGTCATTAGTTTCTGAATAAATTGTAAGTGGGTTACATTTATCCGACCTTACTCTGGTGACGGCAGAATGGTTTAGAGTTATTAAAATGTTTAGGCACTCACTCTAACCTTTACACTGAAGCATTTTAAACTTGCGTCGTCGGGAATATCTATCAATGTGATTCAGTAGCTGATCTCAGAATCAATCAAATCCATAACATTTACCAGGAAAGAACAGCAGTACTCCCCTACGCCATGGGAGATTACCCTCTTCCGGATAACTACATTCCTTCCTTCCCTTTTCAATCCAAGAAGTTCAGCAATGTCTTAAACCAGACCGATACTCTACTGATCTCGTTCTCTCCTAAGATATATACTCTGATACATCATTTATACTCCACTGAGTACTCTAAAACTGATGGCTTCATACATCAGACTTGTATTCCCCGTCTCATACTGATATTCTAGTAAGCACTTAATCTCCAAAATTATATATTTGATGGCTCCGTACATTAAATTGATACTCGCATGAGCATTTTCCAAAACAATTCATTGATGGTTCACTACATCCAGTTGGGTTCGTTCTCGACTCAATCAGGAATTCCGGATTCGACGAGCAGGACAAATGGTTGGGCACATTTCTTATTACTTAATGCTTCCGTTCACCTAGCGATAAATAGGTACCCGGCAGTTGCATCTTGGGGAGGGTCAATAGTTCGACCTTAGGAAGGGACCTCGATATAAGCGCAATGTGTATATTTACAGGCTACCTGTCCCCCCCCCCAAAAAAAACGAATAATGCATGTTCTCAAAAAGAGTCAATTATAACCTCTCATTACCTTATGTAGAGCGTCCAACTTTGAGGTTGATAATTCGCCAAGAACTTTAAGAACAACTGTGCTGATAGAGACTGCATTTGGTCACATTTTTTATACATTAGCAGGCACTACAAACTTTATTGATGTTTTACCTAGTAACATCTAAGAGTCTGCTCATCTTATTGTATAAACCGTATATATGTGGATATTCTCAGTATAGTATGATGACTAGTGAAACTAATATAAATGTATTTCTAATGTCTGTAAAGCTATATTAATATTGTTCTGTGCTTGACTGAAGTACAACAAATTCGAGAATTTAGAGGCAATTTTATAACAAATATCCAAGAACTACCCAAATAATTCATTTAAATATACTTACTACTTACAAATTTTAGCCACGTACAGGCATTAAAACTTTGCATGTCAATCGTGCACACATTGAATTTGTATTTACAGTGCCCGCTAATGTAGATCTTGCCCTAATTGGTAAGTAGTTCATTACTGCTGTTATTTTCTTATACAAAAATAGCAGTTGAGTGTCCAGTTTCTGAATTTATTATACCTTGAAATCCTTCCACTACTGCCCATTGTGTATGGGATACACAAACTAATTCGAGCCAACGTTTGTTTGATCATAGACGGAGTGCCTATACAGAATATTTTTCTAACCTCTTAATCGTGTCAAGTGTATGGCTTTTTATTCCTAGCGATCCCATCCCTATAATAATCACATATATATAAAACATACATGTTGTCTTTCCTATTTGACTTTATTTCAGGAAAACTGACAAATGTGACTAAAATTAACATTCTATGCAATATAGCCAATAAGA
This sequence comes from Procambarus virginalis, assembly GCA_020271785.1. Lineage (NCBI taxonomy): Eukaryota > Metazoa > Arthropoda > Malacostraca > Decapoda > Cambaridae > Procambarus > Procambarus virginalis. The sequence continues at coordinate 8,609,660 of WNGS01109635.1, read as the reverse complement.
TAACATACAACATTTATCATGTCACGGTTTCTGCAACTGGTTCATCAACGTTTTCAATAACGTGCAATTGTAGAAAACAACAAAAAACAAATGGTATGTGGGCCATTATATAGTCCGACAAGTACATGAATAATTCAGTGGTGGCGGGGGGCTTGGAGGCTCACCCAGGCATGATACCCAAGTCTAGCGACAGTAACTTTCGAATCTATACAACGTTAAAGGAAGATGAGACGTACGAACCGGCGAACAAATAACATTAGTGGCACGGTAACCCCATTCATACTATGCACTCCAGGTCCAGAAGTGTGAGTGAGTGCCCGCGAGGACTCAGCCTTGAGGTTGTACGGCACGGCGCCCTCATTGGCCGCCTCACCTGTGACGTCACTATTTGTACACCTAATGAATGAAATTATAGCGAGGCTCGTCGGCTAGCTCATCAGAGGGTCGCATAGGCTGGGTATGGGGCATATACTAGACAGCGAGTCTCAATGTAATTATAGCGAGATGTCTTATGTTTGTGTGTTGTGAATGCCTATTTGCCAAGATGAATTTACCGATAAGATGGATTAAAAGCGGAAAATACTAAGTATCAGGACGAAGGTAAGGGATTGTGGCATAGTGCTAAAATCTTCCTTACGTAATAAAAGGGAGGTTTCAAGAGAAGAAGCATTGCAATTTAAGTGGTTACTCTCGGCAGGTGCAGGTCGCCAAGTAACAGGTGGTTTAGCCAAGAAGAAATGCTTAATTAAGGCATGTTGAATGTATATGCAGATGTTTACAATTGGACCATATAACTGGTGAATTTGCCAAGTGTGGGGACAGAAGGGCAGACTGAGACGAGATAGAGCCGTGGGAGAGAGACAGAGAGGGCAGGAGGCGTGTTTGTCTGCTCTCACAGAAATGTGAAATGCATACAAATTGTTTATATTGGCTAATTACAATCCCGTGAAACTAATTTAGCATCAAGATCAAGAACCATTTCATGAAATTTCCCCGTTAGTTTTGGATATACAAAGAGATCTACGTGAACTCTACAAGTGGTCAGAAGACTAGCAAAGGCTTTTTAAATATTGACAAGTGCTAGACACCTGCATGTTGGGCATAACAACCCACGACACAACTACCAAATTAATAACAATATTACAGCAGATTGATGGAGAAAATGACCTTGGAGTCAAAATCCACCACTCAATGAAAGTTGCACAGCAGGTAGGAACAGCAGTCAAAAAAAGCTAATCGAACTCTTGGAATAATCAAGCGTACCTTTGACTTTAAGGAAAAAAGGTAATGATTCAGTTGTATAAATCTGTGGTACACCTTCATTTGGATTACTGTATCCAAGCATGGAGACTACGTCTTCAGGAGGACATCGCTGCTCTAGAGAAATTACTGGCTATTCATGCCCGGGCCATCTCTAGGGTAGCTTAATCCTCATTAATCAATCTGGAGAAAGTGCAACACCGGCAACAAAAATCATTCCAGAATTAAGTCAACTCTGGTATCAGGAATGGTCGAGGGCCACAGGGCTAATAACACTGCAAACCAGGCATGACAGGGCAGACCTCATTGAAACTTAAAATACTGAACAATTTGGAGGATGTCGATATGGAATTTTTTTTCAAAAGATCAGATGTAACACAACCAGCAGCGATTTCAAGCTCAACAAGCCACAATGTAGGACCGAGAATCGGAGATGCTTTTTCACTCACAGGGTTATTAACCCATGGAACTGCCTACCCCCTGAAGCTGTAAATACCAAAACAGTGTTAAGTTTTAAAGTACAACTGGAAAAGATCATTAAGGCAAATGGTGGGACCTTCGACAAGCCACCGGCTTCCTGTCCTTGTCGAGGCCACTAGTGTTAGTGGCTCTCATGTAAATATAATTCTCAGAATTTGAGAAACTGTGAAGGGCATCTCTCTCATGATTATTAGCCTGGCACATGAAGGCAATTACTGGTACTGTATAGGTATTTTGTACGTGGTATTTCTTGTGCAGTTTTCAATAGCATGTTCTTGCTAAATGGAAGATTTAATACCACTTTCATATTGAAGTAATGGATAAGACTTAAATATTGACATTCATATAGGAAGAGTAAACAGGAATACAAGTATTGCTTGAAATGATTCTGACAAGAATGATGCTCAAATATGTTCATTCATAGAGAGAAAATCTAAGGCTCGGTGCACTTTCCATAGTGGTTACCTTGAGATGGTTCCAAGGACCAGTGTCCCCGTAGCCTGGATACATAAGCAGCAAACTTGATTATCTATGTTGCTTGGGATTTGACCCACAGTACAATGTCACCTTAATATAAAATACATTGAGCTTTAGAAAAAATAAATGATGTTGGGTAAGAGAAGGACAAATATTTCCTCATCACATACAGTACAGTCTAGTCTTAATGCATTTCAAACTACTGATACAGCAGTACAGTACTATAATTTAGGCACGATTTTACTCCCTAAACTCGGAGTAAAATTGTACCTAAATTATAGTACTGTCATTAGTTTGAGATGCACTAAAACTTGACTGCATGTGATAAGGAAATATTTTCAATCTACCTTGTGTAATATGCAACAGCTTCAAGCTCAATAAGCCACAATGTTGCACCAAAAATAGGCAATGCTTTTTCACCTAAAGGGTTATAAATCCCAATGGAATTGCCTACTCACTGAAGCTGTAAATGCCAAGACATTAATGTAGTTCAAAATCCAGTTAATAAAAATCCTCAAGAACAATGGAGGGGGGAGGGTACCTTTGACAAGCCACAGGCTTCCTGTTCCGTCAAAGCTACTAGAGATGTGGATGCCCTCAGGTAAATTAAGATAATCGTTAAAGTTTTGGTCAATAAAATCTATGAACATGAAACCATAAGGAAAAAAAGGACACTGCAGGAGGCCTGTTGGCTCATACAAGGCAGCTCCTATTTATCTGGAACCCTAGTTGGTTTGCAATTTCTCATTTTAGGATAAAGATTTATTATTCTAACCCTGTACAGAATTCACCACTTTTATTAAAGTTCTACTCGGGTTTTGTTAAAATTGCAAATATTGTCTTCAAATTAGTTATGCAGGTTACGGGCATTGTCAAAGTATAAATTTTACTAGTCTATAAGTAGACAATATCAAACCATAAAATTCACCATAATAATAGCTCTATCGATAGAGCTTCAGCTTCACATGCATGTGGTCTACGGTTCGAATCTCCTAGAGCCCAGGTGAATGGAATGTTTATTTCCACAAAAGTGTGGATGACAATTTATTTGAAGTGGGTGTGGATCACTAATTCCTCCAGCTTCAGCAATAGTCAGAGAAAGTCAATTCCAGTTTGGCAGCAGGATGCTGCTTCCGGAATCTTCTTAAGTCTACTCAATACCTTGGTCAATAGAGCTTCGGCCTCACACACATGGGGTACGTGGTTCGAGTCTCCTAGAGTCCAGGTGAACGGAATGACTTTCAGTAAATTTAAGTTGGATAATGTACATTTTAGTGTCATTGGAACGTTTACAGTTGAGTATGGATGACATGTTTTAAGTGTTATCAGAGCACTAAAGTGTTAAATAAATTTTGTTATGCATGGCTTATGTTAGAACTCCATGGTCTAATTTACCTGCTATACAATTATTGTGTACAGTACAACTTTAAAATTATTAATTTTGAAAATATCTTGTGCATAATAATTTTCAGACAATATGGAAAAGAAAAATGCTGGTAAATGTATCACAGAAAAATGTACCATAGGTTGTTAAGTTAGGATATACATAGGTATGTCAAAAGATCACGGTGTTAATTGGGATGTTGACTGAAATTCTAATTTTGTTTAATTGCTTCAAGTATCACCACATAATCAACATCCCAAGACACATTGAAGATTTTTATCCCGGCAAAATCACCAGTGGTGGTAGTGTGATGACAGGGTTTTCCATTGTTGTGGACAGGAAGCTTGTACTGTATTTATGTTTATTGAAGTCCACCTCTAGGTCAAGGCTATTTGCTGTTCCATCTCTGACAGCAAATAGCAGTGGCTGACACTGCTTGACATAGCTGCTTTCCTTCAGCTACAGACATCACCACTACTCACACACAGAGATCACACTAATGTGATGCATCAAATGAACAAATCCACAAGGGCCGTGACGAGTGTGATGATGTAAGGGCGAAGAGGGAGAACGGCCTATTGACATAGCTCGGGTGCAGGGGGGGTTGTGTAAAAGCCTGGTTTGTGCCTCGGAGAGGCTACGAGATCCAGTAAGTTCAGTAGAACTTCGGTTTCAACCCTTTTACCCTGTCGTAGCTCAGTCGATTAAGGCAGTGTGGGATGCTCCCGGACGCAGGTTCGAATCCTCGTCACGGCCCTTGTCGATTTGTTCATCACCACTACTAAGGTGATAATTCTAGCCACTTTAACTCTGATTAACCTAATTAAGCCTAATGCTGTATTTCCCAACTAAACTTAACCTACCCTATCCTAGCTTAATATAGTGCATGAACCCCTTGAGATAAAACAAAATGATGTGTTGGGTACTGTATATGGCATGGAAGACCTGTTGTGATTTCATACCCCTATTTCAATACTGTACCGATGTTCACTCAATAAAGATAAATTACTACATTGATAATGACTTCCCATAGTATATAATTTTTTATTATACATTCTTGACCTTAAGATTTATGATTCATTCAATCATTCATCTATTATCATTACCCTTTACCCCCCACTTTCATGGGGGCAGGTCATAAGACTGTATAGAAAAATGTAAATCAAGGTTTTATATGTTAAAATAATATCAGTCATCAGTTTGACATGTTATTAATGCTGTACAGTATCACAGGGGTAAACAAGAGCCACCACACTAGCAGTTGTTAATAGCAGCAGCACCCTAGCATTTCACATGATGATGTACAGAACTCTGTATAAATTTTCATATACAGTATGTACAAATAATACATTTACACAATCCTTACAAACAGCTTCCATCCAGCCTAATTTTTTATTATATACCATGCAATGTTCATTTTCAGTTCCTGCTTCCTTATACAATCACCCAACATGTCCATACTTTGCATAAGTGGAATTTTTTTTATCTTTGCATCTATTTATTGTACTGCAAGCATAATAGGTTATAGACTGCTTAGAAAGTATCAGAATACTGTACAGTATTTTAATCTTATACTTTGATGAAAACTAATTTGAAATCAATTTTTCAGATGGTAGGAAGAGGGTGGTGGTTGCTGGTGTGGACAGTGTATGCTGCTTGGACAGTGTGCTTTGTTTGTGGAGGGCTGTCTTGTCAACAGGGCCAGGAGTTTTACGACAGCGAACAGGGCCGGTGTGTGCCATGTACACGTTGCCACGGTTCCCAGGTGGTGGTGGTTCCATGCTACGTGTATCGGGATGCTGTATGTGCCCCTGCTGCTCAGTTCCTTCCTACCTGGTCACGGCTCACTCAACCCCAAGCCCCCATCACCCTCTCCACACCAACCACCATGCAAAACCACACACAAGAAGAACATGGACACGGGAAAAGGATTTCAACATTTTCCAATGATAAGCGCAAGCATTTGAATAACCATAGAAAAACTTCTGGTCATCAGGAAGGAAAATCTGGCACAAATAAGGCACCTTCCAATAAAAGCATGCATAGCAAAAAGAATCACAGAAAATTACATAACCAAAATGGCTCGGAAAAGACCAAAAAAGGGAAATCAAAACACCACCACCGTCATAGACACAGTGGAGAACGCACTGAGCATAGAGCACAAAATAAATCTCTTATGGTGAACAGAGAGGAAGCTGTAAGTGGTGTCCACATTAGTCAGAAAATTGGTGCTAGTGAATCAGTGAATGAGAACACAAGTGTTCGTGAGTCAGTTAACCACACCAGAGAAAGTGGTGGTGATAGAAAGGAGTCAGTAAAGGACATCAGTGATGGTGCTAATAGTGATAAGGATAAAGACAGTGACTCACATCGGCCAGATACTGCAGACTGGCAAAGAACTATTTTTCTCACAGTTGTCATTGTTATTAGTATATGTGTTGTTGGGCTCACCATCGCTACACTTAGTCATCTAAGAAACATCATCACTAAGCGAAAATTGAGTAAGTACATACCAGTACTATATACCTTTCGTGTTGCATAGTCTGTGTAGAAAATACAAAAACTCTGCATGGTTCCATTAATCTGAATCTTTGTTAGGACTGGATAGAATTTTGGTCTTTTTGGTCTCCAGAATTTTTATGCTTAAAAAAAAAAAGGTCAATTTTTTGTGCTCTCTTATGACAACCATAGTACAGAAATTCTTTGTAAATAAGGACAACTGTATATTAAAATATTCTTGATGTTGAGCATGAAAGTCTAATGGTTGATAATTCTGTTCTATTTATCATTATCTACATTACTTTGGGTGTTATTTATGGCCTGTCTTATTTCAGGGTGGCTTTTATCTTGAGCCTTCTTGTTCTTGTCTATCATTTTCTTTGTCCTCTCATCTATGGTCCCTTCATTCTTGGTCGTCATTTTCTGGCTGCCTTCTTGGTGGCCCTTGATTTTGTTGTCCAGTTAGTGAGCTTCTTGCTCTTCTCCAGTAATAGGGGTTTTTGCTCTTGTCTTGGGTCTTGGTTCTTGTGGCCTGCAATGTTTTGTCTGGCGACTTTGTTCTACCCCAGTCTTCCTCCATTTCCCAGGGCTTCTAGGGAGGAGCCTGAGTAGGGTCTGTGGGTGCTCTTTAACTTCAGTTGGCCTCTGGTGCTCTTTGTGAAGGGTCTTCTTTTTCTTTGAGCAGAGGGTTTTATATATTCTATTTCTGTAGATCCCTCTGGTATATCTGTGATGCTATCTCACTGAGATGGCTCCCCTCTACTGGGTCACATCAGTTACACGAGTTATGTGTAGCCTACTGGGAACCAGAGCCAGAACCTGGTCACCTCAAAGAGGTGCAGAGAGCGAGTGACAATCCGCCACCCCACCGGTAAAGCATCCAGAAAGGCAGTAAAACTTTATGGACAACTGCAAGGGCCATAGAAAATGATGCCTTGAAATTGTTGAACAACTCCACAATGATTCAAATGAAACAATTGATTCACTCAAATGTAGCTCTAACCCTATAAAGTTAATACCAATAGGTGCCATAAGGCAACCCAGGCCCCAGCTCAGAGCAAATCGTTCTGGATCAGGATTAGTTCTGTCGCTGATGTAGATTTGTCCACTTGTGGAGTGCTCTCCGGGCTAGTCTATTGCAGCAGGTCCCACTACTTTAAATTAAGTGCCAGTGATCCTTCAGACTTTGTCCTATGGGGGCTATTTGCTTGTATGTTGTTTTCTTTTGGTACTTGCTTCACATGCATGCGTTTATATTTTGGCAAGTTTGTGTGGGCTTAGCAGTATTTACGCTCTATGTTGCATAAGCTCAGGGTTTCGTTTCCTGGATGCTCTTCTAGCATTGTCCTTCCACTGACAGTTACTTCTCTGGTGTGTTTGGGAGTATGCCCCTGAGGCTGACCATCTGGCTCCTCATGGATCACAAACCCATGGATGCATTTATATCCACAGTCTGGTTATATCAGTAATAGTGTTAAATATAACATTCGTCGCAGAGGGTAACTTAAGTGTAACTGCATGACAGATTCTTGCTGCAAGGCAATTTAGTTTTTCCAGTTGGTTTTAATATTCTGTATTTCATTAGAATATAGTGGGTATTTAGGATAATGAAATTTGGATAAACGGAATTGGACTACAATACCGTAATCATAAAGCTTGAACATTAAATAACCACTTATGATTTTGTTAATATAACTATTAACTTCAGTCCACAATTACATACAATACATGCACTGAATTTCTTATTTGGATTTAGTATCATTAGATCCAATAGCAAATAACCAATGGGGAAAATTTGCGAGTTGGAAAATTATGATTATTTTCTAGATCAGTTTCAGTAAGTGAAGGAATTTGATAAATGCTCTAGTGCTATATTACTATTCATCATTCTGTTTGTAGATTTTTACCACCCTCTACTACCCATGTGGTTCAAGAAAATCTTGAGAATTTAATAAGCATGTTTGTAGTTTGTACTGTGTCTAAATTTTTTCCCTTTTGCAGGATGAAAAAATATCCCATGTGAATCTTGCAAATGAAATTTATTAAAATTATTAAGTAAAATTATTCAGAAATGCCGTAACAAATTTTATTTATAGAAATTAATGATATGTAATTTAAACTCAAGGTGTGCAAAATGCTTCAGTTTTACAGAGAAAAATTAGGCTAACTTGCTCAAATTTACCATCATATCAGTTGAATACCTTATGACTGTTTTGTACATACTTTATTCAATACAGAAGAACATTTAATTCAATAATATTATTTATTACAGAAAGAGTCAATGATACAGTTGAAGAAAATAATGGAGAGACGAGAGTGATGGAACATCTTGTGCCATCTCTTCCTACCGCACTTACAAGCAGATCAACAGTGACAACTAGGAGAGCTGGTGTTACATATGTGAGATCTTCTGCCACCACCCCACCTGTCCCACCAGCTTCCACTACCACGGCTGGTGAAGTGGCGGGTACTCGACTCTGAACAAATATCTGGTCATGTATACCCACCATTCCATTCACAATGGATAGACTACTAGGTTAGTAAGACTATGAAGCATTTATATATACAGTACCATTTTCATGGGGTCAATTTTTATGCCAGTATCACCATTGGATGGGTATGTAAATAGTATGGAAAATATTTAATAAATATACAGTGTGTAGTTTTTATTTGTTTGCACAATCAATAAATTTTGTAGGTTCTTATAAATTTTTCCTCTTAAGCTTAACCATTTTGTAGGGCATTTTAATATAAACAGTACTGTACCTCATATTACAATGTTATTTATGCAAGACAAAACTAATAAATGATACACTACATCTTGGGTTTCACTCATTAGTATTTGTCCACCACACACGTTAGTATATAATTAGGCTTCCCACTGAACTTCCCACTGTGAACTGTCCATTTATTAATTTCTGTCCAAATTACATTGGCATAGTCCTCTATCATGCATGATCACCTTCACAACCACTGGGCCTGACTTGCTGGTCGGCCTGTACAGTTCGTGTACCCGTGGTTATTGAAGATCTGCTCTCACATTGTTGTATTTTACTGAAAATGAGAAACACACTGCTACTATGACTTGAGAAATGCAGGAAAAACTTTGGCCAAATGTTGACAAACAGCAGACTTAACCTTTTAGCAGAACATGAGTTTATAAATGCAAATGGAATCTGGCACACAGAGAATGGTTACAAGCAACTAAGAGTCAGCAGTCTTTTTTTACAATACACTACAGTATTTTTTAAGGCTAAAGATAAAGTCTTTGCTTGTTATGCTCAAAGCGAGAGCTAAATATATAAAAATGCAGGAAAAGGAAGCAGGGAACCAGGCTAAAATTAAATGTTTTGTAGTCATATAAACAAACACAAGATGAAACAATGAAACCAGTAGCAGAGTGATTGATCCAGGAGAAGGCCAAGTATTTCCTTAAGTAAATACTGTAAACATTAGTACAGACTGTATTTATATAATGATGGATTGCTTATGCAGTAGTCAAAATATATTCGTGTAACGTGAAATCAACATAAACATTTATTCAATATAACATTGTTTGCCCAAAATTGTCATGGGATAGGCACTTTATAAAGTGCCATAGTATCAAGAATATTATATGGGAAGAAGTGAGTGTGCCGAGGTAGCAGGAGCATAGAAGTACCGTATCTGTCAAAATGTGAGAAGTTTGCAGAATAAATCATTATCCGAAAAAATTTAAAATGCTGAAAACTCAAACTTTACTCACTTCAGTTGCATATGTATATGTACACTTAAGGTAAAAATGATGGTACTTCTAGGTACAAGCTGAATTAAGCGAGGCTCACTCCAGCCCATCACCAGGTGTCAGCATATCTCAGGAAATCATCATCCTCAGATTCAGCCTGGCTATTTCACAAGCTGTGTCTGGTGCTGCAGGTCACAGTTCAGTTAAGCAACCAAGCGACTCAAGCGGTTTCATATGCAGTAAGGTTATGCATTAAATGGATGCTATTATCACAGTGACACTCGTTTGCATGTCTGGATATTCTTGCCGACTGATGTTTGTTTTTCTGTAAGTTAATTGGGTTGTGCCTACAGTATGGTCATTCTTCTTTAAACTTGTTTACGTTCTTTAAACGTCCTTTAACGTTACATTATGTAAACATCCTTTACATTTATGTTCATTCTTCGAGTTTAGTCAATACTTTCACAGTTCCGTAGAACTTGGTCTCAGGGTAAGGCATTAGTGCTGAGTACACACTTTATTGGTACCTGGTTGATGGGGTTCTGGGAGTTCTTTTACTCTCCAAGCCCGGCCCAAGGCCAGGCTTGACTCGCGAGAGTTTGGTCCACTAGGCTGTTGCTTGGAGCGGATATGCGGATATGCCCACATATCCACCACAGCCTGGTTGGTCCGGAACTCCTTGGAGGAAACAATCTAGTTTCCTCTTGAAGATCTCCACAGTTGTTCCGGCAATATTTATTATGTTCGCTGGGAGGATGTTGACCAGCCGCAGACCTCTGATGTTTATACTGTACTGTGTTCTCTTATTGTCTATGACACCCCTGCTCTTCACTGGTTCTATTCTATTTTGGGTTACTTATCACAAGTGTGAATACATGACTTTCAGCTAAAGCTGGTCTCACCTGATAGTGTTGTGTAACTTTCTCACTATTTTCTTAGACACTGGATGCCCTTGCTTTTTCTCGTTTGCGAGTCAACAAGTTTAAGCGAAGTCAGTCAAAAACATGGTTCTTGTGACCAGGTCCTTTATTCAGGACTGTGGTTTGGGGTTGGGGGGTTCCAGGACTTATTCTAGGTTTCTGCACAGTTTTCTACTCTTCTGTATTGCCACTGTTCCAGAGTTGTTAACTGCATCAGATCTGTTTTGTTTCATAAAATTGGAATCCATTTGAGCGAATTCCCAATGTCCATAAAATCCATTCAGATTATGTTTATAGTACATGTACATAAAAGTTCAATTATTACTGTATTGATAAACTTGCATCTTTCATTATATCTCATTATCTAGTGAAGAGAAAACAGGAATGGCATGGAATACATATTTTATATGTTGATAGAATGATGTGAAAAAGTGATTATTTACTTCATGTCTGTTTCAGAACAGCGAAGAGTGTTGGGTCCATCATCATCTGTAGATACAAATCTCTACATTGAAAGCTGGCAACAGCAAGATAATCACCCAGCAGTACAACACCCACCATCTGCCAGCTCCTTTACTGCTGGTCCCCGAACTTTTTTGAGGGGAACAGTATCTGCTTGTCCAAGCCCAGTGCCAGTTCGTACTTACCGATTGGGACCTGCATCAGCTTCAGCTAGCCCCATCTTCCCTGTCAGAGGATTGGGTCCCACTCGAGGACGCATGCGTGGAACACTTATATCAGCTGCATGTGCCTTGTCTGGTAGCAGTGGTGGTGTAGTAAGTGATTGTACCTCGGTTGCACCCACATAGCAGTCTACAAAGATCAAGAATGGTGAATACCAGTGGGTTTTCCTTACATTGCAGCAATGCCATTCATTGTACAAGTGGTAAAAAGTGATTTACTCAATCTTGTGATGTTGGGACCACAGAAGTGATCAGGTCTCACTTGAGACAGCTATTAGTCATCAAAATTATGCCTTAAAATAAGTTTTTGTGGAAATTGAAATGTGTGACAGCTTATCATGTGAGCTATGTTGCATCCAGTTTTCATTGCAGCTCATTTACATAAGAGGCTTATCCACTTAATTCTAAGCAGCTCATTGTGGCAGCTTACCTTGTATGATAGCTTCATCATCTTTTGTTCATAAACTTTTGCTCAGAATATTCCCATGACTTCTTGGTGGAGAACATTACACCAGCATGAAAAATATTTAGTAAAATAATATTTTAATTACAATATAGCAATACTATGTATTGAGTCAAAATTGTTTAAGAGTCATCCCATGAGCGGGTATAATATGCCACAGGCATTCAAGAAGTGATCAGGATTTCTTAAAGTAGCTTTGTAGACCCCAAGCAGTGCTCTGGCACTTGAATATTACAAAGTAATTGGGCACATGTTGACGTGTACTGTACTGTACATAATATGTATACTGTATTTATATGAGACCTGTAAATAGACAATATATTTGTGTGACAGTGTTTTGATAGTACTGTACTGTAATTGGCATAGTGTGTGTGGCTGTAAAAATTTGTGTACAGTACTCCAATATTGTCAAGTTGTAGATACGAGTACACCATGGCTCAAGTTTGTGTGCGTTTCTTACTGCTCAAGAGTTGTATTCTGGGTATTACTTTATTGAAAAAAAAAAGTTTTCCCCTAGTGTTCTCGGTTTACAAATGAATATTGTATTACATCGCATGGAATGTGTGTAATTTTCCAGTAATTTGGGAGAAATGACTTGCAAATGATTTTAAAAAGAGTGCTATATGGGGTCTGCTCAGCTCTTCAGTGCCAATTGTGCCATACTGTGTGATAATTGTACTTAGCTCGAGGACACATTTTTTTATTGTAACATGAGTATTTCTTCATAGGAACAATTAGCTATGGCAAAAAAAATTAATTGCTAATTGCACATGAGCATCTTAATTTGAATAAAGTGCAAATGTGTTCTATGTTGTGTAAATGTTTTCTTTATATACATATCATCCATATCCAATATTAAACAAAATTTAGGATGTAAAGTGTATTTTTATTTTTGTAGGTTCAGTCTTGTGTCATGTTACTTGGTCAAAAAAGTATTAAATGCTTTATCATTACCATATCCCAAGGAATGGGATCTAAGCAGAATCTCTTTTTTTTTTTTTCAGACAGATCTGTCCTAAGTTTCCTCAAATTCTTCCTTTTGATATTATAATGACAAATTCTATTTCACATCTTACTACTTTTAGCATTCTTATGTTGGCAAATATCTTCATATTTACTTTGTTAATACCTAAGGTCTTAACTGCCAGTATGTTTGATGCCTTCTCAGTCAAGATATGGGCATCATATTTTCCTGGTCTGCTTGCCTACAACCTCTAAATGAATATTTCTGTTTGAAAGTACCTTTACACATTCAAGTTTGAAAGTTAAACATCAGATTTAAACCATTTATTAATCAATTTACATTTTGCTGTGTTGTAACATCATTGAATTTACCATTGCTTTTGAGTATAAAAAAGATGTGTATATGGAAAAGCAGGATTAGAAAGTCAGATAAAATAATAGGATTTATTTATCTTATATGAATGTATTCACTTCAAAAGGTATTACAGCATTTTAAAATGTATTGGCAAGTACTGTTTTGGCTGATTTATACTTAAAGGAAACATAAATGGGAGAAAAGGCTTGCTTTAAAATTTAGGTATGTAATGTTAGATTTTTTAATTTTGTCCATATTAAGAGGAAGCTTTTTAAGAAAGATTTATATCTGAAGTAATACCCGGCATTTAAGTTGCTTTTAAATTAAAATTTTTGTTGTTTATTGTTAAAAAAATCTAAAACTGTATAGCTATGAATGGTAAACCGACAGTAATTAAATTAACTTGTGGGCATAGGTATTTCAGTTTACATATGCAGTATACAGTAATTATTTTTGAAGTCATATCTTCAAGTTCTGATACAGTATGACATAACTGATGAAATATTTTGGTTAATATTGTATATCACATTGTATTGATGATAATTTACTCATCGGTTGTAATCAGATAATGACACATTAAGATTTGCCACACGATGTTACAATCCCTAGTCACATGTACCTCTAGCAGTAGCACCGAGTATTGTAGTAAAGATTTATTTATAACTTCGCCCAATTGGCGTTTCATGTACAATGTAGCATTTTCACTCCTTTTTCTGTAAGATCCACACATACATTCCAAATTAGGTTTGCCTCTCGACAGTTGGTCAGCTTTACAATCATTATACATTTATATATTATTTATCATTATTCTTTTTTAGATCATCACTGCATTTAGGTCATAACAAAATGATACTAAAAATCTTACCAGCAGGAATAATGACTACTCTAAGGTTTGGGAGCGGCCAGGTTGTCAGATGGTAAAATATTAGATTTGTCATTTTTGTGTCATTCCAAGGGATCATATATAATAATGCAAGTTTTGTGTAGTTCCAAGGGAACTTGTACAATAATGCAAATTTTGACAAAATGGTTAAGAGGCTATAACTACCTGTTTAAAAAAATTATTTGTCAAGTGTTTTGCAAGTTTCAAAACACATGTTCAAGACTTTCAAAGTACCTTTGTGTATTTTATATGCCAATATCCACGGTGACAACAAAGATAAATATACAGTTTCAGTTTAAAAAAAAAATGTATATAAAATATCAAAGGTACAAAATATCAATATAACTGCTCATTAATAAATGAATGGTATGCATTGTATACATGTGTACATTGCTGGGTGTATTGTATATACACTACATATACATGAAGTACGAATGTGTCGGTTACTTATTGGAACTTTTTATAAAGTACAGAATGTGGACTGTATTTGATTTGTGCATGTACCAATTTACTGCACAACTAAGTAATCAGTTTAATAAAATATATGAACAGTTCTAAGTGTGTGTATTTGAATATGAGAGAGGGGTGCACGCTAGCTAAATGTGTTCATAAGTTTTTTTCAGCATTGAGAGCAATACAAATGATTTCAAGTAAATGTACAGTATACTTACCTGTGTCTAGAGTGATGATGCTACCTTTACATGGAAAGTCACTACAATTTTTCAGACATTATATTTTAGAAATATAATTTGATAATCCTGCATTTATATTTGTTAGCTTTGTTCCTTGTGAAATGTATATAAATTTTCATGCAAAATTATTTTCAAATATAATTTTTATTGAGAATGTTGCAAATTCCTATCCACCTAAATGTGGATAAAAACAGTTCAAGGAATAGAAAGATACTGTAAGTTGAGAATCATTTGATAAAGCTCGAGATAACTCGTGCGCAGTCTTAAAATGGAGGCTAATCCTGAAACAATTCTTCTCCATGTTCTGGTCAGTACGTTTTTTTTTTTCTACCAAACATTCTTCTCTATGTACTTGTCGTTACCTCTTGTTCTTCAACCAGACATTCTCCTCCCTGTACTTGTCAGCATTTCTTCTTCCTCTCCTTCAACCCGACATTCTTTATGCACTTATCACAATATCTTGTTTTCTAGTTTGAAATTATTTTTTGTATACTAGTCAATATCTTTTGTACTTCAGCCTGGCTACATGTTTATACTGCAGTCCAATGAGATGCATAGCAGGAGTGAGATGCGTGTTTAGGTACTGTAGGTAATATATATACTGTATATAGTACATGTCTGGGTGGTATTGTAAGATGGCATTCAACTGTTTAGAAATTTAGATGTATGAAAGTTAAGCGTGTTTTAAAAGTAGCAGAGTGGGGCCGTAAAAGATACGAGTGAAATAAACCTCATATACAAATCATTTCAGTTATTTATGTGCAGTTTTATAAAAGAATGTATTGGATCTGTTTGATGAAATAATACATATTATTCTCAGCAATATTTTTGTGCAATGTTTTTTATATTTAAGTATAAAAACGTTGGAAGCCCAACAGTCAAAAAATTACAACAAAGTTTATAATAAAATAAAAGGGACAAGCTCAGATTAGTTTTTCTAACCAATGTTTGTTAGTACGGTACAGTAATGCAGTACTGTATTATTAATAGGCAAGTTTTACTATACTGTACTCTAATAAATAAACTACAATCCTGTAATTGATAAGTCTAACAATACATTAATCAATGTCATTCACACTGGATCAGCCAATTTGTGATGGATTTATTTTTGTGCCACTTCAAGCAAGAGCTTTACAGTTTACATTATTGTCAGATTAATGCTATAACATTTGTGGTCAATTGAATGTTGTCACAAGTCTTGTTGCAAGGTTTCTATGGCAATTCTTGAATCTTTATGTATGTGTTGTCATGTACCAAAGCCTTTTGGATGGCTAGCATTTTTGTGAAGTTGAGCACCCATTTAAGAGTCTCCAACTATGGAATTTCCTTCCTTAACCTCAGCTTCTGATTCTTGTCTGCAAATCTATTGTTGTTGTTAAAGATTCGCTACCTGAAACAAAACGTTTCAGGTAACACGGGCTATGGTGAGCCCGTAATGCCTGCAAATCTACTGATCTGTCTGTGAAGTATGTAAAGCTGTCTGATGCCAAGTTTGCTTCTATGTTCATCTGTGCAACGATTCACATCGGAAAGCTCTAGCTGAGCACTGGGGGGGGGGGGGGTGTCCTGGCTGAACATTTGGGGGAAGGAGGGTACTGGTTGAATACTGTTGGGGGGGGGGGCTGTACCCGAACACTTGTTGATGTGGCTGAACACCGGTGATTCTGGCTAAAACTGGGGGCTCTGGCTGAACACTTACTGGAGTGGCTCATGAGAGTTATTCCAGTTCCCCAAGCCCGACCTAGGCGCTTTGGCTAAACATTGGGCTTTGTCTTTTGTTGCATTGAATAGGTTCTCCCTTGTTCAGTAGCCATAGAAAACGGACGAGGAAAATGAGTAGCCCCACATTCTCTAGACTTTTTGCTATTAAAATAATTACAACCTCAGTCCCAACAATGCACTGACCCTGGGGGTTCTTGAACACTGGGCACTTTGGCACAACGCCGAGGCCTCTGGCTGAACACGGCAGGGCTCTGGCTGAACTGGGGAGGGGTTAGCATGGCCCATTGGAACCCCTAGCCTAGTTATTTAGAAGAGCTATAGGGTTCCGGCAGGATCCTGGGGACTCCGGCTCTTCATTATGGCTTTGTTTTNAACCAAATATCGGGCAGTCAGGACCCTGTACAACCTCCAAAATCCCTTGTGCCCGAATAACAGCCCATGACATGTCGCCAAAGACGGCAGCCAAGGCAGCAAACATCCGACTTCATGGGCACGAGGACAGACCGCAGGCTGGCTAGAGTTTAATAACCCTGCAGATGACCAGGAGAGACCAGAGCCCTGGAATAGGAAAAAGTGACAACTGGAATCAATCCAAAGCACATCTCGAGCCACAGAAGCCAAGGCGCGCAGACAATGGTAAAGAGCAGCAACCGGACACAACACATGATGCACCCCAGACCTGATCAACCACGTATCAATGACCCAAGGGCTCCTCCGGAAAGCAGCTGTCTCATTCTTCGCCAGAAAAGGACAAAGCTGCAACTGAACAAACCGACTACCAATACCGATGGAGGAGAGCATGAAGCTCACCAATCCCCCAGAGGCCATTGCCAAAAGAAAGAGCGCCTCGGGAAAAAAAAAATTGAACCAAAGGGCCCACCACGAACCGAGGAGGAAAGAGATAGGAGTGCACCCTGTCTAAGGACCAGGACGGCTCAGGCAGCGCATGAGTAGGCCGGAGGTGAAACAAGCTACGAGAATGCTTACAGAACGGGGCAGAAGTAACATCGACCCCTAACGCAAGCTACAGCTGTTCCGCCAGCTCTGTACGATATGAATGACAGTAGTAGGCATTAATGACAATCCTGAAAGAGCCAAACAGAAAGAACAACCCAATCAGATACAGAAGACACTGACGAAAGAGAGAAAATGCAGAAAGAATGCCAGGAAACTTCAAACTGCCACCTTCAACAAAACTCTCAAGTGGACACCTTCAACAAAGCCACCTGATCACCAAACAAATGGTGATAAACCCGCGACAAAAAGACCAGACGCGAAGAGTGGAGAAGAAGACCAAACCAGCCGTGTACTGGACCGGTCCGAGCCGCTAAAGAGGCGGAGCCATGGAAAAAGCCTCGGGTGTGGACACTGAGTAAGCAGTACCTGAAACCAAGACTGGGCCAGCCTTGGTTTCTCATGTAACTTTTGTGCAACTCTTGTGTTCCAGGAATGATTTCCTGGAAAATTCTAATCTAAAACTCAAAGCAGTCATATGCAGGAAATTTTGTTAGTAAAACAAAGGTACAGTATAACAAATTTAAATCTGCATTTTAGCTAAGTTTCATAATTTTCAAGACAAACTTGCAATTTTAATATTATTATAAAATTAAGTATTATAAAATAATACTTAATTATTATTGTAAAATATTATAAATTATATAATAAAAATATTATAAAATATAATAAAATATTATTATAAAATAAGTATTTATTACATTATAAAACTGGACTCTAGTATCCATAAAATATAACGAGTTTAAATCCTATACTACATTTGAAACCTAGATAACCACAAACAAGATACACAATCTGAATTATTTATTATATATATAAAACATTACACATGTTATCATCTAAGTCATGAAAATTAACCTAAATATATAATTAATCAAAACAAATGTAAGACATTCTGTGCAAAATCAAGTCTAAAGACACTTGAATTGCTGAGATTAGGTAATTATCAGGAGAAAGTACTAAGCCAGGATACAGCCTAACTATACAATACAGCACCTAAGAGAGAGAGAGATAAGAACAAAGGTCTGGAATAGGACAGAGAGGAGGAATGATGCCCAATCACTTTGACCATCAGGGATAGCATGCCAACTATTGATAAGACTGGTTTAAACACACTTGCCTAAAGAATCTGGAATGATGCGCTCAACAGTTGTACTGGTGAGGGAGATCTTGGAACGCTCACTCTTGAACCGATCACGCCCTCTTCCTTCCTCATCCTCCTCCTCTTCCTCTTCTTCCTCTTCCTCCTCCTCTTCTACAATATTCTGAGTCTCTACATGACCACCCTCCTCTGGGGCAACTGTAACTAAACCATATTTATTTCATTATCAGCTTTCAATCGCCACTATTATCCACAAGCTAATCTCTCATTGATCATATCAAGGGTTCAATAATTTTTTACAGAGGCTGAAATGATAAAAATAGCAGGTCACTAGCACCAATTCTTTGTAAACACCTGTGGTTGTAGTAACTCATGTAGGCAGCTGTTATAGTGTAATCATCTAAAAACACCTTCATTCTTCAGACACTTTTTTCTGCATTCATTTATCAACTTTCAAAATAGTTTTTTTTTCTTCAGCCATGTACCTAAAATGCATATAAATGTTTGTCAAATCCAATACTGTACATACTGTATGACATCCTAAATAACCCCCACTTCATGGAATGCAACACAAAATAGGGTACCCTGGCAGACCCAGCACTCACTCAGACTGACCAATCCTACTGAAAGCCAACAAACAATCCAGCTAGGACAGACCCATCCTAGGCGAAGAAGCCACAGCTTTGCTGGAGGCACAAAAACAACCCCCCCCCCAGGTGATTGTGCTTCCCTCACAGCTGTGTGAGCTCCCCATGCAGGGATGTCCTATTGGCTGTCCCTATGTCAGTGACAGGCACATGTCTTGATCCGCAGCAGTTCAATATTGCAGTCTTGCTGCTCAAATCCACACTACATATAAATGTATGTGTGGTGAGGTATATGCTGATGAATGTGGCTCACATTCATGTGGAAAATCAGGGGGTTGGTATTTTCACTATGGAAAATCAGGGGGTTGGTACTCAAAACACAACGAAGTCAATGACATCATTAAGAGAAACCTTGCCTCTGCCCAGTGTCCAGCAAAGAGAGTGTCTCATAATCTAATGTACCCTGACTCTACGGCCTTTGCTGGTCAACCAAATGGAATGACACTATGCCCATAAAGAAATGGCAAACAATTGGCAGGTGACAATACTTAAGTATCCACCTTGGCAGCCACACACATCACCCTCTCTGTCAGTCAAGCAGGAGCTACAAGAGAGAGAGAGAGAGACAAATCAAACAAGTACATGCAAATAGATCACAGGTAAACTTAGTTCCAATAGGATCCGAGACCCATTGGTCCATGGGGAGAGAGTACAAGGAGGCTTCTCAAGGATCTTGGGTTCATCGAAACAACAAGAAACCCTTGAACAGTGAGCTTCCTTTTCCAGTGCCTCAGTGTGGCAATCCAGAGAGGAAATGTCCTTTGCATCCTTGGTTCAAAAATCACCATTCGTAATGTGTTGATTAGACACAAAAGTGCTCAAGTTCATTCTGCTTTCATTTCTCCTACATGATTAAATATTTTCACATTATTCATCATATGATAGTTATTGATTTTACACACACAAAAAAAAATTAAAAATAAATTTCAGGAAATTCAGCTTGTTAGGCAACTAACAGGGAGGGAGGCATCAGCCCATAGAACAAATTTGAACTTAAGATTTTGCAATTACTATACAGTATTCCAGATTCATTTAATACCACAAAAATATGGAATATTGAATTTGGATAAATAGCTAAACAAATTATTTACTTATTGATGAAGATCTTATTTCTATCACTAACAAACAAAAGTAGAGAAATATACTGTATACTGAATAAGATGAATCTAAATTTGTTTATAAAATCCATACTGCAATAATATTAGTGTGACACAAAACACTGCATTCAAAACCAACTTGAGAAACATTCTTTCTGCTTACCAAGTGATGACTCATTATAATGTTCTTGAAGCTCTTCTTCATAAACTGATTCAGTTGTCTGTAATCTACTATGAACATTTTTTGAGTGACTGATTTGCCCACTATCATCTTCACCAAATTCATCTTCAACTCCTAACTCAATGATGTCTTCAACTGCAACCTGGAGAATTTCAGATTTAGTAGTTTATTAGCAAATTTTAAGCTTTAATAAGAGACAAGGTAAGTGTTTCAAGCAAAAATGTATGTATAGCACAGTAGGGCATAACAAATCCAGAACAGCTAAATATATGATCCCATGTTACCAATGTTATTTTATTATTTTGGGGTTATCTGATATGATTTGTGTAAAATTATATAAACACAATATAATGTCCCCCCCTCAAAAATACAGTACTGTACTGAATCATTATTTACTTAACAATGCAAAAAACCAGCGTTGAATGAAATGAAACTCCATTTTCTGGGTGAGCCCCAGAAGCTCCCTGGGGCTATAAGGTTGATATTTGTTATATTAGTCTGGTGCATCAGTTAATTGGAGTTCAGCCTACCGGGGACCATGAGCCAGACCCTGCCCCCCCTCATTGGCACAGGGAGCAAAGGCCTATTGAAACCCTTAAGTATTTGGAGATATTCCATGTCTGCCATCGACCGGGTTTGGCACCCAGAAAGGTAGGCATAGCAAATCAGACCCAACATGGTAATAAAATTGCAACTGAAGAGTGCACAGAGAGACAGAACTCCCCCTACCTAAAAACAAACAAACAAACGCAACACTCTGCCACCGCGCTGTTTGTCCGTGCAGCCCTCCCCCCTCCCCGGGAGGGAGAGAGGGGGGGCCTTGGACCCAACGTGCCGGCTTCCCAACAGTTCCAGTTTAGACCGAGCATCAAAACCCACACAAAAACCCACCAACTGGAGGGAGGAAGGGTGCCAGGGAGTTTCCGGGGTTCACACAGAAAATTACATTTCATTACATTCAATGCTGGTTTTTCTGAGGGGAGCCCCTCCGGCTCCCTGGAGCTCAAAGATAAATAGAAGAGGTACTTAACCAGGAGGCGGCCGCCACTCGCTCCTCAACTCGAAGTAGAGACGACTGGCTGCAACCTGCGACCCAAAGCCATACACAAACAACTTAGACCAAGAACGTTGACTAGATACCGAGCAGTCAGGACCCTGTTCGACCTCTCAAATCCCCACAAATGAATGTCAGTCCAAAACATGATGCCGAAGACGACAGCCAAAGCAGCAAACTTACAAACATCATGGGCATGAGGATAGACTGCAGGCTCGCTAGACTTAATAACCCTGCAGATGATCTGGGAGACCTAAGCCCTGGAACAGGAAATGAGGAAAATCAGATCAACACAAAGCGCATTCCTGGCCTTAGGAGCCGAGGTGCGCAGGTAACAACGAAGAGCCGCAACCAGACAACATGATGCACCCCGGCCTGACCAACCAAACATCAACAACCAAAGGGGCCCTCTGGAGTGCCTCATTCTTCACCAGAAAAGATGGAGACGTCTGCAAATGAACAAACCCGTACCAGGACCGAAGGAGCAGAAACCCCCTGCGCCAGAGGAGATCCGGTGCAGGGGTTTTCCACAACGAAACCAAGCCAGTCTCTGAACCCAAGATGAATGGGGACGTGCTAATTCACATCTTGGAGGTCCAGGGACACCATCCAAGCGTCTGGCTCCAACAGAAGACGGACCTGGGACAGAATAGTCATCCGAAAGGAGGGGCAATAAATCCACGGGTTCGGACGGGACAGGTCCAGAATGAACTGGAGGTCCACGCAGACCCCATTCCGGGACCGGAAACAGGTGGGAACCCACCTGAGAGACAAAGTGTGTCGACCATGCCCAAGAGAACCCACTCCGAGATAACTCATCAGAGCACAGGAGAAGAGGCCTGCTCCTCCAGCCCGAACCTCCCCGAAGGAGGAGGAGCCACCCAACGCCACCGCAGGCTGCACAAAACGACCCGAAAGGTCCACAGTTTGTGGGACCAGGAGCGAACAAACAGAGTGAGCCTCCCCCCATCGCCCCGTTAATGGGATGAGCCACGAAAGGGCCAACACACCTAATGGGAACCTAAGCGTCGCACAGGGCGATCCCCGCGCCAACCAGAAACAGACGGTACCGAAGGCTGTGCCTGCCCCGAATCTGGCACCACTGGCCAACCCTGCCAGGGAAAACCCCGAGCCCTGGCACGACCCTTCCGGGAAGGCCACCCACGAGCCACCCCCCCCTCAGAGGACTAGCAAATCCGACAGAGAATGGCAAATAGCTGAAGCTGCCTGCAGATACTGCACAACCACAGACTCTGCAAACAGCAACGGACAAAAAGACAAAGACAACTTAAGAGCCCAAGCAGATTTCAAGGAAGAAGTGAGCACCACCTGCCGACATGAGTCGAAAAGCAAAAACTGTGACTCCAAGGTCCTCCACATCCAACACAACCCAATCCGAGGACAGCTCGAGGAGGGAGAAGAAAGGCTGAAGCAGGGCCGAAGTCACCAGATCACGTGTACTCTAACCCACTGCAACCAATGCAGCCGAAAGGGAAGGAACCTGCACATGAAGCAGAATCACACCAACATCCCGCGGAAGGGAAGGGGCAAACAAACATGCACTGAGATGCCCAATTCGCCCCCAAAGGAAACCAGCAACACTGTCTGAGCCTCCTTCCACTCAAGCACACGGGACCGACACAACGGATGCGACACCTCCAAAGTGAAGAGTGGGCAGTCCGCTAACCAGGACGACTCCGGAACTTCATAACAAACCCAGTACGGCCACGAAGATCAATACGAAGGAATGCGGATCCATCACGAAAGCATAATCTTGTCGAGCAGAAGGTAAGCCGCTAGAGCTTCCCGCACCTCATGTGACGGGACACGGAAAGCCGAAAAAAATAAAGCAATAAAGAATAGGTATTGATAAATACTAATATCAATAAAGCAGTGTTCAATTGAGTAAAGGTGAAAAACATTTACTTTTTTAAAGTCTCTAGAACCTAACCACATTTTTATAATACAAAGTATACTGTACCTTTAAGTTTGATTTGTGCCATTTTGAATATACATTACATGGTTTTCACAACATAATGCCACTTTTCTGCAAAACAATGGGCATGACACTGAGCTAGAGGGAGGACTGCAATAAATCCAGCAGGTTTCCTGTCCCAGAGAATAGTATACCAATACACAGGTACTTAAAAACTAATGCGCTTCAGAGAGAGAGCATTGACTAACCTCCTCCGCTGGATCTTCACCAGCCAAGAGAGCTTCTTCTTCCTCTTCATCCAAATCATATTCATAATCCAAGTCCTCTCCAATTAGTTCGTCTTCTAACCTGCATAATTAATAACTTTTCAATACCAATATTGTATAATAAAAAAATGGGTGAAATTTTATAACATTAATCAGAAGGCTGATTTTACCACTAATGTATACTGTCAAGGAGGAACATTCTAGGAATGAATGATATGGCCACCACTATGTAATCAAGATAACAAAAATTATACTTGGAATGTAGAGTAAGGTATATGAAAATCTCCTCTCCTAGCAGGGTACTCCCTTAAACAATATCCTGCTAAATCTAACCTATCTGTAACATAATCTAATGTATCCTAACACGTTCTAACTTTATCTTGCAATCAAACACATAAGACCCAGAAAAATGGCATGATAGCTCTAGGTCTACATTACAGTGTTTTAATTTTTTGACCACTAATTCAGTACAGTATAGTACAAGTATACACTCCATAATCTTTTTTAGTCATAATCCTAATTTATTAAGCTAGGCCCAACATACCTGGAGCAATGGAACCTGATCTCAGTCAGATTCAGGAGTTTGGTCCCCTGCCTGAATAGCTTAAGTTCGAGGAGTTCATTTACCATATGTATTATGATGTATTATGATTAATAAAGTCTGCACTCTGGAGCTGAGGGAGGCCCAAGTATTGGCTGATGCAGGAAATGAAGTATTATCCCAAGCGGTGCTCCCCGCTTTTCAACAGGGCAATCCTACTGCATCGAACATTCTCCAACATTGGTACAAAGACCTCTTTATTCTTCACAACCTAGCCCAAACACTCA
Source organism: Procambarus virginalis (assembly GCA_020271785.1). Taxonomy (NCBI): domain Eukaryota; kingdom Metazoa; phylum Arthropoda; class Malacostraca; order Decapoda; family Cambaridae; genus Procambarus; species Procambarus virginalis. Next base: position 8,585,030 of record WNGS01109635.1, on the reverse strand, counting down.
AACCTACCTCAGGAATCAACCTCTCAAAGCCAACCCCCTCCAGCATGTTTTCTCATGCCAATAACAAATATGCCACATGGTAACTTTGCACATACAATGCCCGGAGAGGGAAAGGCGAGAGGGGCCAAGGCAACCCCCACTAGCCCCAGAGTGACACGATTCCCCCAACCCTCAGAGTGACATACATCAGACCTCTCTCACAATGACATGGCAAAACCTTTGAAGAGGGGGAGGGTGAGGTCATTTGCAAAGTTAGTTGTCACTGTAAAGGGGCATGGATACCTGGGTAGACCATATGGGCTCTGGCTTCAGAAGCATCCAAGTGGGACTTACATTGTAACAATTTTTTTGCAGATTATGAGTCACAATAATGTGGTTGAAGATATGATGACCAAACCACACATCAGATGAAGAAACGGCGATGTTTCGGTCTGTCCTGGACAATGATCAAGTCATGTGTTAGGGAGAGAGGATGACTGATGAAGATTAAGCCACCACACGAGGTGGCACGGGTATGAGTAGCCCATAGGTGAAAGGAGAGAGGTTGTTGTTGTTTTAGATTTAGCTACTCAGAACAAAAAGTTCCAAGTAGCACGGGCTATGGTGAGTCCATAAGTGGCTCTTTGGAGCCATTATCTGTATCAATAGCTGATATTGGAGATCTGGGGATGGGGTCTGTGGATGTGCCAATCCAATCTGCAGCGAACCTGCTGCAATCCAATGCAGCAAGACTGCAGATGATTACTGATAAAGATTAAGCAACCCTAAAGGTGGCATGGGTATGAATAAGCCGTAAGTGGAGTGGGAGAGGTTGATTGATGAAGATTAAGCCACCCAAGAGAGGGCACGGGCATGAATAACCCGTAAAGGGAGAAGAGGAAGGAACAGGCCAATAAGGAAAGAGTGATGTGAGGTACAGGTAAGAGAATAAGGTAATTTCTAGAAAGAGGTAAGGTGCAAGAATAATCACAAAAAAGAGACTAGGTTTAAGGTGAAGAACAGGTAAGAGAAGGTGATTCCTAGAAGAAGGTAAGAACAGGATGATGGGAATGAATGTGATGAGTGTAATAATGGGATGAATGAAGAATGGGATGAGGTGAGACTAAAAGGAGGGTAAGAAAGGGAAAAGGGCATAATCTTAGGTCACATTTGCTAAGAAGGTTTGAGCATTTAAGTATGTACTGTAAAAGGGAAGAGTCAACAGCAACAAAGCCAGGACAAAGGTTCACCTTAGTTCTGGCACGACAGATATGGTTGGGCACATTTCCTTTCACCAGATATATCTGCTCACCTAGCAGTAAATACATACCCAGGAGTTTGGCAACTTATGGGTCGAATTCTGACGAAGGTCAGTTGTTGACCTCGGTCAGTAGTTCCGTTGGTAAGCCTAAGTACAGGGTTCATGTCCTCTAATATGGGAACTACGTAAATGATTTCCAGTACAGATCTCTAACATAATTTCAAGCAGCAGCAGAACCTATATTAACTGTATATTACCTACATTCATACAGTTGTAGTGAACCAGTTAACACATAACTTACCCAGCAAATCTTACAGACACAAAATAAAATATAAAACAACCAGCCGTCTGTTTAACATCAACATGTAATAACCTGAGAATTTTCCTGTGTTCTTTATCTAAACAGTACTTACTCTGCCATCTCCTAAACAGTATTGTGAGCTCGTGTTTTCACCTCAGTCGGCGTTTAAACCTCAAAATATCTGGAAAATAACGATAGCATCACAGAATCAATGAATGCTACAATGGCAACAACAAACGAATGTCCCATAATCGGGAATAGATGGAGTTCCTAAAAGTCAAGACCGGCTACGCGTCTCTTTAGTGTCGTCATGCAGCCAAGAGCATCCACGTCTTAAAATATATTGAACAAGTTTATATTTTCATCTCATCTGTGTACTTTTTGTAAAGTTTAGTCAAGTAAATCTAACTGTTCTCAGAACTGCTAACTTTGAATTACAGTTTTATTTATAGAAAACGAGTTTTGCTAATATGTGTAACTATTATATGTATGAAAGAATATAATCACAAAAAGTGATTCATTTAGTTTTGTGTCACTATGTGATCGAGTGCTTGCTTTCTCAACTGTATAAACTCGTGTCTGCTAATCCCATGAAATGGCATACAGGAGTTATGTCACTAAACCAACCCGCCTTGCACAGCCTCATACATTTTTTTTTTGTGTTTGTAGGGGAATACTCACTACATTAACAAAATCTTGTGGACCTGAGACAAAGTGAAATCGACACCATTAATTCTATCTATCATCATACTATCATACAAGGCGAGTCACACATCTAGGGATCATCCAATAAAATCCAGCAGACTTCTATAGATGTTACTAATGCTCGGCTTAGACTCTAATACAAGTATCTGGGAATTTTCATTACTTGTTGAAGTAGACCTGACCAAATTTTTTTTGAGATATATACAAGAGTTGTTACAATCTTGTACAGCCACTAGTACGCGTAGCGTTTCGGGCAGG